>CM019069.1:46000200-46600200 GCA_009667805.1 Leptobrachium leishanense
CCACATTGTCACAACCCTGGTTCTAGCACACCTCATTCTGCCACTGTACGGTAAAATCACACGGCGCACCTGTCTGCTGCGGCACAGTGGTTGATAACAAACAGTAACTATAATGTTACAAATACGAAGAGCTATGAGTAAATAAATATTGCTTACTTAAATGTGTAAGGAAATGCTGGATACACGCATCAAAAAACTCTTCACATTGCGGCGGCTCGTAATTCAATGTGCAGAATGGGAGGAGGATTGTATAGATTTTGCTGTGATGGATCTTAAGGAAAAAGAGATGAAATGGCATCAGATGCGTTATTAGAGAAATATCCAGCTTGTTGATCGACCAAAGGACATTCCTAAAAACATACGGGAGTACCATTTGCTAAAATTGGGAAGTCGTCACAGAAACAAAAGAATTAAAAGCTGCACCACGCTCTTTGCCATGTTAGCCCAACTATCAGTTCTCATTCACCTTCGATCTCTTATCTCGGTTAGCCTAGACAACACAATAGATCCCCTGCATTATTTTCTAAACATTCACTCTACCACCCCATTGCCTCTTCACTACTGACTGATCCTATACCACGGACGAAAAGCAAGACGTGCGCTAAGATTTTGGTAAATGTTGCATCATAAAGATCAACAAAATGGAAACAAGAGATAAAAAAAAACTAACTTTATTTTTTTCCTTTTTTACATGCACTTACTTCAAACAAAGAAAAAAAACAGAATCATGTGTTTTATAGTGTGGTTTTGTTCGCATTGCACAAGTAATCTAGTTACAACTGTATGTTATGTTAGTGGTAGTGTCCCTTTAAGACTTTCTCCACAATGGCTGTTCTATTGATAGGGATTGTTACATTTCCTTTTAGTCCATTTTGTCGCCATGTTTAAGACTGGTTGAGATGGTGAACACATACAGACGTTCTTAAATTTACAAGAAAAAAAAGTGTGAGCGCAGATGACACTTATTTTCTTGTTCTGTTTTATACATGAACTGGGTTGTTACTCCTGGTCGTTGCAGCCGCCCTGGTGGGCATGGGCGCGACACCGCTTTTTCTGTATGTATATGCTTAACTTTACATCCACAATAACCCCATCACCCATAAACATAAAAAGGTAATAATAATAATAGTAACTAGGGATGCACCGATACCACTTTTTTAAGACCGAGTACCGATACTTTTTAAAAGTACTCACCGATACCGAGTACCGATACTTTTATTTTATGTCATGTGACTGCTTTTCAATAAGAACAGACCTCATATAAAAATGCCCCCAGCTCACATGTGGATAGATTGGTCCCAGCTCAGATATGCATGGATTGCCCCCAGCTCACATGTGGGTAATTGCCCCAGCTCACATGTATTGTCCCCAGCTCACATGGATTGCCCCCAGCTCACATGTGGGTAGATTGCCCCCAGCTCACATGGATTGCCCCCAACTCAATTTGATTAGTCACTTAGACACACCAAAAGATTGCTGGTGGTCTGTTCATTAACAGGACTGTACAAAGAAGAAAAAAACAAAAAGGCAAGTGATTGTGACTCAATGAAACATTATATCCATAAAAGAAGCAGGAAAAACTAACTAAACATATGTGGAATTCACTGCCTGAAAAATGTTTCATCGGGCTCGGGCAAGGAGGGGGCTCACACTGGATGACCAACAATAAAAGATAGGACGTGAATCCAGGAGGACTTCAGTATTGTGTGACTAGATCAGGCACCGGATAAAAACAACAAACTGGAATATTATAGCGTCCTTTCTACAGCGCTGCGGAATATGCTGGCGCTTCATAAATAATAATAATGATATACATTTAATAATAATAAAAAATTAAAAAATATATATATTTCTAAAACCTTCCATCACATACCTTCGTAATATTCTCGGTCGTCACAGAGGCAACTTTGTTTAGAAGCCGCGGATGAAAGAAGTGGGCTCTTGTAATAAACCGTGAAATATCTGGGACATTTTGCAAAGTGACCTGATCTAACAATCGGTCAAACGTATTTATTACGTCCCCACAAAGGACTTCCTCCAGCCAGGGTAGAGCTGAAGGCTTCAGCTCATCTAAAAGCACGTTAATGTTGTCCATTTTCTGGACCCTTTCGATTCCAAAACCATTTATTGTTTTGAGGAGGTTCCCGTACGGAGCAGAGGATGGATTGCGGCGAGAGGCTGGGGTTGTCTGCACCCATTTAAAGATTGCCGGCACCAAGTTGCCGACGTCGCTGAGCGTGCACTGCGGTAGAATGGCTTCCAGCTTCGAAACGATCTCCTCGTCTACTTGATGGGATGGCAGCTTCGCCAGGGTCTTGGCCAGCTTGGCCACATCGCTTGGGATACAGGAGCTTTTCAGTTTGCTGTAAGAGCAGAAATATAATGTAAACTAACACCTAAAGGCACGTGAATAAGGCAAGGATTAAAGGAGCACCTTTTCTGGGTTGTCCCTGCACAGGTCAACATGTACTGCATGTGTCTGTGTATATATGCATACATGTGTCATACAAAGCAATAAAAGAACCATCTGCACCTGCTCAGCCATTGAGTAGTCAGATATGTTAAGGGGAAGAATCAGGAAACTCTATTTACCGGGCCAAGGCAAGATGTCACGATGTTTAAGGTGCTAATGGTTGCAAAGACGGTATCCTTGGCTGGCAGGCAGGCTGGCCTCGCACTAGGATAGATTCCCTTGAGCTCCTTGATAGACCTAGAAATAAGGTGGCAGATCTCCTGGGGCTCTATCAGACTTAAAAAGTTGATATCAACAAAGGCTGGAATGTGATGGTGGAGTGAATGGTTAGACAAGAATGCAGGGGATCTACTGTGTTAT
Source organism: Leptobrachium leishanense (assembly GCA_009667805.1). Lineage (NCBI taxonomy): Eukaryota > Metazoa > Chordata > Amphibia > Anura > Megophryidae > Leptobrachium > Leptobrachium leishanense. The sequence goes on from CM019069.1 coordinate 46,003,034, forward strand.
CTAGGCTACCCGATATAAGAGATTGCAGCTGAATGAGATCTGATAGTGGGCTAACAACACTAAATGGCACTCTCTGGTGATGTCCATGCATACATCCCACACACAAGAAATCCTTAAGAGTTGGTTTTCTGGACTTCTGACCCATAGAGCCCGTTCTATGCCCAAAGTCACACACTGAGGCGCAAGTGCTGTAAAGATATTGTGTGGGTGTGTGCACTGGCGTCGTAACGTGGGGGCGGGGGGTGCGGCCCGCACCAGGTGATACCCGCCTTTAGGGTGACACCGTCACCCTAAGGGCGGGTGTCTCACCCTCCGCCGCGTATTCGCTCCCTGCGAGCGTCCGAAGCATGCAGCTTCGGCGCTCGCCTGGAGGAAACACGTCACCAGCCAATCGCGGCTGGTCACGTGGCTCCCCCAGGCGAGCGCCCAAGCTGCATGCTTCGGACGCTCGCAGGGAGCGAATACGCGGCGGAGGTGAGCTGGGGCATATCCATGAGGAGCTGGGGCAGTATCCATCTGGTGCTGCAGCATTATCCAAGAGGTGCTGGGGCATATCCATGAGCTGCTGGAGCATATCCATGAGCAGCTGGGGCATATCCATGAGCTGCTGGGGCATATCCATGAGCTGCTGGGGCATATCCATGAGCTGCTGGGGCAATCCATGAGCTGCTGGGGCATATCCATGAGCTGCTGGGGCATATCCATGAGGTGCTGGGGCATATCCATGAGCTGCTGGGGCAAATCCATGAGCTGCTGGGGCAAATCCATGCGGTGCTGGGGCATATCCATGAGGTGCTGGGGCATATCCATGAGGTGCTGGGGCTTATCCATGAGGTGCTGGGGCATATCCATGAGCTGGGGCAATATCCATGAGCTGGGGCAATATCCATGAGCTGGGGCAGTATATCCAGGTGCTGGGGCATATCCATGAGCTGGGGCAAAATCCATGATAGCAGCTGGGGCATTATCAATTAGAGCAGCTGGGGCAGTATATCCATGAGCTGAGTATAAAAGCTGCATGCTTCGGACGCTCGCAGGGAGCGAATACGCGGCGGAGGTGAGCTGGGGCATATCCATGAGGAGCTGGGGCAGTATCCATCTGGTGCTGCAGCATTATCCAAGAGGTGCTGGGGCATATCCATGAGCTGCTGGAGCATATCCATGAGCAGCTGGGGCATATCCATGAGCTGCTGGGGCATATCCATGAGCTGCTGGGGCATATCCATGAGCTGCTGGGGCATATCCATGAGCTGCTGGGGCAAATCCATGAGCTGCTGGGGCATATCCATGAGCTGCTGGGGCATATCCATGAGGTGCTGGGGCATATCCATGAGCTGCTGGGGCAAATCCATGAGCTGCTGGGGCAAATCCATGCGGTGCTGGGGCATATCCATGAGGTGCTGGGGCATATCCATGAGGTGCTGGGGCTTATCCATGAGGTGCTGGGGCATATCCATGAGCTGGGGCAATATCCATGAGCTGGGGCAATATCCATGAGCTGGGGCAGTATATCCATGTGCTGGGGCATATCCATGAGCTGGGGCATATACATGAGCTGGGGCAAAATCCATGATAGCAGCTGGGGCATTATCAATTAGAGCAGCTGGGGCAGTATATCCATGAGCTGAGTATAAAAGCTGCATGCTTCGGACGCTCGCAGGGAGCGAATACGCGGCGGAGGTGAGCTGGGGCATATCCATGAGGAGCTGGGGCAGTATCCATCTGGTGCTGCAGCATTATCCAAGAGCTGCTGGGGCATATCCATGAGCAGCTGGGGCATATCCATGAGCTGCTGGGGCATATCCATGAGCTGCTGGGGCATATCCATGAGCTGCTGGGGCATATCCATGAGCTGCTGGGGCATATCCATGAGGTGCTGGGGCATATCCATGAGCTGCTGGGGCAAATCCATGAGCTGCTGGGGCAAATCCATGAGCTGCTGGGGCAAATCCATGCGGTGCTGGGGCATATCCATGAGGTGCTGGGGCATATCCATGAGGTGCTGGGGCTTATCCATGAGGTGCTGGGGCATATCCATGAGGTGCTGGGGCATATCCATGACCTGGGGCAATATCCATGAGCTGGGGCAATATCCATGAGCTGGGGCAGTATATCCATGTGCTGGGGCATATCCATGAGCTGGGGCATATACATGAGCTGGGGCAAAATCCATGATAGCAGCTGGGGCATTATCAATTAGAGCAGCTGGGGCAGTATATCCATGAGCTGAGTATAAAAGCTGCATGCTTCGGACGCTCGCAGGGAGCGAATACGCGGCGGAGGTGAGCTGGGGCATATCCATGAGGAGCTGGGGCAGTATCCATCTGGTGCTGGGGCATTATCCATGAGGTGCTGGGGCATATCAATTTGCTGGGGCAGTAATCCATCTGCTGGGGCAGTATCCATGAGCTGCTGGGGCAGTATCCATGAGCTGCTGGGGCATATCCATGAGCTGCTGGGGCATATCCATGAGCTGCTGGGGCATATCCATGAGGTGCTGGGGCATATCCATGAGCTGCTGGGGCATATCAATGAGCTGCTGGGGCATATCCATGAGGTGCTGGGGCATATCCATGAGGTGCTGGGGCAAATCCATGAGGTGCTGGGGCAAATCCATGAGCTGCTGGGGCATATCCATGAGGTGCTGGGGCATATCCATGAGCTGCTGGGGCATATCCATGAGCTGCTGGGGCATATCCATGAGCTGCTGGGGCATATCCATGAGCTGCTGGGGCATATCCATGAGGTGCTGGGGCATATCCATGAGGTGCTGGGGCAAATCCATGAGGTGCTGGGGCAAATCCATGAGGAGCTGGGGCAGTATCCATGAGCTGGGGCAATATCCATGAGCTGGGACAATATCCATGAGCTGGGGCAATATCCATGTGCTGGGGCAGTATATCCATGAGCTGGGGCAGTATATCCATGAGCTGGGGCAGTATATCCATGTGCTGGGGCATATCCATGAGCTGGGGCAAAATCCATGAGAGGAGCTGGGGCAAAATCCATGAGAGCAGCTGGGGCATTATCAATTAGAGCAGCTGGGGCAGTATATCCTTGAGCTGGGGCAGTTATATCCATGAGCTGGGGCAGTATCCATGAGCTGGGGCAGTATATCCATGAGCTGGGGCAGTATATCCATGAGCTGGGGCAGTATCCATGTGCTGGGGCAATATCCATGAGAGGAGCTGGGGCAAAATCCATGAGAGCAGCTGGGGCAAAATCCATGAGAGCAGCTGGGGCAAAATCCATGAGAGCAGCTGGGGCATTATCAATTAGAGCAGCTGGGGCATTATCAATTAGAGCAGCTGGGGCAGTATATGCATGAGGGCAGCTGGGGCAGTATATCCATGAGAGGAGCTGGGGCAGTATATCCATGAGAGGAGCTGGGGCAATATCCATGAGAGGAGCTGGGGCAATATCCATGAGAGGAGCTGGGGCAATATCCATGAGAGGAGCTGGGGCATATCCATGTGTGCTGGGGGCAGTATCCATGAGAGCTGGGGCAATATCCATGTGTGAGCTGGTCTGAGGTGGTCATGAGGTGCTGGGGCATATCCATGAGCTGCTGGGGCATATCCATGAGCTGCTGGGGCATATCAATGAGCTGCTGGGGCATATAAATGAGGTGCTGGGGCATATCCATGAGGTGCTGTGGCAAATCCATGAGCTGCTGGGGCATATCCATGAGGTGCTGGGGCATATCCATGAGCTGCTGGGGCATATCCATGAGCTGCTGGGGCATATCCATGAGGTGCTGGGGCAAATCCATGAGGTGCTGGGGAAAATCCATGAGGTGCTGGGGCAAATCCATGAGGTGCTGGGGCAAATCCATGAGGTGCTGGGGCAAATCCATGAGGAGCTGGGGCAGTATCCATGAGCTGGAGCAATATCCATGAGCTGGGGCAATATCCATGAGCTGGGGCAATATCCATGAGCTGGGGCAATATCCATGTGCTGGGGCAGTATATCCATGAGCTGGGGCAGTATATCCATGAGCTGGGGCAGTATATCCATGTGCTGGGGCATATCCATGAGCTGGGGCAAAATCCATGAGAGGAGCTGGGGCAAAATCCATGAGAGCAGCTGGGGCATTATCAATTAGAGCAGCTGGGGCAGTATATCCTTGAGCTGGGGCAGTATATCCATGAGCTGGGGCAGTATATCCATGAGCTGGGGCAGTATATCCATGAGCTGGGGCAGTATCCATGTGCTGGGGCAATATCCATGAGAGGAGCTGGGGCAAAATCCATGAGAGCAGCTGGGGCAAAATCCATGAGAGCAGCTGGGGCAAAATCCATGAGAGCAGCTGGGGCATTATCAATTAGAGCAGCTGGGGCATTATCAATTAGAGCAGCTGGGGCAGTATATGCATGAGGGCAGCTGGGGCAGTATATCCATGAGAGGAGCTGGGGCAGTATATCCATGAGAGGAGCTGGGGCAATATCCATGAGAGGAGCTGGGGCAATATCCATGAGAGGAGCTGGGGCATATCCATGTGTGCTGGGGGCAGTATCCATGAGAGCTGGGGCAATATCCATGTGTGAGCTGGTCTGGGGCAATATATCCATGTGTGAGCTGGGGCAATATATATCCATGGGTGAGCTGCTGGGGGCAATATATAACTGTGAACTGGGGCAATATATCCATATGTGAGCTGGGGGCAATATATATCCATGGGTGAGCTGCTGGGGGCAATATATATCCAGAGCTGCTGGGGGCAATATATCCAGAGCTGCTGGGGGCAATATATATCCATGTGTGCTTTCACTGCCTTCGAACAGGCAAGGTACTTGCTGGCAGCTGGCAAAAAGTTGTGTGAGCATATGAGAGAGCTCCACAGCAATAAACCTCACAGTAATGTGCGCTGTGTGTATGAGCATTCAGTGTTATATGGGAGTACTGATTTAGGAGTAAGAGAAGTAAAAAAAAAAAATCTGTAAAACTCGGGGAGGGGGGGGGGTGACACCATAAGTTACCGCACCGGGCGACACCAACCCTAGTGACGCCACTGGGTGTGTGGAGGAGTGTGCAACACAAAATGAATGCGCACAGTGACACATTTAAGCCCCGTTCACACTGTGCGATTTATCGCACGTTTTTTGCCGCGATATCGCGCATATTTCCGCGCGATATCGCTCTATGTAGCTTCTCCAACGCATTTCAATGCAGCTGTTCACATCTTGTAGCTCGTCGCTGGTACATGACCCTTTTTTCGCGATTTGCATTGGTGTTGTTTTGCAATATTGCGCATAACGGGAATATCGCGCGACATTATCGCTCAATGTAGTGAATATGAAAATCGCGTGGGAAAAACGTGCGATTTTCATGTCGCACAGTGTGAACGGGGCCTTAGAGTAAAATATTAACTGAAGGTAGGATATCAGCAGCATCAAATACACACAATAATGACATTTCATTGTTTGGTGGTAGTGGTCCTTTAAAAGATAAAAACCTCAGAGAATCCAACCTTTGGTGATTTTAACCTTTTAAAGGCTGATAAATCCCCATAAAATCTCAATGCTCATTTCTAGATCTAGCAGGGAGCTCTAAGGAATCTAGCCCATTGATACATCACGAACAGTACATTATTCACACTTATATGTATAAAAGTAGCTGCTACTTTGGAACCAAAGGCAAGTTAATATGCTTGGCCCATTGCAGCTACATGAGGGTAAATCTGAGGTGGCCTGTTCATAAAAAGGACCATACAAAGCACAAGACGTCATGGTCCCGGGCAGGGACTATGTCCTGGGCTCACTTTATGAAATATTTATAAACGGTGTGTGTGCATGTAGCAGTTGTTAACCCCTTGCCACCGGGTGGAAAATGTCCATACAGAACAGTAGGAGAGAGGACCCTGCCCAAGAGCTTACAATCTAAGAGGAGAGGGGTGAGACACTAGGTGAGGGTAATAGCGGAGTATGTGAAGTAGCGGGGTGCATGGGGACTGTGAGCAAGGTGAAGCAAGAAATGTAGTTCATGTGAAGCTTTGATGGGTGGAATAGTAGGCGGAGTAGTGGGCGGGGAATATGCAGGAAGTAAGAGCTGAAGAAACACCCCTGAGAGGCGTGGCTAGAGAAGATGATATGGCAGCGTTTAAAGCAAGAAAATAAACATTTTTTACACATTTTTAAAACGTTTATTGATTTATTCTAGTTTGTCTATAGGTATAAAAGTGTTTAAATGTCAATTTCATATTTTTTTTTCTAGACATGCATATCCCTTTAACTTATTAACGTACGTGTGATGTTTCAGCCTTGTTGAAGTGGCTTGAAAAAAGACTGATTTCAGCCGAAACGTTCCTTAACAACACTTCCTGGATCCTCTGATTTTTGATTGAATGCTTTACAAGGGTTTAGGCCACCCTAGGGTCCGTGAGCACCCAGCAGGATAACCCACTCGATTTGCAATTTGGTGTGAACCTCCTTCCCTGCTACTGTGCTACTATAGTGCCCGAGACAGAAACAGCGAGCCCATGAAGAGCCTTAGAAGCGCTCTATAACCGGCTAGGGCAGCACAGCGTCACGATGTGTGTGGATCAATAGACATATCCATAATGAGGTTAATGTGTCAAAAGGAAAAGAAGACATTGTTACCTTCTTAAAACCTGTTGTAGCTGAGCAAATAACTCTGGAGTTTGGAAGTGCATGGTCCTCAATGCTTGCGCAACTTTAGCCAGATCATTCGGCCTGTACAAATCCAAGAAACTGGGTAAACGTTTAGCAATTCTGTAAGAAGAAGAAAAAAAAAAAAAAACAATAACACATAATTGTTATAATACAATTTGAAACACGTGAAAGGCTAAAATAAGACCAGTGGTCACCTTAAATAATTTTCTCTGACAACTGAGAACATTTTAAACAAAATCATTTGAATTAGAGAAGCGCAGCACTCCACAGATGGTAGAATAAGAAAGACAGAAAAACAGACTACGTAATCAGGCGTTTGCCAGATCCCATACGGCTTCTTTGTCTGAGCAGAAAGACTTTGCCTGTAAAACCGGACAAAGGTTTAGGACGGGGATGGTGAAACCTGGCACCCCAGATGTTTCTGAACTACATATCCCATGAATACCACACCAGCTTTTTGTTCTGTAGATATATATATATTAGTGTAGATTTGGTAAGCCAGGTTAGTGCAGATGCCAAAATCATAGTATAGCAGTGCGTAGTGATACTTATTTTATTGGACTAACATTACATTTGAAAGACAAGCTTTCGAGAGTGTAACCTCTCTTCCTCAGGTCTTGATGCTAAACTGGCCAAAATCATAGAATTGAACAATAAAAGAGCCATGGGAGGGGGGTGGTTGTAAATGCGAATAGTGGAATCGAATGGTCAAGTAAGGTAAACAAACAGGACAGATCATAAACCACACAGATAAGCATCAGGAAAGGAAGAGGAAAGTGTAAATGACCCAACTTAACCTCCCTGGCAGTCCGATTCTGAGATATTTTAGATGTCAGAATCGGTGCATTTATTCAGTCCCCTGGCGGCTTTCCAAAGTGTGGCTCAGGGTTAAATTTCAATGCTGAAAGTAGTAACCCCGAGACACACACCGGCTGGATACATACCTGTCCCTGCGCTCCCTCTCTGTCCCCCGTAGTCACCTCCGGTCGATCGCTGCGTCCTGTTTATGGGTTCCCTTCTCGCGAGAAGGGAACCAGGAAGCCACGATTGGACTGAGGAGAATGCGATTGCGGGGGGACAGCAAGGGAGTGCAGGTACAGGTATGTATCCAGCCGAGTGTGGCGCAGGGGTTACTGCTTTCAGCATAGAAATTTAACCCCGAGCCACATTTTGGAAAACCACCAGGGTGCTAGATTAATAAACAGATTCTGACATATAGCTGCCACGTGGCGTTAAGGGGGTTCAAAGGACCCCTCCTATCTCCTGATCACCTTTGTTATCTTTGGGAAGGTCTGATCATGGCCTTTCCAATGACATCAAACATGACCATGTTTGGTGTAAAAACAAAAAAAAAATTAAAGTGGGCTTTTTCACAAAAAAAAACCTTTGTCGGGGGGTCCAATAAGATAGGACTTCAAATCATGTTTAACCATGATGAGCATAAAACGGTCAAAATTAGCTCAGCACACAGAGGTGAAATGGCTCAGCAGTGAAGGGGTTAAAAAGCAAAAACATGTAAACATTGGGTATGTCTAAACTCAGGACAAGATTTCGTAACTATTTAGCCGGGGTCTTTTTTTGGCGGTTGTAGATTTTGTGGATCAAAGTTCAAAAAAGTGTGTTTTTTCCATTTTTTCATGATATTTCATATTTTAGTTTATAGTAAATTATAAGAGAAGATGAAAATAATGGTATCTTTAGGATGTCCATTTAACGGTGAGAAAAACGGTATACAATATGTGTGGGTTCCATAAAAAAATAAGAGGACAATTACAGAAAAACATAAACCGCGCAGAAATGTAAAAACAGCAGTGGACACTTTAGGACTGTCAATGGTAAAACCACCTGGTCACTATGGGGTTAAAACACAAGAAAAAGGAGGTTAAGTTACAGAGAAATTATTTGAATTAATGGGTCTTACTTCTGAATGAGGGGGTAATTTCTGCACCCCATCTTCTCCATTGCTTGTAGAACATAGACAAGGTGCAGAAGGCTCATCTCATCTACCCACTTCAAGGCACCTTCCTCAAGTCTGCGGTAAACAAGCAAGCGCACATATATATATATATATAAACAAGCACAGAAAATCAAACAAAAACCACAGAGAGCAACTAAAGTATACTTAAACGCCGAGAGAAGCAGCAAGAAAGAGGACGGGCTGTCCTCGGGGCGGGGTGAAATCACATGTGGAGTAGGTGATGGGCCGTTATGTGGGGTGTTCCCTGCTGTGGGGAAGTTGCACTGCATCACTTTGCATTGCACATCAGTGCAAATTCCCATAAGCAGGAGATCTCACCATTTTTATTATTTATCTGTATCAAATTACTGTATTTGACACAAAGGCCATTTCTGCCTGTATGCTGATAATGCAGAACCTGTGTGACACTGTGTTAGATAAGGGATGCCATCTGGAGTTTAGAACTTTCATACCAGCAATGTATCTGTGAAGGATAAATTAAAAATGAGCAAATTTACATTATATTAATCTTTTATCCATCTCAGAAGAACAATCGTTTTGTAAAATTGCTATTTTACCCTGCATGTAAGTGTTTCTATATGCATCCAATTTTTCAAATAAATGTTATATATTTTTTCCCCAACAAAAGGGTAACAAAACAAAAAATAAAATTCATAGAAGAAATACATAAAATCACATTGAACAGAGATACCTAATCTAGGCAGTCCAGACATTTTTTCTACCATGCCAAGACAGTGTAAAACCTCTAGGCTGGAAACATCTAGGGCTCTATTACATTCCTTGCGCAAAAAAGCTAGCGCAGCGCGTTAATTTGTGCGCGAAGCGTTAAACGCTAACGCAAATAAATTAACGCTGGTATTACAATCCACGCGCATTTTTTCATCCGTCAAAAAATAACGCGCGTAAAAAAAAAGACGCGCAAAACGCACGCGCATTACCATTGCACGCAGAAATCATTGTGCGGACTGTTTTTTCACGCGATTCAGCCAATCAGAATTAAGAACCATAATTGTCTCCCGTTAAGTTTTTGCGCCTGTCAAAATCAATCTGAGTCTATATGCTGCAGCAATAATAAAAACACGTACAACTCCTCCATTTTATTGTTTGGGTAATTATGCGTAGAATGTGTAACTATACTTTGCTGTATTTGGTTTCGGCCAGAACGTTTCGATTTGCCATTAACACCAGCTTTTCAAAGACGTTAAAATTATGCGCGCAAACTTTGTACGTTAAATTATGCGCATAGATTGTAATACCATCCGCGTACCAGCGCACAAACGCATTTGCACTCACAATGTTGAGTATAGGACGTGCGCAGTACAGTAAGCTCGCACAGCGTTCGCGCAGGTTCACCCGCAGTAGATGTTAACGCGCATTTTTTGCGCGGACACTGTAATACGACGTTTGGCGCAAAGGGATTTGCCCCTCGCTTTAATATGTTTTTGCGCACGCGTTAACGTTTGCGCGAAGAATGTAATAGAGCCCGTATACTTCTAATGCATCAGTGATGCATATAGTAATTCTTGGGCTATATACAATTTCATTAAAAGGGAGGACAATTACCAGGAAGACTTCCTCCATAGTTCCCAACAGCTCTCCCTACAGGCATACGGTTATTCTTCTACCATCAGAAGAATTCCCAAGTGGCCTAGAACGTAGCTAGGGATACCCGAGTCATTGGGTTTAAAGTTGGGGAAAGAGAAAAAAAAAACACAAAAGAGGACTAACCTTTGACGGATCTCTGGACCGGATTTGGGTCCGAGGAACTCAAAACATTGCGCAAAGTTGTTGGGTTCGGTATACTCGTCTATTGTTTCAATCAACCTTGACTTTGCCAAAATTTGAAATTCATAGTTGAAGAACGACAATGCCTGAAACAAACCCAAGAGGGCGCAGAGTATTTCTGGCTTGATATGCTCCATGTCTTGAATTAATTTCTGAGTGCATTTATCTAGGAGAGGCAAGTGATGGTATTTGGTGATTTGGAGAAATTGCACAACCCTGCGCAGGTGATGGACGTTCATTGTATCGAAGAGAGATTCTGCTTTCTCGATCAGTCTGTCGCGTAGCCTCGGTGAGATGACTACAGATATGCTGATCATCAAAATGGAAAGGATTCTGGGAAAAAGAAAGAAAGGATGACCTCTATAGGAGCGGGGAGCAATCACATGCGCTCTCACGAAATTCGCCTGAAGATTAGACCTCCTGATATCGAGCAGCACAATCGTCTTGGTATACAAGGAAACCCTCGAAATCCATTTGACTCCTGGAACCTGGAAGAAAAAAGAAAGAAAGCCCAATGGTGCTTATATCTTTTAATAACAAAACTCCCGGCCTTGTATCTCCCTACACGTACATTAAAACACATGTGGGTATCCAATAAAATCTCGCCCACATAAAAAGCATGTAAAGTCTATCTCACTTTCCATCCTCTCGTGTAACCACTACGTCCTGCTTAGGAGCTCCTCCTATACCCGCAGCAGCGTATAGGTTCACAGTGTACCGGCACGATGAATAGTAGTGACATAATACTGACCTGCCCCCCGGGACTTCATCAGAGCAAAGTCACAATCGCTTCCTCGGCTTTAGGCTAGGGTCAGACGAATGCATTTTTCACGTCTACCGTCAAAAAGTGCGTCAATGTGTCCGAACGCATTTTTTCACGGAAGACGCGATAGCGGTCATACGATGAGCAATTTCGGCCGTGATTTGTTACAGATCCAAACCAGGAAACTTTGGGTGTCTGGACGTTATGTTGGCCGGACATGAGCAGCGTCTGACGTCTCCTAATCACACACACACGCCGCTATGCGGACGCAGCGCACTCTGTACGTCAGTACTAGCGGTTCGACGTTCTTGCAAAAATGCGTTTGTTTGCCATTTGCGTTGCACGGCCGAAATTTCATGCGGACATACTTCGTGAGTGGGCCTGCGTTGGACGTAATTTGCTGCTACCACGGCCTTAATAAATTGCGGCTAAACGCACGTTCGCCTGATCCCAGCCTTAAATATCCTCATGAAAAAAGAGAAAAAAAAAACGGCTTGTCTTTATTAAATATCCAATCCTTCTTATGAAGGTCAATCATTTAATCAATTCACAAATTAAAACTTGTGGACGTTTTAATCGAACACCCACATGTGTTTTAATGTACGTGTAGGGAGATACAAGGCGGGGAGTTTTTTTATTAAAAGATAAAAGATATACCACCATTGGGCTTTCTTTCTCTTTTCTCCCAGGTTCCAGGAGTCAAATGGATTTCGAGGGTTTCTTGTATACCAAGAAGATTGTGCTGCTCGATATCGGGAGGTCTAATCTTCAGTCGAATTTCGTGAGAGCACACGTGATTGCTCCCCGCTTGTGACTGTGGCTCCTATAGTATCTATCACCATTTAAACGGCTATAGAAACTGCTTTTAGATTTTTTTTATTCTTTATGCAGGTTCCATGCTGTACAACTGCATAGAAGATCTTTCAATAGAAGTATATTTTGTGTGTTATATTTTCAATGCATGTGTGCCACAAAAGACACACAGGGTTATTCAGAGAGTGGTGAAAAGCAGGAGAATGACTGGAGAATGGAAAATTTTAGGTCAAAATAGCAGATTTGGAAAGTGAGATGAAGGAGAATTTTTCTGGTTTGGCTATTTTGACCTAGAATTTTCCATTCTCCAGTTATTCTCCTGCTTTTCACCGCTCTCTGAATAACCCTGATATACTTGTGATAATATACTGCACTGAAGCACTTTATGCTATTAATGTTGTCATGCCCCCATGATTTAGGATTTATTGTATATTTTTACTGTTATGTGTTGACTCTGCCTTTGCTGCCTATGAGCTATTGTTTTCATAGCTATTTTGATCCTGCTAGGTTTCCTTAGCCTTTCTGCATCCAGCTAGTTCCACCCCTTTGCTCAGTGTCTTGTTCTAAGGGACTTCCTGGTTACATAGCAGCCATTCTGTGCTCACTGCTGCACAAAACTAAGGTCTTTTTACCTGCATTGCTGTACACTCTTACAAGATTGTCAGTCTGATCATTAAACTCTTCAACTGGATTCATCATTCTACATGTCAGTTTTGTTGAGTTGAAGCTATCTGCCGAACTTCATCGTGTGAGTACTGGTCAAATACCGACTTAGCTAGTCTAAAGCATCCACGCCTCACAGCTTTGCTTAGGGAAGCAGAATAAATGTCATATACACAGGTTTTCATGTATATGACATTTTAACCTCCCTGGCGTTACGATTCTGACATATTTTATAGTTCAGAATCGTTACAATTTTTTAATCCCCCTAGCGGTATTCCTGAGTGTATACCGGGGATACCGCTTACAGCATTGAAATTTAACCCCAAGCCACACTCGGGCTGGATACATACCTGTCCCTGTGCTCCATCGCTGTCCCCCGCAGTCACACTCCGGACGATCGCGACGTCATGCTTCCTGGTTCCCTTCCCGTGAAAAGGGAACCAGGACGCCGCGATCGGCTGGAGGAGAATGCGATTGCAGAGGTCAGTGAGGGAGCGCAGGTACAGATAGTTATCCAGCCCGAGTGTGGCTCGGGGTTACCGCTTTCAGCAATGAAATTAACCCCCGAGCCACTCGGGAAAACCACCAGGGGGGTTAAGGATGTTTTAGTGTGAAGACTACTATTTTATATATTACTTTAGAGAAGTCCACGGACTCACTGCATAATCCCCCACTGTTCATTTCCTACGCCATCTTCCCACCCTGCCCGCTACATCAGGATCTCTTTGTACCCTCACCTAGTGTATCACCCCCTCTCCTCTTAGATTGTAAGATCTCGAGCAAAGTCCTCTCTCCTAATGCTCTGTGTGTTTAACTTGTATGGACATTTGTTATTATGTCTCAACACACAGCGCTATGGAACTTCTTAGCGCTTTATAAAAACCTGTAACTGAAAGTGTCATGTGTTACCTTGTATCTTGCAGGTCGTCCAGGTTGTTATCCACAATACGTGCTATATGACCCATAATTGGACTCTCATTCAGATACTGGTCTGTCAGACAAACTGAAAATTTAGACAGTGCCACAGGGTTAAGCCTGTGAAAAAAAGAGAAAAATATCTGTGTTAATGTACACAAAGGAAAAAGCTGTACATACAATATATACATCACACACACGACAGAAATTCAGCACTCGCCTAAAAAAAGAACTTGACATTAACCTCCCTGGTGGTTTTCCCGAGTGTGGCTCGGGGTTACCGCTTTCAGCATAGGAATTTAACCCCGAGTCACACTCAGGATTACCGCTAGGGGATAAAAAAAAAAAAAATTGTGCCGATTCTTATGAAATATGTCAGAATCGTACCGCCAGGGAGGTTAAAGGATGCAATTAAGGAAATCACAAATAAAGTAGCAAAATTAACACTGAAACGCGTGGAATAAATGTGATCTTTACGACCAACTAGCAGTCATTTTCTTAACCTTGAAAACTACTACTAGCTAGTCAAAATGCCTGTTTTATGCTAGGAGTTTTAATAAAAAGATTGCTACTTTAATTGAGAAATCCTCGAGTGCGTCCTTTTGTCAGACCCCACTCTGTGGTGCCCGGCGGCTGCTCTGTCCTGTGCGCGCTCCTCCGCTGTTCCCTCGTCCTATGCGCACGTGCTGCTGGCCTCAGCTTCTTTATGGCACCGGTGGCACGTCCCAGTCGTGACATCATTACGTCCGCGACGGCTTTTCGAAGTCATGTGATCCAGTCAGCCAATCACAGACCAGGGCGCAATATTTAAACTTCCTTAACCTGATTCTCACTGCCCTTTCGTGGTTCCGATTCCTCTGACCTTTAGGCCGTGTGCACACTAGCGTTTTCTACTGCGCACAGTACGTGCGTTATGACGCACTTACCGGCGTCCGTCGCAGCGTTGTGTTGCTGTGACGGGGCCGGTCACATCCTTGTGCGCGCGCACTTAGTGCGCGTGTAGCATGCGTTCACCTAGAGATCCTCACCGTCGATGCTCTAGGATGCGAGTCGACGGGGCTGCAAAGCGCAATCCTATGGAGGATCATGCTTTGCAGCGCTGAGGGGGGGGGGCGGCAGACAGGCGTCAAGTGGACGCCGAAACACCGGTAAGTGAGTCTTAACGCACGTACTGTGCGCAGAAGAAAAGGCTGGGTGTACCCTAGCATTAAGTACCCTTTTGTTGTTGTTTCTTACTCTCAGACTGCTTTACGGTGTTTGACCCCGATTTGGCGGATTACCTGTGTAACTCTAATACCCTTTGACTCGGATTTTTATTGACCATTCTACCTGCTTTGTAGCGGTTCCCTGCTGCCAGGCTTTGCCCGGTTTTGTTCTCCTCATTCCTTTTTTCCATGCCTTTCCTGTCGTATTCTACCGGCCAAATAAGGACTGGTGTTTCCCTTCCTTTTTGCTATTTCTGCCTTAGTGGTTCACCTTTTGCCATTGCTAAACCCAGCCACTTCAAGGACTGGCACAGAACCTGGGTGAAGGGCTTCTTTGTCCTACGTCTCGGGCTAGACCATAGCATGCCCCAGAGATACCCTGAACCAGCCTCACACCTTTTTGCCTTTACACTGACATTTCTTTATGAGACAGGAAAGACTAGTACCAATGTGACGTAGTGCTGCAGACTTAATGTATATATAATGGACACATTGTAGCAAACAAAAAAGTTGATTTTCCAGTCCACCAAGTTACTTCTATAAATACACAATCACATATATATGAGAATATATCAACTTTCTGGAGACACCCCAGAAGCCACAAGACAGGAGCTATTGCCCTATGATTTAAGGCAGTGGACAGCAATCTTGACCCTCCAGATGTTTGGAACTACATTTCCAAAGAGGCTCAGCCAGTCAGGTGAGTAGCTAAGCATCATGGAAGATGTAGTTCCAAAACATCTGGAGGGCTAAGGTGGAAGACCCTGATGTATGGATTCCTAGAGTCACGGCGTGATGTAAAAGCACTGGTATTCGGAAACATGACTTGTCTGTTAAACTAACTGCAAGAGCATGTACAATGTCTGCTGAGCACTAGCCGATAACCTTTCAGGATGTGTCAGCCAGATACGGCAACGGCTGCTTTTAAGTAATGTTCTACTTTTCAAAAACAAAAACCACAAACACATTTAAAGGTGGCTTTCTAATGAGTGACAACAAAAAACAATGTCCTTTTTCAATAAGGCTGGTCAGTTTTACCATAATTTTAACTGCCTAAAGAGTTTATTTAACCCCTTCAATACTGTGATCATGTATACAGAATCAGCAGACACAGCAGCCGGAGATTGTGAGGAAGCGATCTGGAAATCTGCGTCTGCGTCTTTTGCAAATTACATTCGTTTGTACTAGTAAACAAATTTCCTTTGTACTTAGGCTCCGAAAGGTGCCAAAGTTTTAACACCGCGGGCCAGAGGGGATAACAGTTTTCAAAATCGGCTGGGGAATGTGTAAACTGACATCTCCCCAGCTGATCATGCACAGAGCTCAGATTTGCAGCATCTCCATTTGACCAGTAGATGGTGACAATCTCCTTGCCAAATAGGTTATAACAGTAAGAAAAACATTGGGAATATTCACAAATATTTATTACTGTATAATTAATTAAAAATGGTTTTCCAAAAATGCAATGGTTCCGGACAGTGTTTTTTTAGGAAAATTGCTTGGTAGTGAACAGATTGAATTCATACTGTGGTCGGCACATATACATTCGCTGAGAAAAAGAAACAGAAAAAAAAAAAAAAAAAAAAATCGATTGCATCCCTCTTCTGCCACACAGCTCGTGCACGAATCGGTTAACCCCCTTCCCGACCGCTGACATACCATGTACGTCCTGCCCACAGGTCTCCCTTAGACCCGCGGACGTACATAGTACATCAGCGGGCTCCTAACCTCCCTCCCGCCGATACTCACCTTCCTCGCTGGTTCCCACGACGTCTATGGCAAGCGTAAAGCTTGCTTTGGCGTTTCCTGGGGCCGGCCAATCCGATGATGTCATCACGCTACGTGATGACGCCAATCGGCCGGCACCAGTGGTCAGAAATCAGGAAGGGGCGGCTCCTTTGGAGCCCTCCATCTCCCCAACCGTTTAAGATACAGCGATGCAAGTTGCACCGCTGGAAAGTGGAGAGACTCCCCTTTTCAATGGTGTACAGAATTAACTGTTTCGCTGCCGGATCGTGATTCGGCGCAAATGTGCGTCAACTCGCGATTCAAACCTGGAGGGGGCTAACATCTTGGATGTCAGCCAAGCCTCCAGGTTACCCCCCACCGCCATCCACACCATATGTGTGAGTATGTCAGTGGGCCAGTTAACCCCCTAGCTGCCATGTGGAGATAAGGGGATCCAAAGGATCCCCCTATCTCCCGATCCCTAGAGGGTCATATTTGACATCATTGGAAAGGCCCGATTGTGGACTTTCCAATGATACCAAACATGACAAGGTTTGGTGTAACAATAAAATTTTAAAAAATAAATAATTAAAAAAAATGTTTTTTTTTGTCTGGGAGGGGTTTAGTTAAATAGTACCTAGGCTGTCATCTAAAAATAATTAGCATAAAACTGTCAGAATGAGCGCAGCGCACATAGCTGAAGGGGTTAGAAGAAGAAAAAACAACCACCTCCACTAAGAAGGTGAACAATCACTCCACACACAGGTACAAATGGGCACCGGGCGTGGGCACACCCATATAGGACTAAACCTAGTATTGAGATACAACAAGAAAAAAGAGAAAAAAAAAAAAAACACACATTTGAGGGATACCCTCAAACAGATGGGAGTGCTAATTGAAACATAACTTTTAATAGATTATAATGCAAAGACACACATTGGTAAGACCGATAATTGTTAAAAAACAAATAGACACATGGACAAATGCACAGTTTGCAGCAAGGAGAAAAAGAGTATAATATATTTAAAGCACAATACTTGAATTGCAGCTTAAGGGAACATTTATATACCTATACCCAGGGTTGTAATATGCATAGTTGGATGGAAAGTGCGTAGACAGTTGCAAAGATTGGCATTTAGGACGTAGTTGAAAACCCCGTTCAACTACGTCCTAAATGCCAATCTTTGCAACTGTCTACGCACTTTCCATCCAACTATGCATATTACAACCCTGGGTATAGGTATATAAATGTTCCCTTAAGCTGCAATTCAAGTATTGTGCTTTAAATATATTATACTCTTTTTCTCCTTGCTGCAAACTGTGCATTTGTCCATGTGTCTATTTGTTTTTTAACAATTATCGGTCTTACCAATGTGTGTCTTTGCATTATAATCTATTAAAAGTTATGTTTCAATTAGCACTCCCATCTGTTTGAGGGTATCCCTCAAATGTGTTTTTTTTTTTTTTCTCTTTTTTCTTGTTGTATCTCAATACTAGGTTTAGTCCTATATGGGTGTGCCCACGCCCGGTGCCCATTTGTACCTGTGTGTGGAGTGATTGTTCACCTTCTTAGTGGAGGTGGTTGTTTTTTCTTCTTCTAATCATTTACGCAAGAGTTTCAATACTCCATTTACAATCACTTAATTTTTTTATACACCATGGCTGGTTTTTTGAGTCAGGTAGGCAGTGGCAGTTTTTGGTGCTAGGATGCTGATAATGTCTTTTCTAATGATTCCAATATATACAATGCATTATTCCATTATCACATACATCTGACCCGAATGAAGCAGTAATTGTCCACTCCCACCTCTACTGATTTGGCTTTTCAAACAGTATTTAACCAGCCTTGGTGGCACACAGTACCGATATTAATCACAATCTATGTTTGACTCCTGATGAAGCCGGTATAGTACCGGCGAAACACGTGTCGAGTCCAGTGTTTGCTTTTACTTTGCACAAATATGAACAAACAGGGAGAGTATAGAATTTTTAGCTTTTTAGGGACAGCTACAGTTTTAATTGATTTCCCTGGGCTTTTTTATTGCTAAGCATGGTTGTTGGTAGGACTATGTCCTAAAGCATTGTTGCTCTGGTTGGTACAGTTGCAAGTGAATCTGTTGATTTCCACCTCTAAATGTATTGTGATTCCTACGACTACGCTCTATTGCAAGATTGATATCCCCAAGTATTATGATGCCTTTTGCCAACTAGCTTATTTGCGACATTGCTGTTCACAGCTTATAATCGCTAGCTCACAGCTTATGTAGGCTTTCTCCACAAGGTAGCCAGGCGAAATGGATGGTGTTACTATAGTCCGATATTCTGGCACATACTAACCTTGGCTGGTATTATTTTCAGTGCATCTTTCTGGGTGTCCTACATGCCTTAGCGCAGTGGTACTTTTTGCAATTTTACCATGGTAGGGGTTTTCAACTACGTCCTAAATGCCAATCTTTGCAACTGTCTACGCACTTTCCATCCAACTATGCATATTACAACCCTGGGTATAGGTATATAAATGTTCCCTTAAGCTGCAATTCAAGTATTGTGCTTTAAATATATTATACTCTTTTTCTCCTTGCTGCAAACTGTGCATTTGTCCATGTGTCTATTTGTTTTTTAACAATTATCGGTCTTACCAATGTGTGTCTTTGCATTATAATCTATTAAAAGTTATGTTTCAATTAGCACTCCCATCTGTTTGAGGGTATCCCTCAAATGTGTTTTTTTTTTTTTTTTTTCTCTTTTTTTCTTGTTGTAGCTGAAGGGGTTAAAAAGCAAAAACATGTAAAAAAATTGTATTTCTATTCTCGGGACAAAATTTTGAAACTATGTAGCTGGGGTCTTTTTTGTTGGTTATAGATTTTGGGGATTAAATTACAAAAAAGTGTGTTTTTTACTATTTTTTCGTCATATTTCATATTTTTTTTTAATAGTAAATTATTCGATATGATGGAAATAATGGTATTTTTACAAAGTCCATTTAATGGCTGGAAAAACGGTGTATAATATGTGTGGGTTGAATAAACGAGTAAGAGAAAAATTTAACCTAAACACAAACAGCGCAGAAATGTAAAAACAGCACCGGTCACAAAGGACAGATTTGAGTAAAACCGCCCGGTCACTAAGGGGTTAATGTGCCAACTGTTTCTCTGGAAGTGTAGTTTTAACCCCTTTGTGGGGTTTAGTGTCAAAATGACCTTCCCTAGAATACCTTATTACTATTATGTAGGGCTGCAACTAACGATTATTTTAATAAATCGATTAGTTGGTCGATTATTTTTTTCGATTAATCGGATAAAAAAAGTAAGGTTCTTTGTTTACTTAAAGGAACATTATGTAAAAAAAAAAAAAAATCAACCCCCCACTTTTTTTCTTATGCAATTTACGTACTCTACTAAACTTTCATACATAACATATGCAAATTGCATATCTTGTATAACTTGTGTACTTTTTGCACACAAGGTACGTGACTGTGTGGTCAGAGTGAAGTAGTGAGTGGATGGAGGGATCACAGATGGGAGAGAGTGAGTTTGGGCAAGGGACAGGACCAAAGGGAGGGATGGCAGCTCCAGACCAGAGAAAGGGAGGTAGGGAGGGTGGTGGCACAGGATTCCAATTTCAAGTAAATATAAAACACCGGCGGTACAGCTCCTACACACACTGGCAGTACTATAGTTCTGCTACTATTGTAAACTAAATAAAAAACGGTTATATGTCGGACACAACCCTAGAACTAAATAACACCAAATAAAGTGGTGGCACAGCAGCAAAAATCAGCTCCTATTTAGCATCTGAGGTTATCAACATCTAACACAGTCTGACTCTAAACAGGGTGTGCTGTATACAAGCCAATTAATTGAACAACCAATTAATCGTTAATGAGAATAGTTGACAACTATTTTCATTATCCATTAGTTGTTTCAGCCCCATTATGCCACGCTCGCCGACACACACACTCAATTTTACCGTTTCATCATACTTGCCCATCAAGTCTTTTCCATCCTTCTACTACCAGCTGCTGAATAAGAGAATCGTGCCTCACCACAGTAAACCTTGAAAAAAAGGGGGGTGGAATCCAGTATTAAATTTAAAACGATGGCACAGAGTATGATAACAACAGAGCACTAGTCCTAAAAAGAAAAAAGCTTTGGAACTCTCCAAGATTTCTGCTTTCCCAATTAACAGCTGACATGTCACACTAAACCCACAACCCCACACTCAAATTTGATGTGTAAATACATTTATAAGCTGGGTTTTAGAAAATCATTATAACTGTAATACATAAAACTTCTGGTGACTTAACAAAGAAACATATGATAGAAATAAAAACTTTTCAGTAGGTGTGCCAAAAGGGAACTCCGTTCCTCTTGAAAAAAATAGTGGAGGATCGGTGTTCCCTTGCGTTCCTACTCGACTTGACCCCTGGATAACACCATGACAAAGATGCCTCAGTATTCACCTCAACATAATGTACAGGATTTCTACCAAGGTATTGTCGTCTATCAAGTTGATTTTGTTCTCCGTTAAACCTCTAAGAGCAATAAACTGTGGGTGATCTCTGATTTGCCCGACTGTCCTCATCATGTAGGGTTTCTCTTTCTGAAACTGCCAGAGCAGATTGATGGCGCAGCCCAAGTGAGCGACCGACAGGTTGGCTTCGTTTTGTCCGACTAACTGAAGGACTTGCTCTTCACCAGCGCAAGTGTTCAACTGTTCCAGCAAGGGGTCTGTGGTCATGCAGCGGGTCTGGGCCATCCTCAGCCAGAAACGGCATCTTCTCACACATCGGAGCATCGTCTGTGGATCAAGTGGACACTCTCAGATGACCAAAAGAAAAAAACATATGGCGTGTTCCTTAATGGAATTTAAAGACAGCCGGAAAAAAGGTCTTTACTCTTCAGGGACGTGATCTTTGGATTCTATTAGTAAACAAATACATGAGGGCTGTGCTTCCATCCTGAAAAACAGGAAGATAAACGATAAAAAGCTGGAAATGTGGAAATTTCAATGTTCCCTGGAATAAAGGCAAATAAGTAATTTGGGGCCTTTAAATGAATAAATAAAAAGTTACATTCAATGTTGCTCCAATAAAGGTTATTTTTTATTGAAGGCTTCTAGTGCATCCTCCTTCTGGCTAAGAAAAAAAATATATATTAACAAATTTGACGGCACTTTGTTACTTTTTATATATCATTTATTTCCAAGATAATATTTAACCTAAAGGTGTTGCGGGAATATAGGTCAATTATATATATTAAACCTCACAGAACATAAACGGAGGCGGTGGATCCAGAGAGAGATCTTCTCTGTAATAGCTCTCTGCCCTTCAGTGAGCTCCACCAGGGCCGGTCAAAAACACGTGACAGCCCAGAAGCAAGTCGCACAATTCATGGCGCACGCGTGACCTCATCATGCATCCCCTGTTCTAATCACTAGAGACAACAACATACTGCGTAGAACGTAACGAGTACCTTTGCAGCGGAAGAGAATTGCGCTTTGTGCCCTTACGTGCCGCACGCGCAGAAAGTTCCACGCATGCGCAAAGCGCCGGCTCGCTGCTGAAGGTCAGCGTCTGCGCGCGCACGCAAAGCCTGCTCTCGAAGGGAAGGGAGGCGGGCCTGGCGCTTGGGTACCCGGATGGTGTCGGCGGCGCTTCGTTTTCCCGCACTTCTCGAGTGTTGCACCTCGCTTCACCTTCCTGCCAGGCGGAGGTTGGACGTCTCGCTGGCCTTAGGGCCCCCCGTCACCTCAGACCCCAGGAGCCATCCGCATTAAGGTGAGGCCTGGTCAGAGCGGTGTGCGCGCGGCCTCTGCAGAGCCTGTGTCTGGCGGAGCGGCAAAGCATCATGGGAAATGGCACCGTGATACAAGCTGCCGGGGGGGGCCACAACGACGAGCGTTTTACGATTATGCAGGTCCCTAAATCCTGCCCGGTGCGCCCCTAATGCTTTCCCACCGTGCAGGAAAAGCGCTGCCTCCATGAAATCCGTGTGTCGAGGCGCAGGAGGTGATTAGCTAAACGGGTCCCGCTCCTGCAGCATTTGGTTTATGACCCCCCCCCTTTCAGGCATGCTTTTCATGCAGTGCCCAGTAGTGTGTTAGAAGGCCAGCGCGTTACATTGCAGTGCTCTGCATGCTGTATGAGTACGGGCTGAACGCTTCATGCAGAGCCCAGCATTATGCATGTCATGAGGCCAGGGAAGCACTTTTCATGTAGTGCAGTGTTTCGCGAACTTGTCCTCAGCACCCTCAACCAGCCCAGATTTTAAGGATTGTGGCTTGTTAAGAGGATCCTGAGTACAGGTTTGTGCCGCCTGAGTGGAGTAGAGGTAATATCATCTGCGTGGCGAGAGCCTGTGGAGACTTGGGTTCGATCCCGGCCAGAGCACCTCTCCAGTAAGGTGTCTTGCCCAAGGACACTAATGGTACATACTCGCCACCCAGGACATACTTGAAAACGAGAGAAGTCTCAATGTATCCTCCCTTGTAAAATACTTTCTCAAGAAAAAAAACACTGTAGTGCATAGCAATGTGTGTGTGTGTACCAGGGCAGCACAATCCATGCTCCACTGTGCAGCCTTTGTATGCGGTCTCATGATTCCAGGGCAGCACTTTCCATGCAGAGCCCAGCGTTCTGTATTCCATTAGATTCTAGGGGGGCACTCTCCATGCAGAGCCCAGCGTTCTGTATTCCATGAGATTGCAGGGCAGCACTCTCCATGCAGAGCCCAGCGTTCTGTATTCCAGTGCAGCACTTCCCATGCAGAGCCCAGCATTCTGTATTCCAGGGCAGCACTTCCCATGCAGAGCCCAGCGTTCTGTATTCCAGGGCAGCACTTCCCATGCAGAGCCCAGCGTTCTGTATTCCAGGGCAGCACTTCCCATGCAGAGCCCAGCGTTCTGTATTCCAGGGCAGCACTTCCCATGCAGAGCCCAGCGTTCTGTATTCCAGGGCAGCACTTCCCATGCAGAGCCCAGCGTGCCCAGCAGTGTGTTAGAAGGCCAGCGCCTTGTAGTGTGTTAGAAGGCCAGCGCGTTACACAGGGCAGCACTTCCCATGCAGAAGCCCAGCGTTCTGTATTCCAGGGCAGCACTTCCCATGCAGAAGCCCAGCGTTCTGTATTCCAGGGCAGCACTTCCCATGCAGAGCCCAGCGTTCTGTATTTCAGGGCAGCACTTCCCATGCAGAGCCCAGCGTTCTGTATTCCAGGGCAGCACTTCCCATGCAGAAGCCCAGCGTTCTGTATTCCAGGGCAGCACTTCCCATGCAGAAGCCCAGCGTTCTGTATTCCAGGGCAGCACTTCCCATGCAGAAGCCCAGCGTTCTGTATTCCAGGCAGCACTTCCCATGCAGAAGCCCAGCGTTCTGTATTCCAGGGCAGCACTTCCCATGCAGAAGCCCAGCGTTCTGTATTCCAGGGCAGCACTTCCCATGCAGAAGCCCAGCGTTCTGTATTCCAGGGCAGCACTTCCCATGCAGAAGCCCAGCGTTCTGTATTCCAGGGCAGCACTTCCCATGCAGAAGCCCAGCGTTCTGTATTCCAGGGCAGCACTTCCCATGCAGAGCCCAACGGTCTGTATTCCATGAGATTCCGGTGCAGAGTCTGGCATTCTGTTGAAACTGATGCACATTATAACAGATGAGATTGTGGTTACATTGTATCAGTAGTTATGACTGATGTTCAGAAAAAGAAAAAAATATGCTGTATGTAGGGGTGCTTCTACATCTGTTGTAGCTTTTTCAAGTCCACGTGTTGCCTGTGCGTGAAAAAGTGCGCATGTGCTTCGTGTGCTGCTCTCCATCGACTCCTTTTTGAAAATCTACGATGGACAGCAAACAGTGCGGTCAGATGTACGTGCTAAGTGCGCTCATCTGACTGCAGCCTAAGGCCAGGGTCAGATGAGCGTTTTCAGAGCGGAAGGAACGTCCATGAGTCTCATGGACTTTCCTTCCACTCTGTCGCCCTTTGTGGCCACCTCGCTGGTGCAGTTAGTGCGCTTAGCGCTGCAAGGCTCGATCCTCCTATGGAGGATCTTGCCTTGCAGCCCGTCGAACGCACGTTGTAGTGTATTGGCGGGGAGGCTTTCAGCATGTCTGCTGTAGTGCGCGCAATTCAAGCGTGCACGGCAGCGTTTGGTCGGCTCCGTTGAAGCGTCACAACGTGGCACTGGGAGACAGGTCAGTACAGGCGCACCTAGTGCGCTCGTCTGACACTGGCCTAAGTGGATTGCTTGGACCTTCTTTACTGTATGCATTCAGGGAACCTGGGCATGCTGTGTGTCTTTTGAGCACCTACTAGCGTCTCTAACCAGAAAAAGCTAAAAGGCACGCACAAAAAAAAATCTAAGAGCTTCTGATATCTTCAATGTGTTCACTTTAAAAAATGCTTCCAGTGTATCAATCCACATTTGTATCGGCCCTCAGAGAAACTTTGCATAGTGTAACACTGTTTTCTCAAAGCTTTTATTAAAATGCCAGAAGGTCTCCTTGCATGTGTAGGTGTGTGTTATAAATATCCATATGCGGTCTCCTACATCCAGTACACGTGTCGTGGCTGTCAGCCTATTGCTGCCCCCCCCCCCCAGAACCGTCTGAGAGGATGCTGTCGGGTGTTAGTACAGGTTCTATCCGAGGGCCCCTATTGTCAGCTGTTTCTTCTAAGATAAAAGGCTTTTCACATCATTGTAAAGTACATCAATTGATTTGTAGGGATGCCTCCATTCAATCTCTCAGATCTAGAGAGATCAGTTTTATCAATAAAGTCTGACCCCTTTGTCCTTGACCTGGGATGGGATTCAAATGACACCTTTTTCGTCAAGCAACACAGTATCTTTCAATCATCTTTCTCCTAACCAGCATCTCTTGGCCTTCACGTTCTCCCAGCGGGGTTTCTCCTTCCACCTCCTTTTACTTCTATTTAGGATTCACTGATGTCATACTCAAAGAAAATAAACCTGACTGGGAGAAATGTTGCTATTTTAAATTTTCTCCTCGGAGACACTCAAGGCTGACGCGGACCCCCTTATTATGGCATTGCGGAGTTGAATATTTCCTTGGAATGTTTGCATAGTAACGAGAAGGGACATTAGGATGTTGCCCTGTGAAATGGCCCATGTGTAAGCCATGTCCTCCTATACTGGAAATTCTTGTTCCAGTTGTTTGCAGTTCAGTGTAAATCATACAGAGTAATTTTTGTTTCAGCAAGGCATGGTCCTTGGCTTCCAAAATGATTGCAACGAGGACAGGGTTATGAACCACTGCCTTTCACAGATTATGGTGCACCTAGCAATGGTCCCCAAGTATCCCTAACAGGTCAGGTTTTAAGGATCACCGTGGGGAAATGCTGACTCCTGCAATCGTAGACCAGCAAATCCTATCACCTGTGCTGTGCTTCAGATATATGCAAACCTGGCCTGTTAAAGATACATGAGGACCGGGGATGGGACCCACTGGTGTAAGGTATATGGGCTTGTGTATTCTGCAGCAAAGTTGCCACCTCATGGCTGTTGTGCTTTAAAATGTTTCCTATCAGCAGCAATGAGATGTTAATAAAAAATATTGACATGAAGGGAAAAAAATACATTGCGCTGAGGTTTTTTCCCCTTGCCACCATGCTATCATGGTTTTACTGGCGACAGGTGGAAAATTGACATTGGTGTTAACCCTATCCCACAGATTCTGCTCCCCTTCCTTTTTTTTTTCTCTCAGATTTTTAGGCAAAAGATTCGGTCCCTTCTTTTGACACTTTCATCAGAAGGAGCAGAATCTGTTGGTTAGAGCAAACCTGGGCATCATTAAAATGTTGTCCCTATGATCTTGCTTAAAAACTACCTTTTACTGAGTGAAACCTAGCATGGGCTCTTTTTTTATTTAATAAAGATCCCTAAACCTTACTGGAGTGTCTGGATCTCCTTTTTAAGAAAAAAAAAATAATCTCTAAGAGCACCCTGTCTATATTATGGATGTTTTACATACCACTATGCGGGAGTGCAAATCTTGTTTTGTTGATTTTTAATAGAAAAATTATAACTGCTCTTTTTCCCTCTCTCTCTCCACCACCCAGCCGCAATCATGGGAATCAAAGTTCAACGCCCTCGCTGTTTTTTCGACATATCCATCAACAATGTGTCAGGTACGCAATGCTAGTATGGATGCTGCATAATGTGGACCTTCCATTCTGCTAAACGTTATGTCGTATATCCATTCAAACTGTGGTTTTACTGGGCGAAAACGATAGAAATCGTAGTTCATATGAGAGAAATCTCTCTCCCCCCCCCCCCCCCTCTTTGTGATTAGCCAGTGGAATTCTGACCACATAATTATGACTCCAATGCACTTTTCAGTGTTGCATGTGCATTAGAGTAAGACTTGATCGTAAGAGTGCTTAAAGACCAACGGCTCTGCTTGGTCACCTGCAGCAACCAATCCAAAATAATGCACAGTGGTCCTACATTGGACTGGCCTATAGGCTTTATTTATATTGATTCTCCCTCCCTGCGGTCCATTGGAATCCTCCAACCAGATAGAGTGCCCAGTCATTTCCTGTTTTGCATTGGTTGCGCTTTACAACTCGACAGTGATTAAATGATTGTAGGACTCTGGTCACAAAATGTGTTTGCGGCTGCCAAGCAGAGCTCAGCTTTTGGCCCTTTAAAGGGACACTACCACTTATATAAGCTGTAACCTGCTAGATTACTTGTGCATTACAAACAAAACTACTTTATAAAACACATGCTGCTCTTTATTTCTTTTGTCCGAAAGTAATTGCTTGTAAAAAAGGTAAAATAATATTGGGTACTTGATCTCCGGGTTCTAGTTTCTGGATTTTTCCCATGATGCAACCTTTACCAAAAGCTTTGCTTTGAGGCTCTTGTTTATTCAATCTACAATATCTTCCCGTTTTTTAGGTGGAGGCTGGAATGTTTATATAAAGTTATTGTTCTCTAGGGCTAGGCTACCTGAAATAAGAGATGGCAGCTGAATAAGATCTGACGGGGAGCTTAAAATAATTCTAAACCACTCCCTCTCTCCCCCCCCCCCCGGTGATGTTATTTGAATGCATCCCACACAATACAATTATGTGAGTTGGCTGCCCGACCCATAGACTCCATTCTATGGCCAAAGTCACTGGGTGAGGAGCAAGTTTACGAAACAAAATAGATGCGCACAGTGACCCATAGGGTAGAATATCTTCTTTACTGAACAAGAGAGAAACAAAGCACTTGTAAGATATCAGCAACATAAAATAAACAAGGACCTTTCATTTATTTTTATCTTTTTAGTTGTAGTGGCCCTTTAAACACCCAGAATCTCATGAAGGTCAGTTTGAATGGGAGACGTTTACATAACTATTTCTGAATATACATCTTAAGGTTTGCATTTCCATGAGAGAGAGAAAGCAAAGTTCTAACTGTTAAAATTTTCATATATTCAAAGAAACCTTGAAGGATTTTTCCGATCATGTAAACTCTTGAAATAAATACTTTGACAGATGTCCCTACGGGAATAGGGCCCTCATCTCCTCCTGTACTGTTTGTCAAATGTTGTTCAATGTATTGTATCCCTGTCTATACTGTGCCTATTGCACAGCGCTGCGGAATATGTCGGCACTTTATAAATAAAAATAATGTGAATCTAGAGTTAGAGGTTCATTAGGCAATAGGTCTAATATGGGCCCCCTTGTACGCAGGGAAAAAATGGGCCCCCCCCCCCAATTTAATCCAATCCGTTCTATATAATAAAAGCTATACAGCTCTTAGTTTGGAGCATGAGAATGGAGGTGTATACTGACATTTCATTCAAATGCAAGCTCACGGTTTTTTAATGCAGCGGAGGAAGGAATGTTTAGGTAAGGCTATGTTCTCTAGGCTACCTGAGATAAGAGCTGGCAGCTGAATGAGATATGACAGGGATCTTAAAAGACTTCTAATCTACCCCTAGGTAATGTCCTTTGAATACATCCCACACACTACAATGTGAGTCCGTGATCAACCAATAGACTCCATTCTGTGGCCATTGCCACAAAGTGAGGACCAAGTGCGGTAAAGATACTGTGGGGTGGAGGGGGCAGTTTCAACACAACGTTCGCAAAATAGATTCACCCAGTGATACATATAGAGTAAAATATTTTCTTAACTAAACATACAAGAGTAAAACAAGGAGCATGTAAGATATCAGCAACATAAACTAAACAAAATAAGGTTGTTTTAATTTTTTTTATTTTTTTTGCGGTAGTGGTCCTTTATTAAGCTGAAAAACCTAAACCTACAAAAGAATCATTTTGGCCCATTTAAAATAGCTGCATATTTTTGATTTTATGTTTTAAATTTATTTTATTTTTTCTCAATTTTATTTCTACAGCTGGACGCGTTGTCTTTGAACTATTTTCAGATGTTTGTCCGAAAACATGTGAGAATTTTCGCTGCCTTTGCACAGGTTTGTTAAGGTCCCCCCCATGTAACAAGGTGCTGCATGTGAAATTGGAGTATATGGCGTATTATTCGAATTGTGGTTGACATTGAAAGCCAAGCTAAAGCCCTATACATACCCTGTCTGCTATCTTTTACTTCGATTGAAATGTTTATTAAAGTAGGGTATATACTTTTTTTTTTTTTTTTTTTTTGTTTGCTTTACACCATATAGGGGTTTGTAATGTTTACTATACTGCATGGAGGATGCTATGCAGGTGCTATTGCTTTTATGTAGTTAAAGAAAGCACACCAATCACGCATATTGCATGGTCAGCCTATGTAATCGCAAGCCCTGAGCTGTGGGGTATACCGTGTTTAATCACACAGAATCCCTACCTTCCCCTGTGGCTTGCCCAAAAATGTTATTACTTCCTGAACGCGCACTTGCTTTGTGGGGTCATCTCAGGTTTTTTTTTTCCTTTGTCTCAACCTCTTTTGCAAGCACACATACCCTTATTGCCAACATGCACACAATGTCTATATATAATTATTAAATTTTAAGAAAAACAACAACATAAGAGAGACGAAAATACGCCACCGCACATTTGCAAGGGAAAAACTAAGATGCTGAGAAACACATTTACACTTCTGTGCAAATCAGATCTGGTTTTGCCCATGGAGCTTCTTTCAGCTACTTGCCCAAATACAGCAGCGGATTCTAGGTGAGACATACAAGTGAGATCCACAATCCTTTTTTTTTCCCAAACTTTGGTTTGCTCCGATGTATAACAGTTTATCACAGTAACGCAGGGGACGAGACGAGGGGCAACACGTGGGAACCTAGTTCCTTCACTATTTTTGCAGAGGGGACGGTGTTCCCATTGGTGCCACACACTATAAAACTTGTTTTCATGTGTTCGATGATATTTTTCCTTGTTTAGTCAGAAAAAACTAGGATTTATCATATTTTTACTAAAATCCACATAATACATAAATATATCATATCTGAGTGTTTAAGTGCGAGCTAGTTGCTATTTGGGAGCAGAAATCTTGGTGAGTTCCCTCACTTTGGTTTTTAGGGCTTGACCCTTTCAGTAACGTGTGTGTTGCGGCAGCTTATCGCAAAAATCACGTAACGGCTGTAACTACTATGTGAATCTGCTCATTGTTTTGTGACAATGGTACAACTATGTCTACATATTTCCCACCACTAGTAAAACTAAAATCTAAAGGCCACAGTTCTAATTTAATTATATATTTTGTCTGTAGGTGTACCGTATATAGGGCTGCAACTAACGATTATTCTCATCGATTTAGTTGGCAGATTATTATTTCGATTAATCGATTCATCGGATTAAAAAAAAATTAAAACAAATTTGCTTACTTAAAAGGAATTTTATGTAAAAATAAATAACCACAGCCCCTCGCTTTTTTTCATAAGAAATTTGCATAGTGTATGCAACTTTCATACGTACATATGCAAATTGTGTATCTTGCGTGCTTTTCACACAAGGTATGCAAGTGCTTGGTCAGAGGGATGGGTTGATGCTGCATGCGCAGCTTAAGCCCATGTTTGCTTTCTCAAATGAACGCGGGTACAAGCACTTGGTCATGGATGATGTCGGCATGAAATCGGGGTTAATAAGCTAAAGTGGTCAGGGTGCATAGAGTGTCCCTTTTTAAATAATTATGTGAACAAACTGGGAGGAGGGACTGGAGGTGGGAGTGACTTTGCTCAAGTGTCTTGGCCTTGAGTGTGAGAGGGAGTGGGTATGGACAAAACACCGGATCGGGGTGTGGGAGTGAGTTTGGGGAAAGGGACCAGGCAAAAGGGAGGGAATGGCAGTTTCCAACCAAAGAGGGTGCGGCAGGGAGGGTGGGGTGGTGGCACAGGACTCCAACTTCAAGTAAGGATTAAACACAGGCATACAGCTCCTTCACCCAGTGGCATTCTCCTATGTTTTGTTCTAGTTCTGCTACTGTTGTAAATGGAATAAAAACAAACTGGTTGTGTCTGACATAACCCTAAAACTAAATCATACCTAGTAAAGCAGCGGCGCCTCTTCTCCAATCAGCTCCGAAGCTGACGTTATTTACGTTTAACTCAGTTTGAATCTGAACAGTGTGTGCTGTACACAGGACGATTAATCGACAGCCGATTAATCGATAATGGAAATAGTTAAACTATTTTAATCATCGATTTTTAGTTTCAGCCCTAACCGTATAGCAGATTTATAAACTATATAGTGTAAACCTTTTTTATTTTCCCTCCATTTCCATAATTCTTTTAAAATTTTATTACCAATAGGAGAAAAGGGTATTGGGAAAAGTACCCAAAAACCTCTGCATTACAAAACCTGCATATTCCACAGAGTTGTAAAGGATTTCATGATCCAAGGAGGGGATTTCAGCGAAGGTAAGATATATAAGATATCAAGCCAAATTCGTCTGAAAGTGAAAAGCTACAAAAATGTTTCACAATTGCGATGGTGTATTTTCTGCAGGTAATGGAAGAGGGGGTGAATCTATCTATGGTGGATTCTTCGAAGGTAAGAGTCATTTATTATTCTCAAAAATTCTTCCACAGAAATAGGATTATTCAGAGAGCACCAAAGTTGCAAAGACTGGGGAAAATCATGAAATGACGACAAATACCAGAATTTAAGAAAAGCTTTACAGTCGCCCACTGTTGTCTGGATTACCCTTCGGTGAAAGACTGGCTTTTGTTATCATTTACAATGTTGGCAAACACATTTGTTGCAAAACCCCCTATGTTTTGTTTGAAGTAAGCTAGAGTTTACCTTTTTCCTTTTTTTTTTCTCAGCAATGAGTGAAAAAAAAATTTTCTATGCTGCTTTCACTTTGAGAACTGTAGTTTCACATTCTTTAAAAAAAATAGTATCTGTACTAGATGTCAGACGTATTCTCTTTAACAATGAGGTTGTCACAATACCTCTCCATGTTGCAAAGTGATGTATGTTGTGGGCATACACATGGTGGGGGACACCGTGTTAAGTTCAAGAGTGGATGACTTTTCACTTTGTTCTGTCCTTCCTAACATTTTTAATGTATGGCCAATGCAGACAAAATCTTGTATGCAGGTCCCACATCTCCTGAAAGGTCTTGCAAAGCTGTCCGGTGTACTTTTGTATGGTCTATGGCTGAAGGGTTACTTGTGCATAACTTTGAAAGTTGTCAGACAGCTGGCAGCTATACCATTCCTTTACCCTTGATATGAAACCGAATGCTGATCCCCTTATCCAATAAACCCCAACTGAGCAAAGGTTTAAAAGTACTACACAAATGGCAGTGTAGTGTGTGTCTCTGACGAGCTAAAGTGCAAAAAATATTATTCCCAAAGTAATGGTGATGCTCTAGTGGGAGCGTGTGTACAATCCTCTAAGAAACAGTGTAAAACATTAAAAACCACATGGGTCTACCAGCGCAACTATCGGTGTGATAACAGCTTAAAGTATTATTGACACATGCGTCTATCGTGCAGCCTCTTAAGTGTTTTGTGACAAGATAATAAAAAGATACTACAATCAAGATTTGTGTTTTTAAATAGAAGTATTTTTTATTTTATTTTTAAACCTACACAAACCATTAGCGTGCACATCTGCACATATCCAATAACATCCCAAGGAAAGGACAGCAATAATTGCGTAAATGGTTAACTCTGTATGATTCCCCATCTGATATCCCCTAAATAACATGCACTGGGAATCTAGGATTAGAGCTGCAATACTGATGTCCTCAAAACACCATTTGGGAGTTGGTGGGTCACCACCTGAAGTGCCATAGGAGGCTCCAAAGATCGTAAGGTCCATAAGGACAGCGTTAAAATTTTGCTTTGAATGCTTTATGAACTTTATATATTATTTTTTTTTGTACTTTAATTTACCCTGTGAATCTCTTTGCTCATTGTACTCTTGGTTTTTGGGTACAGCACTTGAATAAGTCCTTAAGAAGAGAGGGAAGAGACCACCTCTCTTTGTCTCTGGCGTTCAAAAGTGAGCAATATATTTTGGACTGCACGGAGTGTTAGATGGTATCAGATGGGGAATCCTCTAATTAACCGTTCTTTGCAATTCTTACACTCCTTTCCTTGCTTTGGGATGTTATTGCATACGTACAGGTGTGGACGCTAATGGTTTGCAGGTCAAAAGAAAATAAACATTTGTGTTTTAAATCTATGTACCATCTTATTATCCTGTCACACAACGCTAGAGGGGCTGCATGGTTGGCGCATGTGTTAATACAAAGTACTTTTTTAAGGGGACTCCAACACCTACATAAGATGTAACTAGGTTACTTATGCATTGTGTACCCCGGTGAGGTAGCATTTACCAAAGGCTTTTCTGTGGTTGTAGGGGGTGTATTGTTTTCAAGGCTACTCGAGATGAGAGATGGCAGCTGAATGATATAAAACAGGGTGATTAAAAGATTTATAATCCAATGATGTCCTTTAGAATACATCACCATACAATGGTTTTGAGACTGTGATCTACCCATAGTCTCCATTCTATGGACAAAGCCACTGAGTGAAGAGCAAGTGAAGTATAGATACTGTGGGGGGGCGGGGGGCAGTTTACAGCTCAGAAGATCACACAGTGGATGCACCCAGTGTCACATACGGAGTAAAATATTTTCTTGACGAAACAAAGTACATGTAAGAAGATATCCTTTATTTTATGTTGCAGATATTTCTGTTTTTGGTGGTAGTGGCCCTTTAAGCAATTATCACTCAGATGAGTGTGCTGGGAGATGGATGTGGTTCTTAAAGGTTTAAAAGAACCTTGTCATATCACTGGTCACTGCAGGCACCTGCAATCACAGGAACTTAGTGGTTTTAAAATCTTTTTTAAATCGTCTGGGAATCCACTCATGCACTTTAATTATACAGTCTATTTTGTACCTTAACCTCCCTGGCAGTTTTCCAGAGTGTGACTCGGGGTTAAATTTCACTGCTGAAAGCGGTATCCCCGAGCCACACCCTGGCTGCATACATACCTTTACCTGCGCTTCCTGGCTGACCTCCGCAATCACTCTCCTCCCGTGTGATTGTGGCGTCTTGCTTTCCGGTTCCCTCCTCACGAGAAGGGAACCAGGAAGCATGATGCCGCGATTGCTCGGAGGTGACAGCTGGAACAGCGAGGGAGCTCAGGTACAGGCATGTATGCAGCCAGGGTGTGGCTCAGGGTTACCGCTTTCAGCCGTGAAATTTAACCCAGAGCCACACTCGGGATACCACTAGGGGGCTGGATTAGTCGTACCGATTCTGACATATAAAAAATGTCAGAATCGGGACACCAGGGAGGTTAAATGTAGAATTCTTGCAGTTTATTTATGCATTTTATAGTGAGGTTTTTTGTTTGTTAGATTTCCTGAAAAAGAAAAAAAATGCATCAGTCTTACAGGGTTATTCAGACAGCGGTGAAAACCAGGAGAAGAGAACAATCTAGACCAAATAGTTGATTTGGGAAGTGCGATAAATGTGAGAATTTTTCTGCTTTGGCTAGTTTGACCTAGAATTTTCACTTCTCCAGTTATTCTCCTGAGTTTCACTTCTCCGAATAACCCTGTTAGTGTCTTGAATTTAGAAGATACTTTTAAATTGTTTGTTTCTGCAGCCATACAATGTCCATTATAATTTCAAATCCTAACTAGGTAAAATGAAGCAGCGTTAAAATGATTCTTTTCTTCTTCCCTCTAGATGAAAGTTTTTCCGTTAAGCACAATAAAGAATATCTGCTGTCAATGGCTAACAGAGGGAAAGATACAAACGGGTCACAGTTTTTTATGTATGTAAATGGGAATTATTTTGTCTTAATGTGGTTTAATTGTACATGTATTTTAAGTCTTTAAATTGTTAACTCATTTTTTTTTTCTTCACGCATGATTTCATAACCTCAGAACAACAAAACCTACACCTCACTTGGATGGGTAAATATTAATCTTCTTTGTCTTGACAACACAGAATGATTTTAAATTTTTACTGATGCTACTTCTGCCTTGTATCCCACTCGTAGGCTTCATGTTGTTTTTGGGCAATTAATTTCTGGCCGCGAGGTCATACAGGAGATCGAGAGTCAGAAAACTGACGCTTCAAGTAAGCCCTGCGCTGAAGTCCGGATACAGAATTGTGGAGAGTTAATTCAAAAGCTTAAAGGTATTGAATGTGGTTTGTATTTTATCGGTAGTTGCAGGTTTAATGGTCTTTGCCTTGTTTCATGGGCTGGTCCCATTAACTTGCATGGTCTAACCCAGTGTTACTTAAACCTGTCCTCGGGACCCCAACCAGGCCAGATTTTGCAGATCACCTTGGGGAAATGCAGACTGAATACTGCAATCACTGAGCAGCAAATCCTATCACCTGTGCTCTGCTTCAGATATCTGGCAAACCTGGTTGGGGTCCCGAGGACAGGTTTAAGAAACACTGGTCTAACCTGTACCATGTATGGTTGCATTTTAAAGTGACTGTCCTGCACAGTAAGGACAGATCTTATTATTATTTATTTAACTTGTACCCAATGTGTTCTCAATTGATTGCAAAGATGTATGTATTTTCAGAGTTTGAAAAGAATATTTTCAGGCCATTTCTACCATCAAACCACACAAGTTTCACATGTATTTGTGTTCAACCAGGCATTCTTGGTAGCTTAATCCGAGCCGCCTTTTTGGGTCTCATACACACAAATGCCACTTCCATCTCTGCAAAGATAGATGTAGAATATGCTGGAAATTGCATCTCCAAGTGTCCGTAAATCTAATTGCTACTTCCTATAGATAATGTGTACCTGACTGACATGATTTAAACTACAGAAGCGAGTAGCAATAACACTAAGTCTCTCCCCCCCCCTTTCTTTTAAAGAGGTGTTATTTTAAAGCCGGACATGTCAAAGTTATGTCAGTCTTAGACAATCGCCCATTTTTAGGAGCAAAGTATTATATATGTAATATTTTTTTTTGGTAGAATAATCCATAAATTCAGCTGCTAGTGGCAACCTGGGTTTGTCAATCCCTGGTTTATAGTCGGCGTTTCTTTGGGCCGATCTTAGAGTTTTGCGTTAGAACGTTGGGAAGCTTTGCATCTTTTATTTAAAAAAAATAATAATAATTGTGTGGTCTAGCGTACGTTTTAATTTTTCAATCTTGACACTAGCTAAAAAGGAAAAGAAAAGACACAAGTCCTCTTCATCCAGCGACTCTGACCACTCCAGTGACTCTGACTCTTCGGATTCCTCGTCTGCTTCCAAAAGCGAAGAAGAAAAATCCAAAAAGAAAAAAAAGAAACACAAAAAGAATTCAAAGAAGCATAAAAAGGAAAAGAAGAAACGCAAAAAGGAAAAGGAAAAGGCAAAGAAAAGGTAAATGCATTGGGTATGATTTTCGTTGTGGTTGTAATGGCTCACAATAGTAAAGCAACTCAGTCTCTCATCACACTGAAAACATCCATGTACAGCGTAAGATGAAAACTGATTTAATATGTGAAAAACATGAATGGAGCTGTTAAATGGTTTGCTTTAGTCTTTGGCGCGCAGGAGCTTCAACATTTTTAGACCTAGTCCTGAAATGTGTGTGTGGCTGTTTTGTTTTTCTTGGTCATCCCACATATAATATGACTTATTCTCATTCCAGTTCTGAAAGCGAAAACGAAGACCAGGAAGTGCAAGTAACATCCACTGTCCGTCCGGAGGAAATCCCAACTGTACCAGAGAACAAGTTTTTAATGAGGAAAAGCCCCCAAAGAATGGATGAGAGGCAAAATGATCGGGAACGAGAGCGCGAGAGGTATCCATTCTGAAATAAGAACTCTAAAAATGTAGTGTAAAACAAATAATCTTCATTAGTATCAGTCTGATGGAATACTGGATTTAATTTGAACCTTAGGTAATTACGGTGGAAAAAGTATGGTGGGATTCTCTATTTTTAATGAACTACCATTATAGTTTGCTGTACTTCCCCACCATAGTTTCACCTGAAGTTGTGCAATAAAAACACCCACCAGTAGGAACTACAGTGAAGACTTAGCCCAGCTTTATTTTCCTACCTTGCAGAGATACTAGTATCTGTACATACCTAGTGGTGTCATTAAGCTTAGCCTATTCCGCTACTTCAAATAAACGGACAAGTGGGGCCCAACATGTCCAGCACCAGATCTTCGCATGTTCTAAATACGTGATCAATACCAGATTTTGGTGACCAGCCTTATTTGGTCATGTATTTTTGTAGCTTGGGGTCTACCTCAGCTGAGACATGTCTTACCTTTTTAGTAGTGGGAGGAGCGCATTCAATGAGCCTCTTTAGGAGCGTAGCTTTATCCAAAGGACGTTGTATATGGGCACAAACCCATTTTTATGTGAGGCTGAGGGGTCCAGGCAGAGGATTGAGGGTGGGTGAAAATATTTCGACATCCTTCAAAGAATTCATAGTGAACAGTTCTGACTGCGCGCCTTTGTGTGTCTAATCGCATCTCAAACTTGGTAGATGGAATAAAGCACAATGTTATAAAATGTCTCAATTAACAGAGGTGTTGCTCTAAACGAGTTCAATTGAACGGATGCTGCTCAATGCCTCCAGATACATACTTAATTTGTAATTGCTATATATTTATAAAATGGGTAATTGTAACTTTGTAATTTATGGAAACTTTTTTTTCAGCATCTGTTGGTGGATAGCATCTCAGAACTTTAAATCTGTCTAAATTTATATATAACCGGAGCTTGATGGTCTCATATTACAAACCTAGTGTGCTGTTCAGCTATTCCTAAGGTGCTGTTTACAAAGCGTGCACTGTGCATGACATTTCTCAGGTTGAGCAGGGTTGTACATATTTAAAGAGCTTTAATTGTCTGACCTCTTTGGTTCATTGCACTGCTGTTTGGGTTTGCTACATGTTTATAATGGCTGAAAGGAGCATCTTAAGGTGATGAATTCACGTATATATTTGTGTGCATAAAAATTATTTTCCAATGCTTTCAGTTAAAATGGAAGCTTTGCGAAAGAGACCAGTTATGATTAGTCCAGCACCAGCATTAAGGGGAGCAGAATGACTTGGTACCTTCTTGCTACTAAACATTGTTAGGAATTCTAACACTTGGTAAAACGTAGATTAGATGATGTAAAATTTCTGCATTGTATGTTTTTTTTAACACCTTCATTCCGGAGATAAAGATAACGGGTCTTCAAAGGCCCCTGGCAGTGTTTTAAAAAAAAAAAAAAAATCACTTGGTAGTGAAGGGTTAAACCTGCAATATTTATAGGAAAATGTTACTAAAATTTGAATAGTTTGCACAATCTGTTGGTTTAACCTCCCTGGCGGTGTTCCCGAGTGTGGCTCGGGGTTAAATTTCACCGCTGAAAGAGCCACACTCGGGCTGGTAACATACCTGTCCCTGTGCTCCCTGCTGACCTCCGCAATCGCATTCTCATCTGGTGATTGCGGTGTCCTTCTTCCTGGTTCCCTTCTCGCTAAAAGGGAACCAGGAAGTACGACGTTGCTATTGTCCGGAGGTGACAGTGAGGGAGCACGGGTATAGGTATGTATCCAGTAGGGTTGCACCGATACTAGTATCGGTATCGATATTGGTGCCGATACCGGGTACTGCAGGAGTACTCGGTACTCGTGCAGTACCCCGATATTTTTTTCCGATGCCGGAAGCCGGCATCCTAGGGGCTGGGGCGGCTGTCCGAATGCTCTATCGGCATTCGGACAGGCCCTGCAGCTGCTCTCGCCACTTTGTTTATACTTACCTTCCTTTAGCGACGCCGGGAAAGTCTTCACGCGTGCGAAGGCCCCCAGCCGCGACCACGTGGGACCATGTGATCGCGGCTGGGGTCCTTCCAACGAGCGCACGCGCGGAAACTTTCCCGGCGTCGCTAAAGGAAGGTAAGTATAAACAAAGTGAGCAGCTGCAGGGCCTGTCCGAATGCCGATAGAACATTCAGACAGGCCCTGCAGCTGCTCTCCGCTCATACTTACCTTCCTTTAGCGACGCCGGGAAAGTTTCCCCGCGTGCGCTCGTTGGAAGGACCCCAGCCGCGATCACATGGTCGCGGCTGGGGACCTTCCAAGGAGCGCACGCGCGCGAAGACTTTCCCGGCGTCGCTAAAGGAAGGTAAGTATGAGCGGAGAGTGAGTTGGGGGGGGCATTATCCATGAGTTGGGGAGGCATTATCCATGAGCTGGGGGGGGG
Source organism: Leptobrachium leishanense (assembly GCA_009667805.1). Lineage (NCBI taxonomy): Eukaryota > Metazoa > Chordata > Amphibia > Anura > Megophryidae > Leptobrachium > Leptobrachium leishanense. The sequence continues at coordinate 46,042,129 of CM019069.1, forward strand.
CAGTATCCATGAGACCTGGGGGGGCATTATATGAGGTCTGTTCTTATTGGAAAGCGGTCACATGACATAAGATAAAAGTATCGGTGAGTACTTGAACAAAAGTATCTGTACTCGGTCTTAAAAAGTGGTATCGGTGCATGCCTAGTATCCAGCCCCGAGTGTGGCTCGGGGTTACCGCTTTCAGCAATGAAATTTTAATTCATGACTCGGAGGCTCCTATTTTGCATCTCTTTCTTAGCATTTATTTAACAGCAGCATAAAAAACTTTAACAGGTAAACTTGCCCCTCCCTTCCCACAGTCCTTTGCAACAAGCACCCTCCCCTCTCTATAAACAGGCTCTTCCCGCCAAAATGACCCTCTCTCTTAGCTGCTCGTGACCAGATAAGTACCTCTGAGCAGCGCTCCTCATTCTGGTCGGTATTCTGGTCCCGGCGTCCCGATTTTAACACGGGCGCCGGCCGAGTATCGGCTATTGCGCTTCGCCCTTAATATATTCTAAAACCGCTGGTTACGATGCGCTTCCATTACGGCCGGATCCACTTCTCTCGCAGCAGCGGCTAATGTGATCGTCGCACGCGCTCATTCGGCCGTTTGCCTGCCACGAGCATAGTCGAGTTCCACCATGCCTGCGAAAGGAAAACGCAAGTCACGTCCTCCCTCGGTGGAATCTGAAGGTTCGGGGGACAGCGATGCTGAGCTTCCGGTCACTCACTCTCCCGCGGGAGACCCGGCCCCTCCTTCCCTGACGCTATCCTCAGACATGCAGGCCTCCATTGCCTCCGCAGTCAAGGTGGAGGTAGTCAATTTATCCTCCACCTTCTCTAGCTCCCTCCTAGAGGTTTTGACGGCCGTTCAGGCCTTACAGCAATCTGCCATACCCGTGACTCCAGGCTCCAGCCCTGCGGAGGGCCCGTCTTCCAGCCCGGCAGTAGTTTTGCCCCCCGATGGGGTGGGCAAAAAGTCAGTGCGGAAGACAAAGCACTTGGCTCGAGGGGCTGGCATCCCTGCAGCACTGCCACCACCTAATGAAACACCCCCTCGTAAAAGGGCCCCAGTTACCCAAACACCAGCAGCTACTGCTGCAAAACGGCCCAAACAGGTGGATAACTCCCCTCCAGCGGAGGCGGATGGTGAGGACGAAGACGCCTCTCACTCAGATGATCCCGATGGTCTGTCGGCCGGGGATGATGAAGTGGTGCTCCACGCTCCCTATGATGAGCTATTTGACATGGGAGACACGGTGACCTATGCCCCTACTGGGGATAAGGCGATAATTTGTGACCCACAAGGGGACCCTGAGGATCTGTCCCACCCCCGATCTTCAGCCTGGTCACCAAGGCCCCACGTGGAGAAGTGGCTGGACGACCGCATGCGGCGCCCGTTAGACAAAGCCACACGAGACAGGATGCGAGCTGAATGCCCACGTCCCACCACTCTGAGAAAGACCTGCCTGACTCCCCTAGTGGACAAGGACTTCCAAAAATGTCACCCACCATGGCTGGTCCGCAAAAGCGGGCATTGACCAAGCTTTTAAAAAGTGCCAGGATCGCCTACTGGACACTGTGGGCCCCTTAATCAAGCTGTTTGATGTTGCGGAAGGGGCAAAAGCCCAAGGGGACACCCTGGATCCCTTCATGGTGAGGGGCTGGCTCCAACGGGCCATCTGTTTTTTTAGCTAATGCTAATTCCGCCATCTCGGCTGAGAGGCGCACATCTATCCTGTTAAAAGTGGACAATCAGCTCATGGAGAAAGCTGACTCAGATCTCGGCAGTGAAGCCCAAGGGCTACTGTTTAGCGAAAAGTTCGTCTGAGACCTGGGCAAATACGCCAATACGTTCACCTCCCTTGACAAGGTCTCGACCTCCCATGAAAAAAGTATTCAAGGGGCGTGTTTTTGGCAAGGCCGGTAGAGCTAGGGGGAACTTTACCGGCCGCCCAGGACCGGGTACCAACACAGCCCAACCCTTCTCGACTCCCACTGCCCCGCAAACGCAAGGCAGTGAAGCGCCGTATTACAACACGGGATTCTTCCCCTCGCGTACCCGCGGTTGGCGTGGTAGAGGCTTCCGTGGCCCCCGGGGGTCCTTCAATTCCCGTCGCCTACCAGGTAAGACACCATTTGCGCTCGCAGACTTTACCACGGGTGGGGGGGGGCGCATAGCGCGTTTTCTTGCCAATTGGCAAACCCTGACCTCGGACCCCTGGGTCCTACAGTCACAGGCTTCCACCTGGACTTCAAAGCCGTTCCGTCACAGATGGCCCTTCCTACGCCCCTCCGATTCTCCTCAGAGTGCTCCACGATGGTAGACGAGGAGGTGCGGAGTCTGGCTCGGAAGGGGGCGATAGAACGAGTTCAGTCACACAAACTGGGGTTTGTAAGCAATTTATTCCTGGTGGCCAAGAAAGGCGGGGGCTCAAGACCCGTCATAAATCTAAAGGAACTAAACTCCTTCATAATGCATCGTCATTTCAAAATGGAGGGCATGAAGGATCTTCCTCCCCTTCTCCTGCTGGGGGATTGGCTAGCAAAGGTGGATCTAAAGGACGCCTATCTATCCGTCCCCGTGACGACCGAACACAGAGACTTCCTGCAGTTTTATTGGCAGGGGGAGCTCTGGTGTTTCTCCAGTCTTCCCTTCGGGCTCTCCTCCGCACCTTGGTGCTTTACCAAACTGCTGAGGCTGGTGATGGCGAATTTGCGAGAACGAGGTGTTCGTCTCATCGTGTACCTAGACGACATTCTGCTTCTGTCATCCACGAAAGCGTTGCTTTCTCTGCACTTGCAGTGGACCCTCTCCCTCCTGCAGGGGCTGGGTTTCGTGGTGAATGCGGAGAAATCCATTCTTCAACCAACCTTGCGGCTGGAATTCTTGGGCCTAATTGTGGATTCAACATCCATGCGGCTCACTCTTCCAGCCGACAAGATTTCCACAATAGAACGGGAGGCACGCTCTCTCTCCTAAGACACGATCCTTGTTCCCTGAGGGCTCTCGCTCGCATGGTGGGCTTCCTCTCGGCCACCAGGTTGGCGATTACCCCCCGCCCCCCTGCATTATCGGGCCCTCCAACGCCTGATGGCCCGTTTCCTCCGGGAAGGGGTGCCTTACACAGGGATGATCTCCCTCTCGGACGAAGCTCGCCGGGATCTCGCGTGATGGACGACGGACCTCCGGTCTTGGAACCGGAAAGCGATCCTTCCAGCCCCTCCCTGCCTCACGATAGAGTCGGATGCTTGCCGCTCCGGTTGGGGAGCTCGCTGCGGCTCTCTGGAGACGGGGGGCGGTTGGTCGAAGGAGGAGACCCTCCTCCACATCAATTGCCTGGAACTGCTTGCAGGCTTGTTTTCAATCCAGTGCTTCGCCAAGGGACTACGGGATTGCACAATCCTCCTGCGCATGGACAATTTCCTGGCCGTTCACAACATCAACGCCCTGGGGGGGTCCCAGGTCCCCCATGCTCACACTGCTAGCTCAACAGTTTTGGGCACATTGCTTCACCTAGGGGCTCGCGGTTCATGCACAGTTCCTCCCAGGTCTCGACTGTGGTAGCGGATTGGAACTCCAGACACACGCTGGATTCGGGCGATTGGAGGCTGCTACCCGCAATCTTCGCTCGTTTATCGCGTCTCTGGGGTCCGTTAACGACCGATCTGTTCGCCTCGCGTCTGAATCGCCAGCTTCCGAGGTTTTACAGCTGGCGTCCGGACCCCGAGGCGCGAGCAACGGATGCATTCCTACAACCTTGGTCCCGGGGACGGCTTTACGCCTTTCCCCCTTTCGCCATGGTGGCTCGCACCCTGGCCAGGGTCCGCTCACAATCGGCGACCCTAGTCTTGGTGGCGCCCCTCTGGCGGAGCCAATCTTGGTTTCCGGCCCTCTTAGAGATGGCCATAGATTGTCCGGGGGTGTTGCCTTGCCCCCCGGATCTCATCACAGATCCGGAAGGCAGACCTCACCCCCTTATCACGTCTCACTGTCCGTTGACTGCATGGTTGGTGTCCGGGGACCCGGCTTTGTCGTTGGTGTTTCGGAACGCACTGACGCCTTGCTCCAACGCGCATGGGCCCCCGGTACCCAAGCGGCCTACGGCACTGCCTGGTCCCGGTGGATTCGCTGGTGTATGGATGGGGGTCTGGATTCCCTTTCAGCCCCTGTGAATGCCGTGCTGGATTTCCTCACAGAACTCTTCGAGCGGGGATTGGCATACCGTACGGTTAATTCGTTTCGCTCGGGGATTTCGGCAGGCCACCTCGGATTCCAGGGGGTCCCGGCGGGACGTCATCCCCGGGTATGTAGGTTGTTGCGCGCCATTCGCTTATCGCGTCCCCCGCGCCCCCGTTATTCTTCCACATGGGACGTCTCCGTGGTCCTTAACTTTCTGATGGCGTGGCCGGATAATGATGACCTGTCGTTACGCCAACTGTCCGCAAAATTGTTGATGTTGTTTTGCTTGCTCTCATGTAAACTAGGGATGCACCGATACCGATACTAGTATCGGTATCGGGGCCGATATTGCCGTTTGCATGAGTACTTGTTACTCGTGCAAACGGCCCGATACATCCCGCCGATACCGGAAGCCGGCGCTGGGCCGGCTTGCCGGTATCCGCGGGGCTGGGGAAGCTGGCCGCGTGCATGTAAAGCACGCGGCCAGCGTTCCCCTCCGGCGCGCCAAATACTCACCCTTCCTGAAGTTCCGGTCGCTGGGCAGTGATGCGTTCCCGCGGCCACTGGGCGCTCCTGTGACGCTGCCTCTCGCGGCTTTGCCCGGTTCGCTGCCTGCGCGCTTACGAAACACGCACGGCTGCTTGGCGTCCTATGGACATTTTGCCTTTATTCCTCTCCTATGTGATTCCCCATTGCCTGGTGTCATCCACCTCGCTAGCCCGTTGGGTGATGGCATCGGCCGGTGTTGATGTCTCCACGTTTGGTGCGCATTCTATGCGCAGTGCCATGGCTTCCTCAGCGGTGCTGTCAGGCTGCCGGTTGGAGGATCTCATGAGGGCGGCGGATTGGTCCAGGGAATCGACCTTCCGAACGTTCTATTTGAAGCCTGTCGATCATTGGTCGGCTGCGGTCCTAGACAGGCTTTGAATATGCAAAATAGGAGCCTCCGAGTCATGAATTAAAATTGATAATTTTCCTAAGTATGACGGGAAGTTAGAATTTTAAAGACTCGGAGGCGAGTATTTTCCCACCCGGTCCCACCCTGGGTTTTGCTCTGTGGCTTGGGCGTTGGCTCGCCGGTTCATGGTTCTTATTATTCCTCTTCTTCCCACAGCCTCCTGATTTTCTCCAGTCTCATTTGGATGGTTTCCTCGTTGTTTGGCTCTTCTGCCCGTTGGATGATGACTCGCGCGCAAGAGCGTCATTTTGGCGGGAAGAGCCTGTTTATAGAGAGGGGAGGGTGCTTGTTGCAAAGGACTGTGGGAAGGGAGGGGCAAGTTTACCTGTTAAAGTTTTTTATGCTGCTGTTAAATAAATGCTAAGAAAGAGATGCAAAATACTCGCCTCCGAGTCTTTCTTAAAATTCTAACTTCCCGTCATACTTAGGAAAATTATCAATTAACCCCCGAGCCACACTCTAATACTGCTAGGGAGCCAAATAAATCGTACCGATTCTGACATATAAAATATGTCAGAATCGGAACGCCAGGGAGGTTACGTTATATTTACAAAAAGACATCGTTCCAGTTAGCTTTGTTATCTTGGTATGTGGCAAAAAGTCTTTAGAGTTTCAAATTTTTTTTCAGCAATTCACAGGCATCTCTCTACCAGAGAAGGCTCCTGGTCACAAGATCTGGAAGAAAAATCAAAGGAAGGGGTCCCAGGGTGAGTACTGGGGCTTTCTTAGTAAGCCGTCAAAGAATTGTGACTGGCTATGTAAAAACGGTTTAAATATTTAATCAGACCTTTAGTGTCATGTTAATATAGTTTTGGTGTTGGCTAAGGCCAAAAAGAGGGACATATGCATGTTATCTGTTTTTTAAAGGGCCACAACCACCAAAAAATTAAAATCCTTATTTTGTTGCTGATATCTTACATGTGCTTTATTTTTCTCTTGTGTGCTTAGTTATGAAAATCTTTTATGTGTCACTTGTTGCATCTAAACTCTGAACTTTTGTGTAAACAGCCCACCCACACACCAGTATCTTCAATTGCTCTTCACTGTGTGGCTTTAGCCATAGGATGGAGTCTATGGGTCGATCACGGTCTCCAATCTCATTGTATTTTGTGGGATGTATTCAAAGAACATGGGGGGGTAGATTAGAAGTCTTTTAAGCTCCCTGACATATCTCATTCAGCTGCCATCTCTTATCTTGGGTAGCCTGAAGAACAATAGCCCCCTGTAGCCTGATCTAACCATTGCCTCCTCCACCTCAATAAACTGGTAAATACTGTAGAAAAGAAGTGAATACCACTTGACCATAGCCATACAGTGCAAATGTACAGTATAATCCCATCAGCATATTTTATACTGTATGCACTATTTGACAATCGGTTCCATCTGCTGGCTAAATAGCGCTGCTGCTGCTATAATGCAGCTCTGATTGCTGTTTCTCCAATAGACTAATATTTACTGGCTATTCAATCTGTACTAGACCGTTGGTTGTGATGTCCTTTACAGACACAATTGAGCCTATATAGAAACGGATTCTGTTTGCAATAACAGAAATACATTTGCATTGCTCGCAAATGAGACTAGAACATGTTCACTCTCTCAGGCACATGCAGGTGCTTTTGAAGATCGTTTTAGGACTGGTCCTCTATTCTGTGTTTAAAAATATTAAAGGATCCTGCAGAAACATCAATTGTCAGTTCTCTAGGTTTAGAGACTGTCACAAAGACCCATATTTGTTGGTCTTGCTTAAGGGTATCTCTGATTACTAATGTTTATTTGTTTTTTTTTTTTTTTTTCAGCGGTACCGAACGCCATCTAGATCGCGGTCCAGAGATCGCTTTCGGAGAAGTGAGACGCCCCCTCACTGGAGGCAGGAAATGCAGAGGACCCAGCGGATGAGATATTCTAGTGGAGAACGATGGATCAAAGGCGACAAGTGAGTAATCCTGCAGTTTCTCTTTACATTTTATTTCCTGCATTGATAAGGTAGCATTGCCCACTGTTGTGAATGGGATTTTTATGTTGCAATATATCGATCATCATAAAGTCTTCATAGTGTCCATGGAGGGGGAAAATTTTGCACCTATGGGCAAATCTCCAAAAAAAATAAAAATCTAAAGAGAAGCAAAAGATAAAAGAGGTGGCTCAGGATTAAAGGGCCAATAAATAGATCTTGTATTAGAAATACAGGGGATACTCCTATGTGATAGCCCCCGTGTCTACAGCTTACCTGTACTAGCGTGTCCCAGATAAAGAAGTATCTTGATAACTAGCAGTCTGTCCTAGCATCCTATTGCTTTAATGGGAGCTAAGCATAGTCCATAAACCTCAACTGAGCCGTGGCTTTTGAAACTCGCCACCCAAGACATACTTGAAAACGAGAGAAATCTCCATGTATCCTTCCTGGTAAAATCCTTTCTCAAAAAAAAGGTAAGCTCAGCGCTCCTCAGTTTTCTTTGAAGCTGTTTCTCGTCCTTTGAGGCCCTCTAGTGGTCCAAGGGTGCAAATAGACAATCTGGATTTTCTAATGCAATATAAATTAAGTTTTAACATACTTTGTATCCTCCACCATTGTTCTTTGTGAAGCCGCCTGTGAACTGTTAGAAACTTGCAGCGCTGTCAGGCGTTTTATATATGGACACGGACTGGGACTCTTCTTGTACCCTGATCTCTGTATGAAGTAATATGTAAGGACACCTGTAAAGATCCTATCGCCTATATTTCAGAAATAAGAACTTGCAAACAAAGATATCTAGGCCACATTTATGTTGCTTTTTATCTTTGTGCCCTTTTGTTTTTAAGCAAAGCTTTGCTTATGATTTCAATGGGAATACTGTTGTGGCACAAGCAGTTGTTTCTCCATGTTTTGTCTGCTTGGGGCTATAGCTCAAAGGTAAAATCTCTTTTATCCCTGAAGTTTAACTCTCATTAACTCTTACACAGATGTAACGAACTGCATTTTTTTAATAAGCTTGGTTTGTTACATGAAATTAACGTACTGTAACTCTTCTAGGAGTGAACTAAACGATCAAGACAATCAAAGCCCTGTAATGGGGAGAGAACGCAAACCTTCTGATCAAATGCCGGTTTCAGAGAGCCCCGTCAAAAGAGGGGATCGAGAACGGAAATCTAAAGAGGACTTCTCAAGCAGCAAGGACCGTGAGCCCAAGAAAGAACCCGAAAAAGAAGAAAAACAAAACAAAAGTGCGAGGACAACAAAATATGAAAGCCGCAGCGAAAGCAAAGAAAACACTAGGAGCAACAGAGATGCTAAACACAGCCGGCATGAGATGAAGGCAAGGTCAAAGAGCAACGACCGGAGTCACGAAAGAGGGAAAGATAAGGAAAAACACAGTAATAATAGAGGAAGAGACAAGGAGCGGAGCAGGAGCAAGGAAAGGTCAAAGCACAGCACACTGAAAAATGAGAAGGCAAAAAGTAAAAGCCAAGAGCGTGAAAAATCCCGAGATGATAAACACAGAAAATCAAGGAGCAAAGAGCGTGAATCCACAAGAGTAAAACAACGGTCTAGTAGTAAAGGTAAAGAGAGAAGTAAAAGCAGAGACAATGCCAAGAGGTCCAGGTCGAGAAGCAGAGACCACAACAGCAATAGAAGCAAAGACCGAGCCAGAAGCAAGGATCGAGAAACTAAAAGACGAGGCCGCTCTAGGAGTCGAGACCGGAGGCAGACCCCAGAAAAATCAAGAAACAAAGAAGGCAAAAGCGGGGATGAATCAAAAGACTCGAAGCGGGATGAATCAAAAGACTCGAAGCGGGATGAATCAAAAGACTCGAAGCGGGAAGAAAGTCAAAGCAAGAGCAAAGATTCGTCACGGAAAGACGACAGAAGCTCGCAGAGGAAGTCCTCCAATCATGAAAGCCACAAAAGAAGGCATTCTAGGAGTAGCAGTCCGGATAACAAACGGGCAAGGGCATCGAGCAGAGATCGTGGGAAAAGTCCAGATTCCAAGAAGGCTTACAGTAGAGACAAGGAGGAAAGAACATCTACTCGAAGTAGAGATAAACGAAGATCTTCCCACGAAAAGGAAACCAACAAAAAGTCCAGGAGCAGAGATCGGGAAACTTCTCACACAAAAGAAAAGAAAGTAAATAATGAATCCAGTCCTAGAAGTGTTGATGGTAGAAATGAAAAATAAAGTGTAAATGACCACCCTAGTTTACTTTTTGATTTTTGGGAGGTTGTATGCTGAGGGACATTCATTCTTTATATTTTTTCTTAAAGACTTTATTTTCCCCCCTCCTTTTTTTTTTTTTTTTATTATAAATCTCGATCTGGAACGTTTGTATTGCTGAAGTTTTAATAAACCTTCAATGAAAAATCTTTTAGGTGTTATACTTTTATCAACAACCTACAAATGGACGACTTTTTTTTTTTTCTTTTGTACATAATTTTAGCTGTTGATATGAAACATCTGTTTTTTTTTAATTTTTTTTTATACCATTTAAGAGATCATGTGTCTGTTCATATCTCTATGGTCATAATACTGTTTTTATTCAGGCCTAGTTTTTCTTTCTTTTTTTCCCCCCTCTCCTCTGATATGAAATTATTACAATGTTTGGTCCATGTGTCATATGCGCTGTAAGGTCATTTATTCCAGTGCTGTATATGAAATGATCCCGTGTTTACAGTTACTTTTTTATTTTTTAAACTGTTGTGAAACTATTTGTTCCATGCGGTTTCCTCCACTGTGCTAATATACAGATCAGACCTTTTGAAGAAACCTATAAAGCAGTTGCCTATTTAATGGTTTTAAGTAGTAACATGGCACTTGCCGTACCATGAGCTTAAGCATAGCGCATATATATTCTCATGTTGGGGCACTGAGTATTGTATTTTCAGAGCATACTGTATTTTCATACATGCAATGACCAGTCTTCTTTCAGTATGTTTGCCCTAGCTGCTGGAAGGGAATATTTCTGCAAAGTACTAAATTACTATGTGTATAGCAATAAGTTTTAAAACCATTAAAAGTGTGTAAAATGTGATTACCTGTGATACTGAATTGTTGCTTTCATTCAGTGCCAGAGATGCTTTCTCATGAAAATGGCAAGCAGCAGAGCACTTGGTTAGACTTGGCAGGATTAGATGTTGTAAAATTTCTGGATTTTATTCAGTTTAAAATAAAATTAAAAAAAAGACTATTTGAGAAAATGAGCAATGCTGCAATTTTAAAAACCCAGATGGTCAGTTTAAGATGCTAGTAAACAACCTTTGCCCCCACCAGGTGTTTGAGTTGCATCTCCCATGATCCTCAGCTACTCAAGTTGACAGCCTTATGGGAAATGTAGTATCTGGAGAACCAATGTTGCTGACCTCCTAGTTTAAGGTATATTCACAAAAGTAACGGTGTGTCGTGCGTGCCGAGGTCTGAGTTGCTGCAGATAAATGAAGCTTTGCATTAGTGGTTTGATAATTGCGTGAGGAAACCTTGGATGATTTAGTGGACATTAATTGGGGAATTTTCCTAGTCCATGACGGAAAGTTCTAATTTTAATAAGGACTCGGAGGCGAGTATTTTGCCATCTTTCTTAACTCTTTGCTGCTATGAAAAAACAAACTTCCCCCACAACGGGATGATCACACCCTCTCCCAGCCAATCAATATAGTCCTGCCCAGGTATAGACCACTCCTTTCTTTGTAATCCAGCGGTCAGAATTTCCAGGGCGAGATGCAGCTACCCAACGGGGAAGCGTAGAAACCAAACACGGCCGGGCGTGGGGAAGTCACAACGCCATCAAGGCAGGATTGATCAGCGTGAAGCTGAAAGAGAAAACTCAGGATTAGAAACCGAACCAACAACTGCTTGAAACGCAGGCGCATAGAAGAGAAAACACAGGACCACACAGAGGTGAAACAAAAGTGTTTATTCAGGAACACGGGTGCACACATGCAGCGGGGTACAACGCGATAGCGCAGGCGAGCGCAGTAAATAAGACACGGACAACCCATGCAATGTTTATTGAATAAGCAACAGATAAATAAAAGGGAGGGAATCCAGGGGGGGGGAGAAATACTCGCCTCCGAGCCCTTATTAAAATTAGAACTTTCCGTCATGGACTAGGAAAATTCCCCAATTTTACCACAGGACTCGGAGGCCTATTTTGCCAATTCAAAGCTGATCAAGAACAGTCCCTGTCCAGTGTCGCATGGGACGTATGTAGAAAAGGCGAGCAGTAGACTCCCTGGACCAATCAGCGGAGCGCATAATGTCCTCCAGCCTACAACCAGCAGCCACCGCCGAGGAGGCCATGGCGGCACAGACTGGGCCCCAAAGGAGGTGGTATCCACACCCGTCAGACCCAGTAACCAGCGCACCCATCGCGCTAATGTCGACGAAGACACGGGTCGATGAGGAACACGGAATGACAGGAACAGAGAAACCGGATCCACACGGAACCCCACCAGGCGGTTCTCGTCGACCCTGAGGCATCGAACTGGGCACAACGGCCGATCAGGATAGGCCGGAAAAAACACAGAAGAAATGGACGTCTTAGTACGTCTAGTCATGTCAAAAACACCATTCGGACCGAAGGAGCGGGAAGGATAATTCAGAGCCTGGACATCACCGACTCACAAGAGAGCAAGCAGAACAGCATCGCTGATAACTGCCGCAGGGACAGATCCCCATTGTCCGGCCAATCCTCCAGGAAACGCAGTACCAGGGAAACCTCCCACACCACCGAGTACCGAGGAAGGGGGGGGGGTCGTTCGAAACGAGCACCTCGCAGCAGACGGCACACCAAAGGGTGTTGCCCCAAGGCCACATCAGCAAAGCCCACATGGCCAGCGGAAAGCACCGAGCGATAGACATTCAGCGTGCGGAAAGCCAGACCAGAGTCAAACAAAACTGTCAGGAAATCCAAGACCGTGCTCAGAGAGGCTGAAACGGGATCTTGACTCCGTCCCACACACCAAGTCGACCACCTGACCCAGGCAGATTTATACACTGCCCGGGTTCCGGGGGCCCATGCCTGTAAGAGCAGCTCTCCAGCCCGGACCGAAATGTCTTGGCTTTGCCAGGCAAACCGGAAACCAGCCACGCCAGCAGGTCCAGGTTGCCTTCCGACACCAGGGGGTGAGGTGAACCCTCCGCGTCTATGAGGAGGTCCGGCCGCCGGGGTAGGATCCTGGGGACATCGATTGCGATCTCCAGAAGGGCCGGGAACCAAGGTTGAGCAGTCCAGAATGGGGTAACCAACACCAGCGTCGCCAACGGCAGGCAAGTGAAGCGCCAGACCTGATCTTGCCACATGAATCGGAGGAAATCCCTGTGGGAAGAGCATACTGGCACCGTCAGACGTCCTTCAGGTCCAGTTTGGCCAACCAGTCGTCCTTCAGGAGAACGTGACGCAACATTTGAACACCCTCCATCTTGAAGTGTCGGTAGACGACCGAGAGGTTCAATTCTCGTAAATTGATGCCAGGGCGGGAGCCATCATTTCTTTGCGACCAGGAATAAGGTGCTGAGAGAACCTACCGAAGACGGAGGGGCCAGTTCTATTGCCCCTTTTGGCCAACAGATCTCGAATCTCCGCCTGCACCAGTAAATCTTGCATGTGCGCAAAGTGGAGCGGCGCTGGGGGTCATGTCTGTGTAGGCGTGTCCACAAAGTCTATGGAGAAACCCTGTATCATGGCCAGGACCCATGCATCGGTAGTGAGTCGCGCCCAAGCGAGCGCAAAATTGGCTAGTCAGCCCCCGACCCTCGTCCCTGAAGGAGGGATAATCTGAAAGTCGCTCACCTGAGGATCTCCTGTAGGAAGAGGATCTGCCTCCTTCTGTAGGATCCGCCGCGCCAGGGTCTGGCTCTGGACGGGAAGAAGCGAGAGCCGTAGCTGGGGTTGTTGGCAGCATATCGAGCTGAATCGAAGGAGGAGCTGTATGAGCAGGAGGGTCCCCCACGGCCGGCAGAGCGACTCCTGCCTCTACCGGCCCTGCGAGAGACCTGTCCCGGGAATACTCTTTATATTGTGGCCTCCGCCTTATGTGTTTAGTTTCTTTGCAAACGGATCACCGACGAGCTGGCCGTCCGCCTTGACTCCCAAGTCGGTAGCGGCCATGTGGGTCAGATTGGTGTCCATTTTGAGTAGGATAGTTTTCCTGCACTCTGATGCTATCACAGCATTGGCGTTCCCTAGTAGGCACAGGGATAGTTGGAGCCACTCCGAGTTCCGAGGGGGTATCCGACAGTTTAGCATGGGTGACTATCTAGGGCTTTTACCAGAGGGCCAGTCGTGTCAAGTAATTTATCCTGACACGTCTTCATGGCAAAGTCTATGCCCTTTTTGGCCGACAAACCTTTGTTGGCGACAAACTGCTGGAAGGCCTCATCCACCTCAGGGGTGACGCACGTCTTGGCAGCTGTGGTGGGCCTAGGACATTCAGTCCGCAGGTTAAATCTGGTTCCCTTATCAAGAGGGCAGCGCATAACACTGTCGACCCAGCATTCGACATGGGGTTGAGGGGACCAAGCAGTGGAGCGTGGGTGGGAAATCTCACAGGCATTAAACATGGGATTTCCCGCTGGGTCGTAAATTGTATCCCCGACCTGCATAGGGGGTGGCTCCACCATAAGGTCTTCTTCATGGAACGGGGCGTATAAAGTAATGGAGTCATCTCCGTCATCGCCCTCAGGATCGCCTTCCCCTGCATTTGTCCCTCGGGACGAGACTCCAGGCAGCCGCCTTTGGTCTCTTAATCTCGGCCGCATTGGTTGCCCTGCGGTCAGGGGCTCCTTTGCGAGAGTCTGGCTCGGGAATCAGTAAAGGCAGTGCTGCGGGGATGCCAGCCCCTCCATAAGCACCTGGGGGATGTGATAAATAAGAATCACTAGGCCCTGAGGCCAGCGGGTCTAAAACCCTGTGGGGGGAGGCATCCTGTGGTAGTTCCTGAGGTTTGGAAGGTTCATGTGTCTGGGTTTTATATTTTTTTGTAATGCTGCAGAGCATGAGGCTACCGGTTTAGGGGGTACTTGAAGGGCATTAACCGCCTCCATCCATGGATCGCCTGAACGAGTAATGTAGGTCAGCGACAGCTGCTGAGACAGACTCCGTGAGGGAGGCTTCAAGGGCCGCAAATTTCGCGGAGCTCCCTGATTTTTTTTTATGTTTGCGGGGGGTGTCCCTTCTGATATGGATGCCCTGCTTTTAGAGGGGCCCTCCGACCTGGAGCCCCGGGCGGGGGAACGAGAGGGGCTGCGGTGGGAATTGGACGTCTTACTGTGACTTGTAGTGCGATCTGTTTGAGTATAAAATGGTACCGTGCGTGCAGGAAGGGGGCGTGCCCTGGTGCGTGAGGGAATACCCGGTTGGCACGCGCAGGAAGAATGCCGCGATCTGAGTGCTAAACACGCAGCGGTAAAGAGTTATGCCCAGCGCGGATGAGCAGAGATCCAAGCGGGGCAAGTAGGAGAATGAGCGCCGGATCTGACTGCGGACTGTGGTCCCCAAGTCAGGTCCGGTGGGGACACCGACCCCCGCGGCTAGAACCGGAGGGTAGCGGTGTCCCAACTAGCAGCGCAGATTGTGAAACCATGAAGGTGCTGCAAAGGAATACAAAAACTACACAAAATGCATACAACATAAGAATATACAGAAATTTGACAGAGCATAAAGAAACGATACTTATCTGCCCGCAGAGCAGCAAAGAAAGAGGAGTGGTCTATACCTGGGCGGGACAATAGTGATTGGCTGGGAGAGGGTCTGGGGTGTGTTCATCCCCTGTTGTGGGGGAAGTTTGTTTTTTCATACTGTTTAACGCTTTGCTGCTATGAAGAAAGTACAGAGATGGCAAAATAGGAGCCTCCGAGTCCTGTGGTTAAAATTGGCCAACCTTTCCTTACAGAATTCTGATCCGATGCCAGGTGCAGCGCTGGATAAAATGCTTCAGGTGGAGGTCTAACAGTGTTTGCTGGTATTCTGCTCTTTTGTCACTTAGGTCTTCCCATCTCTAGGCATGAGTCTCACCTGCAAGTTCCACCTGACCCATACTCTTACCAGCCATAGCTCATTCTTGCGCCACATGCACACAGACTGCTTACTATGGCTGCGTGAATATGATTGCTTTTTTTTTTGTTTGTTTCTGAAGGATATTTAAGATGAACCTTTTCATTAAATATTTTCATACATAAGTGATATAATAGAGGGCCGCTTTAATGGGGGGGAGGGTGCGGGTGCAAAATAAGACAGATACACTCTAAAGAAATCCAGATAATTACTTTCAAATTTAAAATGAAGAGGTTCAGATCATATCTATTACTTTGAACACGTTCTAACTGATATAAATGCATCACGTGAAGAATGATTTTTACCATTTGAGTTTGTCTAGTAAGCCTTTTATTAACCTAAACCTGATTTATGCCAGGTCCTACCAGGTGAACCCCAGTTTAGTTTTGCCTTTCTGGATATCACTAGCATCGTAGATTTCTTTAATTTGTTGAGTGGTGTCATTCTTATACGCAGGTAACTGAACTCCGCTGGTGTCCTGCACTTGGTAACTGGGCCGAATTCCACCCCTTTCAGCGTACACTGGGCCGTGCCCTCCGCCCGTTCCTCTCTGGGCCACTTTTACAAGAGGATATGGGTTTCTGCCAGCCCTGGTGGCTGACTCAATCACCTGCATAGCATACTGTTGAAAATTGTCTTCTTCCTTGGATAGTAAGACGTTGTTTTGCATGGCATAGTTGATCTCTGCCTCTTTTTCAAATAGAAACATGCCCTCCTTCTTGGCCTAAAAATGTAAAAAAAAAATTAAGTGTGCTAACCATAAACCTCTGCCCATAAAAGATCAATGCAAACTCTTCCACTTGGTCCTGAGTGCTAAAATCTATATTATCCAAGGTGCCTTTTTAATATCGAAGCCATTTCAGAGAGGGAGAATACACTCTGTCCCACATGGGTCATTATGCTGCATTACCGAAAAACGAAAATTATATCCTTGCCTATGTTTTACTTCACGTGACAAGTTTAGCAGTCGTTGTGTTCTTTAGACCAACTATGCTATAGTTGGTACAACTGAATGGCAAATCTTTCTCTTGGAATTATTTTAAGACTCTTCCCCCCCCCCCCTTCATCACATGTAAATGTAGGCCCCTTGATTCTGTTGGAAGATGGATTTAGGGCCAGTTCCTGCTATGAGTACACCACCATAAATGCCTCCACTGATTAACCCCTTCACTGCCAGTTGGACACTCCTAATCCTGAAAACTCTGAAATGGCAACTTGCGGGAGCCTTCTGTATTTTTGTTATACTCTCCACTATGGCACTCCGGAAGTGTCCGAGACGCAGCTGGACGTGGTACTCGTTGGGAGCCACTCTGCAGCTCCAACATATGACATGCTGGCTCTTTACAACACGTCTGTGGGAACCAGCTGCATAGTTCTCCGAGCGTGCATACACAGTGGTGCTGCAGCAGGAAGGTTGAATGCAGTGTATGGTACTTTAAACTGCAGAAATGCAAACTTTGCTTATTGCAAACTAATTTTGTATGCAAATAGACTAAAGTTACAGTACATCAGACACGACAGCCGACGTACTGTTTTTAGACTTGAATTTCCTTTGGAGACTGCTTCAATACCAGGCTTGACCAGGAGAGGAAGCTCTCTGCCTATCAAATGGTGCACAGGGTCTCTAAATTCACTGTAATCATAATGTGCGTTTAGACTGAAAAGGGGTCATTTAATGTAGTCCTTCTTTAAATCCATTGGTTCCTGCCAGTGATTTTATGGAAAACTACTTGGTCTTTAACCTTAGTCTGGTAATACCTGATCTTTTCAAGGCTTACCATCTGTTGAATTTGTGCTGCCTGCACTTTCTTCCCCTCGTCTTCGATTCTCTTCTGTTTTTCTCTCTGCTTTGCAAGGAAGAGATTGTCTGCTTCTTTCATGTCATGAAGAGCTTGTAAAGCCTTCAGCTTCTCCGCTTTATCTTCCATTTCTTGTTTTCTTCTCTGAGAAATTATTAGGGACTGATAAGTATTTAAAGATGTGGCACTGCAATGTCTGGTTTTATTTCTAGACCTACTCTGCTTTTATATGGATTCTGATTAACCTTTTGGTGTGATAATCACCAAGTCCATAGTCTAAAGTAGTGTTTCCCAAACCTGTCCTTGGGACCCTCAACCAGGCCAGATTTTGCAGATCACCTTGGGGAAATAGACTGAATCCTGCACTCACTGAGCAGCAAATCATATCACCTGTGCTGTGCTTCAGATATCCTGCAAACCTGGCGAGGCGGAGGGTCCTGAGGACAGGTTTGGGAAACACTGGGCTAAAGGATGTACGCATCAAACAGTGTGTCCTGTCTATGGCTGTGTTTGAGGTGTAAAGTGACATATCTGGCCCATTATCCAATGAAATGTATTTGCAACACCTCCAACCTAAATGGTAGTGTAACTGTTACTGCTTAGCCCAGGGGGACAGGCAGACTTCAGCTCGCTGAGAAGGGCTGTGGGAGTGCCAATCTACATCATTGGCTGCTGGGGGGGCTGCCAGAGTTCAGCCAATGAAGGTGATCGGGTGCTAGGAAGGGGAGGCGGGCTGTAGGAGTGCCAGAAAGTCACTGGGTATACTATGCCACCATGTGGCGGTGAGGCCCACCCTGCGGCGTTAATGGGTTATTTTAGCCTCCATTCTTTGACCAATGCCATGCAGTACGGAGCAAGTAATGGGAAGATACTGTGAGCAGTTTACAACACAAAATGGATGCACAGGGTAAAATATTTTCTTGGCTAAACATACAAGAAAAACCAAGCACATGTAAGATATCAGCAATAAAATAAATTTCATTTTTTGGTGGTAGTGTCCCATTAACCCTATAGTGCTGTCGGGGATTATTATTCAATAAGAAACTTATACGAGACACATATCAATCGTTTATATTTCCTAGAAATTATCCTAAATTCTTTTAATTGTCTGTTTTGCTTTGAAGAATACACTAATCAATAATCGGATAAAAATATATATTTATTACGTATACAAAAATGTTTCAAATCTCCTATCATAAACAAAGATTTATAAACCACACAACCTCCATCAGCACATAGAAACTAGCTTCACAATATGTGTATCACCTGTTAGTAACTGCATATATGATTAATATCATTTACCTTATCAGTTAGTAACTATACACAAATGGTTAATTGTTTTCATTAAGCAGAAATGTTTATTAACATGTATTTCCCAGCAAACCAATGTTTAACAAGCTATATCTTGTAGAGATATATGTATCTCTCTATGCTACTTGGATCAACAAAAGATGAGCTATTTTTAGAATGATAAAAACTTATTTAGTGAATCCTCCCCTAATATCGAGAATTAAGCTTCTAATCTTCTGCTTTTATATTGTAGTTATATAATTCTCTGCTTGTTAATTTCAATCACAGTAATTTCCAAATTCTATATATATATCAATCTTTGCAACAGTATCTTTAGGATAAATCCTTATATCCGATTCGTCTTCATATCTCTATCTGCAGATATAGAAATATTTTGAAGACTCTAGATCTGTCGCAAGAAATACTCCAAATATATATATTTTATTAACCTTAATTTGCTCTGTCATACATTACCTCCAATCTGGATTCAATGAGTTCTAGCCTTGGAATATTCTTTGTTTTGGAATATGTGAAAATTATCAATGTCAAATAATCAATGCATGTGAGTTAGAGATTTGGTGTGAGTTAGAGATTTGGTGTGAAATCTTGAGTGCATTGTGTCCTGGAATGGTCTGCTAGCGTGAATGCATTATGTCCTGGAATAATCTGACTGCATCGTCGTGTCCTGGAAGTCTGAATGAATGCAACGAACAGTGCGGCTTCAATCTATTCTCTATATTAAATATATTTACTATCCTCAAGAGGGCAGTGTTGCACTTAAAATATATAAAAATTAAAATGGTGGAAATAATCTGATCTCAGGTCAAGAGGTCAATCTGACTTACAAAGACCCTCTATTTTCAGTCTAAGGCTGGGGTCAGACGAGCGCAGTGTTAACGTCCGTGTTGCCGCACATAAGTACGTCCGTGATAGCATACAATTGTGTTAAATGGAGCCCCACACACGAAGTACGTCCGCACTGAACTGCGGACGCATGACGGACGCTGCAAACGGACGCAGGTTAGGCAGGAACGTAATACTGCTAGAACGGACGTACGGAGTGCGCCACGTCCACAACGTCCGCATAGCTTTGTGTGTGCGTGATGAAACGTGGTCAGATGGACTGCATTTATACGTCCAGCATTTTTGACGGACAGAATGTTTTTTCATTTTAATTTATTTTCCCTGCTACATCAGTCAAAAAATACGTCAGTGAAAAAAACGGACTGTGTGGCCACTACCTTGTTGTCAGTAAGTACGTCCGTACTGCACGGACGCACAGTCCGTACAAAATGCGCTCATCTGACCCTAGCCTTTGGGGGTTATCCAAAGAGATTCGAAAAGTCACCGCATGTTCGGTGACTTTTCGTTCTCTTCAATTCGGTGATTGCATTTCGGTGACCCTGCGGTGTATTCAGCAAACAGCACAGGGCCCCCGAATTGCAGGGAAAAGCTGCCGAACACCTGACGATAACTAACCGAATGCACGCTGAAAACAAAGCAAAAACATCTGGATTAACCTTTGAAAAAGCCGAACAGGAGCCGAATAGGAGCCGAATAGGAGCCGAATCACACAGAACCGAAGCAACTGTGACGTAGAGGAAGCAGTGAATAAATTAGAAAAACCATCTGTATTAATCTAGGAAAATGAAACGTTGTTTGCAAAGGAACTACTGAGCGAAAATGTCTGAAATTTTCATAGGAGGTCCAGGGAATGATAATAAAGAGGGCTGTTACAAAAAAAATAAGTAAACTGAAAAAAAAATAAAAAAAAAATCGGACTTTTAAAAAAAAAAAAAAAATTTCAGAAAAATGCTTAAAGTATCCTAAAAAATCTATAAATAAAGAGACTTTTTGCTGCAGAATTTTATAATGAACGGTTTATTAGATATTGAATTAAAATGGGAATATTTTTAACATTGAAGTCTATGGGATTCTCCTGAATAAATTTGCCGAATTAACCACCGAATGGCAGGCATTAGGGGAACCTTTCACTGCTGGTTTGTGTTCTCTGAATAGCCGAAGCAGTGCTTTTACATGGGGATTTCACTGCCCTCGAACAGGGACCGAACAGGCACCGTATGTGCAGGCAATTCGACAGGATTTGGCGAATTGCCTGCTCTCTGGATAGCCGAATGGTCAGGAAAGGTAACCGAACGCTGATTTTCAGCGTTCGGTTACCTTTCTCAAGCAATTCGATCTCTTTGAATAACCCTGTTAGTCTTTGAGTCAGTCCTGTCCAATTTAGATTTATTTTTCCACTCCCCTCAAAATTTTTACTATCAGGGTTATCCAAAGAGATTCGAAAAGTCACCGCACGTTCGGTGACTTTTCGTTCTCTTCAATTCGGTTCCTTTTGCCGATTGCATTTCGGTGACCCTGCGGTGTATTCAGCAAGCACCACAGGGTCCCCGAATTGCAGGGAAAAGCTGCCGCAAACCCGACGAAAACTCACCGAATGCACTATGAAAACAAGCAAAAACATCTGGATTAACCTTCGAAGAGGAGCCGAACAGGAGCCGAATCACACAGAGCCGAAGCAGCTGTGACGTAGAGGAGGCAGTGAATAAATTAGAAAAACCATTTGTATGAATCTGGGAAAAAGAAACGCTGTTTGCAAAGAAACTACTGAGCGAAAATGTCTGAAATTTTCACAGGAGGTCCAGGGAATGATAATAAAGAGGGCTGTTACAAAAAAAATAAGCAAACTGAAAAAAAAAAAAAATCGGACTTTTAATTTTTTTTTAAAAAATTCAGAAAAATGCTTAAAGTATCCTAAAAAATCTATAAATAAAGAGACTTTTTGCTGCAGAATTTTATAATGAACGGTTTATTAGATATTGAATTAAAATGGGAATATTTTTAACATTGAAGTCTATGGGATTCTCCTGAATAAATTTGCCGTATTAAACCACCGAATGGCAGGGCATTAGGGGAACCTTTCACTGCTGGTTTGTGTTCTCTGAATAGCCGAAGCAGTGCTTTTTGATGGGGATTTCACTGCCCTCGAACAGGCACCGAACAGGCACCGTATGTGCAGGCAATTCGACAGGATTTGGCGAATTGCCTGCTCTCTGGATAGCCGAATGGCCAGGAAAGGTAACCGAACCCTGATTTTCAGCGTTCGGTTACCTTTCTCAAGCAATTCGAATCTCTTTGGATAACCCTGTAGGTCTCTTTATCAGTTGAATTCCTTTCTGTTAAAACCACAGAATCTTTTCAGTAATTAGACTATTTACCAATCCTATACTCTACAGTAGAAAATAGATGCTCCAATAAAAATTGTAAATATAATAAAATATACCTTGATAAGCATATATTTCGTGAATATAAATATACATTTGCAAAGATTTTAACTTTTATTCCTATACCCAAAGAGAAAATATCTTTTTGTTTTGAAGACTTAAGACAAACCAATAAATTTAATTATGACAGGTCTAGCACTTAGCTTCAGCATTATATCACATAAAGACATTTTAAGGTTCCTTCATGTCTGGCATTTTCTAGAAATTTCACCTAGCCGTGAACTATTTAAAAAAATCTCTGTTCATTTCTAAAACTAGGGAAAATTGAAAAAGAAAAGACTTTCTATTTAAAACAAAATGGCTACAGGCATCCATTTTAATTTTTTCCTTCTAATATACCTGACAGTGCCCCTTTTTAAGAAATGCGTGGTCAATTGAGCACAGGTCAGTGTAATGCTTTAAGAACATGTACTGTATTATTTATTATTTTTTTTTAACCATGCTTAACTATTTCTAAAGGCTTCTACCCTGATCATTCTGTTAACGTTTACATAGCACTAACAGTTTCTGCAGCGCTGTACAATAACGAACGGGGAATTAGACTAACAAAATTACAAGCGGACTTGAGCACGAGAAGCGACGAGCACCTTGCTCAGATGAGTTTACAATCCAGAGCTGCGGAGAAGAGCAAGAGGGACGTGTAAATATCAGAAAAATTATCCTCACCATGGCAAGACGATGCTCTGTGATGGACTTTATATCTGCTTTTATCTTTTCTTCCTTTTCCTGGCTCTCGCGTTTGTTTTTCCCTTCCAGTTCGGCAACTGCTCTGGCTGTACGCTCATCCTCATCATCCACTTTCTGCTTCATCTGCGCAGCCAGAAGGTTACCAATTTCATCCCTGCGTTCTATAGTTTTTCTGGGGAACACGACATTTTATATTCACAAGTGCATTGATAATCTGCATTTGGCCCAAGATTCAAAGAGGTAAATCAATGGATGATTCAAGAGAAATTTTAAAATTTAGGCCAAAATAGCTGAATTTGAAAAACTGTCCAAGTCCCAGTATTCCTTCAGCCTCACTATTTTTGCGTAAAATGTGCATTTCTCCCAAATTCACTGCTTAGCCAATAGCCCCCTTATATTTTCCTGCTGATACATGACTCACTGAGCATAACAACCCTGCAATTTTACTAATGTATGCCCTGGTGTTTATGAACCTCAGATATTGTAACACAAACATCGGCAACCTTGGCCCTCCAGATGTTTTGGAACGATGTCTAAGGCTCAGCCATGCTGGTGAGTGCTTGAGCATCATGGGATATGTAGTTCCAAAACATCTGGAGGGCCGATGTTGCTGATCTCCGGTCTAAATAATGGATGTAATTGGGGGGAAATCTTGTTTTAAGACTATGAATTGATTTGAGAAATGTCACCGTGAGTTTTAAGAAGCACAGAGTATACCTTGGTGTATGGAGCAGCTGTTAAAAGCATACGTGCCTTACCAGATGTGGGTTTTCTATTTTTTTTTTAGCCTAGAGGAAGGGTGAAGGTCACGTCTGTCGAGGAGGCACAGATTAGGGTGAAATACTAGTATTTTCTGCATGAAGAGAAAGGATATGAATTATTAGGTGTCATATATTCCCACCTGGTTATTTCTTTCTCTCTCTCTTTTTTCAGCGTGTCCATCTTTTTCTTGGCGAGAATGAAGCGTTGAATCTTATCGTCATTTTCCTTTTCTTTCTGCTGTTCAAGACCTCTGAGAAAATCTCTGTCGGTGACGGTCGCCTTAACGAAGAGCAAAGCAGGAGATTATGGTGTGATCTACTCCTTCACTCACAAGTACTAGTCATTCCTCACACCCTCAATATTTCGGCAGCATTCTCTGACCGCACAGGAATGATGATCACTGAAACGTAGAAATGCTATATATGATGCTTATAACAGGGCTTGTCATTCCAGATGACTGAGCCTACATTTCCAATGAGGCTCTGGTAGCTTCCTAGAGCATCAAGGATGATTTAGCCCTCCATAGCTTAAATGAAAGCTGATGATCCTCTGTGGGTTAGAAACCAAAATAATTAACGAAAATGGTGGGTTCTATTCCAAGGTTGGTATCAATTTACCAGAGCCATTCTATTCTATGTAGTTAAGTCAACCAGAGCGGTTGTAAAGTTTACACCAACTTGGAATAGGGCCCGGTATCTTCAGTTCTAAGGGGTTATTCACTAAACACTGACGTGGCAATAGAGTTTACAATTGTTGCAGCCATGGTGAACTTCGGCTATACAGAGAAGCAAAATTTA
This sequence comes from Leptobrachium leishanense, assembly GCA_009667805.1. Classification (NCBI taxonomy): domain Eukaryota; kingdom Metazoa; phylum Chordata; class Amphibia; order Anura; family Megophryidae; genus Leptobrachium; species Leptobrachium leishanense. The sequence goes on from CM019069.1 coordinate 46,065,915, forward strand.
ACGACCGGAGAAGTTGCTTGAAACTACAGTGAACAACGCTATTATTCTGCCATAAAATGAGGCGGCGACTATTCTCCATTGTTCCATCATTTTTTGCAACACCGGTGAATGTACTTTTAAAGTGGTGATCTTCATTTAATTACAGTAAGCAGACACCAGAGCAAAGCCGGGCTTGGGGCTTGGTCGGAACAGCGACTCGTGCCATTAGGTCAGTCCCTGGGGCCATTAAACTATGGCTGGGTTGGAATATGGCCCCATTTAAGTGCCGGTGTTGAAGAAAACTAGCTACAATCGCTGGTATTGTAGTTTCGAGAAACGCCGGTGCTTCTCTAAACTAAAGTATAAAGCAAAAGAAGAGAAGCCTTACTGTGCAGCTTCTCCTTTCACTTGATAGTTCTGAGAAGCGCTGTCATTTCTCAGCATTGCCATATCTGGTTTTGTATTTTGTTATTTTTAAAGCCTGTTTGTGCAACACTGACACACGCAGGTCTATTCACTAAATGTGAAACTCAGATTTGGCAAACTAGAACAATCTAGACCAAATAGCAATTTTGGAACGTGAGATAAATGGGTGAATTTTTCTGGTTTGGCTATTTTGACCTAGAATTTTCACTTCTCCAGTCATTCTCCTGGGTTTCACCTTTAGTAAATAGACCTGTTAGTGGATAATCCCTAACCTCCCATGATGCTAATGGTCCTGGATGAGGCTTGGCTGTCGCAGTTTACATGGTTAAATTCCGTACTAGTGCCTGTGTATTACTCACAATGTGATTCATCATCAGTTGCCGTTTTTGGTCCATTTTCATCTGAGCCAACTTGTTCGTTTCAAACTGATGCAGCCTGGTTAATCTTTCAATTTCAATTCCTTCTCTCTTGTTGACTATTCTCTCAAGTTCGACCGCACGTCTGTGTTCATCAATCCTGAATGGAAGTGTAGTCGCATGTAAAACCAACAGTTTCACTTGTCATAGTACTAATGTAAATGGTAAATTTAGAAGGCTGTATAATGCTTCAAAAATACTTTTCAGAATCTTCTGCCATGTGCATAGTTCACCTTGTGTGAGCAGCCTACCATTTGTAATAGAGTTGCCAGAATGGCCATATTTTCCAGAACTCATTACTATTTCATGCACTGGGAAAGCACAGGTAAAAGTGCTGCCCTGCAACATGTATAATTCATGTGCTGCAGGAAGGAAATCAAGGCAGGTCCCCTGGGAATCCACTTTGATTTCTCACCTGCAGTGTATGGATTCTACATACTGAGGGGTGGTATTTTTCATGCACTGCCCATCAGCATGAATAAATTATATGTCCAGGAAAGCGTGGCCCATCTGGCAACATTACTTTGTAAACACATTCATGTTGGTCATATAGTGTTATGAAAAAAGAACAACCTTCCGTGAGACCAAAATGAGCTCACTGTCGGTGCCGGATGACCACATACATACAATTTATAATTTCAAAACATTCTTTATTGAATCTTAACAACAATTAAAATGTGTTTAAAAACACAAGTGTTAACACCTTGTGCATGTACTGGTGGTCTGTGGTTTTTGATGCAGTGTAATTTGTATATGCGGTCCCACTACAAGGAGACCAGGCGATACTTGCAGCATTGCAATATGCGGATACAAACGGTATTACTAGCAGCCGCCACTGAGCTCTCTGTTTTTGGTGACCAATTATTACTGGAATGGGAATGGGGCAATGACACTTTGAGGCCCAGGTTCTATTGGTATTAAGACCGGAATGGTGGTTCCTGTTTCCAGATACTGTGCATCTTGAATATATGGTCCCATGATAAGGAGACCAGGTGATACTCAGTAGACCTGCAACATATGGTCACACAAGATATTACTAATAATCGCCATCTAGCTCCTTGTCTTTGGTTATTTGACTCGCTTTATTACCACGAGTGACAAACCATCGTGGGGCAAATAAATTTTGTTTATTCTCTCCTTGGGAATATGGTTAGGGAGCTGTAATAAGTGCGACTTGCTATACCAAACCCATGAAAATACTCGGCAATTAATATTACAGCCAGTACCAATATACCCAATTCGGGGCAATTCTGAGAAATGAACTAAGTACATGCACAAGGTGTTCACAATTGTGTTTTTAAACACATTTTAATTGTTAAGATTCAACACAGAATGTTTTGAAATTCGAAAATTGTATGTATGTGGAATGTGGTCATCCGGCACCGACAGCTCATTTTGGTCTCACGGAAGGTTGTTCTTCTTTCATATCACTAATTATATGGGTTTATCGCCCTAAATTGATACGGTACACAGATCCCTAATTTTGGAGAAGTCTTGTACAGGGTATCTCCCATTGTGCAAGTAATTTCTCTTATCCTTTTGGTCATATAGTTTTGCTGAGAGAAAAAGCTCTACCCGCACACGATAACGCTGCTTACTGTTTCAGTAGCTCATCTGTCGTGTTCTGCGTGGCTGTGGCTTGCGCCAGCGCCTTCGCCTGGTCCTTCATTATTCCTTGCTCCAGTTCGTGTTGCATCTGTGCCTGATGATCCTTCCACTGTTTGCTGTTCGCATTAATCATTTTCTTCTTTAATTCTATCTGAGCTTCTCGTTCCTTCATTACTTCAGTGAGTAAAAGCGCACTCTGTAATGTAAATACCGGGTTAAAAGGGGGGAGGGGATCATGCATTTAGGCCAGTGTCAGACAAACGCAGTGATCACGTCCGTGTTGCCGCACATTTTAGGCTGGGGTCAGACGAGCGTGATTTCTACGGACTGTACGTCCGTGCAGTACGGACATCGTCAGTACGGATGACGCAGTAGTGGTCACACAGTCCGTTTTTTCACTGAAGTTATTTTTGACGGATGTAGGAGGGAAAAATAAATTACAATGAAAAAACATTCTGTCCGTCAAAAATGCTGGACGTATAAATGCAGACCATCTGACCTCGCTCCATCACTCACACACAAAGCTATGCAGACGTTGCAGACGTGGCGCACTCCGCACGTCCGTTCTAGCAGTATTACGTTCTTGCCTAACCTGCGTCCGTTTGCAGCATCCGTCATGCGTCCGCAGTTCAGTGCGGACGTACTTCATGTGTCGGGCTCCAATGGACTTTCTTTCATGCTATCACGGACGTACTTTTAGGCGCAATCACGGACGTGAACACTACGCTCGTCTGACAGCAGCCTTAACGTCAGTCTTAGCATAAAATTATGATCAATAGAGACCCACACACGAAGTACGTCCGCACAGAAGTGCGAACACACAACACATGTGGCACCAGATGCAATTTAGGCAAGAACGTCAAACCGCTAGGACTGACGCTAAGTGCGCCACGTCCGCGTAGCTTTGTGTGAGTGATGGAACGTAGTCAGACGGACTGCATTTTTGACGGACAAAATGTTTTTTCATATCATGTGTCAAGTTCTTTCATTTTACATATTAATTTTATTTCCCATCTACGTCAGTCAAAAAAAAACGGACCGTGTGGTGTCCACAGTATCATCAGTCAGAAAGTACATCAGTTGTGCACGGACGCACAGTGTGCTCACAATGCGTTTGTCTGACATTAGCCTTAATGGAACTCCATCCAAGAAGTTACACTTAGGAAACGATTAAAACAATCATAACTAATACCTGACAGTCGAGTACACTGTCAATTAACCTGGGTATAAACAGGATATTTGTGGTGTGGTCTTTAAATCGACTAGGGCCAGGAGCAGATGAGAGCAATACGTGCGCCCGTACTGACGTGCCTCTCGGCGTCCGTCGCTGCGTAGTGATGCTTCGACGGGGCTCGCCACATGCTGTAGCATGCTCAAGAATTGCGCGTGCTACAGCGGCCATGCAGAAAGCCTCCCCGTCTAAGTGCTACGACGCGCATACGACGTGGCTGCAAAGCGCGATCCTCCGTAGGAGGATCGAGCCTTGCAGTGCTGAGCACACAAACTAAAAAATAAAAATCGGATTAGAACATACATGGAATGTTTTGACTCGGTCATTCTCGTAGAATAGCTTTCTCTTTGCATTTTCAATGTCTTCTTTCCGTTTTTCAGCCTGAAACTTGGCCTCTTCCAAATCGATCTTCTTTTTCTCCGCCTCTTCCTTCTCCTCACGTTCCTTCCTTATTTGAAATGGCCTTTGCTTCAGATCCTGTAAAATGAAATACTGAGGGTAACCACCAAACTCTTGTGACCTGTAGCTCGGGTTCTTCACAGAAATCTATCACCTGGGACTGCTGCTGGCTGGATGCTTGCTATCTTCATGGCATACAAGTACTTGTATGATTATACTGTATATCTCATTTGGCATCTCTGAGCAGGGGAGGGACTGAAACCTTTGTGCGGTTGTAGTTTCATTGGTGCAATATCATGATCACCAGGAATGTAGAAAGGTCATGGCTCAAGACTTGAAAGACTTTATCGGAGTAGGACCCTGTGCACCTGTAGTTTCGATCTTTAAAATGTTGTCATTAGTTTTACCTTTTCACTTTATATGGGAGAGCTCTGTATTAAAGCTCTCCCTGATTATCACTTTTCCAAGGTATTTCACAACGGGATATGTAAAGGAATGAAAACTTGATTTGAACAGCTACAATGGTGATGCTGGCCACCCCAAAATTACCTTAAAATCTAAATGGAGGGGGAGGGGGGGGGACACACAATGTAAGAAAAAAAAAATACTTTGTCCAAACTGGAAGAAAAAGACTGCCACGTGCAGCTCCTGGTTCTGTACGGCCACGAGGAAAAAACGTAATATTGTGCCCAATGGATTTTATCAATACATATCCCTGGGTGCCTAGCAGCCATGCCAGTTTTGGTGTGCTCCCTTCCCCCACCCACCATATGTAGACAAGGTCTCTGCGCTTACCTTCCCTTTGGGCCTTAAAGGTCCCATTAACAAGGGGAGATAGCAGAAGAGATGGAGGACACAGGTCATTCATCCCAGCAGGTAGCCAGTGATGTATGTAAATCCTAAAATTGCCCAATCAAGTAGGTGTATACCTTGATAGAGGGGGAAGGGAAAGCCTAGCTCTTCAAGAGGACTTGCTGCTGGGTTCAGGCATAGCACTGCTGAGTTTGGGCGACGTGCAGCACAGTAAGGTCAATTGTTCTCTTGTATGTTTTTATCTTTCTGCAACATTGTATCTTTGTGAATGCCTGGAAGCTTGTGTACTAAAAAGGTAAAACTTGGTCAGCAACCTTAGGCCCCCCCCCCACAATTTGGAACTACAATTCCCATGAGTCTCCAAGACCTAAGAAGTGACCTAGCATCACGGGAGATGTAGTTAAAACATCTGGGGGGGGGCAACGATGCTGACCCCTGCTGTAGACCAGGGATCTCAAACCCCAGTTGCCCAGATGTAGATGGCTTGCCTTCAATTCCCAAAACTCTTTGAATGCCACAGAATCGATGGTCAGAGAATCAATTGAGAAACATCTGTGTGGCCAGAGCTTGAGATCCCTGTGACAGATGGACGTTCAAGAGATATATTGTAGTGGATAACCTATGTATAGATCTTTATGTAACAAAAACCAGTGATCAGCCACATCCCTGGAGGCTGAAATGTATGTATCCAGAATGAGAAGGGTAGTGGCGATATCACAGATATGTGTCACGAGTCCAACGGGAAGAGGACCTATCCGCGCCGCCGCCCGCGCTCCAATGGATGCATGCCTAGCATGAGTGTGGGTGGGCGCGATCAGCGGCGCGCAACGTGGCCGCTGGACGCCACACCACAGTACATGCTGCCGCCACCGCACTGGCTAAAAAATAATGCTGTGGCCCAGCGTCACCGGCAGGAAATTAATTAAGAAGATGGCGGGCGGGTGCAAAATTTGCCGCTATTGAATTCCCCTGCCTGGAGCAAGTGCTCTGCTCAATCGTCGGGCCGGCACTGACTCACATACAGTATAAAGTGAATGAAAGGTCAATAGAATAGAGAACTGGGGGACAAAACTGAAAGGCCTTTTGTTCTTTAGAGTGGATTTATTGAACAGATTTCCAGGAGAGGCGGTAGACACTAAAGCATTGAGAGCCTGTCATGGTCAAGCTGCTATTCTGGTTGAAATAGTAGATACTACTGCACGGTAGGAAAATAGAAGAAAGTTGACAGGAGAATAAGAAAAACTACAGTATGTGATTCTGGGATTGAAAAACACGGCTACGTGGACCATGTACCTCAGATACTTACTGTGATGGTGTTCTTCCAGTTTTTGGTTAACTCCTTTGAGCGTAAATGCATCTCCTCCCTCTCTTTCCTGTCCTCGTACAGCTCCCTGGCTTCTTTCTCAAATGGACTGCTGTAGTTCAGGATCCGGTCCCATTCGGCTCCTGGTATCACCGCGATTTGACGCAGGTCGACTGTCTGTTGTGGCGAGGGCTCGAGAGCTGCAAATACAATCCGTATGTAAGGTGTCTTATACGTGGAGAATCACGAGGCATAAACTGTGGCTCCTATTGAATGCTGTGCCTGTTTTTACAGAGGTAGAAACCGGCACACGTGAATCACAGATCAAGATCTCCCCTGGCTCCTAGGTTTGTGAGTGCACAGGCTGGAAATTAGGCTGATTTCTGAATGGTCTTTTGGTTTCCCATTTATTAAAGGAATACTGGAAGCTTTAAACAGAAGGGGGGGGTTAAACATTAACTACCAAGCTAGTGTCAGACGAGCGTCATTGGAGAGCCGAAGGAACGTACGTGTGAGTGGACGTTCCTTCCACTTGACGCCCGTCTGGCCACCTCGCTGAGCGCAATTAGTGCGCTCAGCGTTGCAAGAATCGATCCTCCTATGGAGAATCGCGCTTTGCAGCTCCATCAACGTGCGTCCTAGAGCTTTGACGGAGAAGCTTTCTAGACGTCCGCAGCACGGCCGCTGTTGCATGCGCAATTCCTAAGCCAAGTCGGTACGAGTGCACCTAGTCCTACACTGGCCTCAGCCCTTCTGCACCATGTTCGGTTTTAACCCTTAAGCCACTTTTTTTTTATTAAACTCTCCTGAATCCCGTGCTGGCTGTCTCTGAGTTCCTCTGCATGTGACATACTGCCGGGTACCTGCAAGCTACAGAATGTCACATGATATGCTCAAGTGAATGTACAACCAGTCCAATTGCTCTCAAAGTGGGTGTAAGGAGAGCCAGTTTCCAGGGGATGAGTCTTGCTGCCTGGAACTATGCAGAAGCTGAAGTCCACGTTAGTTGATAGTCAGAGGGCTGAATTGGCCCTGCAGCAGCCCCCTGGAAGGGGGGAGTCAGGACGCTGGAGCCTCTGACCACTCAAATAATCTTGAGTGGTCACAATGCCTATAGTATCACTTTAACGTTCTACAATAAATAGCAGAACACTAGGTGGAAAAACTGGTGAGACCCATCTGAAGGCTCGGTTACCTTGACATTGATGAGGGGTCTTTTCGGCATACTGGCTGAATGCCCTGAATTGTGAGCCACAGTCTTTAACCTGGTACACTGCCTTTCTGTCCCAGGGAGAATCTCTCTGGCCTTCTAGCTCCCCCTTCGAGATAAAGTGTGAAATGGAAAAATACTGTTCAAGTTGTTTTGGATCAGGATAAACCTTTGAAGCAAACTTTCAGCAGATCTAATACTCTACCCAGTGCCTGAACCCGTATGCTTGTCCAGGCAGCCGGTCCTCCTGGTGTGCTTAGGCACTGGAAAGATTCACGCCAGTATTTCACTGGGGTTGGAAGTGACCCCATGCCAACCACACCAGTAACCCTATTTCATGCTGTCAGATTACCTTGCTGTAACTATCACTAACCATCTAAAACATGTCATAATCACTAGGTTAATTTGCAGCAATGAGTGAGGCCTTCTGCTTCCCCCAACTGCCCATAGGGAGAGTGAATGGGTGACATCAGAAAGCTGTTAAGTGGGCATACGGAGCACGTGCAGAGTGCCCTCAGGCAGGGCAGATTTCAGTTCTTGCTTTACACTGTCATCTGGCAGGGATGAGGAAACAAACCCAACCCATTTTATAAAATCCTATACAGCGCCATTTTTTTTTTTTTTTTCTATTATGCTAAAGGACAAAAACCGATGGGGTGCTCATTCGTCTGACCCTCCAGATGTTTTGGAACTACATCTCCCATGTAGCTCAGCTAACCAAGTAAGTGAGCATCATAGGAGATGACCCTCCAGATGTTTCGGAACTACCAGTTTGATGACCCCTGCTATAGAGTAACCTTTATTTCAAGGGTCAGCAAGTTAGGTCCTCCAGATGTTTTGGTACTACATTTCCCATGAGTCTCCACCACCATAACGAGTGGCTGAGCACCATGGGAAGTGTAGTTCCAAAACATTGAGAGGGGGGGGTGGCTGGCTGGCCCCGATCTTCAAATTAGTTCAGGTATCATAACAATACATGTTGCAGGGCTGCCCTAAACAGGTTACGGATAGAAGCTCATCACGGATGCCATGTTTTGGGGGTTTTTTAGACACATATTACGATTTCATGCAGAGGGGAGCAAAGGGAAAAGTGCTGTCCTGTAACATGTATAATCCACATGCTGCAGGAAGGAAATCAAGGCAGGTCACCTGGGATTCCTTACATGCAGCATATGGACTATACATACCGCAGGGTGGCATTTTTCATGCAGTAGGTGTCCAGGAAAACATGGCTGATCTGTCAACACTAGACTAAAACCTGCTCCAGCTGAAAGCCTGCCCCGTGTCCATTTCTGGGAGCCTCGATTTACCTGACTGGCTCCTGGCCATTCCTTTTCTTCGTCCATAGTGAACAATGGGAGCAGCAGCCATAGCCATCCTGATGCTTCCACTCCCAGCGTCCTATTCTTTCATCTATCCCTACTTCTGTTGACTTGCTCTGTTGCTCGGAGACAAACTCCTGAATACCATTACTGTGTTCAACCGTCTCCTAGCTACACCACGGAGCTCTAAACGCCGCAACTTCACTTACTGTCTTCACTACAGGCGCCATATTAAAGGAGCCGACCCTGGAAATGCTATTGACTCTTGGCACTCCACATGTTTTGGAACTACTTTTCCCTTGAGTCTCAGCCAACTTAATGAGTTGATGAGCATCAAAGGAAGAATTAGTTCCAAACCAGCTGAGGGGTCATATTTGCTATAAAGAGCACGGAAAAGTGCTACGGAGAGTCTACGGAAAAATGAAAATATTGCGCCACAAGAAGACAACTTTGAGTGACATTGGTGTCGCATACTCTAGTGTGGTGAATTCTTAAAAGGATTAATTTCACGGAGGTTTAAACACTAGAGCTATAACGCGCCAATTTGTAAAACGTTCCCCACGTATTTAATGGCGGCCATTTTGTCGAAGTCAGCGAGTATCGTTACAGTGCTCTCAGGAAACTGAACACTCTCTTCAGTTTACAGCTCGGGAGAAACTGAGCGCTTGTCTCTTAATCTCTCTGTATTTTAGCTTCACTAGACATAACTCTCTGCGTTTTACAACCTTCAGGTCACTCACGCCACCCTGGTTAGCAGCGGCATTAGCTTGTTTCCACGGCTGCCAGTGTGTGTGTGTATAGACACAGCTCAAGGTTTCTGTGTACTCGCATTTATACTGTAAATTATAAAGAATGCACGAATTTCATACTGCGAGGGGGAGTTACCCACATCAAACATGGCGGCGCGGGCTGTTGACGCACTTGTTACCTTTGACCTCCGTCAGTTGCTGTCACTGTTTCTTCCATTCAGATCTGTGTGATAGCTGATGCCGTGTGTAGGGGTGAGTAAGCCGGGTGACTGCTGCTTGTTTTCGGGTTCTCTACGGAAGCTGGTTGGTGGCTTGGATCCATTTGTATTCGTATAGCAAGTGAGCTGTGTGTGTATGCACCGGGTGAGTACAACAACAACACCTGCAACACTGCCCCATCTATACTAAAACACTGATATTTAATATATATAACTATTTATGAGAGTGTATTGTGAATATATATATATATATATATAAAAACTGAAGAAGAGCGGATACTCTCAAGCTTTTCTCTGTTAATCTGTATATTTGTGTGTTGTTTTTACCTGGCCTTTTATTACTTTGTATTCCTGTACCTACTGTAACAGTTCAATGTTCTTGAACCCAGGACATACTTGAAAACGAGAGAAATCTCAATGTATCCTTCCTGGTAAAATACTTCTTAATCAGTAAATAAAATAAGCTTGTCTTTTAGGCCGGCGTCCGAGAAACGCAGTGATCACGTCTGTGTCGCCGCACAGTTTTTAACGTCCGTCGTAGCATAGAATCACGATCAATAGAGTCCAACACAGGAAGTACGTGCGCACCGAACTGCGCAAAGCACGTGGCAAACACGCAAGTTAGGCAAGAACGTAAAACCGCTAGACGTACGCGCAGAGTGCGCCACATCCGCGTAGCGTTCTGTGTGAGTGATGGACCGCACTTGCGACGTCCAGCACCTTGACGCACAAAATGGCTTTTCATATTCTTTTCAAATTTTTAATATTAATTTTGTTTCCCATAATTCCCTTTTTTTTTTTTTTTTCTACGTCCGTCAACAAAAACGGACCGTGTGGTATCTGCAGTATCTTCCGTCAGTACGTCTGTCCGTTGTGCTCGCACGCAGAGTGCGCTCTGACTGCGTTCGTCTAACGCATTCTGTGCGTCTGTGCACAACGGACGTACTTTCTGACTGACGACAAGGTAGTGGCTACACGGTCCATTTTTGTGACTGACATTTTTTTTGACTGATGTAGATGGGAAATAAAATTTAATATGAAAAACCATTTTGTCCATCAAAAATGCAGGACGTCTGACTTCGTTCCATCACTCACACACAAAGCTATGCGGACGTGGCGCACTCCGCATGTCCGTTCTAGCGGTTTTACGTTCTTGCCTAAGGCTAGGGTCAAACGAATGCATTATTCGCCGCGACCGTCAAAAAGTGCGTCCAAACGCATTGATGTATTTTTTCACGCAATGCGCGATAGCAGTCATACGATGCGCATTTTCGTGCGTGATTTGTTACGGATCCAAACCAGGAAACTTTGGGTGTCTGGATGTTATGTTGACCGGACATGAGCAGCGTCTGACGTCTCCTAATCACGCACACATGCCGCTATGCCGACGCAGCGCACTCTGTACGTCGGTACTAGCGGTTCTGTGTTCCCGAAAAAATGCATTCGTTTGCCGCTTGCGTTGCGCAGCCGCACTTTCGTGTGGCCGTACTTCGTATATTGCCCATCATTTGCTGCTACTACGGCTGTGATTAAGTGCGCCTAAACGCACGTTAAAAATGCGTTAGTCTGACCCCAGCCTAACTTGCGTCCGTTTGCCGCGTCTGTTGTGCGTCCGCACTTCTGTGCGGACATACTTCGTGTGTGGGTCTCTATTGATCATAATTGTATGCTACCACGGACGTTAAAATGTGCGGCAACATGGACGTGATCACTGCGCTCGTCTGACCCGAGCCTTAATGTAACGTTAGCCAATAAGCTATCACTATATACTGCTTATACTCTGATTTTATATATTATATATATATATATATATATATATATATATATATATATATATATATATATATATATATATATATACACACACACACACACACACCCCTAGGAATGGTTCAGCAAATGATGTACATTTATTTTATTCATAGACTCATTCGTGACGTATTTTAGCAGGAAGGATACATTGAGATTTCTCTCGTTTTCAAGTGATATATATGATATATTTTAAAGCAAGGTAAGTGTGTGTGTGTATATTTGGCCTGTGATGTACCCAGAATATTCTGCCTGGGTGAAACCATCCGCCCATTAAAGGAACACTAGTGTTTATAAATTGAGGAGACACCCCCCCCCCCGTATCTCCTTTTCCCACCAGCACCGAACTGCTGTGAACTCTGTGTGAATTGGAGGAGTTTTCTCAACTCAGTCACCAGAAGTCGGGACTTTGAATTTCCCGGCTACTGGCAACGTCTGCACGCACTCCGCATGCTGACATCACCCTCTCTGAGAACAGGTGCAATAGCGGGTGTCTGGACGAGGCTGCCGATGGATGGGTGTGCGTGTGTGACTGCGCGCAGCTCCAGTCCCTCAACCTGCACAGGAACTATAGAACTTGCGTACGCAAGGTGCGCATGTTCCGAGCGTTGTGCAATTTGCATAGGCACGGAAATTACATGAAAAGACGAGGGAAGAGGTGAGTATTTTCTCCAAAAAAAAAAAGACAAAAATAATTGGGCAGATGCTGATGCAGTATCTACTCGACAAGGGCAAAGTGGAGGGGGGGGGGTTCTTCTTCTTTGAGTGGCCCTTTAAAAATAATCGCAGTGTTCACAACAAGCATGTTCACATAAGACTTGGTTTGTTTAAATCATTTTGTCACTTATTTATTTTTAAGGTCACTGGTTCAGTCCCCCAGCCCTCTCCAGAGTCTTCTCCATGAGAAAAAAAAAGCCCTTGGAGGCTGAAACGTTGTCCTTTTGGAATAGATAAACCCCAGAAATGCATTGTGTTTTATAGCTCCGTCAAAAAATACAGCCGACATTGCGCATCGTATGACCACTATCATGTCTTCCGTGAAAACATGCGTTCGGACGCATCAACGTACTTTTTGACGGTAGACGTGAAAAATGCGTTCGTCTGACCCTAGCCTTAAAAGTAAATCTAGTCAAAAGTAAAAATCAATTTACTTCTGGTCCGCGGTGCAGAGGGCGGAGTGATACACTGGCTGCAAATAGCTCCTAGTGTCCCTCAGCCCGAACCCATTATGTGTGCTCATGCAGGATCGGATGTCTGTCCATGGAGTCCTCTGGACTCCGAAGCTGCATCACCACTGGTATTAATCTATTAGAACAGGGCTCAGGAACCTTGGCCCTCACAGATGTTTTGCAACTGCATTTCCCATGAGGGTCCGCATGGCTAATGAGTGACAGAGCATCATGGGAGATGTTGTTCAGAAACCATCTGGAGGGCCAGGGTTACTGTCCCATGTATTAGAGGCCTTATCAAGGCCGTCAAAGTCCAAAAAAAGAGTCGAGCAGCGAGGCTCCCAGCTAGAATCACAAACCCTCTGCATTGACTCGTGGGTGATGGAGGAGGTGAGGAAGACGACGCAAGTCAGTGCAGAGGCTGTGGGTTTCCCTCTTTCTAGAGAGCCTCCAATGCGGGGTGCGCAGTACTGGGTTGGGTCTCGTTATTGGCCGATTCCTGATCAGAACCTGGGCCTGGGAAACGTGAATCAGAAATCCCTGATTAATTAAAATATTTTAAGAGATGAGTAAAATATACATTATGTAAAGTGAGTTTTTTCTCATGACCCACCTCCCCCGATTACATGTTCTTAACTCACACAACAGATGACTTCGATTAGACTGAAGTGCTTAATATCGCTGTCCTAATGACCTTGAATAAATCACTTTATCTTCCCACTCAGCTGTTACATTGTGGCACAAACGTGTGTAATTATAGAATTTAGCTAAGTATGACGATAAGTTAGAATTTTAATACATCGACTCTGAGGCGAGTATTGCTTCTCTTTCTTGCTTTATTAAACATAGTGGCAACTAGCAAGAACTTTGAAAATATGAAGCATTTATATTGAATAAAAGAGAAAACATAATAACAGTAGTAACAGATATATATATGGTATCTTCCGACACCCCTTCATTCCTTTGGACTGGTCCTCCTTCCTGTCTGTACCCATCAAAACCGAGCAACGCCCTTCCTACTTCCTCTTTCTTTGCTGTACGAGGTGATCAATGTAGGAGAGTAGTAAACCCAAAGGGCAATCCACAGGAAACAAGGAAATCCGTCACGAGGCTGAGGAAAAAGAAGACGTGAGAGTGGAAGATATTGGATCCGCAGACCCAGCAAACAACAAACCACAATAGCGGTGGGAGTGGCGGGCAATACTCGCCTCAGAGTCTTATTATTAAAATTCTAACTTATCGTCATACTTAGCTAAATTCTATAATTTTAATACATCGACTCTGAGGCTCCTATTGCTTGTTCAAAGCTAACCCACAACTGCGGATGACCAATGAACAACAGGCTGAAAGTAAAAGGATCGGAAGGTGGACGCTCTGGACCAGTCAGCTGATCGCAATAAGTCCTCCAACCGACAACCTGCCGAAACAGCGAAAGACGCCATAGCGCTGCGAATCGAATGCGCGCCAAACATATGTATTAATCCCTGACAATTCCAATAGCCAACGCGCAAGCGTAGTCGTACCCACCGGGGCGAAAGGAGATGTAAACGCAACGAAAATGGAGACGGGTCAGGACCCCTAAATCGTAGAGGGACAGGATTCATACACCTGGAGACACATAACCGGATAAAAAGTTGGGCGTGAGGAAAACACCGGGTAAAAGGCAGACGAAACGGATGTCCTAGCACGGCGGGAGATGTCAAAGCGAACACCCCCAGACCTGAAAGAATGGGCCCTGACATCAGCCACCCTCCTGCATGATATCAAGAATAGAAGGGCCAACAACTTAGCAGAAAAGTTGACGCAAAATTAAATCCTGATGATAAGGCCATTGTGCCAGGGAATCAAGTTAAAGGATACCGTCCCAAATAACCGTATACCGCGGTAGCGGAGTACAATCAGATCTGATATCCCTAAGGAAATAGCAAACCAGAGGGTGTTTGCCTAAAGGCGTTCCTTGAAAACCTACATGATAAGCGGATAAAGCCAATCTATAAACATGAAGTGTGCGGTAAGCCTACCCTGATCAAAGACTTCCATAAGAAAGTCCAACACGAATCACAAAGGGGCCTGGAAGGGATCCTGATCCCTTGACAGACACCAATGATGTCAGGTGAACCAGGTAACTTGTAACAGGAGAGGAACAGAGGAGACCTTTTCAGAGAAAAGGAGGGCCCGATATTGCAGGGATGCTGGCTTCACAGACAGTCCCGGGACTGCCAGAAGGTCGCTCACGTGAGGAAGGTCCCGTAAGGATGGGGAATAGGTTTCCAAAAGGGACCGAACGTCGCGGAAGAGATCGACCCTTGGGCAGAGGAACTATCAGCGACATCAGAACCCTGTCCACCCTGAATCCCAGGAACTTTCAGGGACTGAGAGGGAAAGCGGACTGATTTTCCTGATGCACTAGGAAAACCCAGAGATTTAATTCCACTGTACATAGAGACGCAGTTGATACTCCGATGAGGCCATCAGTAATACGGCGTCTAGATACACCATAAGACGGATACTCTTGGCGCATAGCCATGCCACGATTGGCTTCCGTACCAAGGTAGACAGCGAAACCTCCAGAGATCGGAATCCCAAAGGAATTGAAAGAAAGCCCGCGAGTCCTTGGCAATCGGGATGGTCAGGAATGCGTCCTTGAGATCCACCATTGCCAACCAATCGCGGGGTCCCAACCGATCCCATAGCATATGTGTACCCTCCCTCTGGGAGTGCCGGTAGATCACTGATCCATTCAATTCTGAGGGTGATGACTGGACGACTGCCGCCGTCCTTCTTGGGCACCAGGAACAGGTTGCTCAGGAAGCCCGCGGACCCCTGTGGAACACGCTCTATGGCCCCTTTCTGGGCTAGTTCCATAGTACCCCACTCCACCAGTATCCGCCCATCCCCCAAAAGAGGGAAAAAGAAGGGGGAAACTGACAGGTGGAGTGGGGAAGAATAGAACTCCAGAGCAAACTCTTGTACAGTATTGAGGACCCAATGGTCTGATGTAGTGCGACACCATACAGTGTGAAAATATCGAAAGCAACCCCCACGGTGGTCGTAGACTGGTGTAGACGGTGTAAAGGTACCTTTTGTATGTCTGAAGGGTAAGGATGACCGCCTCTGGCACCCCGGAATCCTCTGCCCCGTCACGGTCGTGAACAGGTAGGGAAAAACGAGGGAGGTGCTGGATTAGCGGTAGTGGAGGGGTTGCCTCCCGCGGGGCCGGTGGTGATGGGTTTTGCATGGCCGGTAGCTCGGCCCCAATATCCATCGGCCCGCGGAGAAACCCCAGAGAATACCTTTTTGTAAGCGAATTGGACACTCGTTCCATAGTATTAAAGGCACCGGAATATTCATTCATGTCTCGCAGGAAACCTTTTCCGAACAAAGCACCGTTAGCTGCAGCACCCAATGCATTATCCGCCACACCAGCTAGTTGGCGATTCATCTTTAACAGGATGCGTTTACGCCTTTCCGAGTCTAGAGCCGTGTTGGCATTGCCAAGGAAGCTAAGTGACCTTTGGGCCCAGTTAGTAATTTGGGGTCCAGGGGATCACCCGATGATTTAGTCTGCTCTGCTGTATCCAGCAATTTTACCAGGGGTCCCATGGTGTCAAATAGTTTACCTTGGCAAACCCCAAATGCGTGGTCTATGCCGTTACTGGGGGTCCAGCCCCTAGGGGTGAAATTTTATATCAACGAAAACTCTTATCCACTGCGGGAGTTAAGCAAGTTTTACCACTCGTGGTGGGACGGGGACTCTCCGCTTTCATGCGGTTTACGAGTAGCTTTGTCCAGGGCTGTACGCACCTGTGCATCGACCCACTTCTCAACGTGGGGTAATTGGGACCATTCCGTGGATCTTGGATGGGAAAAGACGTCGGGCAAAAGTGTTGGTTCCCCATAAGATCATAAGATCATTATTATTATTATTATTCTTTATTTATAAAGCGCCAGCATATTCCGCAGCGCTGTACAATAAGCATAAATAATAATGCCCGCGTGGGCTTTGAAATGAACCCTTAAAGGGGTCTCAGGGAATTCCTCGTCAGAGGCATATACATCAATGACGTCGCCAGTGTCATCCTCCTCGGAGTCAGGGTATGAGTCCTGAAACGGAGCAGGGACAACAGCAGTGTCTGGATAAGATACGATAGAGACCTTAACTCTTGGTGGAAGCTGTACCCGGGTGTGCAGGAGCACGTTTACGGGTTGCAGCAGCGGGGGATGGGTGCACGCGTCCCGGCAATGTTGCGGGGTTGCCAGCCCCTCCAGTCACGTGTCGTGCGTGTTTCACGGACTGTTTCCCCGTGGTGGTGGCCAGGGGGGTCTCGGGGGGCCTCACCGCAGTGAGTGTATCGCCCTGATCAGAAACCGCTAGCAGCGGGGGATTATCAATGTGGCGAGTCTCATCCATCACTTCTGTTTGAGAGCAAGTGAAGTCTGCTGACAGGACTGAGACTGCCTTAAATACTGCAGATCCTTAGATGCCTGCATGTATGGGTCCAGGATGGAAGGCTGGGAGGGAGCCATCTGTGCCTTGACAAGAACGGGTGTTTTAGGCTGCTGCTCACCCGAACTGTCTTTTGAGGAATTATTATTATTATTTTTATTTTATTATTGTTATTATTTATAATGCGCCAGCATATACCGCAGCGCTGTACAATAGGCACAGTTATGTTCAGAATCCTCTGGGGAAGCTGGACGTTGCGGGGTTTTGCCTCGTGGCATGGTGCTTGTCAGAAACCCCGCATGTGCAGACCTTGCGGACTAAACCTCCGCCCACCCGGCCAGCGAGCGCGTGCTTCGTCTCGAGCAGGCAGGCAGATGGAGGTACGCCGCGGTCACAGTGAAGGAGAAACAAACGAATGAACGGGACATGTGAACACCGTGTTAAAAACGTTTGAGGCATGTTCAGAATCCTCTTGGGAAATTAGACGCTGCAGGGTTTTGCCTCGTGACCTGGCGCTGGGATGTATCGATGATGGCGCCGGACAGAAAAACCCCGCGTGTAGACCTCGCGGACTAAGCCCCCCCCCCGCCCACCCAGCCAGCGAGCGCGTGCAGCGTCTCGATCAGGCAGGCAGACGGAGGTACGCCGCGGTCACAGTACAGTATATATTAATGAACTAATGAGAAAATGCGAACGCCGCGGTTAAAGCCGGGCGCCCGCTGAAAAAGCACAAATAAACAAATATATATATACACATCTAGTGTCTTTAAAAGTCTATGCAAACGGCAGATAAATGAACAGAGTATGATGGCAATATACTGAACTAGGATAAGAATGCCGCGGTAAAGCCGGGCGAGCTCAGAAAAAGTACCAAATGAAATTGAAACATATATATTTAACCCAAAATCAATCCAAGTCTATGCAAACAGCAGATAATATCAGAGGCAATTTGTTATACTTAACTAGTCGCCGAGCAGCAATGAAAGAGGAAGTAGGAAGGGCGTTGCTCGGTTTTGATGGGTACAGACAGGAAGGAGGACCAGTCCAAAGGAATGAAGGGGTGTCGGAAGATACCATATATATATCTGTTACTACTGTTATTATGTTTTCTCTTTTATTCAATATAAATGCTTCATATTTTCAAAGTTCTTGCTAGTTGCCACTTGCTGCTATGTTTAATAAAGCAAGAAAGAGAAGCAATAGGAGCCTCAGAGTCGATGTATTAAAATTAGAAATGAAAACATAGGAAAAGTATTTATAAAGTGCCAACAAATTCTACAGTGCTTTACAATAGGTGGAACAAAACAACCAAATATACAAAAGAAGCTAAACACAGAACAATACGAGGACCCTGCTCCAGTGAGCTTACTGTAACGTTGGGGGCTTCCAGCCCCTCTGGTGTGCTCGGCTGCAGCATGTCTGATGCTGCTCGCTTGCCAGCGCCCGGTTTAAATAGAGACAGGCAGGGAGGTGGCTGCATGAGGCGCGGCTTGAGAGGGGGGCGCGGTCTGGTGACGCGGACCTATCAGAGGAGTCCAGGTCTTTTAAAAACCAACAGTTCCTTCTAAGCAGTGCCAGATTGTAGTTATCCATACCTGAGCTCCCTGTACCTGTATTCTCTCATGATTGAACCTGTTATTGACCTCTGCTTGTTTCCTGACTATTCTGCCTTCCGTTGCCCTAGACTATTTCCTTGTACTACGCTCCTGCACTGATATCGACCCGGCTATCCCCTTTGACCATTCTATGCTCTGTATTCCTGATTCTGGCTCGTCTGACTACCCACGTGTTGCTGACCTGGTTTTGTATTAAGACATTGTCTTTGATTAACCCTTTCTGTCTAGCTAGTATATATATATATACCTGGCCAATTGTAAGGACCAGACAGTTAGGGATTCTTTTACGGCTACCCTGGTGGTAGCTTTTGGGCTCTGTGGAGTGTTGGGCTTTAAGGACTGCATGGTGGGATCCGGGAACCGTGACACTTACACTCTATGTGCTTCCGTAGTAACATGCTGTGACGGAACCGTTCTCTTCCGCCTGTCCTGACTCTCCAGACACCCCTTTGTTGCAGTCAGCCCGGCTACTGGGAGCGCTGTCCTCAGCGCCTCGAGCAGCTTGACCCGCCTGCTTCTGTTTCTCTGCCCTGGAGCCGTTAGGAATTTCCAGAAGGCCGCTCTGTGCCTTCTGAGGTTGAGTGTGTAGTTGAAGGAGACACCAGACGCGGCTGTATGTTCCAACAGGATTCTCTCTCTCTGTCTGAGCTTTAATGAACAAAAACGCCACTGCTTATGCTGAGATCCAACAGCCATAATTTGCATAAATGACGCACATCGTCCTACTAAAATGCTAATTACATTATGTCAGGTAGATATTTACAATAAACATTCTTTAGCCTTTAGCTCACACAACATTTACATAATCTATTGTTCTAACACATCAGATTAAAAGACAAACACTGTCCCAGACTTCTTGAATCAAACATGCAGCCAGATAAGGGGAAAAGCCCTGTTGCATAAATTACACAGCAGTAAAGCTTGTTTACTGGCTATACAAAAACACATTTACCTACAGGAATATAAGTATATTTAAAACTAAAGTTACGCCATTTTACACTAAACTAATTTAAACTAAAACCAAACACTGTAAAATATATTTAAAATCACACGGTATAAATGAACATTAAAGTCTCTTGGGGTTTGAAGCGTGGAGCGCCACGTCAGCTCCATGATATACAGTTGTGTTCAAAATTATTCAACCCCCAATGCTGTAAAGGGTTTTAGGGAATTTAGTGACATTTGTAATTGTATTCAGAATGAAATCCTACAAGGACTTTTTAAAGAACCATATGCAACTAAAATGACATCAATTGGTTTTGTGATACAGTAGTAAATGTTTCTTTTGTGAATTCTTCATTGACACAATTATTCAACCCCTTAAAGACTACCACTCTGAAGAACAGAGGTTCATTCAAGTGTTTTCAATCAGGTATTGAAAACACCTGTGGATGTCACGGAGCAGCAATAAAGCATAATAAGCACCAATTAGGCAGCTTTAAAATGACTGTGATACTCAGCTCCTTCTAGACATTTACTGGTGTGGTTACAAACATGGTGAAGTCAAGAGAATGGTCCAGGAAGACAAGAGAAGAGGTGATTACTCTTTACAGGAAGGGCAATGGCTTTAAGAAGATTGCAAAGATGTTAAACATACCAAGAGAGACCATAGGAAGCATCATTCGCAAATTCAAGGCAAAGGGCACTGTTGAAACGCTACCTGGTCGTGGCAGAAAGAAGATGCTGACTTCGACTGCTGTGCGCTACCTGAAGCGTAGAGTGGAGAAAAGTCCCCGTGTGACTGCTGAGGAACTGAGAAAAGATTTGTCAGATGTGGGTACTGAAGTTTCAGCTCAGACAATACGGCGCACACTGCGTAATGAAGGCCTCCATGCCAGAACTCCCAGGCGCACCCCCTTGCTGTCTCCAAAGAATAAGAAGAGTCGACTGCAGTATGCCAAACGTCATGTGGACAAACCACAAAAGTTTTGGGATATTGTTCTGTGGACTGATGAAGCAAAATTAGAACTGTTTGGGCCCATGGATCAACGCTATGTTTGGAGGAGGAAGAACAAGGCCTATGAAGAAAAGAACACCTTGCCTACTGTGAAGCATGGCGGGGGGTCAATCATGCTTTGGGGCTGTTTTGCTTCTGCAGGTACAGGGAAGCTTCAGCGTGTGCAAGGTACCATGAATTCTCTTCATTACCAGGAGACATTGGATGACAATGTGATGCAGTCCGTCACAAACCTGAGGCTTGGGAGACGTTGGACCTTTCAACAGGACAATGATCCCAAGCATACCTCCAAGTCCACTAGAGCATGGTTGCAGATTAAAGGCTGGATCATTTTAGAGTGGCCATCGCAGTCACCTGACTTAAATCCGATTGAGAACCTCTGGTGGGACTTAAAGAAAGCAGTTGAAGTGCGCAAGCCTAAGAATGTGACTGAACTGGAGGCTTTTGCCCATGACGAATGGGCGAAGATACCCGTAGATCGCTGCAAGACACTTGTGTCAAGCTATGCTTCACGTTTAAAAGCTGTTATAACTGTAAAAGGATGTTGTACTAAGTACTAAGATTGAATGTCACTTGGGGGTTGAATAAAACTGATAATGATGTGAGCACAGAAAAGACATTTGTGGTTATTTCATTATAAATGTTATGTTATATTTGTCTGACCTACACGTGCCTCTTTGATTTAATTGTAAGCAAGATGACTGGATGATCAAAATCAATATCAAACTGGCCAAAACACTCAATTTCAGTGGGGGTTGAATAATTTTGAACACAACTGTATGTCCCCCCTTCCAGAACGGCAGGGCAAGCTTAGATCCCAAACGGATCGCTTGCCACTGACGAGACTTCTCACTTTGTCCCTTTTCTGCGCCATCCTCAAAGTTCCAGGGTGCTGGCGCACAAGCACCATCAGTGGGGTCTGACAGTCGCTGCAGGGTTGTGGGTCCATAGTCCCGGGGCAAGAGGCAAGACACCCCTCTTGTCCAGTGCACCACGCAACAGGCCACCACAGTCCACAGAGAAAAATTGTTCGGTATTGGGCACACTGGGCCTCCTCCCCACATGTCTTTTTCTCCAGCATATTTCTAAAGCCCCAGGACCAGAACCCAGTCAGCATTTACAGTCCCGAGACTCTTCTTCTGCTGATGCCCCCCCCCTCCCAAACATTCAAAAGGGGCCAACCCCACAATCCCAAATGGATGCAGTTCGTCCTGGGACCAGGAATTTGGTAGCCTCTCAGGATGGTCACTCACCGGTTCTCCTGGTCTCTTGTGCAGGTGAGAAGAGGTCCCATCTCTGGCGCCACCTTGGTCCATAGGGGTCTCCAGGTTCGTCGGGGACAAGGCACACTCCGATGCCAAATCCACTGTGAGCGCCTCAGGTTTCTCGTTCATCAAAATGAAGTCCACAGGCTCCATAATCGCTGTCCCCTCAAGCTGGGGATCCAGGCCACCTGTACTGCATCTCCCTTGCGCAGTGGGAAGGAGCACAGCCTCTTCCCTGACAGCCTGCTGTTGTTTAATCTTGGCGTCCAGCTGTACTTCTAGCTGTAAAGTCTTTGCTTTCAGTTCAGCAACTGAAGCTTGCAGCTCGGCCTGTACCTGATGGTGCAGCTCTGTCTGGAGCCTCTCATTTTCCAGCTGTTGCTGTGCCTTATACAACCTGCTTTCAGAGTGTAGCAACTGCTCACCTATACTATGGCGTTGCTCGGTCTCGGCATCAAGCTGCTCCTGAAGCGCTTGACATTTTCCTTCCCAGGCAGTGATAGAAGCCTGGAGTTCAGCCTTTAGTTCTTGGCACTGACCCTCCAGCTGTTGACATGACTTCTCGAGTAGCTGAGCCTTTGTTCGCTCTGCCTCTCCGTCTGCTCTCAGTTGCTCATTCAGCAGTCTGGCCTTTTTGAGATTCTCACCTACTCGCTCAGCATTACTCTGCTCATCTTTCAGCTTCTCTGTCAGTTCCATAATCTGGGATTCCAGGAGACACTTTTCCCCCATGGCTGCCTGGACTTTTAAAATGCCAATGGACATGGCCTCTTCTCGCTCCCGAGCAGCATTATCCTTGGCTCGCTCAGCAGCTATAAGTAAGTCCCGTAAGCCAGTCGTCTCCATCTCCAGGTGCTGTACATTCACCTCTGCATCATCTCTGGATAGTCTCCCCTCGTCCAGCTCTCTGGCCATCTTGCAGCTGATCCTGTAGCCGGTGCAATTGCAGGCCAGTCTCTTTCTCGCCCTGGGTGGCAGAGTCTAGTTGCCCTTTCAAGGTCTCTACCTCCCTTCGAAGCGGGTCACAACATTTGCATTCGCTCTCCAGCACCACCTCCATTTCTTTCACCCGTCCACCCCTCCGCTTCTTTTTAGCCTTACTTGAGGGTGGGGGGATGGTCACGGTTGGTGCAGAGGCATATTTTGTTTGGGTCTTGGCGTTGGCAGAAGCCGATGCTTCCAAAATCCCTGGTCTCTGCCAATCCAAGTCTGTAGGCACCCTCTGGGTGTGTGGTTTTGTGGCCAGCCAGTTCTCCTCCTGGCTACGAATGTCCCCTGGCTCAATCCAGCCTGGGACCTTGTATTTATTGTATTCCACATGCAGAGGGTTAAAATCTTCCTGGTCCCGCACAGCTTCCCCTTTCTGCAATAAACAGACCTCATTCCAAATGCTCTGGAACAGGTCCATGCTAGGGTTTGGACCATATTGCTTGAGGCGTCTTTTTACCTCCTTGAGCGTTTCCATCTCGCTCCTGGTTGCGCCACACTTGTGCCTTTGACCCTTACTTTAGTATCCGTTCCATCCACGGCTCTCCAGCAGGTCCTTCTGGGTGTCCTGCTTGCAGGCTGTATAGTTGGCCATCTCGGGGTGTATTGGTGTTGGAGAGCCTCTATCCACACCGCTGCCAGCCAATGTGACGGAACCGTTCTCTTCCACCTGTCCTGACTCTCCAGACAGCCCTTCGTTGCAGTCAGCCCGGCTACTGGGAGCGCTGTCCTCAGCGCCTCGAGCAGCTTGACCCACCTGCTTCTGTTTCTCTGCCCTGGAGATGTTAGGAATTTCCAGAAGGCCACTCTGTGCCTTCTGAGGTTGAGTGTGTAGTTGGAGACACCAGACGCGGCTGTATGTTCCAACAGGATTCTCTCTCTCTGTCTGAGCTTTAATGAACAAAAACGCCACTACTTATGCTTATATCCAACAGCCATAATTTGCATAAATGATGCACATCGTCCTACTAAAATGCTAATTACATTATGTCAGGTAGATATTTACAATAAACATTCTTTAGCCTTTAGCTCGCACAACATTTACATAATCTATTGTTCTAAAACAGATTAAAAGACAAACACTATCCCAGGCTTCTTGAATCAAACATGCAGCCAGATAAGGGGAAAAGCCCTGTTGCATAAATTACACCGCAGTAAAGCTTGTTTACTGGCTATACAAAAACACATTTACCTACAGGAATATAAGTATATTTAAAACTAAAGCTACGCCATTTTACACTAAACTAATTTAAACTAAAACCAAACAATGTAAAATATATTTAAAATCACACGATATAAATGAACATAAAGTCTCTTGGGGTTTGAAGCGTGGAGTGCCATGTCAGCTCCATGACACATGCCTAAAAGGAGCAATACCACTGCCGTTACTCCCCTCATTTCCCAGGGCACAAGCAAGGTCAGTGTTTCATACATAGTCATATTATTCATAATACACAATGCGCCAAAATAGAAGCAAAATATTTCAGTGTGTTTTTTTTTATTTCAGTTTTAGTTAAAATTGCGTACTTTCTCAGAAAAATGCAGTAACAGGTTCCCATTCCTAGTTTTTTTTTTCTTCTTTTTAACAAGAGTGTCCCATAGAATATATAACCACAAAATGTGAAAAAAGTTATTTAACGCTGTAAGTGATTTGAAATATGAGTGGAAATTTCGTTTTTTTTAAAAAAATTTTGTTATAGCATTCAGGCAGAACATGACGTATACATATAATAATGATATATTATGAATCCGCAGAGTGCTGAAAATAAGGATATATACAGGGTTATTCAGAGAGCGGTGAAAAGCAGGAGAATGACTGGAGCATGGAAAATTCTAGGTTAAATTAGCCAAACCAGAAAAATTCTCCCATTCATCTCACTTTCCAAATCAGCTATTTTGAGCTAGAATTTTTCATTCTCCAGCTTTTCACCGCTCTCTGAATAACCCTGATAGTATAATTTTGTTATAAATAAGGATATATAATTTGTCTGGGTCCTACAATAAAACATGACTTCAAATGAGTCGCTTTTAAACCTGATGAGCACAAAGCGGTCAAAATGAGCTCAGTGCTCGGGGGTGAAATGGCTTAGCAGTGAAGGGGTTAAAGGTGTGTGTGTGTGTATATATATATATATATATATATATATATAGTGTTATTATTTATCAGTCAATATGAGTATTTTTACTGACCTTAATCATTTGCTGAAAGCCTTTTATTGTAGCCATTGACGTATTTATTATTTGTCTCCTTGCCCCAGTTTTAAGATTTATTTTTTTTCCCACTTTCCTTTCTTGGACTTTTCCCATACATTGTCTTTTTGTCCTTTCATCCTGCCTAGCTCTGAAAACAACTTTATTCCATTTATTATTCCTCTTTAAACATTGTAAAATAATCAATCTCGTGTTTTTGGTTTTTTTTTCTGCAGAATTCCTGTTGTGCAGAATATTACTAATCCTATAGAAAAAATGAAGGTACTACTGGTGTTTGATTTCGACCACACCATCGTCAACGATAACAGTGACACGTGGATTGTCCAGTGCGCTCCCGAGAAGAAGCTTCCTTACGGGCTGCAGCACTCTTACGAGAAAGGAAAATGGACGGAGTACATGGGCAGAGTCTTCGGTTACCTTGGAGAGCAAGGGATATGTGAGGAGGACATGAAAAGGATCATGATCGCCATACCGTACACACCAGGGATGACCGAGCTCCTCCAATTTATTGGCCAAAACAAAGACAATTTCGACTGCATCATCATCTCCGACTCCAACACCATCTTCATCGACTGGATCCTGACTCACGCCAATGTTCACGCAGTGTTTGATAAAGTTTTCACAAACCCCGCGGCTTTCGATCGACTTGGGAACCTCACCGTGCGCAACTACCACGTCCACCACTGCAACGAGTGTCCCAGAAACCTGTGTAAGAAAAAGGTGCTGGAGGAATTTGTCGCCAAGCAAACTGCCAACCAACTGCAATATTCCAAGATCGTCTATATTGGCGATGGGGGGAACGATCTGTGTCCCGTTACCTACCTCAAGAAAGGCGACATTGCGATGGCCAGGGAAGGATACACATTGCAGAAACGAATAGCGAAGGAGATGGATTTGATCGATTCTTCCTTAAGCGTGTGGTCAACAGGAAGCGAAATACTGTCCCAGTTGAAATTACTACTGGAGAAATAAAGTAAAAAAAAGAATCTTTTAATTAACTCCTTCCCCACCATTGTCACTGTGTTTTCTTCCGATTTTAAAGCGATCAGTCAGGTTTCTTGCAAGGCAATTTATGTACATGAAGGTAAACGTCTAGCCTTGAAATGTCGTTATAAAGGGTTATTCAAAGAGCACCGAACAGTGAATTTCATCATACGGTGCAATTTTTTGGCAGTTTATCTATTGAGAATGCTGTCCATTCACCAAATACTGGCGAATTCACAGTAAAATACGGTGCAGTTCGCTGCAATTCAGTGATCTTCTGCAGCAGCGAAATTGTCCCATTGAGAAGTAATGGTTAATCTATTCACAGAATGCCGAACCGCACCGAAGTATCAGTTCGACAGGTTTAAACCGGCGAATCCCATAGGATTCAATGTAAGTAAACAAAAAAAAAACACAAAACATTATCATTTTTTTTTATTCAAAAGTTTCTTTTCATTTTCAGCATTCTTTTGGAAAAAAAATTTAATGGCAGAAATTTTTGATTCCCATATTTAACAGACAAACAAAAAAAAATTCATATATACAGTGGCAAGAAAAAGTATGTGAACCCTTTTGGGATTACGTGGAGTTTTGCATGAATTGGTCATAAAATGTGCTCTGATCTTCATCGAAGTCACAACAATTTGAAAAACACAGTCTGCTTAAAATAATACAACACAAACATTATGTGTTTTCATGTGTTTATTGAACATAACATGTAAACATTCACAGTGCAGGGTGGAAAAAGTATGTGAACCCCTAGCCTAATGACTTCTCCAAGAGCTAATTGGAGCCAGGAGTGAGCCAACCTTGAGTCCAATCAGTGTGATATTATTGGATGTGTTGCTGAAAGCTGTCCTGCCCTTTAAAAACACACACCAGTTTTGGGTTTACTGGTTTCAAGAAGCACTGCCTGATGTGAACCATGCCTCGCAGAAAAGAGCTCTCAGAAGACCTACGATCAAGAATTGTTGACTTGCATGAAGCTGGAAAGGGTTACAAAAGTATCTCCAAAAGCCTTGATGTTCATGTGTCCGCGGTAAGACAGACTGTCTACAAATGAGGAAGGCACTTGCTACTCTCCCTAGGCGTGGTCATCCTGTAAATATGACTGCAAGAGCACAGCACAGAATGCTTAATGAGGTAAAGAAGAATCCTAGAGTGTCAGCTAAAGACTTACAGAAATCTCTGGCACATGCCGACATTTTTGTTGACACATCTACAATAAGGAAAACATTAAACAAGAATGGAGTACATGGGAGGACACCACGGAGGAAGCCATTGCTTTGCTGTCCAAAAAGAATATTGCAGCACGTTTGAAGTTTGCAAAAGAGCACCTGGATGTTCCACAGCACTACTGGCAAAATATTCTGTGGACAGATGAAACCAAAATTGAGTTGTTTGGAAAAAACACACACTGTGTGGAGAAAAAAAGGCACAGCACACCAACATCAAAACCTCATCCCCACTGTAAAACATGGCAGAGGGAGCCTCGTGGTTTGGGGCTGCTTTGCTGCCTCAGGGCCTGGACGGATTGTTGTCATTGATGGAAAAATGAATTCCAGAGTTTATCAAGACATTTTGCAGGAAAACATAAGACCATCTGTCCGCCAACTGAAGCTCCGCAGAGGATGGGTGATGCAACAGGACAATGACCAATTCAACAAAAGAATGGCTTCAACAAAACAAAATACGCCTTCTGGAGTGGTCCAGTCACAGTCCTGACCTCAACCCGATTGATATGCTGTGGCATGACCTTAAGAGAGCGATTCACACCAGACATCCCAAGAATATTGCTACACTGAAACCGTTTTGTGAAGAGGAGTGGCCCAAAATTACTCCAGATCGTTGTGCAGGTTTGTTTGAGGTTATTGCTGCCAAAGGAGGGTCAACCAGTTAAGTCCAAAGGTTCACGTACTTTTTCCACCCTGCACTGTGAATGTTTACATGTTCTGTTCAATAAAAACATGAAAACATATAATGTTTGTGTTGTATTATTTTAAGCAGACTGTGTTTTTCAAATTGTTGTTACTTGGATGAAGATCAGAGCACATTTTATGACCATTCATGCAAAACTGCACATAATCCCAAAGGGTTCACATACTTTTTCTTGCCACTGTATATCTTAGATACAGTGACAAGAAAAAGTATGTGAACCCTTTGGGATTACGTGGAGTTTTGCATGAATTGGTCATAAAATGTGCTCTGATCTTCATCTAAGTCACAACAATTTGAAAAACACTGTCTGCATAAAATAATACAACACAAACATTATATGTTTTCATGTTTTTATTGAACAGAACATATAAACATTCACAGTGCAGGGTGGGAAAAGTATGTGAACCCCTAGCCTAATGACTTCTCCAAGAGCTAATTGGAGCCAGGAGTAAGCAAACCTTGAGTCAAATCAGTGTGATATTATTGGATGTGTCGCTGAAAGCTGTCCTGCCCTTTAAAAACACACACCAGTTTTGGGTATACTGGTTTCAAGAAGCACTGCCTGATGTGAAGCATGCCTCGCAGAAAAGAGCTCCCAGAAGACCTACGATCAAGAATTGTTGACTTGCATGAAGCTGGAAAGGGTTACAAAAGTATCTCCAAAAGCCTTGATGTTCATGTGTCCACGGTAAGACAGACGGTCTACAAATGGAGAAAGTTCAGCACTGTTGCTACTCTCTCTAGGCGTGGTCGTCCTGTAAAGATGACTGCAAGAGCACAGCGCAGAATGCTTAATGAGGTAAAGAAGAATCCTAGAGTGTCAGCTTAAGACTTACAGAAATCTCTGACACATGCTAACATTTTTGTTGACACATCTACAATAAGGAAAACACTGAACAAGAATGGAGTACATGGGAGGACACCACAGAGGAAGCCATTACTCTCCAAAAAAGAATAATGCAGCAGGTTTGAAGTTTGCAAAAGAGCACCTGGATGTTCCACAGCACTACTGTCAAAATATTCTGTGGACAGATGAAACCAAAATAGAGTTGTTTGGAAAAAACACACAACACTATGTGTGGAGAAAAAAAGGCACAGCACACCAACATCAAAACCTCATCCCCACTGTAAAACATGGCGGAGGGAGCATCATGGTTTGGGGCTGCTTTGCTGTCTCAGGGCCTGGACAGATTGTTGTCATTGATGGAAAAATGAATTCCAGAGTTTATCAATACATTTTGCAGGAAAACGTAAGACCATCTGTCCGCCAACTGAAGCTCCGCAGAGGATGGGTGATGCAACAGGACAATGACCCAAAGAATACAAGTAATTCAACAAAAGAATGGCTTCAACAAAACAAAATACGCCTTCTGGAGTGGCCCAGTCAGAGTCCTGACCTCATCCCGATTTAAATGCTATGGCATGACCTTAAGAGAGCGATTCACACCAGATATCCCAAGAATATTGCTACACTGAAACAGTTTTGTGAAGAGGAGTGGTCCAAAATTACTCCAGATCATTGTGCAGGTCTGATTTGCAACTACAGGAAACGTTTGGTTGAGGTTATTGCTGCCAAAGGAGGGTCAACCAGTTATTAAGTCCAAAGGTTCACATACTTTTTCCACCCTGCACTGTGAATGTTTACATGTTCTGTTCAATAAAAACATGAAAACATATAATGTTTGTGTTGTATTATTTTAAGCAGACTGTGTTTTTCAAATTTTTGTGACTTAGATGAAGATCAGAGCACATTTTATGACCAATTCATGCAAAACTCCACGAAATCCCAAAGGGTTCACATACTTTTTCTTGCCACTGTATATATTCTGTAACAGATTTTTTGTTTTTATTCTTACCACACATTTTCATGCATATTTATTGTTTTAAATGCTATTTTTCTGCAGTTCGGCACTCAGATCAGCACTCTTTGGCGGCGTTTGGGTGTTTGTTCTGTCGGCAGTTCCATGTTTGATACACTTCGGGGACCCTGAGGTGAATAGTGAATTCACCGCAGGGTCGGTGAACTGGGAACGCACTGAACATGTCAATGAAATTTTGGTGCTTTCTGAATAACCCTCATAGTTAACCCCTTAAGGACCAAGGGTCTTTAAAGTCAATGCATTTATGATGTAACAGTTACGTTAGTGGCACTTAAGGGGTTAATACCAAAAATGCGCTATTTTATTATTTGCATAAAAAAATCAACTCCATGACAACAGGACTGGCTGCTGAAAAGGTACAAGTGACGTACATCGTGCAAAATGACTTGCTGACCCCGGCAGGCTGATAAATTGATTATTTCATAAATTTTTCTGGATTGAGGGGGATTTGATGGAAAACTGTTATTAGGGATGTCCCAAGCAGACCTTTTAGCTCCCCGATCTCAGAGTCTTTCAAAGATCTGGATCAGCAGATACGAGTCCCGATACAGGACTTTTCCGCAACAGCCAGTCCTATCCCTGGGTGTGAGGGACTGGGCTTAGCCTACTTGCTGACAGGAAACTCGGGCCCCGCACACCATCAGCTGCATCCATATCAAAACAGCTGTGCCGTGCCATCCCACGGGCAATAAATGGTGCCGGCAGAATGAAAGGATAGGGACTCGGAGTCAGGATGCAGATTGGCTTCAGAAAGCCGATCCCTAAAAAAAAAAAAAAAAAACGGCGCCTGATCCTTGAGATGATCGGGGCATCTTGACTCTTATCATTATTGTTTTCTCATTGAAACTAAATGAATATATGTATTGAGCATTGTGGGAGTTGTAGTTCTAGAACAGCAGGGAGTGGACAACCGTAGACTACAGTAAAATGGGTTACTTTGTGCCTTTTTTAGCAATATGTTTGGAGTCTGACCGCAGGCTGCTCTTAATAAAGCCGCAATTATGTCTGAATAAATACATAAACATATTATTTCTGGAATAAAAAAAAACTAGGTTATTGTGATCAGTGGCCAGTGACAGCTCCCGCTAAATCAAGTATTGCATTCATGAGCGCTAACAAGCAAAATCCTGTATTCACTGGCAAAGTAAACCATATAGAAGCAAAATTTAGGAAAATAGATTTATTTATGCCTCAAAATAAGATCCCACATCGTGCTGACAGGGTAGAGAACGCTTTAAAACAAGGCTGTCAAACTCGGGCCCCCCCTCCCCCCAGGTGCTGATGCCTACAATTCCTTGAATTATTCCAATGTCATAGATGGCCAGGGAATTATGGGAGTTGTAGTTCATATACATCTTTGGGGCTGGAGTTTGACAGCCCTGCTCTAAAATGTAATTTACCTAACTCTGGTAGACTTTGGTTCCTGTTTGTGATGCGTCGCTATATGCGCGTTTTTACTTTGTTACATTGTGGCACTGAATGCTACGAAAAGGTTTACATATACTGCGGTTAAAGTGTTCATTTACACACGCTTTTCTAAGGTTGTGTCAGTTTTAAAGCACACCCTTCGTGCTCACTGCTGGGCGCCACCGTTGGCCTGTCTCCTATAGGCCAGCTCTTCTGATCTCTCTTAATGAGCAAACATCGGCAACTCAGATTGCTGTGCCAATGCTATAACCATGATGGCGGTAAGAATGACAGGTGCGCTTTAAAAATGGCTAAGCTTAATATTAAAAAAAGTGAGCATCCGCCGACTCGTGTAATTTAAAAATCGAGTTCCTGTTTTTGTTGCCCTTATATAACAACACTCCCCAATTATTATTTTAATAACTTTTTTGTGATTATTTATTTTTCTCTCCTGTTTACCGTTGCCATGTGCAGCTCCTCCTCTTCAGCTCAGGGTCTCCCAAACCTGTAAGTCTCTCAAGCTTTTCTATGCAATTGCGCTCCTATACAACTTGCGTAGTGTAGGAGCCGAAAATTGTGCACAGCTATGGCACTTGCGCGCTTTACGAATGCAAGTTCCGTAGCGCTTGCGCAGAACAATGCATAGCAGCTGCGTGCACGCGCAGCTCCTATCCATCGGCTGCCTCTGAGACTGCTCACAATCGCGGTCGCAGTCTCTGAGGGTGAGGTCTGCGTACTGACCTCACTAGTGATTGATCTGGTGACCAGCAGCCGGGAAATTCAAAATCCTGGCTGCTGATGACGCTGGGTGGGGCGAAGGAAACTCCTCCATGTCACCAAGTGATTTAGCTGGAGATAAGGGGGAGGGGCACTCCTCTAATCCTGACCACTTTAAAATGATAAATTGGTCAGAATGTGTAGAATGTCCCTTTAAACGCACACTATTGTCTTGTCTTTGTGGTTGGACAACCTGTAAGCATGTATTGCCTATGGGGATCGAACAGGACCCACATTATATGCTTATTTAACCCTCTAGTGCCTGGAAAAACATTTATGCACAGAAAACGAGACAAAAACAAAGGATCTGAAAAGCAAATTACAAATGAGCACATTATCAATGGGATTGTTTCTTTTTGCGAGACAAGTCCACATTCTATTCTTTTTTGGGGCATTATTGTCTGTACCCGGTAATGGTACGTTGCATTGCAGTGGAAGCTTGTCTATGTATGGACGGAGTTTACAGTTGTAATTTATAGTAGATATGCATTATTGTATTTGGAAATAGAGAAGTGACTGCAATTAATAACATATAAATCAGTGTTTTGTTAATTTTGGGTTTGTCAGTTAACGTAAAGATACGATGTTAGAAGGTGTGTGCTTGCATATGCAATAAATCTATATTACTGCCGTGCATTGCTAAGTGTGATACTGTCCATAAGCACTATATGTAAGTGTATCCCCCTGTATTTACGTTGCACAAAGGCTGAATCTTCTGAGTAACCTGCTGATGTAACATTGTAGGATGATGTTGGATCTTAATTACTGTTTAATAGACTGTTCGGACACACAGGTTTTTATCAATCTGAAGTTGGATGTAACTGATAATTACAATTAAACGTTGTAGGACACTTGTGGTCTGCGTGTTTTAATATTCTTCCAGGGAGGGCTCTACACCCACTCATTGACTTATGATCGCATTGCATTCTGACCGACCAGGTACAAGTCAGGTTGTATGTAACAGACAATGCATGATTCAGACAGACATACGTACCAGGCAATGCAAACTTCAGACATACATACCAGACAATTCCCGATTCAGACAGACATACGTACCAGACAATTCCCGTTTCAGACAGACATACGTACCAGACAGACATACATACCAGACAATTCCCGATTTCAGACAGACATACGTACCAGACAATTCCCATTTCAGACAGACATACGTACCAGACAATTCCCGATTCATACATACGTACCAAACAATTCCCGATTCATACATACGTACCAAACAATTCCCGATTCAGACAGACATACGTACCAGACAATTCCCGATTCAGACAGACATACGTACCAAACAATTCCCGATTCAGACAGACATACGTACCAGACAATTCCTGATTCAGACAGACATACGTACCAGACAATTCCCGATTCAGACAGACATACGTACCAGACAATTCCCGATTCAGACAGACATACGTACCAGACAATTCCCGATTCAGACACATACGTACCAGACAATTCACGATTAAGGCTAGGGTCAAACGAACGCATTATTCGCAGTGACCGTCAAAAAGTGCATCTGAACGCATTGACGTGTTTTTTCACGGAATGCGTGAAAACGGTCATACGATGCGCATTTTTGTGCGTGATTTTTTTACGAATCGTCAAAACACTTTTTGCGTCTGGACATTAGCAGCGTTTGACGTCTCCTAATCACGCACACACGCCGCTATGCCGACGCAGCGCACTCTGTACGTCAGTACTAACGGTTCTTCGTTCTCAAAAAAATGCGTTAATTTTCCACTTGCGTTGTGTGGCCAGACTTTCGTGCGGCCGGACTTCGTATATTGCCCGTCATTTGCTGCTACTGCGGCCGTGATTAAGTGCGCCTAAACGCACGTTAAAAATGCATTAGTCTGACCCCAGCCTTAGACATACATACATACATACCAGACGACAATTCAAGATTCAGACAGACATGCATAACAGGCAGTGCACAATCCGGACAGAATGACATACATACACTATAATGCCAAAAGTATTCGCTTACCCATCCACATAATCAGAATCAGGTGTTCCAATCACTTCCATGCCCACAGGTATGTAAAATCAAGCACCTAGGCATGCAGACTGTTTTTACAAACATTTGTGAAAGAATGGGTCGCTCTCAGGAGCTCAGTGAATTCCAGTGTGGAACTGCGATAGGATGCCACCTGTGCAACAAATCCAGCCGTGACATTTCCTCGCTCCTAAATATTCCAGTCAACTGTCAGCTGTATTATAAGAACGTGGAAGTGTTTGGGAACGACAGCAACTCAGCCACGAAGTGTTAGGCCACGTAAACTGACGGAGCGGGGTCAGTGGATGCTGAAGTGCAAAGAGGTCGCCAACTTTTCGCAGAGACCATCGCTACAGACCTCCAAACTTCATGTGGCCTTCAGATTAGCTCAAGAACAGTGCGCAGAGAGCTTCATGGAATGGGTTTCCATGGCCGAGCAGCTGCATCCAAGCCATACATCACCAAGTGCAATGCAAAGTGTCGGATGCAGTGGTGTAAAGCATGCCGCCACTGGACTCTAGAGCAGTGGAGACACATTCTCTGGAGTGACGAATCGTGCTTCTCCATCTGGCAATCTGATGGACGAGTCTGGGTTTGGCGGTTGCCAGGAGAACGGTACTTGTCTGACTGCATTGTGCCAAGTGTAAAGTTTGGTGGAGGGGGGATTATGGTGTGGGGTTGTTTTTCAGGAGCTGGGCTTGGCCCCTTAGTTCCAGTGAAAGGACCTCTGAATGCTTCCGTATACCAAGACATTTTGGACAATTCCATGCTCCCAACTTTGTGGGAACAGTTTGGAGCTGGTCCCTTCCTCTTCCAACATGACTGTGCACCAGTGCACAAAGCAAGGTCCATTAAGACATGGATGACAGAGTCTGGTGTGGATGAACTTGACTGGCCTGCACAGAGTCCTGGCCTCAACCCGATAGAACACCTTTGGGATGAATTAGAGCGGAGACTGAGAGCCAGGCCTTCTCGTCCAACATCAGTGTGTGACCTCACAAATGCGCTTCTGGAAGAATGGTCAAAAATTCCCATAAACACACTCCTAAACCTTGTGGACAGCCTTCCCAGAAGAGTTGAAGCTGTTATATCTGCAAAGGGTGGACCAATGTCATATTGAACCCTATGGATTAGGAATGGGATGTCACTTAAGTTCATAAGCGAGTCAAGGCAGGTGAGCGAATACTTTTGGCAATATAGTGTATATGCAGAAAATACAATTTTGCGCCTATTCCCTAACAGGGCGGCTGCGTAGACCAAAAGTATCCAGCCTGCTTCATGTATAAAAAACATAAGAAAAGTGTAAGCACACCCACCACGCCTTTCAAGTAAACCAGAACCTCTGCGTTTTGTTTCGCATTGACAGGGGCGAGCGCAAATGACAACCTTTTTTCTTGTTATGTTTTATACATGAAGCAGGCTGGATACTTCTAGTTTACACAGCCGCCCTCGAAGGGAATAGGTGCAAAACCGTTTTTTCTGCATATATGTATATTTTGTTGTATGATCCCCAGCCAGGTCATTACTGCTGCTGCCTCTTTCTGTATTTTTCTTTTTTTATCCCAAAAGTGGCATTGTTCCTGGTGAGGGTATTATAAACCCACCAATCTCTCTCATGACTGAGAAACAGTATGAGGATACGTAGTAGTAAGCAGCTCTTGGTTTCATTTTACGACCCACCTGATCCAGAGGTTCTGTGACGTTGCGGGTGAGCTTACACTTCAATGGCCATTCAGGTAAACCAAAACCTCTGATTGTGTTTTGTTTTGCATGGGGCTATAGGGATGAGCACAAATGACAACCTTTTTTCTTATATATGTATGTCTTTCTTATAAACATATCAAGAAGAAGGAAGGACCATCAGCCAGTATCGGTGCATATAAAAATATTTATTACGTTGGAAACAGAAACCCCATTAAAGGCGTGACGTCTTGGCTGTAATGGCTTTTTTTTTTTTTTTTTTGAGAAAGGATTTTTCCAGGAAGAATACATTGAGATTTCTCTCATTTTCAAGTATGTCCTGGGTGGCGAGTATGTACCGTTAGGCCTTTCTCCCCTAATAAATATTTTTGTATGCACTGATCCTGCCTGGCGGTCCCGCTTTCTTCTTGATTTACACTGTAGGGATTCTGGCGTCTCTCTGGCGGTGACTTGGCGGATCTGGTGTTGCAGGCTCCCACTTCCTGAGGACCATGGCGCATACTTGTGACGTCAATATACATACATAATAACAGGCAGTGTACAAATCAGACAGACATACCAGCTGGGTGGAGTAGAGGTAACATCACTGCTCTATAGCCATGGAGACTGTGGAGACAAAGGTTCAAATCCCGGCAATCCCGTCCTTGGGCAAGACACCTAATGGTACATACTCACCACCCAGGACATACTTGAAAACGAGAGAAATCTCAATGTATCCTTCCTGGTAAAATCCTTTCTCAAAAAATATAACACAAGTACTTTATTGTGAGTGTGTGTGTGTGTGTGTCCTGCATGTGTTGCTCTGCCTGCAATATGGAAATCTGTCATCAAGTAAGGTCAGACGTACGTTGCATAGGTTATGGGTCAACCAGTCTGTAGTTTACCAAGAGGGTGAGCCTTGGCCCCCCCCCCCCAGATAACGTTTATCCGATTTAATTTCTGTATTTTTGACATGACTGGAGCAGGAATCAGCATCCTTAGCCCTCCAGGGGCTTTATTCCAAGCTTGGTGTAAATCTAACAACACCATAGAATTTAAATGTTCAGGGAGTTTACACCTGGGTGGGAATAGAGCCCCAAATGTTTTAAAACTACAGCTCTCATGATGTGCTGGTACTCATTAGATTAACTTGGCCTCAAGGGAAATGATCCATCCAAATCCATAAGATCTCGAGGGCCAAGATTATTGACCCCTGAA
Organism: Leptobrachium leishanense; assembly: GCA_009667805.1. Classification (NCBI taxonomy): domain Eukaryota; kingdom Metazoa; phylum Chordata; class Amphibia; order Anura; family Megophryidae; genus Leptobrachium; species Leptobrachium leishanense. Next base: position 46,102,942 of record CM019069.1, read on the forward strand.
CTAGAGGAGCTTCATTTCAGAGTTTTGCCTAAAGTCTCACTGACTCTGGTGCTCTCCCATTCACTGCACTTCGGGCAGTTCAGTTTGCCGATCCTGCAGTGAATTGCATTCACCACAGGGTCCCGAATTGACCTGCCGAACGCATCAGAAAAACTGCCGATAGCATCCATCGAATCGATCTGAAAAAAGCCGCCGGACAGTCCACAGAACAGCCGACAAACAAATGTAAGAAAAAATAACAAAACAACTTCTAAAATGGCATTAAAAGAAAAGAACTGCATGAAAATGCCTGGAAATAATATATAAGGTCTTATGAATAATAATAATAAAACCGTCTGTTAGAGAAAATAATATACGACATTAAAAAAAAATGATTCCTATGCAATTTGCTTGTTTAAACATGTCGAACAAAAGCACCGAAAATCAGAGCATTTCACTGACATTTCACTGCTGTTTGTGTTCTCTGACTAGATTAACCATTGGTTCTCTATGGGGATTTCACTGCTGCCGAACAGCACCTTACTTTGCTGGCAATTCATCAACATTTGGCGAACTGCCAGCTTTTTGAATAGCCGAATGGTTCTGAAATTGTACCGTACGGGGAAATTCACTGTTCATTGCAATTTCTCCCGATCCGGAGGTCCCTGTAGCTTTTCTGCACACTCGGCCTCAGAGATAGTGACGTTGGCATTCTCCGTGCGTGCTGCCGTCACTATAACCGACAGCCAGGAAATTCTAATTCCCCGGCTGCTGTGACCCTGGGTTGGGTGGAGCGTTCCCATTGGTCTCATACCATAAAAAGCTTGTAATCAGGTGTTCAATCATAGCTTTACCTGTTAAGTCACAATAAATATAGAAGATATCAAATAGTTTTGCTAAAATCCACATATATACATAAATATATCAGTTTTGAGACTGTGTTTGTGTTAGGTGCCAGATGTTAAATGCTAAGTAAGTGGGGGACAGACTCTTGGTGAGTTCCTGCACTTGTTTTTTTAGGACTTGACCCCTGTGTAATGTGTATATTTGTTATTCTGTCTCTCCTTTTGTACAGCGCTACGGAACTTGTTGGCGCTTTATAAATGATTGTAACTGTAAAGTGGTCAGGAAGAGTAGAGCGTCCCTTCACTTTCTAATTAGAAATGCCAATGCAGATTACTATACAATATTTTATTTATTATTGCTTAATATATCTATTGTGATCATTTTTTTCTGGCCTCTGTGAACCTGCATGATTTATTCTGAGGTTGCTAGGAGATCTCTGGGGGGGGGGGGGTTGGGATCCAATTGGTGAATGGAAGCAGAAGGGCAAGTGATGGGGAAGCAGAGTGTGCTGTGACTGGATGAGGAGCAGCTGGGATACTAAAATAGGATGTGACATTCCCTCCCCTTGCAAAATAAGCCCCTTCCACTCCATCCCCAATCCCTGCGTGCAGCTCATTCCAAACATGGTCAGCAGGGAAACACTGTATCAGCTTGTGATACATTACCCAGGAGTGAAGCTCCATTCCCCATCTCCTCACAGGAACACTTCATGAGCCAAGGAGGGGATCTCAGTGTCTGCCAGGTAAATAAACAGCCTTTCATACTATTGCAACATCATTGTAGAATATATATATATATATATATAGTGATTAAAAAGACATGAGCTGTTAATGTGGAACCTGTGCTCCCATTGTCTCCTATCATGACAGATATACTGTGTAGAGCTGAATTAACCAAAAGACAAAGAAGTGCAGCACAACACTAAACATAGTAATGAAATACTAACAATAACAAATAAATAATAATAACTGCAAGTGCAGCACAATATTATTATTATTATTATACAATTGCAGGTGCACTAATCATAATAATAAGATAAAGAGCAGGTGCAGCACAATATTATTATTATACAATTGCAGGTGCACTAATCATAATAATAAGATAAAGAGCAGGTGCAGCACAGAATGCATTGTTATTATTTTCAGAAATGCAGCACAACAATAATAATAACAACAACAGCAACGTGTAGAGTGATGGCTCCACTATTAGATCCATGTTATGGAGAATGCATACATTAAGTTTCTCTATTAGCTGCACACAGAAAGCCCTCCATTATAATCCCCCCCCTCCTCTATGCAGAGCACATTCATTGTTTGCTGCAATAGACTGATACATGTTTCATTTGTGTAAGTGTAACAGATTTGATGATTTGGGGTGCATGGCATTTTCTCCCTCACTTTCGTCCCTCACTTTTGTGACACTGAAACAGTTAAAAAAAAGCACATTAAGATGAAAAAAAAATACAAAGATCTGTATGTTGTGGGTTTGCCTTGCACCAGCAGTCCAGCACACCCCATACCTGGCAGCTTGGGCTTCTATTTATTATGCGATCATGTATGTTGTTATATTTGGTAAGGCATGTGCTAATGTGTCAGTGTCACTGCCAGAGCAGAGCACTGAATGCTGACATTACTGGGAAGTGAATCCTCCTGGCACACAGTCTGTTAATTGATTTGCATGATCCTGCTTATTGATCACCACATGCTGAACCTGGCACCTGAGCCTGGGAGGGCACACTGGCACCATGCCATGCTCCTAGTGGGGCTGCTGCTCCTCCTGGCTGAAGAGGACAACGTCTTGCTGTTTGTGGTGATGTGTTTGAATTCAGATATTGTTTGTTTAATTCTTGGGGTTTTCTTAACACATCACATTATTAGTCTCAGAATCCATTATCTTCCTTTCATTTAGTGTCCATTGGAATATTATGAAGTTAATTTATCTGCTGATTTGTGTCTAAGGAAACGTGTGAGATGGTAATCTCATGACATTTTCACTATTTATCTGTCATCTAAATATCCATCTATAATATCTACCTGTATTTACATATCTACCTATATGCATGATCTATATACCTGTCTGTCCACCTGTATCTGTCTGTCCAGTCCACCTGAATGATTGGAAGATCTATCATTCATCTACCTCTAGATCTTCCAAACTCACTGCCTTTCAATTTATCCATCGCTTTCTCCCTCTCTCTTCATCATACAGTCAGGTCCAGAAATATTGGTTCATCGACACAATTCTAACATCTTTGGCTCTATACACCACCACAATGGAGTTGGAATGAAACAAACACAATGTGCTTTAACTGCAGACTGTCAGCTTTAATTTGAGGGTATGTACATCCAACTCAGGTGAACGGTGTAGGACTTACAGCAGTTTGCAGATGTGCCTCCCACTTGTTAAGGGACCAAAAGTAATGGGACAATTAGCTTCTCAGCTGTTCCATGGCCAGGTGTGTGATAGTCCCTCATTACCCCAATTACAATGTGCAGATAAAAGGCCCAGAGTTCATTTTAAGTGTGCTATTTGCATTTGGAATCTGTTGCTGTCAACTCTCAAGATGAGATCCAAAGAGCTGTCACTATCAGTGAAGCAAGCCATCATTAGGCTGAAGAAACAAAACAAACCCATCAGAGAGATAGCAAGAACATTAGGCGTGGCCAAAACAACTGTTTGGAACATTCTCAAAAAGAAGGAACGCACCGGTGAGCAAAGCAACACCAACACCAACACCACGGAAAACAACTGTGGTGGATGACCGAAGAATTCTTTCCCTGGTGAAGAAAATACCCTTCACAACAGTTGGCCAGATCAAGAACACTCTCCAGGAGGTAGGTGTATGTGTGTCAAAGTCAACCATCAAGAGAAGACTTCACCAGAGTGAATACAGAGGGTTCACCATAAGATGTAAACCATTGGTGAGCCTCAAAAACAGGAAGGCCAGATTAGAGTTTGCCAAACAACACCTAACAAAGCCTTCACAGTTCTGGAACAAGATCCTAAGGACAAATGAGACCAAGATCAACTTGTACCAGAGTGATGGGAAGAGAAGAGAATGGAGAAGGAACGGAACTGCTCATGATCCGAAGCATACCACCTCATCAGTGAAGCATGGTGGTGGTAGTGTCATGGCGTGGGCATGTATGGCTGCCAATGGAACTGGTTCTCTTGTATTTATTGATGATGTGACTGCTGACAAAAGCAGCAGGATGAATTCTGAAGTGTTTTGGGCAATATTATCTGCTCACATTCAGCCAAATGATGCAGAACTCATTGGACGGCGCTTCACAGTGCAGATGGACAATGACTCAAAGCATACTGCAAAAGCAACCAAAGAGTTTTTGAAGGGACAGAAGTGGAATGTTATGCAATGGCCAAGTCAATCACCTGACCTGAATCCCATGGAGCATTTCACTTGCTGAAGACAAAACTGAAGGGAAAATGCCCCAAGAACAAGCAGGAACTGAAGACAGTTGCAGTAGAGGCCTGTCAGAGCATCACCAGCGATGAAACCCAGCGTCTGGTGATGTCTATGCGTTCCAGACTTCAGGCTGTGATTGACTGCAAAGGATTTGCAACCAAGTATTAAGAAGGGAAAGTTTGATTTATGATTATTATCCTGTCTCATTACCTTTGGTCCCTTAACAAGTGGGAGGCACATCTGCAAACTGCTGTAAGTCCTACACCGTTCACCTGAGTTGGATGTACATACCCTCAAATTAAAGCTGACAGTCTGCAGTAAAAGCACATTGTGTTTGTTTCATTCCAACTCCATTGTGGTGGTGTATAGAGCCAAAGATGTTAGAATTGGGTCGATGTCCCAATATTTCTGGACCTGACTGTATATATATATATATATATATATACTTTTAATCTATGTACCTCTCAACATTGTCTCTCTCAGGGCTATTCAGAGAGAGGTGAAAACCTTGAGAATTGACAGGAGAATGAACAATCTAGACCAAATAGCCAATTTGGAATGTGAGATAAATGGGAGAATTTTTCTGGTTTGACTATTTTGACCTAGAATTTTCACTTCTCCAGTCGTATTCCTGAGTTTCACCTTTATTGATTAGACCAGTAATCCTTTTCCCTTCCCCTTCCTGTTTCTTCTTCTCTCTATCTATATTATATATACATATAAATGGTAATTTAGCGCTGCCTATCTGTATATCTTTCAATCTCTTTTTCTTTCTCTCTTTCATATATATATTTCTTTCTCTCTCATGTGTGTCCTGATGAAGGCTCCTTGGTGAGCTGAAACGTTGATGTCTATGGACTAATAAATGGAATTATCTTTGAAAAATCCCTGGAGTGCTGGCGTTCTTGCTAAATTAATATATATATATATTTATATATGATGCAAAAAGTGAGAGCACGCCGGGACTTGCAAAAAAACAAAGTTTAACAGGTATGCATTAAAAACCCAACGTTTCGACTCCTAAGAGCCTTTGTCAAGGGTTGTCATCCCTTGACAAGGCTCTTAAGAGCTGAAACGTTGGGGTTTTAATGCATACCTATACTATAGTAAACTTTGTTTTTTTACAAGTCCCGGTGAGCTCTCTCTTTTTGCATCTGTATCCATCTTTAGAGTAGCAACTGGGCATCGAATCATTCTTTATTCATTTGGACTGAGTGCTGCTTACCCTTTTCATATGTATATATATATATATATAATCTTCCAGTCTCTCTCTTTCAATCTATTCTTCTATTTATTGCTTCCTGTCAGTCAGTTTGGTTTTGCTCTATAATCTAAATGAGCAGCACATTACATTAAGAAAGCAGTTAGTTTCCTGCACTGTGGATTGTAAACTTGCTGTAACCTATTCGGGCTGAATTATTGCTTCTATCAGTCCAAGCGTTTGCATCACTCTTACTCTTTGTAGTTTATGGCTGTGCTGCAGGTATGAGGTCCTTCTCTCCTATCAGTAATGATTACTCACATTTGGGTTGCTAAGTTTAGCTATCAGAAACAAGTTTAGTTTGCCTTGTGAGGGGAAAAGGATAATTAAGGCCGGGGTCAGACGAGCATCATTGAGTGGATGTCCCGTCTAGCCCACTTTGCTGAGCACAGTTAGGGCCCTATTACATTCTTCGCGCATACGTTAGCGCCGGCGCAAAAACGCATTAACACGAGGGGCAAAACCCTTTGCGCTGAACGTTGTATTACAATATGTCAGCACAAGAAACACGCGTACACGTCTACCGCGGGTGAACATGCGCGAACGCTGCGCGAGCTTACTGTACTTTGCGCGTCCTATACTTAACATTGTGAGCGTAAATGCGTTTGTGCGCTGGTACGCGGATGGTATTACAATCTATGCGCAGTTTGTAACGCACAGCCTTTGCGCACATAATTTTAGCAACTCCTAAAAGCTGCTGTTAATGGCAAATTCTATCAACCTGGCCGAACCCAAATACACCAGCCCAAAAAAAAATACGCAGCAAAGTATAGTTACACATTCTACACATACCCAAACCAATAAATTTGAGAAGTTGTGCATGTTTTTTTCTTGGTGCAGCATATATGCGCAGATTGACTTTGACAGGCGCAAAAACGTAACGTGAGACAATTGTGGTTCTTAATTCTGATTGGCTGAATCGCCTGAAAAAAACGGTCCGCACACTGATTTCTGCACGCAACGTTGCTGCGCGCGCGTTTGTGCGCGTCCGTTTGACGCGCATTATTTTTTGACGGATGAAAAAATGCGCGAGGATTGTAATACCAGCATTGATTTACGCGCGTTAACGTTTTGCGCAAAAATTCACACGTTGCGCTTGCGTTTTTGCGTGAAGAATGTAATAGGGCCCCATAGTGCGCTCAGCGCTGCAAGGCTCGATCCTCCTATGGAGAATCAAGCTTTGCAGCACCATCAACGCGCGTCCTAGAATCTTTCTAGATGTCTGCAGCACGGCCGCTGTTGCGCACGCAGTTCGTGCGTGCGCATCAGCGTATGGCCGGCCCTGTTGCAGCGTCACAATGCTGCGACGGACTCTGGAAGCCACGTCAGTACGGTCATCTGACGCCAGCCTAAAGGGGCATTTTAGTTGTTTTTTTGTGACTTTACCTAAATCTTTCCTTCATGTTAAATAAGGAATACGTTGGCGGTGACACTATGAATCGGCTTGTGGAATGTTACAAAACACTAAAGTATCCCTTTAAGCATTAAAATAATTTTACAGTTGTGTTTAAACTACGCGCACAAATACTGAACAGAGGAGCCAAAAATAGATGACATCCTGGGAATTCAGGCGCTTTTGGCGTGCTTGCTATGTCAGGGCACAATTGTTACTGCTTCTTTTAGATTTGTTTGAAGATGGGGTAAAATTATCTATATTTAGCTCTGAGCATCATTAAACTAAGTCTTAGCCCAGCAGGAGGCAGCAACCTTGGCCTTCCAGATGTTTTTGAATGCATTTCCCATAAGGCTAAGCCAATCTGAGTGGCTGAGCATCATGGGAGATGTAGTTTCAACACGTCTGGAGGGTTAAGGTTGCTGCGCCCTGCCTTTTGCACCGTAACATATTAGAATCCAGTGCTGACAGAAGCCCAGTGAAAAGCTTTGGTCTGAGGGGGCAACACAATGCCACATAGCACAATCTGCCGCACCAGCAGTGAAGTGGGTTAAAATAATGGTACTGAAACTACTTATAGGGTCATTTGAATGGCTTTTAAAGCTTTTAACCCCTTTACTGCTGAGCCATTTCATGTCTTAATAAAAAAAGGAAAAATTAGGTTTTTTTATTACTATTTTTTTTTATTTACTTTAAACATGGTCATATTTGGTATGATTGGAAAGGTCATGCTCTGGCCTTTCTAATGATACCACACATGACCGTGCTAGCTGCCAACAGCCGGGAGATATCAGGGTTCAAAGGAACCCCCTATCTTTCCTTAGAGGTCAATGAGGACGTTCCCCACACGTCCTCAGCAGTGAAAGGGTTAATAAATCCAGTCCAATACAATAAGTTTATTTTCTACCTACAAGGATTTCATACTATTTATTCAGGAGGGTTCAGAAACTGAAGTGCCACATTTTTGTAATGTATATCCCCAATTTAGTGGGGGTGGAAGGTTCTGCTGTTCTGTGCCGGGTAAGATGATTGATATCAGGTTACAGAGTGATGGAACAGACATAAAGGTTAGCTGTACAACACAAACAATTCGTCCACTTGTTTATTTTTTAGCGATATCCTCGTTTGGTCAGCCTGTTCATATTTCAAGAGAATCATGATGCAGTTGTGGGATGTATGTATGGTGCAATTGAATTCCACCTGAACATCTCTTGAAGGCAACATGTACTTTTATAAACGTTTGTTCATTTTCCAGCAATGACCATGAAGAACCAAGATGATTACTGCTTTATCTATAACGACCAAACGCACCACGTGGACTTCCTGGACTCATTTAGAACATTTTATAAGGAGGGTCTATTCACAGACGTCACCTTGGTCAGCTCCTGTGGGGAGGTCTTTCAATGTCATAAAGCAGCTCTGGCCGCCTGCAGCCATTACTTTAAGGTGATGTTCACAGCAGATATGAAGGAGAGGTCTAATAGCCAGGTCAAGCTTTCCGGGGTTGACCGCAACATTTTAGAAGCTCTGCTAAACTACACCTACACTTCACAAATCGGGATCACGTCAAAAAACGTGCAGTGTCTTCTCCAAGCTGCTGACCAGCTCCGTTTCATATCGGTCAAAGACGCCTGCGAACAGTTCTTAGTGAGACACCTTGATGTCGACAACTGTTTGGGGATGCATTCCTTCGCAGAGTTTCATGTGTGTCCGCAGTTAGAAAAGGAGTCCAGAAGGGTTATCGTCTCTAGGTTTGAAGACGTGAGCGCGCAAGATGAGTTTGTGGAAGTCGGCTTCGAGAAGCTGGTCTATATCTTGACCCAAGAGAACCTCAATGCATTGAAAGAACAAACGCTACTGAAGTCAATATCTCGGTGGATCGGCCACGATGCCGGAAAACGCGTCGGCTACCTCCATGACTTACTGAGATGTGTTAAAATCAAAGTGGATGACAATTATCTGAGGTCATCCTTGGAACTCCAAAAGAAACACTCGCTGAACGAGAATAAGATAATGTCGTTGCTCTACTACTCCCTGAGAGCTCAAACTCAAAACGTTTCCAAGAGGTCAACTGCAAACATGTTTGTAATAGGGGGATATTACTGGCATCCGTTATCAGAGGTCCACGTGTGGGATCCAGTAGGTAACAACTGGATTCAGGGAGCGGACATGCCTGACCATGCCAGGGAAAGTTACAGTGCCACAAGTCTGGGTCCACATATTTATATTACAGGGGGATATAGGACTGATAACATTGAAGCTCTAGATACAATGTGGATATACAACGTGGAGACAGATGAATGGACAGAAGGTTGTCCTATGCTCCAAGCAAGGTATTACCACTGCTCAGTAACATTAGGTGGCTGTGTGTATGCCCTAGGGGGCTATAGGAAAGGAGCCCCATCACAGGAAGCCGAGGTGTACGACCCACTGAAGAAGAAATGGTACCCTATAGCTGACATGATTAAAGGTACGTAAACTTATATAAGCCATGATTTAGGCCTTCATGGGCCTGGAGCTGTTGGTGGGACTTGGCCGCATCCTTCTCAATTCCATTGTGCCCCGGCCCTACCTCTCTCCCAGAGCCCAGATTCCATTATTATAACATTTCCCTCATTTAACTCGTCCACTGTGCCTTTGCCTCCTCTACCTCACTCTGCCCGTGCCCTCTCACACTCCCATTGTGCCATTATTCTATCCCTCTACTTGAGCCGGAGGCCCTTGGTGTAGAAATAGTTAACTTTTCGCTGAACCTATTATGTTAAAAAGGGAAACTCTACTCATCCTGACCACTTTATTAAAGAATAAAACACTGGGTGAAGTGGAGGAGTTCGATCCGTCACTTGTGACGGCAGAATGCAGAGTGTACTGACATGACCCTCTCTTTTTAATAGAATGTCCCTTTAATTCAGTGGTGGTATGTTTCCTGATGAAGGTTCTGCGTGTGAAATGAAATCTGCACCAGGGTCACTGCTTTGTGTCCTGTAAGGGGCATCTTTTTGGGATATATTCAAAGGTGAAAATTGTGGAATACAAATCTCTGAACTGTAGGCCAAAAGGGTAAGACATACAAATGACGTTTGCAATTTCTAATTTTTTTGCATCCTGGGTGTGTTTTCACTGAGAACTCAATGCTACGCCATACTAGATGAGTTTTTCTAGCAGAGATCAGGTTTATGCAACTGGTCACAGCCTCTCCTGTACAGCTGTTTCAAGCTTATTATGCCCTCATCTGCAGGAGATAGGCCATGATCAGTTGCAGTTTGATGCTTTACCCCCCCCCCTGGAAAAACAAAATATATATACTCATTTAAGTTATGGTGGAGGACAACAAAATGAGATTAAAACCCTCCACACAGCAAATCATAAAGTTTATTATTGCAGAGGTCATTTACACATCCCGGCAATTCAGAGAACTGCTTCACAGAACTCATGTGCTACATTCCCCATTTGCAGCACGGAACTCTGGGTAAGACATGCAAATGACGTTTGCAAGTTCTCATTTTTTTCATCCTCAGTCTGTTAAATGAGTGTTGATTTGCCCTGGGGGCTAAGCATCAAACCCGCAGAACACTCGCCGAACACTCACCAAAAGCCTGCAGAAACTGCTGCAAACACCTCGCCGAACTCGCCGGAAAAACCCAACGAGCTGCCGATCACAGTGCAGAGCAGCCGCCGGAAAAACCCAATAAGCAGCTGAATGTGGTAAAAAAAAAAAAAAAAAAAAGGAAGCTTGAAAGTTTCAAAATTGAAACGTTTGCAAATAAACGACTTTACGAAAATGTCTGTAATTTACATATAAGATCCTATGAATGATAATAAAAAGGTCTGTTACAGAAAAAAGAAAAGACGATATATTAAAAAACAAAAAATCTGAAAAAAAGTTGCCAAAAAATCCAAAAAATGACTAAAAGATCCTAAAAAAATCTTAAAATAAAGAGACTCTTTACAGCAGAATAAAATAATAAACGGTTTATTAGATATTGGATTAAAACGGGAATATTTTTAACATTGAAGCCTATGGGATTCGTCTGAATAAACTTGTTGAATTAAACCACCGAACAGCAGGGCACTTCAGCATCTTTTCTCTGCTGTTCGGTGTTCTCTGAATAGATTAACCCAGGGCTCAAAATTTCATGTCTCAAGCTACTAACCACTAACCAGGCCATAAGAGTTACTCGCCACCAGCTGCTCCATCTAACCCCTACCCAGCCAATTACTCTGCCCCTAAACACCCCCCCTTAAATTATCTTATGAAATTACACTGTTAAAGGTTTTATTTAGAACAAAGTTACAAAAATAACATTAATCCCCAGACATCAGACCCCAGATACATGTATACCCAGTCATCAGAGCCCAGTGTGAGCAGAGTGAGGAGGCAGGGAAGCTCCTCTCCACCCCTTGCCAGTGGCAGAGAGACGAGCTGGGTCAGGTTAGGCAGCTGTTCCCTGCCACCATGCAGCCTGGGTAAGGGGGGGCTGCATGGTGGCACTGCTGGAATACGCAGCACAAAATAATTTATTGTGCTGCCTGCTTGTGCATTTCCACTCGCCCTCACTTAATTTCCACTCGCCAAATGTGAGTAGGCGAGTGGAAATTTTGAGTCCTGGATTAACCATTGCTTCTCTATGGGGGATTTCACTGCTGTCGAACAGGCACTGTACGTGCAGGCAATTCGCCACAATTTGGTGAACTGCCTGCTCTCTGAATAGCCGAATGGCCCTGAAATGTCCCAGTACGTTGAATTTCAGTGTCCAGTTACATTTCGGCGACATTTCGTATCTCTCTGAATAACCCCCTTAGTATTTCTTTATTATCAGCCCTGTTAGGAGCAAGTTGCTGTTAGTGATTAACTCGTGATGGAAGGGAGTCGGGATAGGACTCCATGGAGACAAAAGCGATCCCAAAACCTTTTCCGAATCAGGGAAAAGACAGAGAGGAGTCACTAACCTCGTGTATTAAGATTTCTATAAATTACATTGTTTTTGGCATCATTGGTTTCTGGATCGGTCGTGCAGAAATCTGAGATACTGAGTTGCGTGTTTGTTTAGTGTTTTTTCTTGCTGGCGTATTTCCTCGTAATTCTTGTTCACTAAAATAAATATGATCAGTAATAATATTTTGTGTCGGGAAATATCAAGTCCAAGACGCCTTAAAATATTTTAGTATTACCTTAGGAAAAACATTAACTAAATTAAACCAAGCTCTTAGGACAATAACATCATTCAAAGAGACCTGCAGACCAACATGACCCAGAATAAAACATTACGCGCTCTGCCTTAAAGATCATCATATCCTGGAGAACGTGGGTAAACACGAACAGACATTAATTGTGTTTTGTGTTACAATGTATCAAAAACGTTCATGGACCCGGGAGGTTGACATTCTCAGACACTGACCCTATTGTTCTTTGTGCTGTTCGTACGATGATGCATAGAAAAGGTAAAAAAAATAGGTATTTCTGCACCTGGGGCAAATTTTATAGATGAAAATTTCCAGCCATTTAAAGACACTTAGGAAAACAATTATTACCGTTCTGTAGATTCAAGAAAAAAAACAAAGGGCAGGCTGACTGTCTGCATAAGAAGAGTATATCATATTCTTTGCAAACTTTTACCTTTATTTAGTCAGACATTCTAACCATCAAGAATTTACAGGGTTATTTAAAGCGTATCGAAAAATCACCGCACGTTCGGTGACTTTTCGTTCTCAATTCGGTTCGATTTGGCGACCCCATTTCGGCGACCCTACGGTGTATTCAGCAAGCACCACGGGGTCCCAGAATTGCAGGGAAAAGCTGCCGCAAACCCGCCGACAACTCACCGCAAAACCCGACGCAGGCATACCGAAAAACCGCAAAAACATCTGGATTAACCCCGCCGAACACGCCGGAGAAACCCGAGCAGGAGCCGATCACAGCGCAGAGCAGCCGCCGGAAAAACCCGACACTGCAGACGAATGGAGTGAAAAACAAAACAAAACAGTACGCTTGAATGATTGAAAAGTGAAACGCTGTTTGCAAAGAAACTACAGAACGAAAATGTCTGAAATTTACATATAAAATCCAATGAATGAAAATAAAAAGGGCTGTTACAGAAAAAAGAAGTTAAAAAATAAAAGAAATAGGAATTTTGTTTTGAAAAAACCCCCCTAAAAAAATGCTTAAAAGATCCTAAAAAATCTATAAATAAAGAGACTTTTTACTGCAGAATATTATAATAAACGGATTATTAGATATTGAATTAAAACGGGAATATTTTTAACATTGAAGCCTGTGGGATTCGCCTGAATAAATCTGTTGAATGAAGCAACCGAATGGCAGGGCAATTCGGCAACTTTTCACTGCATTGCTTCTCTATGGGGATTTCACTGCCCTTGAAAAGGCACCGAACAGGCACCGTATGTGCAAGCAATTCGCCAACATTCGGCGAATTGCCTGCTCTCTGGATAGCCGAATGGCCAGGAAAGTTAACTGTACGCTGAGTTTCAGTGTTCGGTTACCTTTCGGCAGCCATTCGAGTCTCTTTGAATAACCCTATTAGTTTCTCTTAATTTTAGGTGAAAACACTCACATTTTCTACGCCGGAGCTGCGCCGCATCCCATATTCAGCTCAGGGGTTGCAAAATGTGGATGTACCTGCAGCTTTTCTAACGCAACTCGTTCAAGGTGTGCAGAGTGTCCCTTAATTTCCTATCAAACCGTCACTGTCGTTGCTCACTTCTCGTGGCATGCTGTGAGTGGAATAACCTTCCTACAGGACAGTCCGCCACTCACTCCAAGCACTTGATTGCATGCCGGCATGCTGGCTGAAGAGTCGCTGCGTCCCTGTAACTGCAGAGGACCAAACATGCGCGCTGCGTGATGGACCTCAGTAGGCAAGGCGACACTGGCGGGCAGCGGGTGACCCAGGGCTGGAAGTGAGACGTGTGCTCTGTGATATCTCATCAAGGGGTCAGACATGTAATATGGGATATCATCTGGGAAATTATCTGGTTGTGTACAGGTTTACTGTAAGTATGGGTGTGCAAATGGCAGAAAACCTTAAAGGGACAGTAACACTTACAAAAGCTGTATTTAGATTTCTTGTGCATTACAAATAAAAACACCTTATAAGGCTAGGGTCAGATGAACGCATTTTCACGTTGTCTGTGAAAAAGTACGTTCGAACGAGTGGACGCATTTTTTCACGGAGTACGCGATAGCGGTCATACGATGCGCATTTTTCGTCCGTGAGTTTGTACGGATCATCAATAAAACACTTTGTGCATCTAGACGTTATGTAGGCTGGACATTAGTAGCGTCTGACATCTCCAATTCACGCACACACACCGCTAGCGGACGCAGCGCACTCTGTACAACCGTACTAGCGGTTTTACGTTCTCGAAAAAATGCGTTCATTTTCCACTTGCGTTGCGCAGCCGGACTTTCGTGCGACCGTACTTCGTATATTGGCTGTCATTGCCCGTCATTTGCTGCTAGTGCGGCCGTGATTAAGTGCGCCAGAACGCGCGTTCGCACTGCCTCAGTCTGACCCTAGCCTAAATCACATGATGCTGGTTTATTTATCTTGGTTTGATGTAATTGTATGTAAAAAGGTAAAATAAAATTAGGGTTTTTTTTATCTCCCGTTTCCATTTTGTTTATTTTTTTCCCCATGAGGCAACATTTACCAAAGGTTTTTCTTTACTTCAGTGGTTTATCTAATCTAAAGTATTTAACATTTAATTAGATGGAGGAGGGAATGTTTAGATAAGGCTGCAGGGAGTGTATTGTGATGTACAGGCTACTCGAGATAAGAGATGGCAGCTGGATGAGATAAAACAGGGAGTTTAAAAGATTTATAATCTACTTCCTGGTGATGTCCTTTGAATACATCCCACACAACACAATGATTTGACCCATAGACTCCATTCTATGGCCAAAGCCACACAGTCAAGAGCAAGTGAGGTAAAGATACTGGGTCCTATTGCATATTTAATGCTAACGTTAGCGCTCAGCTGTGTGAGCGTTAGGTTAAGTGGCCCTAGCGCAGGCCCACCATATTACATTCCGAACACTAACGGGTTAAAAAAACCCGAAAGGAAGACGTTTTGATTTTAAGATACTTTAAATGGAAAAACACATTGGGCCCCATTACATTCTGAACGCTAATGTTAGTGCTCAGCTATGTGAGCGTTAACGTTAGGTTAAGTGTCCCTAGCGCAGGTCGCCCATATTACATTCCGAACGCTAATGGGTTTTAAAAAAAAACATTAGCGATTTGGATCTTGTGCTTTTCAGCGCGAGTTTACTGTACTTTGCGCTCGCTATGCTTAACATGTGGAGCGCAAAGAATTAATTAGTGTTAGTATTACAAAGTCCTAACGCTAATTACGCCCCTCTGCGGTTACTGAAAACTTACCCACAGCTAGGACCTGGTGCTAACGGATTCGGCTTCTACAGAATCCATTATCACCAGCTACAAATCCCCCCAGAAATCCCATTCTCACCTCTCATCCTGCAGCGAGAACGACGGGTCGATCTGCTGCTTCTGGCTGCCGAGAGCAGAGGGAGACTGGGGGAAAAGTCCCCCCGTCTCCCACCGCCGACCTGCACGAGAGAAACATAGAAACATACAGGGTTATCCAAAGAGATCCGAATTGCTTGAGAAAGGTAACCGAACGCTGAAAATCAGCGTTCGGTTACCTTTCCTAGCCATTCGGTTATCCAGAGAGCAGGCAATTCGCCAAATCCTGGCGAATTGCCTGCACATACGGTGCCTGTTCGGTTCGAGGGCAGTGAATCCCCATGAAAAAGCACTGCTTCGGCTATTCAGAGAACACAAACCAGCAGTGAAAGGTTCCCGAAATGCCATGTCATTCGGTGGTTTAATTCGGCAAATTTATTCAGGAGAATCCCATAGGCTTCAATGTTAAAAATATTCCCGTTTTAATTGAATATCTAATAAACCGTTCATTATAAAATTCTGCAGCAAAAAGTCTCTTTATTCATTGATTTTTTAGGATACTTTAAGCATTTTTCTGATTTTTTTTTTTTTTAAAAAAGTCCGATTTTTTTTTTTTCTTTTTTTCAGTTTGCTTATTTTTTTTGTAACAGCCCTCTTTATTATCATTCCCTGGACCTCCTGTGAAAATTTCAGACATTTTCGCTCAGTAGTTTCTTTGCAAACAGCGTTTCATTTTCCCAGATTCATACAAATGGTTTTTCTAATTTATTCACTGCCTCCTCTACGTCACAGCTGCTTCGGCTCTGTGTGATTCGGCTCCTTTTCGGCTCCTTTTCGGCTCCTGTTCGGCTCCTGTTCGGCTTTTTCGAAGGTTAATCCAGATGTTTTTGCTTGTTTTCAGCGTGCATTCGGTTAGTGTTCGTCAGGTTTTCGGCAGCTTTTCCCTGCAATTCGGGGACCCTGTGCTGTTTGCTGAATACACCGCAGGGTCACCGAAATGCAATCGGCAAAAGGAACCGAATTGAAGAGAACGAAAAGTCACCGAACGTGCGGTGACTTTTCGAATCTCTTTGGATAACCCTGATAGAAAAATGGCGGCAGATAAGAACCTTTCGGCCCATCTAGTCTGCCCAATTACATGGATACTTTACTTGGATTTATCTTTTGTTTAGGATAGCCTTATGCCTATCCCATGCTTGCTTAAATTCAATTACTGTTTTGGCCTCTACCACTTCTACTGGAAGACTGTTCCATGTATCCACCACCCTCTCAGTAAAATAATGCTTCCTGATGTTACTTTTAAACCTTTGCCCCTCTAATCTAAGACTATGTCCTCTTGTTTTGCTACTTTGTTTCCTTTTAAATATACTCCCTTCCTCTACCTTGTGGATTCCCTTTACGTATTTAAATGTTTCTATCATATCTCCTCTGTCTCGTCTTTTTTCCAAGCTGTACATGTTAAGATCATTAACCTTTCCTGGTAACTTTTCTCCTTCAAGCCGAGGCAATATCCTGCAGGTCATGTGACCAACGGTCGAAGCCTCAATGGTGTCTTATGGACTCCATGGAGGGGGATGCTCAGGGCGGCGCTTAGCACTGCTTTGAGCATCCTGAGGCTTAGCGCTGCATTACGGGGCAGACTGCTGAATCAGTGCCGCCCTGTAATATGGAGCTAAAACGGGGACGCTAAGGAGAAACCTGCAGGTGTTCCTCCTTAGCATCCCCGTTTTAGCGGGTAGATTGGGGGTGGGGCAGTTTACAACACAAAAGATCACACAATGGATGCATCCAGTGACACGTATAGACTCTATACGTATCACTGGATGCATCCATTGTGTGATCTTTTGTGTTGTAAACTGCCCCACCCCCAATAGAGTAAACTATTTTCTTAACTAAACAAACGAGAAAAACAAAGCGCGTCTAAGATATCAGCAACATGAAATAAACACAATAAGAACATTTCATTTTTTGGTGGTAGTGGCCCTTTAACACATTTTCATTTTTTGGTGGTAGTGGCCCTTTAACACATTTTAATTTTTTGGTGGTAGTGGCCCTTTAACACATTTTCATTTTTTGATGGTAGTGACCCTTTAACACATTTTCATTTTTTATACCTGAATCCTATTGCACTTATTACCCATGATGCTTTTCGCTTATTGTCGTTAGTACATGTACGGTGTGACACATCCATTGCATGGCAATGCACCTCATACTTGTCATGCAAATAATTCACGACAACTTCTGTTTCAAGTAAAAAAAAAAGTATTATCTAACAGCCATATTCTACTTCCTTATAATGAATTCTAATTTACACCTGCCAGGTGTTGGAAATGCAACAGCTTGTGTCCTGCACGATGTCATTTACGTCAGCGGAGGTCACTACGGGTACAGAGGGAGCTGCACATATGATAAAATTCAAAGTTTCCGCTTAGATTTAAATGAATGGAGCATTTTATCCGTCTGTCCTCATCCAGGTAAGAACAACAATAATGAAAAAACAGAGTAAATTCAAATCTATATCTGTCTATCTCTGTGTCTATTCATCTCTCTCTGTCTCTTTATCTACCTACTGTATATCTATCTCTCTGTATCTCTGTCTCTTTATATATTGTGACAGAGTGCTTTGATTGGGTAACAGAATGTCTGGGAAAGTAATCGAGGGAAGGTATTTAGGCTCAAGAATCCTGCAAGGCCTCTATCCTCTTGCACACTTGTTCCTAATTAATTAAGCAGCTGGTAAATTCTCAGGCTGCTGACTCCAGGACAGAAGTGTTTTAATCAGACCACTGAGAGCAGTAACACGTCTAAGAAATGCTGTGATCTTTTTTGTTTATTAGACTATAATACCTGGATAGTCAGGATCGCTGTATGTTTAGTAAGTGCTCTAATTGAGCTAGGATTTTGTTTGTGTGTTGTTTTTTTTTAAATCACCTGCACCAGTGATTCAAAAACAAGTGTGGCGTTTGTTGATGTTTGGAATAAAAAGACCTCTCACTTCCACAACTTCAAGTTTGCGACTGTGTATACCCTAGAGGACCGTGTTGTTTGGATGGAACCAAGTATCCCGAGTAGTTGCCGTATCACACTACATTTATCTATTCATGTGTCTACTGTATATATATGTATCTTTCTGGCTGTTTATTTATTTATCTATCTGTCTGGCTGTTTATCTATCTTCATATCTATCCCTGGATCAGAGATATGCGTATCTCTGTATCTAATTGTTTCATCTATCGCTTGATCTTTCTTTGCAGCTATTGTTTTATCTATTGCTATAACAATTGTTGTATATATCTCTGTATCTATTGTATCTATTGTTATATCTATCTACCTGTGATTCAACATTTCATTCGTTATATAGGCTGTATCAATCGATTATCTTATCTCCCTGTCTCTGTGTCTATCGTTTTGGCATTCAATCTATGTGTAACAGCATCAGGGGTTGACTGGTTTCTGGCTTGAGGACACCCTTCCAAACCTGTTACAGTGTCCGTCCCTTCTCTGCAGTCAAGCAGACCCGCAGCAGCTTTCTTTCTCACAAACCTCAGCCAGAGCTTGAGGGATTGCAGTATAATTCAATTTCTTTCCCCAAACACCAGACAAGGCTTAGTGCAGGAAAGAAGAATAATATTTTATTTGAGATGGAGTTTATATAGGAAACAGGGGTGGTGGTAAAATGACACAGATAATAGAGTACATTGTCTACATTAAGGGGAAGAGAATCAGTTAAGGAGATCCAGAAATCTGATTAGTTACAACAGACAGCTTTAACACATTATCAACAACAACTCAACATCATATCAATCAAAGGACAAACAATTACTCAGACAGCAGGAACAATAGTTCTGAAACGATTACTGACACAAACCAAACTCTTAAACAACCAGTTTTAAGATCCTCAAATCATCCACAATGGCGTGCGACACAGGTAAAGAAATCCAATGTTTTTTATTGGAAAAGGTTGCCGCATATAAAAATACGATGTTTCGGTCCTAAGAGACCTTAATCGTGTATAGTTTTAAAATCTTAATATATTTAACAACATTAGCCCTTATATGCCCACTGTCTTTTAGAGTTGGTTTTGCCACATTGGTCCGTGGTCCCTTGGCAGGAGGCCAGCATACATACTTCTCCAACAGGCACAGAGGCCGTGTATAGCGTGGGCAAGGGCACAAAGATGGAGGGGGCTTTGGTTACACTATGTATCTATCTCTGTACCCATCTTTCTATCAATGTATCTATCCATCCATCCACATATAAATCTACCTATCACTTTATCTCTGTATCTCTCTATTAAAAACTCTCACAGCTCTCTTGGTAGCAGTGAGGATTTAGACAAGTCGACTAACAAGTAATCATTATGAGACATCATATCCCACGCGATTTTGTTGCTTTTCAGAGTACGGGTTGTGTTCGGTCGCTCTGGAAAACAAGCTCTATCTTGTTGGAGGACAAACCACCACTACTGACTGCTATGACCTGGAGAACAATGTCTGGACAGAGATGTCCCCGACAATAGAGCGACGGATGGAGTGCGGAGCAGCGATTATAAATGGGTTCATCTACATTACGGGAGGTTATTCCTACTCTAAAGGAACCTACCTGCAAAGCATAGAGAAGTACAACCCGAAGCTGGACAAGTGGGAGTTGGTGGGGAACCTCCCTGGACCCATGCGTTCCCACGGCTGTGTGTGCGTCTATAATGTACAGTGACACAGTTTCATTTAATTTAGATACGTCTGCTGGAAAATAAAACTGGGAATATTTCAGAAACGTACACACATACAGATGTATATTGAATAATCACACCAGGCAGTTCACACTTAACCCTGTATACTGCAACGTTTGTGATTGTTAATTTTAAAAAAGTGTTAGATTGCTCTTAAAAATGCTGAGAGGGAACGCTGGGTGACACCCTACAATTACAAGCTCAGGAACTTGTTAATGTGAAGTCACTAGGTGAGCTCTGAGAGTTTTCTGACAACCTAGAACTCAGCAAATTCAATGCAATGAATGCTGAGTACCTGCTGAGTATGAAAACTGCGCACCTGAGCCCTTATTAATGATGAGTCATTGTAATGTACATTGTACCCTGATCCTTTATGTGGGATCATTATAACAAACCGATCAGGAGATTTAGGTTCATCAGAATCTTGCCACCATGTGGACACTGGAGGAAATGATGTGGCGGGAAAAGACGTTGTTTAATAATAATTATGTTTCCTAATATTAGGGCGCAAGGAAAAAAAGTTGTTTTGTTTCTCACGTTAAGAAAACAGCATGTTTGCGAAATTTTTTCAGCTACTTTTAGTACCATTCTAGCGCCCTTTTACTGACACCAGTAAATCGACGCTGGTGTTAGTCTTATGGTTACTTTTAGTAGTGATGCACCGAAATTAATATTTCCTGTCGATACGGAAACTAAAAATTTGGGATCAGCTCGGCCAAAAACCAATACTGAAACCGAAAAATCAA
The DNA here is from genome assembly GCA_009667805.1 of Leptobrachium leishanense. Lineage (NCBI taxonomy): Eukaryota > Metazoa > Chordata > Amphibia > Anura > Megophryidae > Leptobrachium > Leptobrachium leishanense. The sequence continues at coordinate 46,123,767 of CM019069.1, forward strand.
TCATCCGAACCTGGGCCTGGAGACCCGGCCGAGGCCCAGGTTCGGGTGACTGATTTTTGGGGGTGAGATCGCTTTGTCTACACATACTCACCTACATCCACATACTTCGGCCCCGAGCTCCTCCAGCGGTCTCCATGGTGGCAGTTCTCCTGCATCGGATGCACAGGCCCACTGCTTCCAGTTCCCGCTCTCCATGCGCGCACTGTGAGACACAGGGATGACGTCACGGAGGCGGAAGATTTTGATCCTGCAGACAGCCGGACCGGTAACAGCTTCACCACTGGTTGGGGGCTTCCACCAGGCTAGTGATTAATTGATCATTAGCTAGTGGATGTAGGTGAGTATGTGTAGGCAACACGATCTAACCCCCCAAAAAAATTAGTCATCCACACCTGGGTCTGGAGACAAACTGCTGCCTAATAATGAAATGAAAATAGAACAGAATCTGTTGGTTGGGGTTAACTCTTACCCTAAAAGAGATGCACCGAAATTTCGGCCACCAAAATTATCGGCTGAAAATGGTGCTTTTGGCCAAAAGGAAAATCGGCGGAAAAAAAATCGACCAAAAATCTGTCATTCGAACCTGGACCTTGAGACTCGTCTGGGCCTGCAGGCTGGCTGAGCCGCCTGGGGGCTGACCTCCAGGCTCAGGCGAGCCTCCAAGACCAGGTTCGAATGACATATTTTTGGCCGATTTTTTTTGGCCGTTTTTCCTTTTGGCTGAAAGCCAAAAGCACCATTTTCGGCCGATAGTTTTGGTGGCGGAAATTTCAGTGCATCCCTTTTAGGGTAAGGATTAACTGCAACCAACAGATTCTGCTCTATTTTCATATCATTATTAGGCAACAGTTTATGGTTTGTATGATAAAGATGCAACCGCCCCCCAAAAAAAAGACTCAATATTAATAGCCTGGTTGGAATAGGGCCCAAAATTATTCCAAATGCTTGAATATCTGCCAAATATCCCATTGTACAGCACTACGGAACATGTTAGCGCTTTATTAATACCTGTAGCTGTAACTTGTCAAACCCCTGAGTTCTGGTTACCCGGATTCAACTTATTCCCCTGGTCCCCAGGGTCCTTCCTTCATGTACCTGATATCACCGCCTGACGTATGATACCACAGGCGCAAGAAACAGGATAATACTGAATAAAATCCAGAGAGAGGTTAAGACTAGAAGGTACTGAGAGCATTAGGGCACCAGATGTAACCAAGAAGCAGTAACGATTCTGCAAAGGGCCTGATACTTTTATACAGACGGGTTATTCTGCTTTCTATTTTGTTCATGTTCCAAAGTCCTCTGAACCGTAAAGCTCATACATTATAGCTTTCCTAAGCAAGATAAAGTCATGATAGTTTTCTAAGCACAATACAAGAAGGCGCAGCTCTGTATTATTTATATAATTTCCATTCTCAGTCCTTTAAAGCCCCCATACATCCCCCAAATGGTACATTGGTGACAATGTATCTACTGTGAACTATGCTAAGTATTTTTACTAACTTACATCCATTATTAATTTCATACTTTTAGCAAGTTACTCCTGCTTAACCCCTTCACTACCGATGATAACTGTGAACTTCAAAGGCACCATCAGGTCCCGATATCGAGTTGTCTCGATCTGCAGCTCTGAAAAGACAAAACCAAATGAAATGTGTTTGCCTTGTGTTTGCCTTTGGCCCTGAGGGGCTAAAGCTGTTTAAAACAGGCTGAAGAATGCCCTGACATATCGGGCTTTCAGCAGCCGGTGCAGGGAAACCACAAGCTGCAGCTCAAACTGCTGTAACTCCATTTGGCCAGAAGATGGCATCAACTGCCTGTCAAACAGGTTATTACAGTAAGCAATACACTGGGACTATTCCCAAATATTTCTTACTGTATAATTAATGCTTTTTCAAAAAAACACTGGTTCCTGACAATAGGTTTTTGGAAAATCGATTGGTAGTGAATGGGTTCAAAGAGACTGCGGATTTCTCCCTCTTGACCTAAATGCATGTAAGTTCCTTATGAAATCCCTATCAACAGCATGTCAGTGCATGTCAGAATCGGGAATCGGTGCAGGGACGTTTTAAAATGCTGAATAGATATGATAGAGTTTAAAGAAAAATGACTAGAATTTCCCTTTAAATGAGGGCGTTTATAGCAGATGCTCGTTGCAGGGCAGCACTGAGACCAATGATCCTGTTGAATGATGCATTTCTTGCTCGTCACATAGCGAGCGCGCTCACTGTCTCAGAGGCTGTTAATGGGATTTTGTTTGTGATTTTCTTTTTGCTGACAGATTCAGAATTTATCAACGATTAAACGCCCGACTGACAGTTACAGTGTTTGTAGCTACAAGTATAGAACAAGATAATAATGTTTGTAAATAATGTTTTGCACATTTATAGACTGTAATAAAAACACTGAATGTATCTGTGTAGCCCTTTATTGATGTTCCCATCACAGACGTCAGCATTTATTCACTAACCTCCGAATTGGCCCCGGACGGTGAATTTCACAGTTCGGTGCAATTTCAAGTCAATTCGTCTATTCTAAACTGTCATTTCACCAAATACTGGCGAATCGACAGCAAAATACAGTGCAATTTCGCCATGCAGCCATTTCTGCTAAACGGCACCGGAGGAAGATGGGGCACTCCAAGACCCTGACCACTTTAACCCCTTCACTACCGATAACGATTTATCTCGGGCTTCAAAGGCACCTTCTGGTGCCCTGATATCAAGATATTTTGATATTTTTTTTTAAAAAAAAATTTGAGGACAGATTTTACCAGGAAGGATACATTGAGATTTCTCTTGTTTTCAAGTATGTCCTGGGTGGCGAGTATGTACCGTTAGGTGTCTTGATATGCTGATCTGTAGTCCAAAAAGCAAATTAAATTAGTTTGCTGCAAACTAATTTCATTTGCTTTTGGGCAGCAGTAGATGTCCCAAAGTTTTAGCCCTGTGGGCATAATGCCCAAAGAGCTAAAACTGTAAAATCAGCTGCTGAAAGCTCTGAAACATGGGGCTTTTAGCAGCCGATGCAGGGAAAAAAAAGAAGAAAATAAACTAGCCGCTCAAACCTCTAACTCAATTTGGTAGTAGACGGCGCCATCTGTTGGCCAAAAATAGGTTATTTACAGTAAGAAATGCAATGGGTATAAGCTCAAACATTTCTTACTTTATAATTAATTTAAATTTATTTTACAAAAACAAAACACTGGTTTCTGACAGTGTTTTTCTGGAAAACCACTTGGTAGGGAAGGGGTTAAAAAGCTAAAGTGGTCAGGTTGTGTAGAGGAGTGTCCCATTAAGCTCAATATAAAAGCCAATTCCTAAGCCCCGGGATAGGCACCTGTCCAAAATTAATTTATCCATTTGTATTTTTTATTCTATTATAATATTTCTGACCTTGATAGAGCACAGCATGCAAAATAAGCAATCCTGCAACACGGCACGCAAATTTGCTGACGCTGCCACTTGCTTTCACTAAAGTTCTTTTCACAGAGCACCGGAATTTTTCTATTAGCAAATGGTCACAATAATGCGCCAAAGATGGAGTCGCTGAAGCCCCATCAAAAAGTTGGAGAACATGCTGAAAAGCATCGAACAGCACCGAAGTGGCCTTGGCGAATTCCACCGAACTGCAAAAAACCCCCAAAAAAACACAGAATTCTCCTATTCTCTTAACCCTTTCGCTGCTGAGGCATTTCCCGCCTGTGTGCTGAGGTAATTTTGACCGCTTTCTCTCATCATGTTTAACTGCGTTTTGAAGCCTTATTTTATTATATGACCCAGACATATTATATATCGTTCTTTCCGGCAGACTCGGAAGATTCATAATATGTCATTATTATATGTATACGTCATGTCCTGTCTGTATATTATAACAAAATATGCAATAAAATTAGAATTTTCAAAAATTTACAACGTGTAAAGTGTTATTTTTCAGATTTTAACATGCAATCGCTTGCGGTTATATTTTCTATGGGTTGCGCTTGTTAAAAAAATTAGAAATGGGGTCTCGTTACATTTTTGTGGGGGAAAATTTCACTATTTTTAACAAACGCACCCCATACAAAAATCGTTAGTGCAGCATCATTGTTCACATTATAAATTAAATGGGAACAATAGTGCTGCATTAACAAAACAAATAAAAAATAAAAAACTTGTATATTTTTTTATTATTTTTTTTATTTATTTATTTTTTTATTTTTAATTTCTATTTTTTTTCATGGTCATGTTTGATATCGTTGGAAAGGCCATGCTCTGGCCAATCCAACAATATCAAACATTAACCCCTAGCTGCCACGGATCGGGAGATAGGGGGTTCATTGGAACCCCCTATCTCCACCATTGTGGCAGCTAGGGGTTAACTCCAGGACTAGCGTCATCATGCTATGCACGATGACGCCAGTCCTCAGGGGGAGTTCCCGGAGGCTTGGCCGACATCCCCCCTCCCTTTCAGGCGCCTCCTTCGCACACGCGGGGGGGGCACCTGAAATAGATGTCATCGCGCCGCCGCGATGACATCTATTGTGCCCGCGGCGGTCCCAGATTGACAGGCTGACATCCAAGATGTCAGCCCGCACCGGGGGGGCACAGCGATCGGCCGGAATCCGGCCGATCGCAGGCTGCTTTGGGAGGACGCGTTCAGCGCGTCTTCCGCAGCCAACCATTCCTGCGGCAGGACGCGCTGAGCGCGTCCTCCGCAGCGAAGTGGTTAATAGGTGTTTAAGCCAATAAAAATTTATTAAAATGTGTCTAAATAATAAAAAGGGTCCTTTAAAAAAAATAGTAAAATGGTCTGTTACAGCATAAAAAAAATGGCTTTTGAAAAGATTGGGAGACAAGCATTTATTCTAAAACATACAAAAAAATAGAAAAAGGTGTTCTAAAAAATAAAAAGTATTTTTGCTGAAAATGGAAAAAAATAAAGTTTCACTATTTATTCACTAACCTCCGAATTGGCCCCGGACGGTTGAATTTCACAGTCGGCTGCAATTCAAGTCAATTTGTCTATTCTCTAAACTGTCATTTCACAAATACTGGCGAATCGACAGCAAAATACAGTGCAATTTCGCCATGCAGCCATTTCTGCTAAACGGCACCGGAGGAAGATGGGGCACTCCAAGACCCTGACCACTTTAACCCCTTCACTACGATAACGATTTATCTCGGGCTTCAAAGGCACCTTCTGGTGCCCCGATATCAAGATATTTCGATATTTTTTTTTAAAAAAAAATTTGAGGACAGATTTTACCAGGAAGGATACATTGAGATTTCTCTTGTTTTCAAGTATGTCCTGGGTGGCGAGTATATACCGTTAGGTGTCTTGATATGCTGATCTGTAGTCCAAAAAGCAAATTAAATTAGTTGCTCTGGCCAATCCAACAATATCAAACATTAACCCCTAGCTGCCACGGATCGGGAGATAGGGGGTTCATTGGAACCCCCTATCTCCACCATTGGTGGCAGCTAGGGGTTAACTCCAGGACTAGCGTCATCATGCTATGCACGATGACGCCAGTCCTCAGGGGGAGTTCCCGGAGGCTTGGCCGACATCCCCCCTCCCTTTCAGGCGCCTCCTTCGCACACGCGGGGGGGGCACCTGAAATAGATGTCATCGCGCCGCCGCGATGACATCTATTGTGCCCGCGGCGGTCCCAGATTGACAGGCTGACATCCAAGATGTCAGCCCGCACCGGGGGGGCACAGCGATCGGCCGGAATCCGGCCGATCGCAGGCTGCTTTGGGAGGACGCGTTCAGCGCGTCTTCCGCAGCCAACCATTCCTGCGGCAGGACGCGCTGAGCGCGTCCTCCGCAGCGAAGTGGTTAATAGGTGTTTAAGCCAATAAAAATTTATTAAAATGTGTCTAAATAATAAAAAGGGTCCTTTAAAAAAAATAGTAAAATGGTCTGTTACAGCATAAAAAAAATGGCTTTTGAAAAGATTGGGAGACAAGCATTTATTCTAAAACATACAAAAAAATAGAAAAAGGTGTTCTAAAAAATAAAAAGTATTTTTGCTGAAAATGGAAAAAAATAAAGTATTTTAACCCTTTCGCTGCGGTGGACGCGCTCAGCGCGTCCAACCGCATGTCACGTTGCGTGCGGAGGACGCGCTGAGCGCGTCCAGCCTTTGGGGTCAGCGTTCGGCCGGGTTCCGGCTGATCGCTGGCCCCCCCGGTGCGGGCTGACATCCTCGATGTCAGCCCAGCATCCGGAACTGCCGCCGGGCTAATTAGGTGTCATCGCGGCGGCGCGATGACACCTAATTCAGGCCCCCCCCCGCATGTGCGGAGGAGGCGCCTGAAAGGGAGGGGGGGAGGTCCTTCGGACCTCTCTCCCTCCCGATCGGCGGCGTTGCGGGGGTTAACCCAGGCACCATTTGGAAGGGCACAGCCTGCCCTTCCAAATGGTACCTGGCATTAACCCCTGGGGAGCCGGATCACGAATCGGCGCTGAAAAGCGCCGGTTCGTGATACTTTCCCGGAGCTGGCCGACATCTTGGATGTCGGCCAAGCCTCCGGGAACTCCCCCTGAGGACTGGTGTCATCGTGTGTAGCACGATGACGCCAGTCCTGGACTTAACCCCTAACTGCCACCAACTGTGGAGATAGGGGGTTCCAATGAACCCTCTATCTCCCGATCCGTGGCAGCTAGGGGTTAAAGTTTGGTATTGTTGGATCGGCCAGAGCATGGCCGTTCCAACGATACCAAACTCGAATGTGAAAAAAGTTAGTAAAAAAATAAAAAATAAATATTTGAAAAGAAAATTATAAAAAAAAATATTTTTGGTTTGTTAATGCAGCAATATTGTTCCCATTTCAATTATAATGTGAACAATGATGCTGCACTAACGATTTTTGTATGCGGTGCGTTTGTTAAAAATCGTGTAATTTTCCCCAAAAAAAAATGTAACGAGACCCCATCTCTAATTTTTTTAACAAGCGCACCCCATACAAAATATAACCGCAATTGCTCGCATGTTAAAATGTGAAAAAAAAACACTTTACACGTTGTAAATTATTGAAAAATCATATTTTATTGCATTTTTTGTTATAATATACAGACAGGTCATGACGTATACATATAATAATGACATATTATGAATCTGCCGAGTCTGACGGAAAGAACGATATATAATATGTCTGGGTCATATACTAAAATAAGCCTTCAAACACGTTTAAACATGATGAGCAAAACCGGTAAAAATGACCTCCGCACAGGGGCGGGAAAAGCCTCAGCAGCGAAAGGGTTAAAATAAAAAATATAATACATTTTTACATTGAATCCTATGGGATTCGCCCATTTAAACCTGTCAAAATGAAACTAAAATCAGGGCATTTCGACAGAATTTCATGCAATTCGGAGTTCTGGGAATAAAAGACACAATAGTTTTCTATGGGACACTTTCGGTGCTTTTCTCTGAGTTGCACTGTATTTTGCTGTCAATTTGCCAGTATTCGCCAAATTATGTCAATTTGACCTGCAGCAATGATTTGGTCCAGGGCAACTGCCCCTTTTGCCCATGTTGAAGATGTCCCTGAGAACACACACCTAGTGACACTTTATTACATACACAAATCCCTCTGAGGAGGACGCCTATGGACTCTATTCCAATCTGCTGCCTCCTCTCCACACCATTACACAAACAGTTCCCGGTGTCCTTATGCCGGCCCGGTGACATATCGTTCCTGTGGAGAAGAAAGCAGAACCCCTTTCAGTTCCTCAGCAGCTGCTGAATTGCTGCAGTGCAGCAATTCAGTTTGCTGCAGCAGTGTCACTGAACGCTTTGGATGCGAATTTCGAAGTAAAATGGCCGACGATTTCTTAATGAAAGATTCAGATTGTTTTTCGTATGACTCGGACAACAGTTGAGGTATATATGATAAAGAAAAGCAGTCAGCACAATTCCGTTTTGTATGCACACACCACAAATGATAGTTTTTACTGAATAAACGTAATGTTTACTTCTGAAACAAAATATGATTGAACTGTAATATATGTCTATGTGCAGGGGTAAATAATAAATAAATATTTTGTGCTTGGGTGAATGAAAACCTCGAAATTAACATTGCCGTACGGAATTGTCACTTGCTTCATGGCGGCGGCCATCTTTAATACGTCACACTCAGCTACTCGCAGCATCTCTCCGGGTCGCTGCAAGTGCTTAGTTAGCAGTGCTGAGCTGCAGAACGGCATTCAGTGGCAAGTTGCTAACTTAGCACTTGCAGCGGCTGAGCAACTGAACGCGCCTCAGATTTCCTGTCCAAGATGCTCAGATATAATCACCATTATAATAAAGTATTTCTGGTCTCAGAGTCTGCCCTTTCCAGTGGTGCCTGTCTTTAACCGCTGAGGTGCTGGTACGTGATCGTGGACCTCTCCCGGAAGTGACTGACATCTTGAATGTCAACATTCTAGGTCAAAATAGCACCAAAAAACCCAAAAAATTCTCCCATTTATCTTACTTTCCAAATCGGCTATTTGGTCTTGATTGTTCTCTTCTCCTGGTTTTCACCTCTCTGAATAACCCTGTGTATTAAAATTCCCTGCAAAAGTGACATTGGTTTTGTGCCCATTTCCACACAGCAGCCTGGCTGTCAGTGCTCCTTCCTCTTGTGGCGGCCGCTGCTTCGAGCCGGTAAAGGGAAGTCCTTCATTTCTCATCTGACGGTATAGATGTTTTCTTCCTGATCGTTGTGTTTACGGTGGTTTCACAGGGTCCCCGGCGTCAGGACATACACACACACACAGGATTATTCAAAGAGAATCGAAAAGTCACCACACATTCGGTGACTTTTCGTTCTCTTCAATTCGGTGCGATTTGGCGATCCCATTTCGGCGACCCTGCGGTGTATTCAGCAAGCACTACAGGGCTGTCGTAGTGCAGGGAAAAGCTGCCGAAAATCCGCTGAGCACTCACTGCAAAACCCGACAAACGTTCACCGAAACCCCGCAAAACATCTGGATTAACCCCGCCGAACACACCAGAGAAAACCGAGCAGACGCCGATCACAACGCAGAGCAGCCGCCGTAAAAACCCGACACTGCAGACGAATGGAGTGAAAAAAATAAAACCAGTACACTTGAATGTTTGTAAAGTGAAACGCTGTTTACAAAGAAACTACAGAACGAAAATGTCTGAAATTTACATATAAGATCCAATGAATGATAAAAAGGGCTGTTACATAAAAAAGATTTTAAAAAAAAATGGAAATTTTTTTTGCATTAAAATTCAGAAAAATGCCTAAAAGAACCTAAAAAACTATCAGGGTAATTCAAAGAGATCCGAATTGCTTGAGAAAGGTAACCGAACGCTGAAAATCAGTGTTCGGTTACCTTTCCTGGCCATTCGGCTATCCAGAGAGCAGGCCAATTCGCCAAATCCTAGCGAATTGCCTGCACATACGATGCCTGTTCGGTGCCTGTTCGAGGGCAGTGAAATCCCCATGAAAAAGCACTGCTTCGGCTATTCAGAGAACACAAACCAGCAGTGAAAGGTTCCCGAAATGTCCTGCCATTCAGTGGTTTCATTCGGCAGGTTTATTCAGGAGAATCCCATAGACTTCAATGTTAAAAATATTCACGTTTTAATTCAATTTCTAATAAACCGTTCATTATAAAATTCTGCAGTAAAAAGTCTCTGTATTTATAGATTTTTTAGGATATTTTAAACATTTTTCTGAATTATTTTTTTATTTTTTAAAAGTCCGATTTTTTTTTTCTTTAAGTTTTCTTATTTTTTCTGTAACAGCCCTTTTTATTATCATTCCTTGGATCTCATATGTAAATTTCAGACATTTTTGCTCAGTAGTTTCTTTGCAAACAGCGTTTCACTTTTCAAACATTCATACAAACGGTTTTGCTAATTTATTCACTGCCTCGTCTGCGGCTTTTTCCGGAGGCGGCTCCTGTTCGGGTTTTTCTGTGGTTTTCGGCAGGTTAATCCAGATGTTTTTGAGGGTTTTCGGCGTGCATTCGCTGGGTTTTGTGGTTAGTTTTCGTCAGGTTTGCGGTAGCTTTTCCCTGCAATTCGGGGACTCTGTGGTGCTTGCTGAATACACCGCAGGGTCCCCGAAATGGGATCGGCAAAAGGAACCGAATTGAAGAGAACGAAAAGTCACCGAACGTGCAGTGACTTTTCAAATCTCTTTGAATATCCCTGTATAAATAGAGACTCTTTACTGCAGAATATTATAATAAACGATTTATTAGATATTGAATTAAAACGGGAATATTTTTAACATTGAAGCCTATGGGATTCTCCTGAATAAACCTGCCGAATTAAACCACCGAATGGCAGGGCATTAGGGGAACCTTTCACTGCTGGTTTGCGTTCTCTGAATAGCTGAAGCAGTGCTTTTTCATGGGGATTTCACTGCCCTCGAACAGGCACCGAACAGGCACCGTATGTGCAGGCAATTCGCCAGGATTTGGCGAACTGGCTGCTCTCTGAATGGCCAGGAAAGGAAACCGAACGATGAATTTCAGCGTTCGGTTACCTTTCGCCAGCATTTCGGATCTCGTTTAGTAACCGTGTTTGTGTGTATATATTTCATGCATTTCTCTGCTTGTTGTTATTTCCGTATGAGGCCGCTCTGTCTCATTCTCTCCCACGTGTCTCGGGTCAGCGTGCTCAGGGCGCAGGCGCGTTTCGTCTCGCTGTTGCATGCCGGGAAGTGGGCGGTGTCTGCGCGGCTCGGCCTTTAAATCAAGTCGTCATTCCGGGCGCCGAACGCGTGTAACTGCGAACCAGGGAGCGCGGAGCCAACGTGAGGTGAGCGCGGGGCTAACACCGGCCCGGGCATCCCCTCCACAGGACGGGAATAGAGGCCGGGGTGCCGGGGCCTGACAGCAGGGGGAGGAGAACCGCGTGGGCACCATGTGCTGGCCTAGCCTACTGCCAGAGCACGGCGAGGAATAGGTTAACCGTGCAGTGACGTGTATGTTTTGGCTGCTACAGGATTAACGAGAAGCCCGACAAGCTATGGCTTCCGAGAGGGTTAATGTGAGGCCATGGGGCCCCATGCTTCAGCTATGAGAGGGTTAATGTGAGGTCGTGGGCCCTATGCTTCAGCTATGAGAGGGTTAATGTGTGGGACAGGTGCCCCATGCCTTGGTTATGAGCGGGTTAATGCAGCATCTGTTCCCCATGCTTCGGTTAATGGGGGGGGGGGGTGTATTTTTCAGTGTTATTGTCAGTGATTCTGCTTAAGGCTGTGGCTATGAAAGGGTTACAGGGAGGGACTCCCATTGAATTACCCAGTAATGAGTCTCTGCAAATGTAATGGGTTAAACCTTGTCCCCCTCCATGACCTGACCTGTGGGAGCTGCTGGTGGGCATTTGTCTGTCTCCCCGGGTGATGGTGCCAGGGGGTGTTATGAAAGTGCAGCACACCTCAGCAAGTGTCCTTTTGGTTTCCGTGACGACCGTTCTCGGGTTGCCCTTTGCACACGGCTTCCTGTTGCGTCCGTTAAACTGGTCACAGGCCGGGACATTGCGGATACGGGATGCTGCTCTGGGTGTTCCTGTGCGCTCCCGCTCTCTGCCATGGAAGGTGATGGCAGACAGGTCTCTATGGTAAAGAGTCTAAGCCGGTGACGGTGAACCTTGGCACCCCAGATGTTTCAGAATCACATGTCCCATGATTCTTGGTTACACAGAACTGCGGATCATGGGATGTGTTGTCCAGAAACCTCTGGGTGCCAAGGTTCACCATCACTGGTCTATGCTTTGGGTTCCAAGAACAGGAGCAGTCCATTTGTTTCCATAGCAACTGCTCCACACTCCTAAAATGAACACTCTTTATACAGAACATGCTGAATCTGCATGTAGCGTCGTCGGCGCTGCTTACATTTTTGAGCTGAGCATTATGGTATATGTAGTCGGAGGCTAGCGGTTGGTGCTGTTACTCCTCTGCAGGGGAGGGCTGCGTAGCTGAGCATTATGGTATATGTAGTCGGGGAGGCTAGCAGTTGGTGCTGTTACTCCTCTGCAGGGGAGGGCTGCGTAGCTGAGCATTATGGTATATGTAGTCGGGGAGGCTAGCGGTTGGTGCTGTTACTCCTCTGCAGGGGAGGGCTGCGTAGCTGAGCATTATGGTATATGTAGTCGGGGAGGCTAGCGGTTGTGCTGTTACTCCTCTGCAGGTGAGGGCTGCGTAGCTGAGCATTATGGTATATGTAGTCGGGGAGGCTAGCGGTTGGTGCTGTTACTCCTCTGCAGGTGAGGGCTGCGTAGCTGAGCATTATGGTATATGTAGTCGGGAGGCTAGCGGTTGGTGCTGTTACTCCTCTGCAGGTGAGGGCTGCGTAGCTGAGCATTATGGTATATGTAGTCGGGAGGCTAGCGGTTGGTGCTGTTACTCCTCTGCAGGTGAGGGCTGCGTAGCTGAGCATTATGGTATATGTAGTCGGGGAGGCTAGCGGTTGGTGCTGTTACTCCTCTGCAGAGGCCTGTTCAATACCTCAGCAGCTTCTGAATTGCTGCAGCGCAGCAATTCAGTTTGCTGCAGCAGTGTCGTTGAACCCTTTGGATGCAAATTTTGAATCCAAAATGGCCAACGATTTCTTAATGAGAAATTCTGATTGTTTTTCAGATCACTTGGACAAAATATAATAAAGAGAAGCAGTCAGCACAATCCGTTTGGTATGCACACACCACAAATGATAGTTTTTATTGAATAAACGTTATGTTTACTTCTGAAACAATATATAATTGAGCTGTAATATATGTCTATGAGCAGGGGGAAATAATAAATAAATATTTTGTGCTTTGGTGAACAAAAACCTCAAAATTAACATTGCAGTACGGAATTATTACTTGCTTCGAGGCGGCGGCCATCTTGCTGTACGGAATTGTTACTTGCTTCATGGCGGCGGCCATCTTTAAAACGTCACACTCAGCATCTCCTCGGGTCGCTGCAAGTGCTAGGTTAGCACTGCTGAGCGGTTGAATGGCGTTAAATGGCAAGTTGCTAACTTAGCACTTGCAGCGGCTGAGGTATTGAACAGGCCTCAGGTGAGTGCTGCGCAGCTGAGCATTATGGTATATGTAGTCGGGGAGGCTAGCGGTTGGTGCTGTTACTCCTCTGCAGGTGAGGGCTGCGTAGCTGAGCATTATGGTATATGTAGTCGGGGAGGCTAGCGGTTGGTGCTGTTACTCCTCTGCAGGTGAGGGCTGCGTAGCTGAGCATTATGGTATATTGTAGTCGGGGAGGCTAGCGGTTGGTGCTGTTACTCCTCTGCAGGTGAGGGCTGCGTAGCTGAGCATTATGGTATATGTAGTCGGGGAGGCTAGCGGTTGGTGCTGTTACTCCTCTGCAGGTGAGGGCTGCGTAGCTGAGCATTATGGTATATGTAGTCGGGGAGGCTAGCGGTTGGTGCTGTTACTCCTCTGCAGGTGAGGCTGCGTAGCTGAGCATTATGGTATATGTAGTCGGGGAGGCTAGCGGTTGGTGCTGTTACTCCTCTGCAGGTGAGGGCTGCGTAGCTGAGCATTATGGTATATGTAGTCGGGGAGGCTAGCGGTTGGTGCTGTTACTCCTCTGCAGGTGAGGGCTGCGTAGCTGAGCATTATGGTATATGTAGTCGGGGAGGCTAGCGGTTGGTGCTGTTACTCCTCTGCAGGTGAGGGCTGCGTAGCTGAGCATTATGGTATATGTAGTCAGGGAGGCTAGCGGTTGGTGCTGTTACTCCTCTGCAGGTGAGGGCTGCGTAGCTGAGCATTATGGTATATGTAGTCGGGGAGGCTAGCGGTTGGTGCTGTTACTCCTCTGCAGGTGAGGGCTGCGTAGCTGAGCATTATGGTATATGTAGTCGGGGAGGCTAGCGGTTGGTGCTGTTACTCCTCTGCAGGTGAGGGCTGCGTAGCTGAGCATTATGGTATATGTAGTCGGGGAGGCTAGCGGTTGGTGCTGTTACTCCTCTGCAGGTGAGGGCTGCGTAGCTGAGCATTATGGTATATGTAGTCAGGAGGCTAGCGGTTGGTGCTGTTACTCCTCTGCAGGTGAGGGCTGCGTAGCTGAGCATTATGGTATATGTAGTCGGGGAGGCTAGCGGTTGGTGCTGTTACTCCTCTGCAGGTGAGGGCTGCTCGAGTCTCTCTGAAGGAGCGGCTGTGACAGAAGCAGCTTTTGAAGTTAAAGCAGTGTCTAAATTTATTAAAGCGTCCCCTCAGATCTGAGCAGCTTTTTTATTTCCTCTTAAAATATACTGTAGAGCTAAACTGCTGCCCAGCTAAGTGTCAGCGCATTCCACAGCGCTGTACAACGGTTAAAGACCATACGATTCTACAAAACCTCAAAGGTTAATCAATATTCCAGCAACAGATCCAGGAGGGATCGAGGACCCTGTTCCAATGTGAATTTACATTCTTGATGGGCGAAGGGGTGAGAAACAGGAGGGGAGGGCTGCAAGGAGGGAGTGATGTTAGTTCAGAGGTGACTTGTTATTGGGTGGATCAGATGTTTTGTTACAGGGTTAGGTGGTCGGCTTCCCTAAACAGAAGGGTTTTTAGCGAGCAGCTAAAAGAAGCCAGATGGGGGGCAGGGGTGTCTGATGGGGCGCGCAAACGCATTCCATAGGGTCAGCACTGCATGAGAAAAGCCCTGCAGTCTGGCATATGAAGAGGTGAGGATGAAAAAACCCCAGGAGCAGGTCCTTGTTGGATCTTTGGGGTGTATTTGGTGATTAGCAAGGACAGGTAATGGGGCGCGGCACTGACTTTCTTATAAAGTGATAGCGTGTTCATCAGACCTGTAGCAGTCAAGGATGTACTGTAACAATGCGTGACGATGGTGTATTAAACCAGCCTACAGGAGCATCTTGTGTCTCTGTTTCCATGAGAAACGCAGGTCTGATTTTATATTCGAACAGGTTTGTAGGAGCCAGACGTCTTGTATGTAGCTTGGTTTAAAATGAGCCAAACACTTAAGGGGTTAATAACAAAGCGCCAATGTTCACTGTTGTTGGAAGTTTTAGGTGATGTTCAGCTGTCCAGGGAAGGGAAACCTATAGTCAGGCAGAAGAGGCCACAAAGGTGAACAATGGTACCCCAGTTATTTCATAAAATGAGTGAACTGCTTTGCGACCCGGGAACGTACTGCAGCAGCTTTAGGCCGGGTGCACACGAGGCGTTTTTTAGTGTGCACTAACACGTGTTAAAAACGACACACCTGTGCGTTAAAAATGACAGATGCTAGAGGCCAGACGATGTGTTATTTTTGACGCACGTCATAAACTGAATTTGAGTTGAATGGGGAAAAAAAAGCTGAGCTGGAAGACTTGATATTTTAATAAAGTTGAAATATGGTGTGGTGAATGTTTTAGCACCAACGGGTGAGAAGTGTTTTGGCACCAATGAGTGCGCATGCGTGCTACATTTGACACCCAACGTTGCGTCAACGCTAGCGCAACAGCCTTGGTGTTTTCAAGACTGACGTCTTAGGAGCGCTTTGTGCATAGCGTGTGTTATGCGTGTGGTCTTCATTATGCGTAATTATATGCTGCGATATGCGTTGGTGCACCTGGCCTTAAAGTGATCTCCGTAGGTCTCCTGCTAAAAGCCAGTGGGGAAAAAAACTCGGAAACTTTGAAACACAGGTGAGATCTTTGCCAAATAACTTCAGTGGAAGGTACGGTTAACCAGTGGCGGGTCCATCATGGTCACTGTAGTTTAGAGGTTAAGGCTAGTGCCACACGCGCTCACTATTTCCAGAGTTGCTGATCGAGCGTGCCAACCTGAAACCATTCCGGGTCCAAGTAGTTTTGTCCCACTGATACGTTTTTAAAAAAGTGATGTTTACTCATCGCTACTTTACCAGCAGACTGGGTATCGCTTGTCACTTGGCAAAAAAGCAGGTTAAGTGTAATTCATCTGAAAGCAGCCAGTGCCTTGTTCGGGACCGCATGGCTGGCTGCTGATGTAAGATGCTAATTTGCCCTGCGTGACTTGGCGCCCTGTGCTCTCCAGCCTGTTAATGCCCAGTATATTTTGTGAATCACAAGTTGCAAAAAAGAATAATTCTGACGGAACCCGACACCTGATGCCTCCATCCCTGGTCAGGTCGTGCTGTGTGTCCTAATGTTTGCATGGAGCTCGGATGTCTTGGGTGTCCTGCATGGCCTTTTTAATGGATTAAGCTCACGCCTCTTCTTGGTTCTCGTGCCAGCTACCAACAAGGTATAAATCCAGTGACGCCCGCTTGTAGTGATCTTCTGGCACGATGGTGAAAGGTTGCGGTTTAGCTGCTGGTCTTATCCTGGCAGAATTTTAACGTTTTATGTTTTTTTTAGGATTAGAGATGTCTGAGAATGGGGACAAGCAACAAATGACGGACTTGGAAGCAAAGATCTGTCGACAAGTTGAGGTATGCATGTTATGTCACATGGGTGTCTCATCCCTGTAATGATGCAGTAGCCAATTCTGCACCCCCGATAGCTCAGCTACATGTCCCATTCTGCTCAGCCAACCTTGATGGGCTGTTGGCCTATGAATTTTGTCCACGTGCTAATGGGATGGTTAGGCTTAACAGTGAAATGCGTATTTCTTGCAGTTCTATTTTGGGGACCACAACCTTCCACGTGACAGGTTCTTAAAGGAGCAGATCTCCCTTGATGATGGCTGGGTGCCTCTGAAGACCATGGTCACATTCAACAGGTATGTATCAACAAACTGCCTTCCAGCTTTGAAACCTATGGGTTTACCTGTTGAACAAAACCACCAAAAATCAGGGCATGTCGGTGCTGTTCAGTTTCTCGGAATAAATTAACCATTACTTCTCTATGGCGAATCTCACTGCCACCGAATTGTACTGTATTTCGCTGGCAATTTGTCAATATTTGGTAAATTGCCAGCTTTTTGAATAGCCGATTGTCACAAAATTGCATCGTAGGGTAAAATTATCCATTCGATGCAATTCAGTGGAAAGTTCGACTCTTTGGAAATTTTTTTTTTTTAGTGTTTGCTTGTCAGCTACTTTTTTCCACAGCATTAAAACCTGCTGACAGGTAAGGCGAAGAACAGGGATTTGTATGGTTACATTGGCACCTGTCACGGGGTGGGATATATTATAGGGCAAGTGAACAGTCCCTGAATTTTATGTTGTAAGCAGGAAAAATGTGTAAAGATTTGAATGACTAGAAGGTCCAAATGGTGGTTAGATGGCTGGATCAGAGCAGGTCTTGTGGGGTGACCTGGTATGTAGTGGTTAGTACCAACCAAAAGTGTTGCAAGAATGGATGAGTGAACCGGCATCAGGGTCATTTACACAGTGCTAATTAATGCACTTGGTGAGTCAAGCCTTGTGTTTCTGATCCAGTCACAGAGCTACTGTAGGTCACGTGTTCTGGCACCCATCATAGCCAGCATTAGGTTTTTCACGAATTTGACCATGTACACCTTCATGGCAATGATGTTCCTTGGCCTTTCACCAGGATTAATTCCCCCTACCAGACTGCAAAATTGCACAGGAATGGCTTGAGTAACATGACATCTATTTAATTTGATATCTTGGCCTCCAAATAACCCAGAATCCAGATATCGCTCTGATTCCAGCATCTTGGTAATTTGTCTTGGTGCCAGATACAAGACCCATTCAGAGATCTTGTGGAGTCCATGCCTCGCTTCATCAGAGCTGTTTTGGGAGCAGGAGGGGATCTACACGATGGATACTGGGCAGGTGGTTTTAATGTGGCTGATCCATGTAGGTTTCCTTTTGCAATGGCACAAATGTGCTAAAGCCTATGATTTCAAAAGCAAACTGAGGGTTGCATGTTCTTGGTGCTGTCGTTCACAAATCCAGGTGAAACCATAGAATGTCTGTAGGATACTCGCCTGGTGCAATGAATATACAGGGATAATTGCATTCAGAAATCAGGAAGATCACAACTTTATCTGTAAACTTAATTTGCTTGTATTTTACTCCTGCAGGTTGAGCAAGCTGTCCACAGATTCTGGCAAAATTTTTGAAGCTCTAAAAAAATCAAAAACTGGATTATTGGAGCTTGATGAAGAAAATGGCAAAATCAGGAGGTCCCCAGAAAAACCCCTTCCTGAAGGAACAGTCGAATATAAGAACTCTATCAAGAAACGATCCTTGTACATTGTGAGTGTCTGCTATAGGAAAGCACGTTGTCAGGGATGTCTTATCCACTAAAGCTCTAATAAAGTGGGCCACAATGCTGCCGTACTGAGACCCTTTAGCTGCTCTGATTACATTAGTTTAATTGGTCATGGTCTACTGCAATGTTTCCCAAACATGTCCTCTGGACCCACTAACGGGCCATGATTGCCAGATATCTGAAGCACAGCACAGGTGATATAATTTGTTGCTCAGTGATTGCAGGATTCAGTCTGTATTTCCCCAAGGAATCCTTAAAACCTGACCTGTTGGATGGTCCGGAGGACAGGCTTGGGAAACACTGGTCTACTGCATACTCTGCCTCCTGCAAAGCGGTCTCTGGTGGCTTTGACTGCCTTTCAAGATGTGTGATGCCCTTTGTCCTGTAGGTCATCATACAAGGAGATGATAAACCCTTTTGGCCTAGAGCGTTCATTGAAGACTAAGCACGGCTGTCTGATTACAATGCACTATTTGGTTATTGTAAAATTTAAACATCTTCAATATCTTTTGCAGAAAGGATTCCCAGCTGACACGACGCTAGATGACCTAAAAGAATGGCTTGACTCTCATACTACTGTAGAAAACATACAGATGAGAAAGACAATGCAGAAAGCGTTTAAGGTGGGCTCCTATTTCCCCATACCCCACACAAACTTGGAATAATTTGCGATCAGATCTGTGCAATATAATATAACGTGCAATAATTTATTCACCTTTTCAGGGCTCTGTATTTGTGGTGTTTGAAACCGAAGAATCTTTAACAACATTCGTGGAGAAGAAAGACCTAAAATTCAAAGATTCTGAGCTGATCATGTTGCTGAAGTAAGCCTTTCCATGTGTCTGCACTGGTAAACCAATACTTTAGATGCACAGTAGATCATTGGGCACGGGACAAATAACGTTACAGATCTGTCAAGGTTTTGTGCAACTTGGACTATTACTTGTATAATATTGGATTGTTCAGAACAAGAGAACGGAAATGTTGATTTTATATTGGCTGTATTCTAAATGGAAAGATTATCCAGCTCCTGAAATTCTCCCCTTAGCATGGGTGCAACAGATTGCAGATGACATAATCAACATGCCCATCCACATACTACATAATCAACACCCCCATGAACACATAGGAACGGAGTTCCTGCAATAGTTTTGCAGATGGAACGGAGTTCCTTTTGGTACAACACTATAAAGCTTGCAATCAGATGTTCAGTAATATATTTCCAGGTTAAGTCAACGGTATAGAAACCTATATGTATCTGAACGCAAATGAATGGTTGATTCAGAGGACTCTTGCAGGTTCGCAATCCATAATATGGTTATAGAAAGAAGCAAAATGAGAACATAATGGTGCAGTATGAACATAAACACTTGTAACCTATTTATAGTTGCCAATGTTCCACTCACAAATGTAGAGCCCCAGCACTGGCCGAGTGGAACTACACCTTTGGGTTGTTTTTCTTCCTCCTTTGACAGGTGACTTCCCCCCCCCCCCCACCTTAGTACCGCGTTGTCCTCGGGTGTATCAGAAAAATGAACGAACAGGAAGCACTTTCCTAGTGTAAATCTGGATAATTCAAATGCATCAGTTTTTTGCTGAATGAGAACTTACGATTGGAGCTACCATAGCTCAGATTGAATCGCCTATGGATTTTTTCAAATGGGAAAACCCCAAAAGAAAACCTTTTGATTCCAGGACGTGGTCTTTAAAATTTTTTTTTTAAACCTACAATAAAATAAAACAGGTCTCCCAGGAAGCGTTTCGCTGCTCCAGACGGCTTCATCTACTGATACTCGGCCACGTGGCTGAGCACGCAGTTTCATTCCGATAAAGAGATGGGTTCCTGGGCAACCATCAAATTTTGGGGCCCCTTTCTGGTCCTCAGAATGCCTGCCCCCCCTTGTGATTCCCCTGTTCCCATAGTAAATTAATATTTACTGTGAATCGTGATCACAGTCTCAATACATTAAAATCACATACTGTACTTGCACAACAGCACATTTAGCCCCTTCACTACTGGTATGGAGATCTCTGGCTTCAAAGGCACCATTTGGTGCCCCGATAGATCTCCGTTTGCTTATCTGCAGCCCAAAAGCAAATGAAATTTGTTTGCAAACAAATTTAGTTTGCTTTTGGGCTGCAGAAGGTGCCCCAAAGAGCTAAAACTGCAAAATCTGCTGCTCAAAGCTCTGAAATATCAGGCTTTCAGCAGCCAAAGCAGAGGAAAATAGAGCAGCCACTCAAACCTCTAACTGAATTTGGCAGATGTCGCTATCTACTGGCCAAAAATAAGTTACAGTAACAAATACAATGGGTAGAAGTTCAAATATTTTAGAATTAAATGATTTTACAAAAAATTCACTTATTGAAAATCACTTGGTTAAAGGAGCAAAGATACAGTTGCATGTGAACATGGTTCAGAGCCCTGAAGACTAGCTTTGGTTATGTACATGCAATCAAGATGGACAAACTGCTTCTCTCTTTACAGGGACGACTACTACACAAAGAAGAATGAAGAGCGAAAGCAACACAAAACAGACTATAAAGCAGCAAAGGTCAAGCAGTAAGTGTATACATATAATCGTGTTTCTACATAAAGTCACAGCTACAGGGTGATTATTACATGCGGTGCTTTGCCAAGTGAAACCATACCACAATATACTGGATAACAATGCTACATTTTTAACATTCAAACATTGTAAAATCACGTGTTGATGGGTTTTCTTTCTCTGCATGTCACTTATTTTTGTGCTGTAGACCACGTTGGTGCTTTCATGACTAATTGTAAACTGGTTTGTCTTTAGGGAAAATGACTCTGCCCAGAAGGAAGCAGAGGGTGCAGAGATGGTATGTTGCAAGGAGCGTGACTTGATCTGGGAAGAAATCTGCAGGATCTGATTCTCCCAGGTTTTTCAAAGTCTCTTCAGAAACTGACTTGAAGTAAACTTTTTTTTTTTTTTTTTTCTTCCTGCTAGAAATCCCTGGAGGAGAACACTGGCTGTCTGTTGCAATTCTCCGGTGGTTTGGATGAGCTGACTTCCCGAGAGGACATCCATGCCTTATTTCAAAGTCATGCAGAAATCAAATGGATTGACTTCAGTAGGGGGGCCAAAGAGGTACATCTTTCACTATAAACTGTAAGCAAACTGCTACAGTATGCTGATATTGTACTGACTTTGCTACAAGTCACCAGAAAATCTTAATGATCCAAATTAAAGTGCTACAATCATGGGTAAAACTACTGCCCATGTGACATGCCTTACTTTTTATATAGATGTTTTTCTGCTGACCCATATAGTGTAAAGGTAATATTCCGTTTAAGGTTCTCCACCTGTAACTGCAGCATGTCGCAGAGGGCAGTCTTGCAGGATAGTCCTTTCCCGTGAGTGCTGCGCAGTGACTGGCAATGCAACGCTCTGCTCACAGCTCACCACAGTGCCGGAGAGGGGAACTTAAGACAGAATGTCTCCCTTTTTTCACATTCTATACAGTAGGTCAGTGTTGAAAAACACTTGTATAAAGTGACTGGTGGCCCTGTCAAATAGGGGAAAAGTAAATTTTGTGCTTGATAGGTGTACTTTAAAGAATGCCTCCTTTATACCTGGAGCATGTTTTTCTTCGCTTTATGTGCTTTGTTGCTCTTTATTCCCAGGGAATTATTTTGTTTAAATCCAATGCAAAAGCCGCGCTGGACAAGGCTAAATCGGCAAATAAAGACAGCTTACAATTAAAAGGGAAGGCTGTAAATTGGGAGGTTCTAGAGGGCGAGGTAGAGATGGAGGCCCTGAAGAAGATAAGAGAAGGCCAGAAGGAGTCTTTCAACAAACGGCGAAACAAAGGCAAGTAAACTCTTTAAACTGAAACCTATGAAGATGGAAAATATGAATTGGAACACTAATGTGTAACAAATGTCAAGTCGGTTTACTTTGGCTGGTCTTTTATGAAATTATTGCAAGAATCTTCAAGCAAGTGCCCTGACGAGGGCTCTATTCCCACATGTATCTAGTAGGAGTTGCCTTGCTGGAATTTTTTGACCAGAAAAATGGTTAATGCATTCAGCAAGTTGCCCAATAAGTGGTGCTCAGACTTATGGACAGCCCCAATCCACATCAGAGACCAGGCACCACAGGTTTCATAGTGGAACATTTACTGGATATTGGGCAATGGTTCGGGTGGAACGTCTGGCAGCAGTGGGCTTGACTCGGGTTCCATTGTGACATATTTTAGAAATTGAGTGGTCTTTCTGTAACTTCAAATGGTCACAAGGATACCATAGTATTACTATAAATCACCAAATGGTTCTGGACATGGTAGTAATCTCAGCTTTCAAACGTTCATTGTAAGACCTGTACCAATGCTGGCTGGGACCATAGGCATTTGTTAATCAGGTGCAAGTAGCCTTTATCAATACACGGTTTACAGCAGGGATGCTGATCTCTGGGGGGGGGGAGGGGGCAGCAGATTTTGAACTAATACTCCCATGTTTCCCTGCCATCTTTCCCATTTAAAAAATCATGGGAATGGCAGGCCTCAACATCTGGGGGGGCCAGGAGTTTGAAAGTGCCAGTTCACCAGTTGGGTGTCTCTTATCCTGAATGTCCATATTTGAAATTCTTGCAGACATGACACTAAGTGGGAAATGTCACAACTGACCTCGTGACGGACAAAATTATTGTATATGAAGCATGACTTTTGTTTTTAGACTTGGTTCCAATCTCTACCTCATATGCAAATATGCTAAACTCTCATGGTCTCAAGCATTTCAGATAAGGGACACTCAACCTGTACATGAATGACTGACTGCAAACCTATGTATGCCCTGCTGGTCCCACTACTTTCTATGGTGCAGCGGCATATCAGGTTTCCTGATTTTGTATATACATGACATGTAGTCAAAAATCCCATGTTGCGCTTTCATAAACTGGAAACATTTAGGTATGTGAATGATTTACAGTTACAAGCAGTATCTTTTGAGATGCCCCGCATTCATAACATGCCTTTTAATGTAACCATAGGTGGCAGAAAATTCAAAGGGAAAGGAAAGGGAGGCAGAGGAAATGACCATTCGTCTAAAAGGGTTCAGTTCCAAGGCAAAAAAAAGAAATTTGACAGCAGTGATGAAGACGGCGACATGGAAGGTATGACCTCTGGTATGTGACTTGGAGAATATTCCAAGCCAGCAATCTCCAATTTTGGCACCAGATGTTGCTGAACTAATCTCCCATGATTATCTGGCCATCTAGTGAATAAAGTCTGGGAACTGTAGGCCACTTTAACATCTTGTGGGAAGCCGCGTTTGAGGTTCCCTTCTTAACCTCTTGCAGATTATTTTGGTTTGTGGTTCACTTGATCACCTTGCCCAGGGAGTTTTTGATGGTCTGTTAACGGTCTAGACCCTTACACTTAAACAGTAATGACTAAGTCAATTATAGAATTCCTTTTAAACTGGAAAAGTCAAACTACAAATCGAATATTTGTAACTAGTTCTTCTGTGTAAGATATTCAATACAGAAGTATTGACTCAAACAGATTGGTCTAAACTGCTAAAAAGCTCCCAGATTTAAAGGGATACTCTAGGCAACATGACCACCTAAGCATGTCCTTGTCTGTCCCCCCCTCCCTCTGCAGATCAGCTAAAAACAGAGAGTGGACTTTACTCCGTCCTCCCAGCTGTCAGTCAGCAGAGCGGGATGCAGATTTCCCGCTTCTGCCGAGTTGGAGACGTCATCGCGCTGAAAGCGCGAGGATGTCTCCTACGTCTCCAACTCGCCGCATTAGCTGGCGGCAGCCTTAGGATTAGTGTTGCGCTTATCCTCTTGCGCGCAACACTAATCCTCAGAAGATGGAGCTGGGAGGAAGCCTGCCAATTGGCTTGCATGAGAGGTGCGCATGCACGCTTCATGTAAACCAGAAGGCAACTGAAGGCGAGTGTATATATAAAAAAGACGCCGCTGGAAACAAGTGGATTTTAGGGTAAGTATTAGTTACCCCAAAAAAATCCCTAGTTAGTGAGGGTATAGGTTAATGTTAAGGGGGGGGGGGGGGATTTTTGATTAGTGCTTATATTAAAGGAACACTCTAAATGCATGTCTTCTGATTTTATGTATCAGATTCATTCATAAAGACAAAATGCAGCTTGACCTTAACACTAGGTTTAAAAGCTTAAACCTATATATCTCAAGCCCCTCATCTTTCCCTGCCAAAAATCATTCCCATGCTTAACAAGAGGTTATGGCAGTTACACATATGCTCCTTTAGAGGTCTAGAGTTCTTTAGTCAATGTTGGGTTGGGTGTCCCTAACATGTCAGGCTCTGGCTTGCAATCCTCACATCACAGCTCTGGAAAGTAACTGGATCTGTGAAAAGGCATTGCTTGCCCCAGAAAAATATATAATTCCCCTAGTAACATTAAGATGTGGGTTTTACAGACAGGCTCCTTTTTGTAATCTTAATTTCTCACAACCTTTGAAAAGTGTTTACAAACCTTGTCCTCAGGAAGCAATAACAGGCCATATTTTAAGGATTGCTTGGGGAAATGAGAATCTTCCAATCACTGAGCAGCAAATACCATCACCTGTGCTCGGATATCTGCAAACCTGGCCTGTTTGGGGACTTGAGGATAGGGTTGGCAAACACTGCTGTACAGTGACAGATGTTTCTGCTTGGAACTCTAGTAAAAGTATGCTTCTAAAGATCAGATTCAGCACAGCTGGATGGCTACAAGCTTGCAGACACTGAAGGGATCTATCTGCACCACATAGGCTGTACAACTGGCCATGATGGGATGGATGTAGACCTGTCTTCCGAATAGGTTCTTGGAGACCTTTGTGACAGACTTACTAAACAGTGGACAATCTTCAACTTCATAACGCCATTTTCACATAACTTGCAAATCCCTTGCATTGATGCTGTTTTTGAACTAGAATAGTTTGGCCTCTGTGCAATCCTGATTGTGATCCGCATTGTATTGTCAAGTCTGAAATGACCTGTGCAAGATGACATTGTATGGCTTGCGTTGCCATGTACCAAAGCTTATCTCTTGTATGTCCTAGATACAGACTCTCCCAAGAAGGAAACTGACGCAAAGAATGGCACAGAGGGCACTGGAAACTCCAAAAAGAGAGTGCTGGAAGAGACCAAATCAGAAGAACCAGCGTTGAAGCAAATAAAAACAGAAGAAACTGAGGATCAGTAATTTACTGATTTTCCTTTACAAAAAATAAAATGGTTTTTAAGTCCGACTGTCAGTTGAACCTTACAAAGTCCACTTCAATGTCGACCTGCAATGAGAATTTTTTTTAATGTTATTTTGGTGCATGACAGCCTTAAGCTCCTGAACTTTTTTATATTGTGTTTTTGTTATTCAAGAGTTTAAATTCCCAGGGTTTGAGTAGCAAGGAAAATGTAATTCAGTAGTGAACATATTAAATATTCTGTCTTAAGATGCAGTAAAGCCTGGCTTCTGGTTTAAGTGGGTGCTATAGCACCAACACTAGCTTCTATACTTACAGACTTCTTCTTATGGAACTTGTATGATGCTGGTAAATCATAACGTAGTTCTGAAAAACAGATTCACCACATTACTGGGACATTCTTTCCTGGGGCTACACAAATACAGCCTGCCCCTTTCTCTATACCTGCTAAGACCTCCACCTTCACTTTCCAGTCTGCTGCTTTCTTCTTGATATGCTGGTCAGAAAAAGTCAAATCTGGATTAGTAAAACATTCAACATCTGACATTTTATCTGTTAATTTGACTGTTAGTCTCTGGTGCAGAGGTTACAACTGGATTGCAACAAAGTTAAGGCTGTCAGACAAGCGTAGTGTTCACGTCTGTGATTGCGCCTAAAAGTACGTCCGTGATAGAATGACAGGAAGCCCATCGGAGCCCGTTACACTAAGTACGTCCGTGCTGAACTGCGGACGCACAACGGCCGCAGCCCATGGATGCAAGGCAGGCAAGAACGGCCGCACAAAGTGCGCTGCGTCCGCAACGTGGTCAGACAGAATGCATTTATACGTCCAGCATGGTTTTGCTATAATTTTCCCTCCTACATCCGTCAAAATATTTGTCAGTGAAAAAAACCGACTGTGTGGCCACTACGGTGTCTTCCATACGTCCGTGTGCACGGACGTACAGTCCATAGAAATCACGCTCGTCTGAGCCTAGCCTAAACCAACAGCTCCAATGCCAGCTGTTTTTCCTTGCTCCTATTCAGAAATTAACTGAAATAGGGCCCCAGTGTTAAAGTCTCATACAAAGTTTATTGGCCTATTCCAGCCCTTATCTCATGGCATGCATTTGCTTACTGTACATTGAATTGCCTACACTTAACTTGCCTTTCCCATTTTAAGTACTGCAAGAATAGTAAGCTATTCCAGTGCTTAACCTCCCTAGCAGTCTGCATTTTAAAACTTCTAGTCTAAAAGTGTGCTCCCCCGTATTCCAACACTCAGGATGCCGCTGGATACACCACCTCTCCCTGTGCTCAATCGTAACCGCATGCTTCCTTTTTCGTGAGGCAGGAGGTCATGATCGTGGGAGACTGCAGGGAGGTGATGTATGCAGCCCAAGTGTGGCTCTGTTACCGGGTTAAATTTCACTGCTAGCAGTAAGTTCCTAGACCCAAACCCTGGTGTAAACACAGAAAAACTTGTGCATATTCCCTTCCAGGGTGGCTGAAGTATCTGGCCCACAACATGTAGAAGACATAAGTTTGTCATTTGCACTCACTGGCGTTAAGGCTTTGGCTAAGTTTACCAGTGTTTTCACATTAGCTGCACACTCACTCCTCCACTTTTAGTTGCACCTGCGGTTTATCGCTGAGTCACCTTTCAAAGAAATTCTCCAGCCATTAGGTCTGTATTACAACCACACAGCATTTCAATTGGTGCTCTGACTTGCCTGGTTCCATGGTCGTCCCCAGGTCTAAGGATTTTGAAAGTCACTTAAAGAATTCTAAAAAGGAGTTCTAGTATTTGCAAATACTGGCACAAGTCTCTAGTATTGTACTGACAAAGCACTTCAACTAAAGAGAAATTGTAAAAGGTTTGAAAAAAGCGCTTTCAATGTAGAGAACACCGTGCAGACCCAAGAAAATTGAGAACTTTCCGTCATTAATTAGTAATTTTCCTATTTCCATAAGGACTGTGTATTTTGCCATCTAACAGTATGAAAAAACAACTTCCCCAACAGGGGGTAAACACACCCACACCCTCTCCCAGTCTGTCCACTTAGTCCTGCCCAGAGACAGGCTCCTCTTTCTTTGCAGGTCAGAATCTCCAGGACGAGACAGAGCTCCCCAACGGGGAGATGAAGCCAAACACGGCCGGGCGTGGGGAAACCATGAAAAACACCGTCAGGCAGGAAGAGAAGAAACACGGGGCAGAGGTTAAAACCGAGCCATCAACAAAGCAAGGTGCAGTCAAGGAATACGAAACCAGTCCCAGTAAAATAATTATTCAGGAATATGCACGCAGAAGCGGCGTAGATTACAACGCAAGGCGCATGCAGGAAATAAGACACGGACAACCAGAGGAAGCTTTAATGAAGGGTCAATGGGGGGGGGGGGGAATACTCACCGAGTCCTTAGGAAAATTCCTCAATTTTATCCCAGGACTCGGAGGCTCCTATTTTGCCAATTCAAAGCTGGGCAACAACAGTCTCAGAGAACGTACATAGTAAAGACAAGCTGTAGATTCCCTCAACCAGACCGCATGACGTCCTCCAGGCGACAGGCAGCCGCCACCGCTGAGGAAACCATGGCGGCCCAGACCGAGTGGGCTCCATAGACTCCAGCAACCAGCACACCCATCGAGCCAAGGTCGTCGAGGCCACTGGGCAATGAGGGGCACGGAAGGACAGGAACAGGGGGGAAACGGATCCAGTCCGAAAGCACACAAGGCAGCCCTCAGAGTCTGAGACATCTAACCGGGCACAACAAAGGACGGTCCGGGTAGGACAGAAAAAATACAGACGAAATAGAGGTCTTAGTACGTCTAGACACATCAAAAGGGGACACCGTCCGGGCCAAAGGAACGCGAAGGGTAATCCAGGGCCGAACATCACCCACACGTTTACAAGAGAGTAAACAGAAAAGCATCACCAGTTTCGCCGACAACTGCCGTAGGGACAGATCCCCATTATCCGGCCAGACTTCCAGGAAACATCCCACGTGGAGGAATACCAAGGAAGGGGGGGGGGTGTCGTTCGAAGCAAGCTCCCCACAACAGACGGCAGACCAGAGGGTGTTGTCCCAGAGCCACCCCGGCGAAACCAACATGCCCCGCGGACACGGCCGATCGGTATACGTTCAGGGTGCGAAAAGCCAGTCCAGAGTCAGAGATGTCAGAAAGTCCAATGCCAAATTCAGAGATGCAGAAACGGGAGCTTGATGCCGTCCCATACACCAGTCAGATCCGTACGCACTCCGGGTGCCGGGGGCCCATGCTTGTAACAAAAGTTCCCCAGTCCGGATCGAAATCTCTTGGCGTTGCCAGGCAAACCGGAAAAAAGCCATGCCAGAAGATCCAGAGTGCCGTCCGCCATCAGAGGGTGGGGTGCGTCCGCCGCGTCTCGAAGGAGGTCCGGTCGGCGGGGTAGCAACCTGGGGACATCGATCGCGAGTTCCAGGAGGGTCGGGAACCAGGGTTGAGTCATCCAAAAGGGAGTAATCAGGACCAGTGTTGCTCCCTGCATCCTGAGTTGACCCAACGTCCGAGCAATCAGGGCGAAAGGGGGAAAGGCATAATGACGGGACTCGGACCAATCCTGCAGGAAGGCATCCACTGCCAGAGCGTCCGGATCCGGTCTCCAGCTGAAGAACTCCCGCAGCTGAGAATTCAATCTCGAGGAAAACCGATCCCAGCAGAGAGGACCCCATAGTGAGTGAAGTTGATCGAACACTGAAGACGGTATCCGCCAGTCGCCCGAGTCCGACAGGTGACGAGAATTCTAGTCAGCGATTTGATTGGAGAGGCCCGGGATGAACTGGGCTTGAACCCAGAGATCGTGCCGAAGGCAGTATCCCCAGAAGTCGGAAGCCATGAGCGACAGAGATTCCGATCTGGGGCCCCCCATGGCGTTGATGTAATGCACTGCTGGGAAGTTGTCCAGGCAAAGGAGGATCGAGCGATGTGGGGAGTTCCGTGCGAAACAGCGTATGGCGAAGAATCCCGCCTTGGGGAGCTGGTACGATCGCCAGTCGTGCTGCCGCCAGAAGACTGACTACCCTGGCCAAAATCCTCAGGAGTAGGCGCTGAGTGTCGGAGGAGAAAGGAAGTTTCCTTGCGGATGTTCCGAATCTTGGAGGGAGGCAGGAACAATAATAGGTCGTGGGAATCCAGGAGAAAACCCAAGAATTCGATGCGGTGTGTTGGAGACCGTAGGGATTTTCCCGTATTGATCCTAGAAACCCAGTTCTTGCAGGAGGGAGATTGTCCCTGGACTCGGACATCAGGAGGATGTCGTCCAGGTATATAAATCAGGCGGACCCCTCTGGTTTGCAGAGAAGCGACCACCGGCTTCAGTAGCTTCGTAAAGCACCATGGTGCTGAGGAGAGGCCGAACGGGAGGCACGTGAACCGCCACACCCGATCTTGCCAGATGAACCGGAGGAAATCCCTGTGGGCCAAGCAGACCAGTACCGTCAGGTAGGCATCCTTCAGGTCCAGTTTGACCAACCAATCGTCCTTCCAGAGGACGTAACGTGTGAATACCTTCCATCTTGAAATGGCGGTAAACGACCGATTGGGCGGAAACCTCCGCCTTTTTTGGCAACCAAAACAAAGTGCTGAGAAAACCGTCCGTGGACGAATGGGCGGGTTCGATCGCCCCTTTGGACAACAGGTCCCGAATTTCCACTTGTATCAGTAAATCCTGCGCATGCGCGAAGTGGAGCGGCGCGGGGGGGGGGGGGGGTTGTGTCTTTGTGTCCACAAAGTCTATAGAGAAACCCCATATCGTGGCCAGGACTCACGCATCGGTAGTGAGGCGCGACCACGCGTGCGCAAAGTCGGTCAGCCGACCCCCGACCCTTACCCCTGACTGAAGGGATAATCTGGAAGGTGCTCACCTGAGGGTCTTCTATAGGAGGATCTGCCTCCTCTGTAGGCGTTTCCGCGCCATGGTCTGGCTCTGGATGGAAAGAATCGTGAGCCGGAACTGGGGTTGTCGGCAGCATAGCGTGTGGAGTTGAAGGCGGGGCCGGAGGTACGGGAGTAACCCGCTCGGCCGGTAGAGCGACCCCTGCCTCTGCCGGCCCTGTGGGAGACCCGTCCTGGGAATACTCGTTTCATCGTGGCCTCGGACTTGTCCAGCATAGAGAAAGACCCCACATGGGTCGCCAAAGAGTTGGCCTTCCGCTTTGGCGCCCAAGTCAGTGGCGGCCATGTGGGTCAGGTTTGTATCCATTTTCAATAGGATAGTCTTTCTGCGCTCTGATGCTAATGCAGCGTTCGCGTTACCTAGCACAGTGGTCCCCAACCCAGGCCCTCAGGGCCCACTAACAGGCCAGATTTTGCAGATCACCTTGGGGAAATGCAGACTGAATCCTGCAATCACTGAGCAGCAAATCATAACACCTGTGCTGTGCTTCAGATATCGGGCAAACCTAGCCTGTTAGTGGGCCTGGAGGGCCTGGGTTGGGGACCACTGACCTGGCAGACAAAGGGAGCGCTGCAGCCATTCCTCAATTTCTGAGGGATCCAGTTGGAGCTCCGTTAATTTAGCGTGGTTAACGATGTCTAGAGCTTTTACTAAAGGGCCAGCCGTGTTGAGCAATTTGTCTTGGCATGTCTTTATGGCAAAATCTATGCCTTTCTTAGCCGACCAACCTTTGTTGGCGACGAACTGCTGGAAGGCTTCATCCACCTCGGGGGTGATACATGTTTTACCAGCAGTGGTGGGCCGAGGGCATTCTGCCCGCAGGTTCAATCTAGTTCCCTTGTCAAGAGGGCAGCGCATAACGCTGTCGACCCAGTGTTCGATATGGGGTTGGGGGGGGGGTCCAAGCGGTAGAGCTTGGGTGGGAAATCTCACGGGGATTAAACATGGGATTTCCTGCTGGGTCGTAGATCGTTTTCCCAACCTGCATAGGGGGTGGCTCAACCAGAAGGTCCTCATCATGGACCGGGCGTATAATGTAATGGAGTCATCTCCGTCATCGCCCTCAGGATCGCCTTCCCCTGAACTTGTCCCTCTTGGGTCTCTTGTTCTCTGCCGCATTGGGTGCCCCGCGGTCAGGGGCTCTCTTGCGAGGATCAGACTAGGGAAATCAATAAAGGCATTGTTGCGGGGTTGCCAGCCCCTCCATAAGCACCAGATGGACGTGGGGGATAGGGATCAATATGCCCGAAGGCTGGGGGGGGGGTCTAAGACCCTTTGAGGGGAGGCGTCCTGCAATTGTTCCCGGGGTTGATTATGAGGATCTTGGGCTTGGGATACATTCCCTTGCAGGAAAGCGGAGCAGGAGGCTACTTGGGGTGCTTGCAGAGCAGTTACTGCTTCCTCCATGGAGCGTCTGTAGGTGTAGTGCATGTCTGCTACAGCCGCAGACATGGACTCGGTAATGGAGGGAGGCCTTGAGGGCCGCAAATTTCGCTGATGAGCTAGAGTATTTGTGCTTTTTAGGTAAAAGGAGGGGTATTCCGCTCAGGGGCAGCCGCTCTGTGCATGGAGCTACTCTCCGATCCCGAGCCCCGGGAGGGAGAGTGAGACGCGCTGCGGTGGGAGTCAAACTTCTCTCAGTAAATGGCGGCCCGTGCGAGGGAAGTGGGAGTGGTGTAACGCCGTTGCTGAAGGAAGCGCGCCTGCGAAACTGAGGTAGATGCACGCAGCTGTTGTTTTTTTTCTTTGAGCAGGGAAAATGTCCCGAACGAACGTAAATACGTCCGAGCGGGGTGAAACACAGTGCGCGAGTGCCGGGTCAGACGCAGGGACCTGGTTGGTCTCCTGGTAAGACTCGGTGGGGAGCGCCGACCCCCGCAGCTAACACCGGAGGGTAGCGGCGTCCCCAGATACAACAATATGAGAATCTAAAACCACTAAGTGTAAAAATCAAGAAAAAAGCATGAAATTACAGAGAGAAATATATACAAAACAACTTATCTATCCGAAGAGCAGCAAAGAAAGAGGAGCCTGTCTCTGGGCGGGACTAAGTGGACAGACTGGGAGAGGGTGTGGGCGTGTTTACCCCCTGTTGGGGGAAGTTTTGTTTTTTCATACTGTTAAAGAAAGAGATGGCAAAAAAGGAGCCTCCGAGTCCTGGGATAAAATTAATTTTAATCTGCAGTGCAACGCGGGGGGGGGGGGGGGGGGGGGGGGGGGGGGGTGGGTGGGTGACTTGTGTCCACTGACAAATGGCAGACTGATGGTTTATGTCGGCTATGTTTCTTCAGGGTCTGGGTGCATTAAGTGTGTTTTAATACTATGGATTCCAGAAGCCAATACCATTAGCAACACTGGCTGTATCTACTCATGACACACTGAGAAAACGAGACCAGGACCTACAACCACGTTTACCCTAGAATATTTCTAAATGAAACAATACTAATGTATCACAATTTGGGACCAAACGTGCAGAATGACCTGCCAGGCCCAGATGATTTTTTTTTTTTTTTTTAAAGGCACCTTCCTCTTGGTCTGCAGCCTGTAGTGTTTCACACAGCATACTGCTACCTTTTTCTACAAGCCCCTGTCCCTACTCCATTACAATTTGGGATCAGGAGAGGACCACCAACGCCTGGAGGCAGCAGCATAAACCAGGAGAGCAGTGCTGAGACCAAGTTGACACATCCTCTCCTGCTCCTAGAGTTCAAATGCAGCAGGGAGTTACACTAATACAAACACAAGGTGCAGTGGAGCTTGTCTTCCTCCACCCAAACTCAGTTTTATTGGTCACAAGCATTACAGAAATGAAGACAAAGGGCCTCAATCATGATGTGCACGGAGAGGGAAAGGGTACCCTCAGTTCAGACTTTTGTCCTAAGGCAGTGACTGAGAACCTCAGCATCCCAAATCCTTTGGAACTACACGTCTCATGCCCAAACATAAGGCTGGGAGCGTCATGAGACATGTAGTTCAGAAACACCTGGGTCGCTGCCCTATGTGCAGTAGAAGATATAGAAGGTACTCCAAAGACATGCTGCTGGACAGTGCAGAAAAAAACCAAAAAAAAAAACTGCTGCACATGGTACAATGAGCCAGGGGATCTGGTCACAGATTTCCCTCGTGGTGTCCATGTATTACTTGGCAGGTCTCCCAAAGTGTGCTCAGCCCACAACAGCGTGACCAGGGCGGACGTCTGCAACCTTCATGCTCCAAATGTTACAGAACTCCATCTCCCATGATGCTCAAGCACACACAAAGCTGACAGGATCATGGGAGATGTAGTTGCAGAGCACCTGGAGGGTTAGGAGAAAGACATTGCCAGCGTCCTTCCTGCTCTCTCCAGGCCAATTCCTCAACACACAGACAGCATCCCCAAATATCCACTCCGATGACGACCCCCCCCAATCTGCAGGTCCCACGGGGTGTGCTCTCTTCCCGCTGTGAGGCCCCAGAGGCTGTGTTTCCTCAGTACATTTCTCCCCGCAGGCCCCTCCAGGCTGTACCCAGCTCGGCTGTTTTCCAGGCCCAATTTCGGATGGCTGAAATTTCAGTGCATCCCTTGTATTTACAGTCCCAAGTATTCTGAGCCACTCATACTGTGGCTCTGTCAATAGAAGCTTTGATGGTGGAGCTGCAAATGGGAAAACTGCACAAGATTTCTCAATATGCAAGCTGCTGTTCAGTCAGAATTCAGAGGTGGGTGTTTGGCATACTTCATCTCATGACACCATCTGGACTAGGGTCTGAATACCAGTGCTTGCATGATTTGTAATGGTTGGTTTTTGGTCTTGTACTATAAGTATGGCTCTGTATGTGTTTAATGGCAAAACTTATGTGCAGAGAAACAAATCCAGGACAAGTCACATGTAAAACTGCTTTTGAAGGTAACTTAAGACTCACCTCCCTAGTTGAGGTTTTGTGCAGAGAATATACTGATGTTCTTGCCATCTGTAATGCAGTCTTTAAAAATACCATGTCCATACCTAGGGAAATTAGTTGAGATGACATTTAAAGGACACACTTTAAAGTCCAGTAGTAATAACTAGGAAATGCAAGTCTCAGAACTCAGCCACTCATACATCAGACCCATCCATTTAATTAACCCTTACTGCCACATTCCCATTCTATCACCCTCCTGGTTTGGACAGCCATGGTACCATTTCTGTACATTTCCAGCTTGCAGACATTTAACCACAGGGAGCAGCTTGTTGTCCACTTCCTGATGGGCTGCTTGTGTGCAGCTCTAGGAGACAGTTGGTTCAGGTAGCTAATCCTTGGGGAGCTCCCCTAGTACCACAAGCCCTAACTAGGTTTCTTGTGCATTACAAATGACGCATTCCTTTTGCTTTTCTTTGAAGTAATTGCATGTAAAAAAAGGGAAATTTAAGGCTAGGGTCAAACGAACGCATTATTCGCAGCGACAGTCAAAAAGTGCATCCGAACGCATTGATGTATTTTTTTAACGGAATGCACGAAAACGGACATACGATGCACATTTTCGTGCGTGATTTTTTTTTACAGATCCAAACCAGGAAACTTTGGGTGTCTGGACGTTATGTTGGCCGGACATGAGTAGCGTCTGACGTCTCCTAATCACGCACACTCGCCGCTATGCGGGCGCAGCGCACTCTGTACTAGTGGTTCTGCGTTCTCGAAAAAAATGCATTAGTTTGCCGCTTGCATTGCACGGCCGCACTTCGTATATTGGCCGTCATTTGCTGCTACTGTGGCCGTGATTAAGTGCACCTTAACGCACATTAAAAATGCGTTCATCTGACGACAGCCTAAAAAGGTTTTCTGTTACCATTTTGTGGATTTTTCCCATCAGGCAACATTTTGCAACCTGGGAAAAAATTTCACGCTACAGTGGTGGAGGGCATGTTTAGATAAGGCTGGGGGGTGTCTATTGCTATGCTACCCAAGGAAATAGATGGCAACCGAGTGAGCATATGACCAGAATCTTAGAGAAAAAACTTCTGCACAACTCCCCCCCCCAGGCAATGTCCTTCACACACATCCCACACAATGTTAGTTTTTTGGACTTTCTGTCCAATTCCCTCCATTCTATGGCTAATGCCACCTGTGAGGAGCAAGTTTTTTTTTTGTCTGAGGGTGGACCTTGGCACCCCAGATGTTTCTGAACATAATGTTCCACGATGCTCAGCCATCCTTGTGACTAAGAATTACAGGACATTAATAGCAAATCTTGGCACTACAAGGTCCTAAACCATGAAACTGAAATATAGAGTGTCTCTTTAATGGTAGCACACCGGAGTTAATGAATTCAGAGAAATGCCTACCTTTGTTATGCTTTGTACCAAACGGAGGATTCATTATTACGGTGTCAACTGATTTTATCAAACTCTCAGACGGTATCGAACAGACATCACACTGAACCATATCAATGTTGATGAGCTCAAACTCCTCTGTATTCGTCTTGAATATTTCTAGAGCATCTCTATCAACATCAAATCCTAAACACATCCTAAAAAGGAGAAAGGATTTAAAGATGAGCTTTGGCACAATTTGGTTCTACGTCGCAGTAATGATGCAGGACGACAACACTGATTTTATTGTGGCAGCTACAATAATGTACATGATTGGGGAATACTTCATGAAACCTGTAACAGTCAGCCTTTGCAAATAGAGCCAATGTATATTGCAAGTCATTCATAATCAGTCATTAAATTGTTGAGGCTGTCTCTGTATCAGTTACTGAACTATCTAGTTATATATATAATATATATATATCTCAAAAACGAAGAGAGGTGCATACGGAGTATCTTCAACTGGTATAAAAATATTAGAATATCACAGCAAAGTCAAAGTTTCAGTCCTCAA
Organism: Leptobrachium leishanense; assembly: GCA_009667805.1. Classification (NCBI taxonomy): domain Eukaryota; kingdom Metazoa; phylum Chordata; class Amphibia; order Anura; family Megophryidae; genus Leptobrachium; species Leptobrachium leishanense. The sequence continues at coordinate 46,159,834 of CM019069.1, forward strand.
ATCGGACTTTTCTCAAGACTTGAGAAAAGTCCCGCCGAGGACTGAAACGGCGACTTTGCTGTGATATTCTAATCAATATTATACCAGTTGAAGGGACTCCGTGTGCACCTTTGTTTTTGCTGGATTTTTGCTGTGAGTAGCACCGGAGCAAGTATATCTGTTATTGTGTGCAGAACTCTCTCAAATATTTATTCAAGTAATGTACGACGTTTCAGTCCGCTAACCGCAGACTTTCATCAGGTTACAAAAAAAAAATACACTTTAACCTCCCTGGTGGAAATTTTGCTACCGCGAACGGTAACCCCAAGCCACACTCACCTCCTCCTGCGCTCCCTCGCTGTCCCCTGCAGTGTGATCGCGGCGAGTTGCTTCCTGGTAACGCTCCCTGTGAGTCATTTATTCCAATGTACATTGTCATGAACGGCCACTAGGTGGCAATAAAGGATAAGAAATAGGGATGCACCGATACCATTTTTTTTAAGACAGAGTACAAGTACCGATACTTTTATTTAATGCATGTGACCGCTTTTCAATAACAGACCTCATATAAATTGCCCCTGCTCATAGTGTCCCCAGCTCTCATAGTGCCCCCCAGCTCTCAGTGCCCCCCAGCTCTCATAGTGCCCCCCAGCTCTCATAGTGCCCCCCAGCTCTCATAGTGCCCCCCAGCTCTCATAGTGCGGCCCCAGCTCTCATAGTGCGGCCCCAGCTCTCATAGTGCGGCCCCAGCTCTCAGTGCGGCCCCAGCTCTCAGTGCGGCCCCAGCTCTCAGTGCGGCCCCAGCTCTCATAGTGCGGCCCCAGCTCTCATAGTGCGGCCCCAGCTCTCATAGTGCGGCCCCAGCTCTCATAGTGCGGCCCCAGCTCTCATAGTGCGGCCCCAGCTCTCATAGTGCGGCCCCAGCTCTCATAGTGCGCCCCAGCGCTCATAGTGCGCCCCAGCGCTCATAGTGCGCCCCAGCTCTCATAGTGCGCCCCAGCTATCAGTGCCCCCCTGCTCTGTGTGCCCCCAGCGATCAGTGCCCCCCTGCTCTGTGTGCCCCCAGCTCACCCTCCGGCGCTGCTTGGCGCTTCGAGCGGCCGCAGGCAAAGGTTGTAGCCCGGCCGCTCGTTGAGAAACACGTGCACAGCCGCGATCTCACGTGACTGCGGCTGTGCACGTGGTTCCCAACGAGCGGCTGGGCTACAACCTCTGCCTGCGGCCGCTCGAAGACCGGAAACTCACCCAGCCAGGCTCCTCCGGCACTGCTTGGCTACTCCAGCGGATGTCTTCGAGCGGCCGCTGGCAGAGGTTGTAGCCCAGCCGCTCGTTGGGAACCACGTGCACAGCCGCAGTCACGTGAGGCTGTGCACGTGGTTCCCAACGAGCGGCCGGGCTACAAGCTCTGCCAGCGGCCGCTCGAAGACAGAAGAGCTAAACAGTGCGCGCCAACGAAACCGGCTGGCAAGCCAGCCCAGCGCTGGCTTCCGGTATCGGTTTGGGTATCGGGGCCCTGCACGAGTACCAAGTACTCGTGCAGGTCCCGGTATCGGCACCGATACCGATACTAGTATCGGTGCATCCCTAATAAGAAACAGTCTCACCCTTGTTTTCAGTGTTTTTTGTTTTATTGAATATCATTTATTTACATTATTTCAGCTAATTATTTTTGGGATAATAAATGATTATGTCGTGTTTCAAACTTTATCGGACTCCGTGTATTTACTATTTATTTAATTATAAAGGATTTTACCAGGAAGGACTCTTGCTTGCACGGATTTCAGTGCGTGATTCCTAATTATTACAGGCTAACTATGTAAAAAAACAAAAATTGAGACGCTTTTTTAGACACAAAACTTTGAAAAAAATTAGACCGCCAGGGAGGTTAAGGAACATATATAATGGAAAAAATTACTTACCAATTTGCCAGCCCACCCCAATCAGGCCGAGCGGACGCCGACTCAGGAGAGTGACGTCAATGCGCCGGCTAATCCCATGTGACCCATCACCATAGCAACAAGATGCTAAAAGATAAAACAACCGTTTAAAATTTAAAGAGCACAGAGATTAGTTTAAACCAAAAGCCTCGCTAGAGAAAGCTTATAAACCTTACAACACTCAAAAAATTATGATATCACCCATCATTCTAAAAGCTAGCTAAAGGGAGAAAAAATATCCATGTCAAAGACACTGGTGAAAAAATTATTATTGTAATCTACCCCTATCCTTGTGCTCTTTTTGTTTTAAACGGCTGTTTAATCTTTTAGCATTCTGTTGCTATGGTGATGGTAGCGTCACGTGGGATTAGCCGGCGCATTGATGTCACTCTGAGTCGGCGTCCGATCGGCCTGATTGGGGTGGGACGGCACATCGGTGGTAAGTAATTTTTTCCATTATAGATGTTCCTTAAAGTGTATTTTTGTAACCTAATGAAAGTCCGCGGTTAGTGGACTCTAACATCGAACATTACTTGAATAAATACTTTTGTGAAGACCGAGAGTGCCGCCTACACTACTGTGCGTTTGGATGACACATATATATTTTATACACACACGTTCTCTACTTACCCAGCTCCTAGCATAGCTGCACCAATGCTGAGGACACCACAACCACAGCCAAGATCTGCAACAACTTTATCTTCAATATCTCCAAATGTGTTATGGATAGTGTATAGCATGCATGCTGCAATGACATAATGTAAGCCATTGAATATACCAATATTTGTGACGATGGAAGGGAATATTAACATTATGGGAGTCACAATCTAAGAGGTAACAACCAATGCAAAGATCTTAGGTCATAACCAATGTGATCCTCAACCACTAATAAAAGATTCGGAAGCCCCTATTACAGCTCTAATACTTACAGGCAATGGGATCAATGGGATGAGATATGCCATTAATCTTAATGATCCCTGTAGTATTCACAGCCGAAAAATAGAGATGTGATACTTGTCAATACAGGTTCACTTTGAGCTTCATAGGATTCCGCACAATATATTGTAACCTTTCACCCAAATCCCACTGGCATCAAAAACACTGCTAGGAATTGCCATAATAAACAAACAGTAGGAAGCAGAATACAAATACATATGCTGTATAGCAGGGGTCAGGAGCCTTGGCCCCTAGATGTTTTAGAACACCATTTCCCATGATGCTCAACCCTCATTTGATTAGCTGTGCCTCAAGGGAAATGTAGTTCCAAAACATATGGAGGGCCACCGTTACTGACCCCTGTCGTATAGAATGATACCTGCAATATGTGGCCTTGTTGGATATTGTTCTAGAAGTAATTTGGGATTTTCAAAGACATCGACCTGTTGCAAGCAGCCTTCCAGCTCTTTCAGCTTCATGCTTCACCTGGTAATATAAATAGAAAATTAATGAGACCATCCTTGCTATGTTTACAGAAACATTACACAGACCAGCATGACCCCACTGACTATAACACAACAGATGTGGGGAACACAGGCAGATCTCTCAGTAACTCATGCTGCTAAATCAAGAACCGTTAATCATGGAATAACTATCCATGCAAATATAGCCTTAATCTATCAGATTAATTAAGTACGAGAATAATTTTCCATCCACGGAAATCCTACCAGTAAACACACAATTTCCCTAAACATGGGCTAAAAACACATGCATACCGGAAACGGGTCCTTCACCGCGCTAAATCCCCAGAGCAACAGTCACTACTTGTGAGTTCCGCCAGGAAGTAAGATTCCCTTTAGATCATCGGGGACTCTGCTGCCACCTGCTGTTTGGAGTCTGCATTGCTCACCTGATCTGCACAGTAAGAAGAAAGATTATGGTTTATATAGAAACTTGTGAACAGGAGTCACTGAGTGAATTCTGATTAACCCTCACACACCTGTTGTCTCTCATTCTCACAACTCTTAGAGACCCCCCACTTGCAACTCCTATCACACTCATACAGCTACCTCCATGATTGCACCTCCTATCACACTCATACAGCTACCCACATGATTGCACCACCTATCACACTCATACAGCTACCTCCATGATTGCACCTCCTATCACACTCATACAGCTACCTCCATGATTGCACCACCTATCACACTCATACAGCTACCTCCATGATTGCACCTCCTATCACACTCATACAGCTACCTCCATGATTGCACCTCCTATCACACTCATACAGCTACCTCCATGATTGCACCTCCTATCACACTCATACAGCTACCTCCATGATTGCACCTCCTATCACACTCATACAGCTACCTCCATGATTGCACCTCCTATCACACTCATACAGCTACCTCCATGATTGCACCTCCTATCACACTCATACAGCTACCTCCATGATTGCACCACCTATCACACTCATACAGCTACCTCCATGATTGCACCTCCTATCACACTCATACAGCTACCTCCATGATTGCACCTCCTATCACACTCATACAGCTACCTCCATGATTGCACCTCCTATGACACTCCTGCACCTACCCACATGATTGCACCTCTTATCACACTCATACAGCTTCACACATGATTGCAAATCCTATCACACTCATACAGCTACCCCATGATTGCAAATCCTATCACACTCATACAGCTACCCCATGATTGCAAATCCTATCACACTCATACAGCTACCCCATGATTGCAAATCCTATCACACTCATACAGCTACCTCCATGATTGCAAATCCTATCACACTCATACAGCTACCCCATGATTGCAAATCCTATCACACTCATACAGCTACCCCATGATTGCAAATCCTATCACACTCATACAGCTACCCCATGATTCCACCATCACACTCATACTGCTAATCCACATGATCGCAACTGAACCCAGGACATTGAAAAAGAGGGAAATCTCAATGTGTCCTTCCTGATAAAATACTTTATAAATAAATAACTCTTATCACACGCATACAGCCCCCGCACGCTCACAGCTCTTATTCCAGGCATACAGCTTCACACTATCGCAACTCTTATCACCCTCATACAGCCCCCACACGATTGCAACTCTTATCGCACTCATACAGCCCCATGATTGCAACTCTTATCGCCCTCATACAGCCCCCACACGATTGCAACTCTTATCACCCTCATACAGCCCCCACACGATTGCAACTCTTATCGCACTCATACAGCCCCCACACGATTGCAACTCTTATCACCCTCATACAGCCCCCACACGATTGCAACTCTTATCGCACGCATACAGCCCCCACACGATTGCAACTCTTATCGCACTCATACAGCCCCCACACGATTGCAACTCTTATCACCTCATACAGCCCCCACACGATTGCAACTCTTATCACCCTCATACAGCCCCCACACGATTGCAACTCTTATCGCACTCATACAGCCCCCACACGATTGCAACTCTTATCGCACTCATACAGCCCCATGATTGCAATACTTCTCACGCTCATATAGAATTCACACAAACAACTCTTATCGCACTCATACAGCCCCCACACGATTGCAACTCTTATCACCCTCATACAGCCCCCACACGATTGCAACTCTTATCACCCTCATACAGCCCCCACACGATTGCAACTCTTATCGCACTCATACAGCCCCCACACGATTGCAACTCTTATCGCACTCATACAGCCCCATGATTGCAATACTTCTCACGCTCATATAGAATTCACACAAACAACTCTTATCACACTCATACAGCCCTCACACACATAAGGTATACATCTATAAATACACAATTAAACCCTCATTGGCAAATATTTATGATACGCAAATCAGCCCCATGGATGAAAAGATTCTCTGGATTGGTGGGAATCGATTCTGCGACTCCCATCACGCTCAGCCAGCTTGCGGGATGCTGGACTCTCACTCCCAGCTTCGTGTGAGGCTTATCCCGCCACGCTCTGGGGTTCTAGAGGCTCAGCCAACATGTGGGGGTCTCTTAATTCTGGTGAACAAGGGTACAGCAATACTACAACTCCCACAATGCAGTCTGGATAAGATGTTACAGGCAGCCAGACACATATTGATAGTCGGGGGGGGGGGGGGGGGGGGCCCTGTCTGGCTCACACAGCTCCCAGCCGGCAGGGGGCGCTGCTGAGGGCTGGCTGAGTGTAGTGGGAGTGAGGCGGCCGCAGGGGGGCGCTGCAGGGAGCGGTTCCCGCAGGCGGGGAGCGTCAGTCGGTCGGACAGGAGGAGCCGGGAGATGTCGCGAGAGGAGGACGGGCAGCAGCCGAAACGGGTCCCCGCGGAGCCGGGCCGAGCAGTCAGCATGGCGGCCTCCTCTGCCCGGGACATGGAGGCCACGGCCGCCCGACTGAAGAGCGAGATCCTGCAGGGAGCCGAGGGGGGTCTGGCCGGGCTGAGCGAGCTGCTGGAGCGGGAGCTGAGCGCCGAGAGGCCGCCCTCCCCTGACAGCCTGCAGTGGTGCCGCTGCCTCCTGGCCGGCGGAGACAGCTTCGACGACTTCTGCCAGGCCGTGCGCTCCTACGACAACGCCACCCTGTGCGGCCTGGTGTGGACCGCCAACTTCGTGGCCTACCGCTGCCGGACGTGCGGCATCTCGCCCTGCATGTCCCTGTGCGAGGAGTGCTTCAACCAGGGCGAGCACGCCGGCCACGACTTCAACATGTTCCGCAGCCAGGCCGGGGGGGCGTGCGACTGCGGGGACAGCAACGTCATGAAGGAGAGCGGGTGAGCGGCGGGGGGGGGGCGTGTGTCTACCTGCCAAGAGCTGCTTCACCCCGTGTACCCGCTGCCAAGCTCTGCGTCCCCCGGTGTACCCGCTGCCGTGCTCTGCGTCCACCGGTGTACCCGCTGCCGTGCTCTGCGTCCCCGGTGTACCGCTGCCGTGCTCTGCGTCCACCGGTGTACCCGCTGTGTCCCCCGGTGTACCCGCTATGTCCCCCGGTGTACCCGCTGCCATGCTCTGCGTCCCCCGGTGTACCCGCTGCCGTGCTCTGCGTCCCCCGGTGTACCCGCTGCCGTGCTCTGCGTCCCCCGGTGTACCCGCTGCCTGTGCTCTGCGTCCCCCGGTGTACCCGCTGCCGTGCTCTGCGTCCCCCGGTGTACCCGCTGTGTCCCCCGGTGTACCCGCTATGTCCCCCGGTGTACCCGCTGCCATGCTCTGCGTCCCCCGGTGTACCCGCTGCCTGTGCTCTGCGTCCCCGGTGTACCCGCTGCGTGCTCTGCGTCCCCCGGTGTACCCGCTGCCTGTGCTCTGCGTCCCCGGTGTACCCGCTGCCGTGCTCTGCGTCCCCCGGTGTACCCGCTGCCGTGCTCTGCGTCCACCGGTGTACCCGCTGTGTCCCCCGGTGTACCCGCTGTGTCCCCCGGTGTACCCGCTATGTCCCCCGGTGTACCCGCTGCCGTGCTCTGCGTCCCCCGGTGTACCCGCTGCCGTGCTCTGCGTCCCCCGGTGTACCCGCTGCCGTGCTCTGCGTCCCCCGGTGTACCCGCTGCCGTGCTCTGCGTCCCACAGTGTACCCGTTGCGTCCCCCGGTGTACCCGCTGCCGTGCTCTGCGTCCCACAGTGTACCCGTTGCATCCCCCGGTGTACCCGCTGCCGTGCTCTGCGTCCCCCGGTGTACCCGCTGCGTCCCCCGGTGTACCCGCTGCCAAACGTTGCGTCCACCGGTGTGTCCGCTGCCGAGCTCTGCCTCCCCCGGTGTACCCGCTGCCGAGCTCTGCCTCCCCCGGTGTACCCGCTGCCGAGCTCTGCCTCCCCCGGTGTACCCGCTGCCGAGCTCTGCCTCCCCCGGTGTACCCGCTGCCGAGCTCTGCCTCCCCCGGTGTACCCGCTGCCGAGCTCTGCCTCCCCCGGTGTACCCGCTGCCGAGCTCTGCCTCCCCCGGTGTACCCGCTGCCGAGCTCTGCCTCCCCCGGTGTACTCGGTGCCGAGCTCTGCCTCCCCCGGTGTACTCGGTGCCGAGCTCTGCCTCCCCCGGTGTACTCGGTGCCGAGCGCTGCCTCCCCCGGTGTACCCGCAGCCGAGCGCTGCATCCCCCGGTGTACCCGCAGCCGAGCGCTGCGTACCCGCAGCCGAGCGCTGCGTCCCCCGGTGTACCCGCTGCCGAGCGCTGCGTCCCCCGGTGTACCCGCTGCCGAGCGCTGCGTCCCCCGGTGTACCCGCTGCCGAGCGCTGCGTCCCCCGGTGTACCCGCTGCCGAGCGCTGCGTCCCCCGGTGTACCCGCTGCCGAGCGCTGCGTCCCCCGGTGTACCCGCTGCCGAGCGCTGCGTCCCCCGTGTACTCGCTGTTGAGCTCTGCGTCCCCCGTGTACGCGCTGCCAAGTGCTGCCTCACACTACATAGCTGCTGCCAGGCGCTGCCTCACCAGGCTTACCCAGTTCCCTGTCCATATATGGGACCCGGTGCCAGGCGCTGCCTCACTTGGCGCATCTGGTGCCAGTTGTTGCCTCACCAGCATACCCAGTGCCAAATGCTGCCTCACCCGACGGTAGCTCCCTGTTTCTTTATAGCACCAGCAGGTATCGTAGTGCTGTACTAGACATCGGGATGATACACGTAAAACATAAACACACAATAACACATAACAGGTTCTGCTGTATCATGTTTGTTATGTGCTAAATCCTGCATCGCCCTCACAGCCTCCATCGATTGTGAATAAGCACCTTGTGCAGCCGCGGCCTCTGACAGCTGATTCTTCTGTGGTCTCTGCATTGTGCTTTTCAGTAACTGTATACACACATTGTATCGGCGCGGGGCGCTAGTGTTACAGGGTTATGATCCCGGCTCCATCAACTACATAAACATTGTTTTGGTTATATATATTTATTTTGCGGTGCCGGTCATGCAGCGGGCGTCCTCGCTGTTTTCAGGACTCCCATCTGAGTTGTGTAGGCTTTAGGCTCGGCTGATCCGGCCGTTATGTAGCGTGCTGGGATACAGGGGTGGGTGGGTCCTGGCAGCAGCAGGTCTGGCTCCTAAATGTATTCTCCAGAAACCTTTATAACTGGCCTGGCTCCTAAAAACAGGCTGTCGGCTTCTAGTTCATATAAAAAAATTGTCAAGGCCTGCGCTGATGTACCAGGTGTGACCCTTCCTGCATGAGACCCCCACCTCCTGTATTGCAGGGGGCCTCTAACATGGCACCAACTGAATGTGTGGTGACCCTGTAAAATGTTGTGAGGGCGCTCAGGCCTGGAGTGGCAATAATTCTGAGACTCTTCCACTGCACATTAACTCCTTTCTTTCTTCTCGCAATCGTCTCGAGTTTCAGCTCAACCTAGATTTTACTTTTAAGAAAATTGAGGAATTTGTATTCTTTGTTTTATGGTGAACTGTCCGTCCTAGCGTCGGCAGAGCAGAGCGCACGGGTTCTGTCCCAATCTGGATTACGCAGCCGGCTGTTACGTAGGTTTGCTCATTTCCCTCTAGTCTAGGTGCTGCTTGTGTAAATGTTTGAAACATACGTTTTAATGTTACTTTTTTGAAGTATTATCTGAGTCACCGCTGCGGTGCCGAACCAAACCAGCACTTTATCACTTGCCCCTACTTGGGGTCTAAAACAGTGTGTGTGTGTGTCCCCGCAGGTGCACACACAACAAAAAAAGGACACCACCTGGATTTATATAAATCAATAGGTGTGAGCCTTCCATTGGATAATTACTGCAGCAATTAATATGTTTCAGTTGCAAAAGATGAGGTCATGTGACTCCCCGAATATACTGAATGAGCAGGATTATCCATCAATGGGTTTTTCTCCCCTGATGGCACAGCGGGCATATTCCAAGATGGCAATCCCAGGATCCACCGGGCTCAAATTGTGATTCAGGGAGCATGAGACATCATTTTCACACATGGATTGGCCACCACACAGTCCAGACCTTAACCCCATTGAGAATCTTTGGTCTCCTCTGGTTATACCTCTGGCTCCTGGGGTTACATCTCTGGTTCTTGGGGGTTATACCGTTTGGCTCTTGGGGTTATACCTTTTGGCTCTTTGGGTTATACCTCTGGCTCCTTGGGCTACATCTCTGGCTCCTTGGGCTACATCTCTGGCTCCTGGGATTATATCTCTGGCTCCTGGGATTATATCTCTGGCTCCTGGGATTATATCTCTGGCTCCTGGGATTATATCTCTGGCTCCTGGGATTATATCTCTGGCTCCTGGGATTATATCTCTGGCTCCTGGGATTATATCTCTGGCTCCTGGGATTATATCTCTGGCTCCTGGGATTATATCTCTGGCTCTTGGGATTATATCTCTGGCTCCTCTGGTTATATCTCTGGCTCCTGGGATTTTATCTCTGGCTCCTGGGATTTTATCTCTGGCTCCTGGGATTTTATCTCTGGCTCCTGGGATTTTATCTCTGGCTCCTGGGATTTTATCTCTGGCTCCTGGGATTTTATCTCTGGCTCCTGGGATTTTACCTCTGGCTCCTGGGATTTTACCTCTGGCTCCTGGGATTTTACCTCTGGCTCCTGGGATTTTACCTCTGGCTCCTGGGATTATATCTCTGGCTCCTGGGATTATATCTCTGGCTCTCTGGTTATATCTCTGGCTCCTGGGATTATATCTCTGGCTCCTGGGATTATATCTCTGGCTCCTGGGATTATATCTCTGGCTCCTGGGATTATATCTCTGGCTCTTGGGATTATATCTCTGGCTCCTCTGGTTATATCTCTGGCTCCTCTGGTTATATCTCTGGCTCCTGGGATTTTATCTCTGGCTCTGGGATTTTATCTCTGGCTCCTGGGATTTTATCTCTGGCTCCTGGATTTTATCTCTGGCTCTGGGATTTTATCTCTGGCTCCTGGGATTTTATCTCTGGCTCCTGGGATTTTATCTCTGGCTCCTGGGATTTTATCTCTGGCTCCTGGGATTTTATCTCTGGCTCCTGGGATTTTATCTCTGGCTCTTGGGATTTTATCTCTGGCTCCTGGGATTTTATCTCTGGCTCTTGGGATTTTATCTCTGGCTCCTGGGATTTTATCTCTGGCTCCTGGGATTTTATCTCTGGCTTCTAAATGAATGTATTATTCTGCACCGTTAGAGGTATTTATTGAATCTGGCAGCTTGAGTCGTACCATGAGCTTGAAGGTTCTCTTGAAAGTGTTTTTGTTGTGCCCTGCTCTAAAACCTGCTGGAAAAAATCGCTCAAGTGACATTGTTATTGGTTCCCAATATGAACCCTTTCCTTTCAGTTTACCTGCTTGTGTATTAGCCCTGCACCCCCAGTATTGCCCTCTCTAGCCCCTGCAGTCTCCTGTGTGGCCCCTGGTGCCTCTTAGTGTTCTCAGAGTATCCAGTGGGAGGAGAGCTCTATAAATAGCAGGGACCTACAAATAGTAACCAGCGCTCTCGCCACCAGTTGCTGATCTGTGGACGTGTTTGCATCAGGTCAGGGGACAAATCCCAGGGCGTCTGCTCATGTGTCACACTGTTTACCTACGTCAGGCAGCAACCCTGATCTGCCGCTTGTTATGCTAATAATGGGGGGATTCCTCCTTGTGTTTCTTTGTTATTGTTGTAAAATAGTTTTCTAGTGATACAGGGACAGAGAATCCGCAAATTCATTTCACATCACACCTTCGCCTCCGCCAGGTTTGGCCATCACTTGCCTATCAGGGCCAGTTCGCTGGTTCATACGGCATGTGTGTGTGTGTGTCTTTTGTGTTGTCAGCAAGATTGCGTGTTACAATAGAATAACACCTCTGTCTCCGTGTGCAGCAGAGTCAGCAAGTTCAGCTCGTTTCCCAAATCCGTCATCGCTCGGTGTAAAGCTTGAAGCAGGTAACCCTGCGGGTTCTTAAAGGAAGACGCCATCCAACGTGCGTAATTACATTTAATCAGGGGAGCAGCTTTTAGGAGTTTTACTCACTGCATGTTAACCAGCCTTATATTTTAGCAAATCACAGACAAACTGCATCATTCCTGCCACCTGTCGGCAATGAAATTATACAGTATATATAATCCGTTTTAGGCAAATCCAATTTAAAATAAAACCTCAGGGTTTACCCAGGTAAGGCTGGGGTCACACAAGCGCACTATGTCCACAGTGACCCCCTCCTCCCAACGTCTGTTGTAGTGGTGTGACAGCTTGACTGGGACGGCCACGAGGTGTTACATGCGCACTAGTAGCAACTGTGTTACGGGTAAAGCCCGAAGTCCGGTTAATCTTAAAATTACCCAAAACCACTGGGTAAAGCTGCAAAAAGAATGAAAAATTCGGACTTTACCCGGGTAATCTGCAGACTATCCAACCCCGTGTGGTTAAAATCAAATTTTGTTATCATTCAGATAAAAGTCTGCAGCTTCCCCCGGGTAACGTGAGGGCTATCTGCAGCTTCCCCCGGGTAACGTGAGGGCTATCTGCAGCTTCCCCCGGGTAACGTGAGGGCTATCTGCAGCTTCCCCCGGGTAACGTGAGGGCTATCTGCAGCTTCCCCCGGGATATCTGCTGAGTGTCCTACCCCGTTTGGGTAACCCTGAATTCATATAAAGCATTATATATGTGTTCATAGCTAAAGCTGAGGAATGTCATTCTATTGAATTATCTGCGCCACTGCGCTCCTATAATTAGGCACAATAGGTGGTCGCCTGTGGCCTCGCCCTCGCTGCGGTCTCACACAATGTGGACTTTCTGGGAGAACGTCCATTGCCCGCCCCAACAATACAGGCCGCATCAGTGATTGTAAAACTTGCAGAAATATCACTATATTCCCTGTGTAAAGGACGTGGAGAAGATGTGACAATTGTTACCATGTAAGCTGAATCTCTGCCCTGTCCCTCTGACTAGCTGCAGGCGAACTTGTCAACACGTGGTTTTCCTCGTGATACTTTCCCTTGCGTGCTCTTGGGTGTTATTGTTACGGGTTTGGGCAGTCTGCCAGCTAAAGGCCTAAATATCTGTATAACCTATCTTTAGTATGTGGGGCATTCCCATGTTAAAGTGGCGGCGTCGTCGCTGCCAGAGTATGAGTCAGTCCCTTGTGACCTTTTGTTGTAGGAAGAAATTAAACCAAACTAATCACGGTTCATTTTTATTTTATTTATTTTTAATCTTAATATAGTTTCATTAAGGTTTTTCATAGTATGACAAAATCTAGAGGAGAACGTTAGGATGCAGCGCCTCATTACTGCCGCACAGCTGATCTATAAAGCATAATATGAGGAACAGTAGTTATTTGACAGTGCCAGTTAGATGCGATACAAAGAATGACTAAAACATGAACATATAACCATTTAATCTAAAGAATGTAACAGGGAAAACTGGGGTGGAGTGTGAGTCTTGGCCACATAGGGCGCGCAGTCCATAGAGAATGAAAAATGGCAAAGCTGAGAAAGAAAGAAACTACAAAGTGTAAAAACTGGAGCATATCACAAGCACATAAATGAAATCATAGCGACGGCACAGCGTGGGTAATGGGGCCTCTTCGTGGCTGGTCACGTGGTTGCGATGTCAACCAATAAAACCAATGTCGGAGGTGCGGATCAAACCTGCCGTTGGCCCGGTAGACCAGGTCTTTTATAGAGAGAACGAACTCCACCTCGCGAAGCCACTACCCGATCGACTGAGAGTCCGCGACTTACCAGTAACGGGGAATAAGGGCTTTAACTGCGTACAAGAGAGCGTTTATGAGTGGACAGGTTTACAGATGTATGATGGATTAACATCGGGCCGGGGCAAAATCTGGTGGGTCGGCAGAAACCTTGCAGAGACTATCATTTACTGTGAGCCAGAAGGGTTGAATGATGGGACAAGGCCACCACATATGTAACTCCATCTAACACTAGTTATTCTATCAAGGTGTTTTTATATCATTAGAGCTTCATTTAAGTGGCGTGCATTACATATGATATATTTATTTTAATTTATATAACCTCTGTACTCTCTACATCGCTGATTCAGACTTTATTCCCCATTTGAAGATGGTTTAAATCCATATTTCTCAACTCTGGTCCTCAGGGTAATTGACAGGTCAGGTTTGCCAGATAACTGAAGCACAGCACAGGTGATATGATTTGCTGCTCAGTGATTGCAGGATTCAGTCTGCATTTCCCCAAGGTGATCCTTTAAACCTGGCCTGTTAGGGGCAACCTGAGGACCAGGGTTGGGAACACTGCTCTAGTTAATGTTGTTCATACAGTAGTGCGCCAAAATTAAAAGTGTCTGGATGCTAATGGTGACCACTTTGAGCACCTAATGTGATTGCATAATTCAAACATGGCTTACAGCTGCCCTTTGATGTTCATATAAATCTGGTAATAACAGTTTTAGGGATGTACCGATACTAGTATCGGTGCCGATACTGCCGTTTGCACGAGTACTTGGCTTTTTAAAAAAATTTAAAAAGTATCGGTACAAGTGTCGGTGCATCCCTAAATAGTGTATGCATATATTTTTCATGTGGAAGTGTGCATACATTTTTTTGAGTCCCTCTGTATTTACTCTTCAGGTAATAGTCATTTTCCATAAGGCCCCGTTCACACTGTGCGATTTATCGAGCGGATTTTGCCGTGCTATGTATCATCTACAATGCATTTCAATGGAGTTGTTCACATCTTGCCGCGCGGCGTCGCGGTAGCATGTCGCTGGTCCATGACCCTTTTTTACGATTTCCATTGGTGGTGGTTTGCAAAATCGCAACGTCGCGCGACAGTGTCGGAAAAACGCGCGATTTTCAAATAGCACCGTGTGAACGGGGTCTAAAATCACTGACTCCTGGCAGTAGTGTTATAGAAAATCGCTTCTCATTGCATCTATTACTGCATCCTGCACCTTAATATTTAATATAGCTTGTGCTGTTTAAACCGGTGATTATTTTAACAGAAAACAATGTATTCCCGTGGTTACCTGGATTATAACCGTTATTTGTATGGAAGGATACTTTCCTATCAGTTTACCAAACTCAGGGCTCGCCACTTTTATACCAAAATTAGGAGCCCGTAAGAAAGCCTAGTGGCCAATTTCAAGTTTCTTTGTGGGGGGGGGGGTAGAAGGCAAAAACGTTTCCCGTGTGAACTTGCATCGCATAATCATAAATGTTGGAGCCGGAGTTAGAATTCCAGGAGCCTTGTGATTTGTCACGCCCTGATTTAAAGGGAATCTGAGAAAGCCCATAGTTTTCCTGTCGTTGTTTTCATTTTATTTTTGTCTGGTGTCCTGAAGCTGATGCGTTTATCGGTGGGAATTCTGCTGGCTCATAGGCCTGGAGCTCTGCGGCGGTCATTCGATCTCTCTCAAGGCATGCGTGTATCACGGCTGAATTTAAGGCGAGCCATGGGAGCCGTCCAGAGCTGCATGGTGGGTGCCAAGCCGAGGGAAACGACATCTGCTGCCGGGCATGAATTAGAACGCCCGGATTTTACTGCTGGTGTATTGCGGTTCTCTCATTCTCTGGCACTCTAGAACCGGATCTCCTCTTCCTGCTATCAGTGGAAGAACGTCTTGGGGTGTTACGCTCTCATTTTTTATTATCATGTACTTATCCTTACTCCTGCTTCTGTCTGTCGTATTAACCCCTTCACTGCTGAGCCATTTCACGTCTTAAAAAAACATGTTTTTCTTTTTTCTATTATTATTTTTATTATTTTTTTTTTTCTTTACACATGACCCTGCTAGCTGCCAGGAGTTGGGAGATATCTGGGTTCAATGGAACCACCTATCTTTCCTTAGGAGTCAATGAGGACGTTCCCCACACGTCGTCCAGCTGTGAAAGGGTTAATGAATATTTATAGGGTCATTACATCACAGACAAACCAAGATGATGTTCTGTAGGACTGGACCAGCAAGCGGCACAGATTGATGTTACCCTGAATCATTCAAAAATCTGTGAGACTGTGTAGCAGGCTGTGATCCTGTAAGATTAACCTCTTATTCCTTGGATGACATAAAACAATATAGAGCGCTTATTGGACCCAGTGAAAGTTCGGTCATCGTGGAGCGTCCGCCATCTTTTACCCTGAGTTAAGGACCTCTCGTGCTTCTCCAAACATGAACCCTTGTGGATAGAGGAATTAAGATAACAGCATCTCCTTAGAACAGGGCTGTCAAATTCACGGCACCCCCAGATGATGAGGATGATGATGATGCCTACAATGCCCACAATTTTTTCAATGCAGTAGATGGCCAAGGAAATATGGGAGTTGTAGTTCACAAACATTTGACAGCCCTGCCTTTTAGCTAATTAGATTAATATTTACTTTTATTAAAACCTTTAGACTGGGGTCAGACCAGCGCACTTTTAACGTGCGTTCTGGCGCACTTAATTACGGCCGCACTAGCAGCAAATGACAGGCAATGACGGCCAATATACAAAGTACGGCCGCACGAAAGTCCGGCCGCGCAACGCAAGTGGAAAATGAACGCATTTTTTTCGAGAACGCAGAACCGCTAGTACTGACATACAGAGTGCGCTGCGCCCGCTAGCGGTGTGTGTGTGTGATTTGGAGACGTCAGACCCTGCTCGTGTCCGGCCAACATAACGTCCAGACACCCAAAGTTTCCTGGTTTGGATCCGTAAAAAATCACGCACGAAAATGCGCATCGTATGACCGTTTTCGCGAATTCCGTGAAAAAATACGTCAATGCGTTCGGACGCACTTTTTTTACGTTCGCGTGTAAAAATGCTTTCGTTTGACCCTAGCCTTAACTCTGTTACTGATCGATGGTTGCTTTATCTTCTTCATAGTCTTCGATAATTCCTCCAGAACTACTTTGCTGATCTGTGGTGTTTCAATGCCGACAAATGCTGGCGTTTCACAAAAGTTAATCCGTGGCAGGAGAAGCTTCACAGTGGCGATTCACCTGTCGCTCTTTGGTTTTTACTTTTGTGAAACGCCGGAGTTTGTTGGTACTGTAATACTGGCAAACACCGGCTCTTACTGTATAAACCAGATTGTGAACAACCCTTGAGTATTTCTAGTTGCGGTACTTCACTCATGTAATGCATGTTTTGGTGGTCATTCGGGATGTTTCTGCCTCCTCGCTTGACTCTGGAGATCCTCATGACCGCGTTTGCGTTCGCTGTCCTGCTTGGCTGCTGACATATTTGGCAAATTGTCACCTAAGCCAGTCCTCGCACCGGGCGGACCGGCACGTGACTGGTTAAATTGCGTCACGAGCGTCCACGTATTGTTATCTTCTGATGGCGATCTTTCTCCAGAGAGTATTGCAGGATGCAATGATAACTTTTTTTTTTTTTTGTTGGACAAACAAATAAAACCATATGGCGATCTTTTGAAAGTCTCCTCCATTCTTCAGGTCATCACATTCTTTTTTTTTTTTTTTTGTATTTAAGGTTTTTATTTTGAAATAAAGTCAGCAAAACAAGCAAATAAAATGGCCTCGCAGGGCCATAATGTCATAGGAAGGATAACGTTCAAAACAGTAAGCATAGGCACAGCAAACAATAATATATCAGCAAAATCATCCCAATAGGGGGGTCTCATCTAGAACATGCATATATAAAGTCAACTGACTACAGCTGTAGGTCAGCAAAATCATCCCCAATAGGGGGGTCTCATCTAGAACATGCATATATAAAGTCAACTGACTACAGCTGTAGGTCAGCAAAATCATCCCCAATAGGGGGGTCTCATCCAAATGTAAGAGGATAGAAAGAAAACACTCGTAACTAAAGAAGGGGGGTCACGTGAAAAATCATCAAAAAGTCGAAAAAGGGGGAGGGGGGGGGTTAAAGCAACAAAAGAAAGTCTCAGTATCCCCAGCCGGGGAGTGTCATCAGAGGTGGGTATGAGAGGACCCAAAAACAGCAAGAGAAAATAAAAAACAGTCTCAGGTGGCCTATCAACCCGTGTCTCTAAAAGGAGGTTCTTGCTTGGCAGGTAGCTCGACCCACAAAAGGCCGATTCGTGCTGCCCAGGTCACCTCAACATCGGGGGATCGAGGTGTCTCAGGGATCTCCGCTTCAGCCTCCTTCATTATAGGTATCATCGTTTCTCCGGCAAGGCGGACCTCATCTGGAATGGGGGAATCCGCCGCACACCGGTCACCGGGTGGTGCAAGAGTGGTCGGGGCCCCCCCGTAAAACGTCGCTGCCTCCTCCACTCTAATCACAGGCTCACCAGAAGGCGTAATCATTTCACCGCTCGGCCTCGGATCCGCTCCCGGACTTGGAGGGTCAAGCAGCGGCACAGCCAACGGACCCGGTACATCAGGCTCCGGCAAAGTTGCACCGTTGTCCTCTGGGACAAGTATGTCCTCCTCCGGCAGGCGCGGGTGGGAAGCCGATGGCGTCCCGCAGCCTCCCAGTATGGCCATCATCCGGCGCCAGGTCCCCTTTGTGAGCGGGCTCAGATCGTCCCCCTCCAACAGCACCAAACAGGCCTCTAGGGCCTCGATCGCGACCATTTTCACTGCAGCGGGGGGAGGGGAAGCGACCCGGTTCCCAAAATCATCAGACCTCCGCCATCTGTCCCGATCAGTCAGCGGGAGACAGGGGCCCTCCGTCTCCGTAGCTCCCCTCACGGTTCCAGCATGGGAGGTACGTACAGGTGGGCACAGCAAGCGGGTAACCGGCGCCGAAGGGTAGGCCCCAAGATGGCCGCCGGCAGCGACCTCCATCAAGCGAACCGCCCGGGAAGCAGCTGTCTCAGGTCCGGTGGGGGGGTCAGAACGGGCCCCGGACAATACACCCCGATGGCCAACCACTCAGGGCTTGTAGCATGAATTCTCGGCGTCTATAAAGTGGCTTAAAGATACCTTTAGAGAGAGGACGGGTCGGAGCTCCACAGACACGCGTCGCCGTCCTCTCTCTTCAGCAGCCGGCCACGCCCCCCCTGGTCATCACATTCTGATCGTGTATATATAGTGTATGTTCTTTTTCTTTTCCTTATGTTGAATGGTCTGTTGTCATTATATCAGGTGGACAGGCCTTTACTGTGTCACTTTATTTGTTTCAGTTTCTGCAAAAGACACAAAATGTCCCGCTCGTTTGTGCCGTCAGTCCCGCATGACTTATTGATGATGACAGACCTGGTCATCCCGCGCTTTATCACCTATCTCATCCAGTACTTGAGGGATTGGTACAATGAGCCAGGTAAGAACAAGCTGAATTAAAAGTGAACTGGCTATCCTTAAGCAAGACTTTTTATTTTATTTGATATATTAAAACCCGGTTGAAAGCACTTCATGCAGCGCCGTTTCTTGTATATTACCGATCATTAATGGTCAGTGATATGATTTGCTCTAGAGACAAAGGATCTCCCTTCTCATACCCTGAGCACTAACCAGGTAAGACACCGCCGCAAAGCATAGCTGACATCGACCTTTGTGTTTATGGGACCACGACATGCTTTACTACTCCTTTATAATTCCCAAGCAATGACATGCGCAACCATGAAACATTTATTTAGTGAAAGGTTACGCTTACAAAACTCAAGAAAAGAAACACCTTTTTTGCTTGGCAACAATACAGTGTATACAGTAGCATAGTAAATTTCCGTGCTCTGGTTTGTTTTTTTATATATTCACAATTTTATTAAAACACAATGAATATACAGTAAACAAAGAGAAAAAACATAGCGCGCTCTTAAACCAGTTATCCCCACAGGATAATTATGTCGCCTATTAGTACAAAGCTCTCTCTAACTCAGCTCCCCACTACCTGTCCTCACTAATCACCAAATACACCCCAGCCCACTCCCGAAGATCAAACCGTGACCTGCGCCAGCTTCTCGCTGCATCACCTCTTCCCCATGATAGACTGCAGGATTTCTTATGCGCAGCCCCCATCCTCTGGAACGCTCTCTGTCAGACTCTTTCCCCTAGTCTCCCTTTCTTCAAACGCTCCCTTAAGACATTCCTATTCAGGCAAGCCTAACCACCCAACTCACTAATACACCTCCCTGCCCCAACCAGTCCATCTCTCTCACTTTGCATTCCATCTCTCTCACCTTGCAGTCCATCACTCTCACCTAGCAGTCCATCACTCTCACCTAGCAGTCCATCACTCTCACCTAGCAGTCCATCACTCTCCCCTTGCAGTCCATCACTCTCCCCTTGCATTCCATCACTCTCCCCTTGCATTCCATCACTCTCCCCTTGCAGCCCATCACTCTCCCCTTGCAGCCCATCACTCTCCCCTTGCAGCCCATCACTCTCCCCTTGCAGCCCATCACTCTCCCCTTGCAGCCCATCACTCTCCCCTTGCAGCCCATCACTCTCCCCTTGCAGCCCATCACTCTCCCCTTGCAGCCCTCTCCTCCTGTTTCCACCCCCCCAACCCTTCTAGATTGTAAATTCCCATGGGAATAGGGCCCTCGTTTCCTCCTGTACTGGTTTCTCAAATGTTGTCCAGTCTCAATGTATTGTAAACCTGTGTATATTGTGCACATTGTTCAGCGCTGCAGAATATGCTGGTGCTATATAAATAAAAAATAGGGAAGAACCAATTATCTGGAGCCGATATTCAGCAAATTACCGATAATCATTATCAGTCTTTTATTTGCCGATTTTCCCAATATTCTGAACCCCTGTATTTTCAGCACTGTATGTCCTACAGCAGGGGTCAGCAACCTTGGCCTTCCAGATATTTTGGAACTATATTTCCCATGAGGCTCTATTTGGTGGCTGAGCATCGTGGGAGTTGTAGTTCCAAAACACCTAGAGGGCCAAGGTTGCTGACCCCTTATAGGTTCATGAGACGTGTCATTGCAAAGGCCAGAGTCCAGACATGGCCATGTTGTGTGTAACAAATAGCAGCATAAATAAAAATATTTCTTTTATTAAACTGAATAAATGAAATGTGTTTTACAGGATTGTAAGAGGTATCCTTGCAAAGGCCAGAGTCTATCCTTTCCAATGGTACTAGACATGGCCATGTTGTTGGTAAAATAGAAGCTTAAATCATTTTTTTAGCTTCATGATGTTTCGGGGGCATAAATTATAAAAATAAGTAATGCGTTAATATACAATAATTAAGGCCCTAAGTTGCAACATTAATATTTCCAGTTCCTTTTGGGTATTATGGTTGAATATATATGAAAGAAAAAAAACAAAAACGGTGTAATATGAATTGAAAGTTTACTTGGCAACTTATATCAACAGCTTATAACAAATATTTTACAGTAACAAACAAGTAAAGCAATTACAAAAGAAACAGTAAACAAAACCTTACAAAAATGAATGAATACAAGATGCAATAAAAGTACAAGGCCGCCCGCTTTTAGCGGGGGGGGGGGGGCTGAGTTCTCATGGTCAGCCTTCCGAGCTCAAGGTACAGAGAGAAAGAGACCCAACTTTTACCAACACACACATTTATTCCCAGTGGGAGTCACCATAGGAGGCTGACTTAACCCTTTCCCCTGGCTTAACCCTTTTCCGCTGCGCAGCCTGAACTCAGGCCGACCCTTGCAGTCAATGACGTGCGTCGGCTGTGCGGGAAGGCCGAATCAGAGGCCTGCGGCGGCACCGGGCGGTGTGGCGTACTGGTGTTAATCCCCTCCCGACAGGCGACAACCGCCCGTCGTTAATGATGTCACAGCTAGCCACAGAAGACTTTCCAGGCATAAAGCCTACACACTGCCCCTAGTGGTCCCTCTTTGGTATTAACAATCATTCAATTATTATCATTTCTAAATATGATGATTTATGACACAAATCATTCGTGATCACTACAAATGAAATGGACATCGTTCAATGTTTAATTGGTTTTTAATTAAACACTTTCAATAATGTCAGATTTGTGTTATCGGCTATCGACCAGAAAGGCTGCCGATGATCGGTATCGGCTCTGAATAAGGCTCGGGTCAGATGAGCGCATTTTGTACGGACTGTGCGTCTGTGCAGTACGGACGTACTTACTGACTGACAACAAGGTAGTGGCCAAACAGTCCGTTTTTTTCACTGACGTATTTTTTGACTGATGTAGCAGGGAAAATAAATTACAATGATAAAACATTCTGTCCGTCAAAAATGCTGGACGTATAAATGCAGTCCGTCTGACCACCTTCCATCACTCACACACAAAGCTATGCGGACGTTGTGGACGTGGCGCACTCTGCACGTCCGTTCTAGCAGTATTACGTTCTTGCCTAACCTGCGTCCGTTTGCAGCGTCCGTCAGCCCCCGCACTTCTGTGCGGACGTACTTCGTGTGTGGGGCTCCATTTAACACAATTGTATGCTATCACGGACGTACTTGTGTGCGGCAATACGGACGTTAACACTGCGCTCGTCTGACCCCAGCCTTAATGATCTCTGTCTATCCCAGTCATGGAATAACGGTGATCTCTGGGACAATCAGGCTCTCAAAAATAACTACCAAAATACATACAGGGTTATTCAGAGAGAGGTGAAAAGCAGGAGAATGACTGGAGAATGAAAAATTCTAGGTCAAAATAGCCAAACCAGAAAAATTCTCCCTTTCATCTCACTTTCCAAATCGGCTATTTTGACCTAGAATTTTTCATTCTCCAGTCATTCTCCTGCTTTTCACCTCTCTCTGAATAACCCTGATAGAGATCCTAGGCATATGAAGAACTCTGTAAATCAGAACAAAAGAAAAATAAACTTCTTTTCAATTGGTTTCCTTTTAGCTACACCAATAATGAACATTTTCACTGCTAAAATTTAAAAGAAAAGCTGTTTTCCCAAGCGAAACGTTTCATTCATGACCATAAAAATAGAAACTCCAAATGAACTTGCTATATTGTGTGTGTGTGCGCATTTATTAGGAAAAGCATTAAAAAAAACACCTTTAAACTGTACTGAAAATCTAATTTTATTTCATCTTAATTATTGTTAGGATTTTACTTATAAATCCATAAAGCTCTGAGACGCCGTACCTGCTTTTGTATTGTTAAATTATATGCCTTTTTTATTATTTTCAGCGGATTCTCCAGCCGAGCGAGACCTTCAGAAATCCCTCCAGGCACTGGATCCTCAGATCTCCTTCCTGGAAGAACTAACCAAGATGGGAGGTGCGATGAGATCTGTTCTCACCCAGGTGCTGACCAACCCGAAACACTACAAAGACCTCTGCTCTGGTAATACGTTCATGAAACGTCACGTGAGGTTTATACCTGTGTTTGTCAGACTAGAGGACATGCATTAATTGAAAATGGATGAAATTATACATCTATAATATAGAAAATGAACACATTTGACGGTAGGGTAATGGACTCGGTTGGGATCTGTGATAATGAGTAACTTGACATTAGGCCTGTGCCATATAGCCAAAATAATCATATTGCGATTTTTTTTTTTTTTTTTTTTTTTTTTTTGAATGAATATTGCGATTTTATTTACGATTAGCACATGGATACTGCCCCAGCTCACACATGGATACTGCCCCAGCTCACACATGGATACTGCCCCAGCTCACACATGGATACTGCCCCAAGCTCACACATGGATACTGCCCCAAGCTCACACATGGATACTGCCCCAAGCTCACACATGGATACTGCCCCAAGCTCACACATGGATACTGCCCCAAGCTCACACATGGATACTGCCCCAAGCTCACACATGGATACTGCCCCAAGCTCACACATGGATACTGCCCCAAGCTCACACATGGATACTGCCCCAAGCTCACACATGGATACTGCCCCAAGCTCACACATGGATACTGCCCCAAGCTCACACATGGATACTGCCCCAAGCTCACACATGGATACTGCCCCAAGCTCACACATGGATACTGCCCCAAGCTCACACATGGATACTGCCCCAAGCTCACACATGGATACTGCCCCAAGCTCACACATGGATACTGCCCCAAGCTCACACATGGATACTGCCCCAAGCTCACACATGGATACTGCCCCAAGCTCACACATGGATACTGCCCCAAGCTCACACATGGATACTGCCCCAAGCTCACACATGGATACTGCCCCAAGCTCACACATGGATACTGCCCCAAGCTCACACATGGATACTGCCCCAAGCTCACACATGGATACTGCCCCAAGCTCACACATGGATACTGCCCCAAGCTCACACATGGATACTGCCCCAAGCTCACACATGGATACTGCCCCCAGCTCATGGATACTGCCCCCAGCTCATGGATACTGCCCCCAGCTCACACATGGATACTGCCCCCAGCTCACACATGGATACTGTCCCAGCTCATGGATACTGCCCCAGCACATGGATATACTGCCCCAGCACATGGATATACTGCCCCAGCACATGGATATACTGTCCCAGCTCACGGATATACTGCCTCAGCTCACGGATATACTGCCCCAGCTCACGGATATACTGCCCCAGCTCACGGATATACTGCCCCAGCTCACGGATATACTGCCCCAGCTCACGGATATACTGCCCCAGCTCACGGATATACTGCCCCAGCTCACGGATATACTGCCCCAGCTCACGGATATACTGCCCCAGCTCACGGATATACTGCCCCAGCTCACGGATATACTGCCCCAGCTCACGGATATACTGCCCCCAGCTCACGGATATACTGCCCCCAGCTCACGGATATACTGCCCCCAGCTCACGGATATACTGCCCCCAGCTCACGGATATTGCCCCCAGCTCACGGATATTGCCCCCAGCTCACGGATATTGCCCCCAGCTCACGGATATTGCCCCCAGCTCACGGATATTGCCCCCAGCTCACGGATATTGCCCCCAGCTCACGGATACTGCCCCCAGCTCACCTCTTTGCGCCGCGTGTTCGGCTCCCTGTGAGCTTCCGGCGGCATGGAGCTTGGGCGCTCGTCTGGGGGAACCACGTGACGAGCCGCGAGAACGCGGCTGTACACGTGGTTCCCCCTGCGAGCGCCCAAAGCTCCATGCCGCCAGAAGCTTACAGGGAGCCAATAAAATTGCAGCCTTATGCGATTTAGAAATTGCATGTGCTTAAATCGAGATTTTTTTTTTTTTTTTTGCGATTGCGATTAATTGCACAGCCCTACTTGACATACATGACATATATATATATAATCTCACGAGTATAGCCGGTCTGGACCTCAAGAAGAGAGGAATCCTCTTGAAAGCTTGTCTTTTAAATGTAAAGTTAGTCCAATAAAAAAAGGTATCTCTACGTAAAGCTATACTCGTGATTTTGGCATCTGGACTAACATGGCCTATCGAATATAAATATATATCTATTACTGAATATTCACAGATACATACACTGCCTGGCCAAAAAACAGCCACACATGCTAATATTTACTTGAAGCGTCTTTTGCTGTGATTAGATCACACATTCGCACGTGGCATCGTTTCGATAAGTTCATGCAATGTCACAGCATTTACAGTTGTGTTCAAAATTATTCAACCCCCACTGAAATTGAGTGTTTTGGCCAGTTTGACATTGATTTTGATCATTCAGTCATCTTGCTTACAATTAAATCAAAGACGCACGTGTAGGTCAGACAAATATAACATAACATTTATAATGAAATAACCACAAATGTCTTTTCTGTGCTCACATCATTATCAGTTTTATTCAACCCCCAAGTGACATTCAATCTTAGTACTTAGTACAACGTCCTTTTACAGTTATAACAGCTTTTAAACGTGAAGCATAGCTTGACACAAGTGTCTTGCAGCGATCTACGGGTATCTTGGCCCATTCGTCATGGGCAAAAGCCTCCAGTTCAGTCACATTCTTAGGCTTGCGCACTGCAACTGCTTTCTTTAAGTCCCACCAGAGGTTCTCAATCGGATTTAAGTCAGGTGACTGCGATGGCCACTCCAAAATGTTCCAGCCTTTAATCTGCAACCATGCTCTAGTGGACTTGGAGGTATGCTTGGGATCCTTGTCCTGTTGAAAGGTCCAACGTCTCCCAAGCCTCAGCTTTGTGACGGACTGCATCACATTGTCATCCAATATCTCCTGGTACTGAAGAGAATTCATGGTACCTTGCACACGCTGAAGCTTCCCTGTACCTGCAGAAGCAAAACAGCCCCCAAGCATGATTGACCCCCCGCCATGCTTCACAGTAGGCAAGGTGTTCTTTTCTTCATAGGCCTTGTTCTTCCTCCTCCAAACATAGCCTTGATCCATGGGCCCAAACAGTTCTAATTTTGTTTCATCAGTCCACAGAACACTATCCCAAAACTTCTGTGGTTTGTCCACATGACTTTTGGCATACTGCAGTCGACTCTTCTTATTCTTTGGAGACAGCAAGGGGGTGCGCCTGGGAGTTCTGGCATGGAGGCCTTCATTACGCAGTGTGCGCCGTATTGTCTGAGCTGAAACTTCAGTACCCACATCTGACAAATCTTTTCTCAGTTCCTCAGCAGTCACACGGGGACTTTTCTCCTCTCTACGCTTCAGGTAGCGCACAGCAGTCGAAGTCAGCATCTTCTTTCTGCCACGACCAGGTAGCGTTTCAACAGTGCCCTTTGCCTTGAATTTGCGAATGATGCTTCCTATGGTCTCTCTTGGTATGTTTAACATCTTTGCAATCTTCTTATAGCCATTGCCCTTCCTGTGAAGAGTAATCACCTCTTCTCTTGTCTTCCTGGACCATTCTCTTGACTTCACCATGTTTGTAACCACACCAGTAAATGTCTAGAAGGAGCTGAGTATCACAGTCATTTTAAAGCTGCCTAATTGGTGCTTATTATGCTTTATTGCTGCTCCGTGACATCCACAGGTGTTTTCAATACCTGATTGAAAACACTTGAATGAACCTCTGTTCTTCAGAGTGGTAGTCTTTAAGGGTTTGAATAATTGTGTCAATGAAGAATTCACAAAATAAACATTTACTACTGTATTACAAAACCAATTGATGTCATTTTAGTTGCATATGGTTCTTTAAAAAGTCCTTGTAGGATTTCATTCTGAATACAATTACAAATGTACACTAAATTCCCTAAAACCCTTTACAGCATTGGGGGTTGAATAATTTTGAACACAACTGTATTTGCTTCCAGAGTGGCATTAATCTGTGGCCAAGATCTTGGGTTGATGATGGGAGAGTCGCAGCGCTGCGTAAAGTCTTCTCCAGCACAATATCCCAAAGATTCTCAATGGGGTTAAGGCTGGGGTCAGACGAGCGCAGTTATCACGTCCGTGTTGCCGCACATTTGTACGTCCGTGGCTGCATAGCATTCTGACCAATGGAGCCCCACACACGAACTACGTCCTCACGGAAGTGCGGACGCATGACGGACGCGGCAAACGGACGCAGGTTAGGCAAGAACGTAATACTGCTAGAACGGACGTGCGGAGTGCGCCACGTCTGCAACGTCCGCATAGCTTTGTGTGTGAGTGATGGACTGCATTTATACGTCCAGCATTTTTGACGGACAGAATGTTTTATCATTTTAATTTACTTTCCCTGCTACATCCGTCAAAAAATCCGTCAGTGAAAAAAACCGACCGTGTGGCCACTACCATGTCAGTCAGTCAGTCAGAAAGTACGTCCGTACTGCACGGACGCACAGTCCGTACAAAATGCGCTCGTCTGACCCTAGCCGAAGGTCTGGACTGTGCGGTGGCCAATCCATGTGTGAAAATGATATCTCATGCTCCCTGAACCACTCTCGTACAATTTGAACCTGATGAATCCTGGCATTGCCATCTTGGAATATGCCCGCTGTGCCATCAGGGGAGAAAAAAAATCCTGATCATTCAGTATATTCAGGGAGTCGCATGACCTCATTTTTTGGGCCAAAACTTTGCTGAACCGAGACTTGAAAAACTGAAGCAGCCCTGGATCATACATTGGTGGTGACTCGCTTTTTTTTTTTTTTTTTTGGCCAGGTGGTGTTTTATACATTTATTTATTTATCTATTTATAAAGTATTTTACCAGGAAGGATACATTGAGATTTCTCTCGTTTTCAAGTATGTCCTGGGTTCAAGAACATTGAAGTGTTACAGTTACAGAAAAACAAAGTAATACAATGCAAGATATTAAAAAAAACAACACAAATATACAGATTAACAGAAAATAAATATGTAGGAAATATAGTCACTAGGTTACATGTTTACAGGTGCATTCTGTATTGAGGTATGTTAGTAAGGAGCTCTTGAGTGACTTAAAACTGGGGGAAGATTTGATGGTGTCTGGGAGGTTATTCCATAATTGTGGTGCTCTGTAGGAAAATGAGGACCGAGCCACTTTCTTTATGTATTGTGGCATTGCAAGTAAGGTGCTGGTCCTGGATCGGAGGTTATAGGATGAGGGAGTCTGCTGGGGGAAGCAGTCTATTCAGGTAGGGTGGCAGCTTCCCAGAAATGCTCTTAAACACCAGGCTGGAAAGGTGAAGGGTGCGTCTGGATTCCAGCGATGGCCAGTTTAGCTCTTTTAACATGTCACAATGGTGGGTCATGTAGTTACATTGTAGTGCAAAGCGGCAGAATGAGTTATACAATGTAGTAAGTTTATGAAGGTGTGTTTGCGGGGCGGCTGCATACACTACATCTCCGTAATCAATAGCCGGCATAAGCATTTGTTGTACAATCTGCTTTCTTACCGCGGGACTCAGTCAGGATTTGTTTCTGTACAGGGCACCTGGTTTGGAGTAAAGTTTAGATGAGAGTTTTTTGATGTGGGGGCCAAAGGATAGATTAGGGTCCAACCACATACCTAGATATTTGAGAGAAGTGACTGTGGTCAGCAAGCCATTTGATTTTGTCCCAACACATAGATGGGGATTTTGCAATTTATGTAGTTTAGGTTTTGTTCCAAAGAGCATTGTTACAGTTTTGTCAGTATTTAATAAATGTTTGTTGTTTTTGATCCACTTTTCTACCTCTGTGAATTGTTCTTGCAGCACGGCCTCCAGCTGCGGGAGATTTGGTTTGCTGGTATAGATTAGTGTCGTCTGCGTACATATGTACAGTTGAGGCTTTGCAGACGTTGGGCAGATCATTTATGAATATTGTGAATAGCAGGGGGCCGAGTATTGAGCCTTGGGGTACACCGCAAGTGACTGGGAGGGGGAGGGAGGAGCTGCCAGAAATTGACACATATTGTGATCGGTCGGATACATATGATTGAAACCAGGTTAGCGTGCGATCACCGATGCCAGAGTTTTTAAGTTTTTCTAACAAGATGCCATGGTCTACCATGTCAAAGGCCTTGGCAAAATCAAGGAAGATGGCTCCAATTAGGTTTCCTTGTTCCATCCCAGCTTGGATATCATTGCAGACTTTTAAAAGGGCAGTTGTAGTTGAGTGATTTGGACGAAAGCCTGATTGATCCGGGGTTAAGTAGTTCCAATATTGATAATAATCACGTAATTGTGTGTAGATGCATTTTTCCAAGACTTTTGACATTACAGGGAGCAACAATATCGGACGGTAGTTGGATACCAAAGTACTGTCACCACTTTTATGGATAGTGTGGAGAATTAACCGTCTCCTGTCCGTCCTCTTTCTCTTATCTCGGAACCCTGTCTCGAGCTGATATTGACACCTTGGATTAAAATTTTCGTCAACGTTGAGAGAGAAGTGATTTAGACATGACAAATTAAGACATGGAAGCCTTCTAGTCACTCAAAACACATCTCTGCAGATTTTTTATCTGGACACATTATTTATACATTTCTGCAAAAAAAGGCTGAGTTTCTCATCTCATGTTATAATTGGTAGAGCGGGAGGTGGTGGCTACAAAGCCCCCCCCCCCCTAACGTACAGAGCACGTGATTTCGGGGAAATTGCAGAATCATTTCTTCAAAAACGAAACTAATCCTGCAGGATACAGAAACGAAACTTAATAACAGGGATTCTGCATATATGTGTCCCATATTAAACTAAAGAAATATATATAGATTGCTACTGATCAGTGCGAGGAGTTTAATGGTCTTGTTCCCCTCAGATAGGTACCACTCTTGCAGTCTTCCAGAGCTTGGGTATGTATCCAGTCGCCAGTGACTCATTTATTAGGGTTGCGACAGGATTTGCAATTGCTGGCGCACTGATTTTCAGCAGCATTGCTGGTATTTGATCAGGTCCAGACTGGTATTTCATTTTTTGCCTACGGAGAAGTTTAATAACGATACTGACAGGCACTGGTCTAAAACTGAATTCCTGTCTGATACAGGGACTTTGCACAGTTGGAGGGGCCTAACCTGCATGAGGCCTCTCTGATTGCATGTCATTTCCTAGCTTGGCAATCAAAGTGGTGGCGCATCCAACAAAATAATCATTAAAGGCATTTGCTACATCTAGGGGGTGTTGCAGGGTTTGGTTGTTTACTTTGACAGCAGCTGGCTGGGAGTGGACTGGGGGTGCTTGTATGTTACTTATGGTTCTCCAAAAGTTTCTAGGGTTTGATATGTTATTATTTAGATTTTCATTGGAGTAATGGGCTTTGGCCATTTTTGTTTGGTGCCTACGTATCCCTAAACCAAAAGTGTTTTGGATTTTGGAATATTTGCTTATAATAATGAGATCTCTTTGGGATGGGACCCATGCCTGAACACAAAATTAATTTATGTTTCATATAGACAAAGCAGGAGGCCATGTCTATAGCATGTTTTTAATACTTTACCACTGACACGTGAGGCCAGGTGTGGAATTTCCATCTTTTAGTGTCATGTTTGTGCTCCATGTGTACACACACACACACACTGCTGACACCTCCATATCCTTACATGACATATGCTGTGTGGTAGTTTATTAGATGGTTAATGTATCTGCCGCTGTATTCCTTCCCTACCAGTGTGTAATTTAGGACAAGGACAAGAAAACAAAAAATACGTGATCGCATAAACATTGATCATCATTAATTCTGCAAATCTCACATGCCATTCTATGCATTGCATCGATCGTGGCGGCTGCAGTAGCAGGAGTGGGGCTGATACACTGTGATGCTGATAGTTATCTGTTACTACGGTGACGGGGTGAGACAATCAGTAAACGTGTAAAATCTCAGTACAGCCACTCTGACGACATTCCTTTCTATAAAAACACTCCCATGGCCGTACACAGAGATTGGGAAAGGTTACAACGCTGCTGTGTCTGTGGGTGTATGCGCGGCAGCAGCATTACCTTTTAAGAGATCCAGCGCTTAACCATTAAACCTTTAACTGAAGAGGATAGCACCTGTTGGAAAGAATCGAGTTAATATACTATAAAAGATGAACGCAGCACTGCAATCTGTGAAAGGACCAGTTTATTGGGCTAGCAGCAACATTTTGGTCTCCTCTTTTCAGATGTGTAACTGCTTTTCTGACCCCGAGAAAGGCTGTTAAAGCCGAAATGTTGCTGCTAGCCCAATGAACTTTTCCTTTTACAGAATGAAGTGCAGGGAGAAGCTCCAAACCGGCACCGTTCTGTGGCAACTCGTGTGTCACGGCTGGAGTGATCCAGCTCGTTCAATATCGACAAATAAAAGGCCGATACCGATATCAGTAATTTGATGAATATCGGCCTCCGACATTATTTATATATATATATATATATATATTTATACTATTATCGCATGGTGTGCATAATGAGTTCACACATTGTTTAGATTCTTTGAATTGTCCCACATTGTTTCCAGGAATCGCATGGTGTGGGATGTAAAAGGCACGTAACGTCTGCCCTAAAATTGCCACTTAACGTATTATCACGTAGTAATAGAGGATCGCGGCTGTAATGTGGGTAGTAGTGACAGAATCACACCGCGGGGGTTGTGAAATGACTAATGTTAACAGTTTGGTTGACAGATGGGTCTTTTTGGACTCCTTATAATTGTTGATGTTCTTTGCTCGCCAGCATTCAACGTGTTAACCACCTGTCGCCTGGCCTTTCCAGGAACATTCTGTTTGCTACGTGCGAAACATGATCCATTTTTAACAGTAGAATTATTATTTTTTTGCATACTGTACGGCAGTACAGTAACACAATGTCCCTCCAGTGGCAGAGTTTCTAAAGGCAGAGGTACAGGCGACACAGGCAGTAAAATGTATAAAGGTATCTATGTGCTGGAAGGTCTGGCTTAAAAATCAGGCAGGAGGTTGTGGTCACTCCAAAATCTTCCCGTGTCCAAAGTGGAAGCAAAGCCGTGCTAGGTTCTTTCTATTTTACAGCTTCCTCTCCGTCTATCACAGGGAATTAAATGCAAAAGAACCACAAAGTGTCCATCAAGCTATGAAATAAATAGAAATAATATACACTTGAATCTGAGCTCACCGTATAGTGCAGGGGGATCAGCAACCTTGGCTCCCTGATATTTTGGGAACTACATTTCCCACATGGCTCAGTCAGCCTAATGGGTGACTGAGCATCATGGGAGACGTAGTTCCCACAGCATCAGGGAGCCAGGTTTGCTGCCCCCTGGTATAACGAATCATCCTGCTGAATGCATTTCGGCAATTTAGGACCCCCCCCCGTATGCTTCTGATAAATTTTTTCCATCATTATTTGTATATTACAATCGTTCTTTTTATCATTTATCCAGCTCCGAGCTGCAGCTATGACAAGTATCTCACCGCTCTGAAGGGATCCGGTTTGGCAATTCCAGAGGAAAAAACACAAAGTGCCGCACAGGAGCCGTCGCCGGGACCTAGTGCACTGCAAGTGCAAGGTATGTGTACTGTTGTTGAACAGGAAAACGTTGCCTGCTCTGTTTTCACTAGCATCAGTGATCAGCCTCCATGCAGCATGTCGCCTGGCTTTGAGCTCTATTCCTTCCCTGACGCTAACGGCTCAAGCTGCTATTCTGACCTTCCTGCAAGCTTTGCATCTCTCTTGCTATAACATTAACAATTCCTATAGTTTAGTTCAAGAGTACTGTATGGTAGGGTGTACAGCCTAAATAATAAGCGTTAATAAAGGTCCTCCCTAAGGCTGGGGTCAGACGAACACTGTGCGAACGCGCATGCAGCCGCACTTTATTACGGCCGTAATAGCAGCAAATGATGTCCAATGACGGCCAATATACGAAGTACGGCCGCACGAAAGTTCGGCTGCGCAACGCAAGCAGCAAACGAACGCATTTTTTCGAGAAAGTGGAACTGCTAGTACTGACACACAGAGTGCGCTGCGTCGGCATAGCGGTGTGTGTGCGTGATTAGGAGACGTCAGACGCTGCACATGTCCGGCCAACATCACGTCCATTTGTTTTTTTATAGCTCCGTCAAAAAAATACGTCGAAATTGCGCATTGTATGACCGCTATCGCATCTTCCGTGAAAAAATGCGTTCGGACGCATCAACGCACTTTTTGATGGTAGACGTGAGAAATGTGTTCGTCTGACCCTAGCTTTAGTCAAAGCTGACAAAAGCGTGGCTAGCTGCAGTATAGATGGCACAAATGAGGTTAACCCTGAAGCTGAACAGACACTCTTGGATACTGCGCCTGGCAACAAGGCTTAATGTGTAAAAATTAAAATAAATGAAGGTAGGAAAACCGTCCTTCTAGGGTGTCGGACAATGGGAAAGCAGAAAGTTAGAGAAGATACCTTTGAGGATCACCGGGTGCTGGAATAAGGGGTGATGTCCAGACTAGCTACAAATAACCACCAAGGGAGCGTCTCAAAGCACCAGTACCCCAGCTAGGTCAGTAAGGCAATTACTCCATAGTCAGAATAGAAAAGGTAAATAATTAGAGATACTAGATTACTTGTATCTCGATCTCCCTTTTCTATGATTCATAAAACTTGTTAACAGGGGCAGGGGCTTGTGTCGCGTCTCTCATCTTGTCCCACGTCATACTCCCTTTTGTTCATGATAAATGCACAGATTGATAAACCATACAGAAATTCATGAACGTGACCTTCAGTTGTGGCTGGGAAATAGTTAATCACAGCCCTGTTTATGTTCTCGAAAACGCAGAAAACATTTGCAAAAACTAAAAATCTGTTGCAGCTTTCTCAAAACTGTTTAAGCATTTTATGTATTGGGATTTTTGATACGTGGTATAGTTTACCTGTCATCGCAGCACACATAGGGCAATATTCCAAAGCTGGTGCTAACGTAGCCAGAGCCATTATAGTCTATGGAGTTATTAAGTTTACAACAGCTCTGGTTAAGTTTGCACCAGCTTTGGAATATTACCGATAGACTCTTTTCTTGACTTTGCATGTGAAATCTGTTTATACTCTGTATTTACATCTTTTCTTCATTTCAATTAACAGAAGTCACATCTGGAATAGACACTCCCGAAGGGACAGATTCTTCAGACGAGGTCAGTTTTGGTTTAGCGCAGCCGTTCCTAGATATTCACAGTTCTTCTGTGGATGAATCTAATTGTACAGGGACCTATTATGATTGATTGCCCTTAAAGAATATATAATATTTTGGGGCTCTTTTGACCTTGGTTGAGACTTATTCCTCTTCTATGAATTCCTCTGCATCCAATTTGAGCAGTGTTTCCTAAACCTGTTCTCAGGACCTGCTGACAGGCCAGGTTTGCAGGATATGTGAAGCACAGCGCGGGTGATATAATTTGCTGCTCAGTGATTGCAGGATTTTGTCTGCATTTCCCCAAGGTAATCCTTAACGTGACATTAAAGTAAAAAAAAATTTCCCTCCCCCAATGTAAATTAAAGCACTTACCTTAAATGATGTCTCTTTTTGTGATCTTCCTCTTCTTTCCTCTTCTTTTCACCCTCTTCTCCAGCGATGCGGCGGGTCTCTGATCAAGCGATGACACCTGGCTCTTCTTGTCCCACAGTGTCAGCAGGCGCGTCCCCGCGATCCGGCGTCCATAGACTCACACTGCGCATCACGGGCGAAAATGGGTACTGCGCATGCGCGCGCCCCAAGATCCTTTGCGGCCGCTCGGGCCGCAAAGGACATTCAGCTCGCGAGTGCGCCGGCGATCGGAGGCAAGTTTAAACTGCTCTTGCAGGGTTTTTTCTTTTACTTTTTGCATGTATCTACTGCTTGCTAGCAGTAGATATATGCAAAAAAATTTTGGCTGCAAATATCCTTTAAAATCTGGCCTGTCAGTGGTACTTGAAGACAGGTTTGGGAAACTGCTTTACATAGACAGCAGTGCAGGTAGCTTTTCGGTTGGTTTGGATCAACGGAGGCACCTTGGTACTCTTCGCTTGGAGGAGGATTCACAACACACGTTTAGTCTATTTTTGTTTTAAGTTTTTTATATTATTGTCATCAAAAGAGACTTTAAAGGGACACTGTAGCACCCTGGCCACTTTAGATAAACTGTAAAGGTCGAGGGGAGCGTCAGAGTGTTACACTTTCCTTTCGTCATGTTACTATAAATGTAATCTCGCATGCTTTAATGTATTTTTTCAGTTTGCTGTTGTGTTGCAGGAGGACCAGAATGGCAGACAGAGCGTAGGGAAGCGCAAAAGAGTAAAACTTAGCAGCACCACCAAAGGTATGTGCACCTTTCAACTTTACTTGACCATCTTCTTGGTTAAGCACTAACTAACTCAAATAAAGTCTCTTAGGTCTGATGCCAAACAGCCTGGAAATGTTTTGATTCTTCCGGCTGCTAAACCACGCAAGGCCCCACAACATAATGGACTCTATTACATTCTTCGCGCAAAAATGTGCGCGTGTGTTCATAAACGCATTAACGCGAGGGGAAAAACCCTTCACGCCGACCGTCAAATTACGACGTTCACGCACACGATGCGCGTTACCGTCTAACGCGAGTTACCCTGCGCGAGCAAAAGTTCATGCGCGCATCCCATACTTAACATTGTGAGCGCAAATGCGTTTGTGCGCTGGTACGCGGCCGGTATTACAATCGATGCACAACTTTTTACGAACGATGTTTGCGCGCATAATTTTAACGTCTTTTAAAACCTGGTGGTAACTGCAAATCTGAACGTTCTGGCCGAAACCAAATACACCAGCACGAAAAAAAAATAAAATACAGCACAGTATAGTTACAGATTCTACACATACCCAAACAATAAAATAGAGAGGTTGTGCGTGTTTTTTTTTTTTTTATTGCTGCAGCATATATTCTCAGATTGATTTTGTCAGGCGCAAAAACTGAAAAGGAGACAATTGTGGTTCTTAATTCTGATTGGCTGAATCGCGTGAAAAAACAGCCTGCACACTGATTTCGGCGCGCAGCGTTAATTTGCGTTACTTTTTGTGCGCGATATTTTTTGACGGATGAAAAAATGCGCTCGGATCGTAATACCTGCGTTAATTTATGTGCGTTAACGTTTATCGCTGCGCACAAAAAAATATGCGCTGCGCGTACGAATTTGCACGGAGAATGTAATAATGCCCACTGTTGGGTAGGTCACCGGGGTTATGCTGGTGTGAAGTGGGCATCCCCAACATCTTGGACGCTGTAGTTTGTAAACTACCTTGAGCAGGCTCCTCTTTTCCTATCGTTCTCAGTTTAACAAGGTCCAACAGTTTTATCCTACCTTTTGTACAGCGCTGCTGACTATGCTGGCGATTCTTTAAAGGGACACTACACATCCTGACCACTTTATCTTTTTATGAGGT
Source organism: Leptobrachium leishanense (assembly GCA_009667805.1). Taxonomy (NCBI): domain Eukaryota; kingdom Metazoa; phylum Chordata; class Amphibia; order Anura; family Megophryidae; genus Leptobrachium; species Leptobrachium leishanense. The sequence goes on from CM019069.1 coordinate 46,196,082, forward strand.
CAGGATGTGAGGCGTGCCTGCCCCAATCGGGGGATATATCGCTGGGTGAAGTGGAGCAGTTCCCTCCACCCCGCCCAGCTTCACCCAGCTTGAATTTCCCAGCTGCCGGCCACCAGATTAGTGACTAGCGACATCAGCAGAGGGCATCTGCGATGGTGAGCGGTCTCAGGGAGGCAGAGATAAATCGGAGCTGCGTGCATGTGCATATCCGATCAACTGTTCTGCGCAGGTGCTATGGAACTTGCATGAGTAAAGTGCGCAAGTCCCGTAGCGGTGGGCAACTTGTGGTCCCTACGCTACAGAAGATGCATAGGGTGCAAATTGAATAGAAAAGCTTCACGGATGTCCAGGTTCTTTAATCCCTGAGTCAGAGAGGAGGAGCAGTGAGCGGCGAGGGACTAAAGGGGAGTAAATTAAAATTTAATAATTGGGCAGAGGCCGTCAACAGCATTTTCCCAATTATTTAAAAGCAAAAAGAAAACTTTTAAAACTCTTCTAATATTATCCTTTAAATTATTGTAATGGATTGAGGTTTTAAAGAGACACATGGTGCCCCTATAAGAACACCGTCCATCAAGAGTGGGGGAAACACAGTTTCTTTGCATCCAAATAATATTTTTCTGTTCCTTAGCATCAAAATCATTATTCAATATATGTTCTAGTATTGAATTAAGCAGATTTTCAGCTAAATCTCTTGTTTTTTCTCATCTCCGGTTTATACACCTGGAGCCCTATTACATTCTTCACGCAAAAATACACAGTAAATGCGTGAATTTTTGCGCGAAGCGTCAAACGTTAACGCGTGTAAATGCTGGTATTACAATTCTTGCGCATTATTTCATCGTCAAAAAAATAACGCGCGTAAAAAAGACATGCAAAAACGCACGCGCATTAACGTTGCGCGCAGAAATCTGTGTGCAATCAGAATTAAGAACCACAATTGTCTCCCGTTAAGTTTTTGCACCTGTCAAAATTAATCTGAGTATATATGCTGCAGCAATAATAAAAACGCACAACCTCTCCATTTTATTGTTTGGGTATGTGTAGAATGTGTAACTATACTTTGCTGTATTTTTTTTTTCGGGCTGGTGTATTTAGTTTCGGCCAGGACGTTCAGATTTACCGTTACCACCAGCTTTTAAAAGACGTTAAAATAATGCGCGCGAACGCTGTGCGTTAAACTTTGTGCATAGATTGTGCACTGGTATGCGGATGGTATTACAAACGCATTTGCACTCACAATGTTAAGCATAGGACGCGCGCAGTACAGTAAGCTCGCGCAGGTTCACCCGCGGTAGACTATTACGTGCGTTTGTTGCGCTGACATTGTAATACGATGTTCAGCGCAAAGGGCTTTGCTCCTCGCGTTAATGCGTTTTTGCCCGCGCGCAAACGTTCGCGCGAAGAATGTAATAGGGCCCTAGCTGTTGTATAATTTTATGTTTTTAGCAAATATTCACTACGCAACTGTCCATGTTTTTAATGTCTTTATGCAGATCCGTCTATAATGGATGTCCTTAAACACAAATGTTTTTTGGAAGAGTTATTATTTTGGACGGTAAAATATGAATTTCCGCAGAAAATGGTCACTTTCTTACTCAATATGCTGCCCGATCAATATTACAAGGTACGTTTTATATTTTCTAAATCCTCTATTAATAGTAAGTGTCAATGCTGCTTAAGTCGGTTTGTAAACATTAAGCTTTATAACCAGTGTATTATTATTATGCTTTAGGATGGTGCTATTTTATGAGGCTCAGAGTTTCAGGTTTTGTATCCCCTGTCCAAAATTCTTTTCCAAGGCTGATGCTAACTTAACCAGAGCTGTTGTAAATTTACCAGAACAGTTCTAGTCTATGGAATTGCTAAGTTTACTACACCCATGGTTAAGTTTACACCGACCTTGGAATAGGGCCCTTGGTGCCTGAAGTGTTCTGAATTTGGGATTTTCTTGGACTCTTTCAGAATATTTCTATATAATAATGAGAGATTTTGGGGATGAGACCCAAGCCTAAACACAAAAGTGTTTATTCACAAACATTCAATGAAATTTCGGTGCTTTTCACTTCGGTGATTCCATTTTTGCCGAAACTATGGTGAATTCACTATTCACCCTAGTGAAGGCACTTTTTTTTATTTTTTAAAAGGAACTTTTTATTAGTTAGAAACATTTTAATTCATTTTTATCGATTTTAAAATCCAATTGGCAGAATAGGAGAGTTCCGTTGGAGTCGTCGTAGACTAAATGAAAAAATTTGGCGAAGTGCAGCGAACTGGCCTTGGCGAAATCCACCGACCTGCCAGAAAAAGAACAAAAAAAAACCAAACGGAACTCTCCTTTTCTTCTAATTAATTTTTATTGGTTTACAATCCAATTAAAATGTTTCTAAATAATAAAAAAGTTCCTTTAAAAAAAATAATAATAAAAAGGTGTGTTACAGAATAATAAATTTGTCTGTTTAAACCTGTTGAACGGAATCACCGAAAATCAGGTCATTTCGCCGACACTTTAGTGAAATTCGGAGTTCTGTGAATAGACATACCATTACTTCTCTATGGCCAATTTCTCTGCGGCGAATTGCACCGTATTTCGCTGTCAGTTTGCCTTTATTTGGTGTATTGACAGCTTTGTGAATGGAAAAACTGCCCTGAAATTGCACCGAATGGTGAAATTCAACCTTCGGTGTCAAGTTCAATGCTTGGTAAATAAGCAGTAAAATTTGTTTGTTACATTTACACACAGCCTGAAGGTCATTTTATACAATATTTTTAATAATTTTGTCCCCCATCACATGAGGTCGAGAGGTGGGGGATTTTCCACATGTGGCGTCATGTCTGCAAAATTATTTTCCATATTTTTGGGGATTTTGTAATTTCTGCTATGGGTGCCCCATCTGTGTAAGTTTGTGAATATGGGTTTCCTGCCTACTGATGGTGGTGTGCCCCAACTACCATTGTTTTCTGTCAAGCAGAAGCTTTTATCGGTCACCAAAAACTAGATGAGAATCTGGATTGATTATGGATTGTTTCCCCATCCGGGTTTTCATCCAGTTACAGATACTTATTACTGACTCGTATTAGACCCTCTTGACTTATACAAAACACACAAGATTTTCTGTTGGCTTTGTAACCTTTTTACAGCCTGTTTGTTTGCGTATGTAATTGCAGATTGCGTTTACGTATACGTTTGTTCAGCACTACGCCTTCATCATGAAAACGTTGAAGAAAAGCCATGAGTCGGACACGATGTCCAATCGAATAGTCCACATCAGCGTCCAGCTCTTCAGCAACGAGGATCTGGCTCGACAGGTCACTGAGAAGTGTCAGCTTCTGGACATTATGGTCACTGTCCTGCTCTACATGATGGAAAGTTGCCTTGTTAAAAGTGAACTACAAGGTTTGTATTAGTTAAATCATTTTTTCTATTCTAGTAATACTGTCCCAAGTGGACGCCGTTGTTGCTGATCAATAAAGCTGTACACGCTCTGCACAGCGGAGACAGTTTCGGTAACATAGCATGCTCTGGCAGAAGGGGGAATTCAATGGTAAATATATTGTCTCTGTTGGGTACATTGAGTTTGGGGGTTTAACGCCATTCACTGGCAGAACTCAGTAGATTTTTTTTTTTTTTCTTTTCAAAACAATTTTTATTAATGTCAAGACCTAAAGAGTTAACATGTAGTGTAAGCATTCATAAACAGTCCCGAAACAAAGGCAAGACGGGAGCATCAATGAGAAACAGAATCAATCAAGCAAGTTTATAGATAAACAAAGCTAAACTCCAAGTGATAGGCAGTAAGTGGGACTGTTTAAGGGTCTAAGTAGAGAGGAAATGGGGGGCAGGGAAGGGAGGCCGAGTAATAGGTAAGGTATTCAACGGGTTACGGAGCGTAAGGTGTCTCTGATGTACCATGGGGTGAGTGCAAGTGTGAGTTCAATCCTCTCACGAAGTCTCAAGGTAGGGTTTGGAGATAGAAGTGCCACAATGCGTACAAGCGTTTCGATATTCCAAGACATACGGAACAGGAAGGACAATTTATCAAGAAACAGTGATAAGGGGAGGTGTGGGGAGTTTCCAAACCTGAAGGAGAGTCTTACGAGATACCGCTGCCAGGAGGCGCAAGGAAGGGGCTTGTTCTTTAATTGAGGAAGGGAGATCACTAAAGCGTGCAAATTCTTTCATCATTGGGAGGGAAATACCATAGGTTGAAATGCAATATTGCTGTAATTGATGTCAGAATCGCGATATCAATGGGCATTCCCAGAGGCAATGGGACATACGGGCATCATTAGATCTGCATTTCCAACGGGCCAATGGGTGTGCCGGGTTCAGTTTTGAGAATTTTAGGGACGTCGGGTAAGTTTGGTGTAGGATATTAAAATTAATTTCCTGATAAGCGACACTTGGGAGGATGGCATTCAGGGAAATATAGGCTTTAGTCAACAGTTGCACAAGTAGGTGTAGGTGTATGAGATGTTCAATCGGCAGGGCCCTTTTGGTATGTAAGCAGTGACAGAGGCGGTGTCAGGTATCCGGCCTCAGGGCCACTCACCTCCATGCCACGATGGACGCACAGGTCGCGGCAACATACACTGCTGCACTCCCTTCAGCGGTGATAGCTTTTCCCCTCGGGACCGGCAGGAGTCACGGGGCTTCTGCGGCCTGACTCACGGAGCCGAACGTCGACACAATCCCTCTGTCTACCATGCTTCCTGCGTCTCTAAGGGCGAGCGCGCCGCAACACACCCCTTTTACCTCCTGTCTCTTCCTGGCACTCGGTGATGACGTCATCGGTCAGCTCAATGGGGTGGAGCCATATCCCAACACTATTTAAACCCAGCGCTCACTAGGCACAAACGCTCTGGTATAGAGTTGCTTACCCCTTGCAAACAAATACCTTATCCAAGTCCCCTTTATTCTGACTCCACGTGTACCGACCCATTGCCTGTCTCATCGTTTCCGCACCAAAGCTGCCTGCCCTCAAGACCCAATCTGCTGTTCCTGACTATCCTCATACTTTAACCCAGCCGGTCTCTGCATCCTGAGGTCTCCATCTTCTCGAAGACCTATCCTGACAGGCGGTGTGTGTAGTAATTTATATAGGGAAGATGTGGAGATGGGAGTTTTGTGAGCTTGAGTGATGGCCTGTAGCAAAGGGGAGTGTAAATCGTCTTCCGTAAGATTTCTGATGACGGACCTAAGGAAATGTGTGAGTTGCAAAGGAGGATAATATTGGAAGGGAAGTGTGGGGAAGGAGTCAGAAAATTCTGCAGCAGAGAGGATAGACCTACGAGTAGGGTGTAGCTAAGGGTGTATTGAAAACAGGCCCGCACGGCGCAACGAACTAAAAGGGAAGGTGTTAGCATCGTGTGAAAAGTCTGTGGCCTCAAAAACAGGATCTAGAATACTGTGAGTAAGGTTTAGGTGTAATAGTTTCCACGTCCTTTGCCAAGCAGTTAAAGGGGCAAACAAAAGTGGATTTGAAGTGACCAGGTGTGGTAATGCCGTCAATGGGAATGTCAATAAGGTTGATAATGGTAAGGGGTCGGCCATCTCTCCATCTAAGGTGAGGTCAGTAAAAGTATCAGTTCTATGAAACCATTCCGTACAAAAGCGTAGCAAGGATCCTATGTTGTAATACAAAAGGTTAGGAACATTTAAGCCACGACTTTCCCTGCGTAGTGAGAGTGAGAGAAGACTGATTCGCGCAGGTCTGGATTGCCAGATAAATTCATGAATCGGGCGATCAAGCAATTTGAGGTTGTGTCGTTTGAAAAGAATTGGCAGCACTTGTAAGGGATACAACAATTTGGGAAACAGAACCATTTTGTACAAGTTTACTCGTCCCCAAAGTGACAACGGGAGATGTTGCCCCTGGAGGTTAATTCCCTGGCCGTGTCTATCATAGGTCTGGCATATAGGCGTGTGAGGTTTTTGGGGAGTAGGACGCCCAGGTATTTAATGTGGGAGGCAGCCCAGCGGAAGGAGACATCAGTGAGACCCTGTGGAATTCGGGAGGGGCCTAAGTGGAGTGCCTCAGATTTCGAGTAATTTTATAGTGAAGCTCGAAACCAAGAGAGAACACAGAGTATAGCCGGTAAACTAGTGACGGGATTATTTATGCATAAAAGGATGTCCTCTGCAAAGGCTGTCACCTTCAACTCACCGGAGGCGTGAGGAATACCCTGAAAACCCTGAGCAATGTCAGGAAGGCGAAGCAGTGGATCTAGGGCAATATTGAAGAGTAGAGGAGAGAGGGGGCAGCCCTGGCGGACACCTCTAGAGATCAGCAATGGGGAAGATACAAGATTATCAGTGTATATTGTCACCAAAGGGGCTGCGTGGAGTAGTTGTATAACGGAGCGGAATTTGGGATCAAATTGGCGATAATTGAGGGTACGAGTCAGGTATGCCCGGGCGATTTGGTCAAAAGCTTTTTCAGCATCCAAGCTGAGAAGCGTAGGGATATCAGGCGTTGTGATGGTCGTGAGGCCGACCAAATGGTGTTGAGCGCTCGTCTAATACCCTTAACAGAGTGTCGCCCGTGAACACAACCCAGTTGGTGAGGTGTCAAAATTTGGGGCAAGAAAGTTTGAAATCGGGTCGCTAAGATTTTAATAAAGAGTTTAAAATCTATATTGAGGAGAGAAATGGGCCGATATGAGGTGACATCCTGAGGGTCTTTACCCGGCTTTGGGATGAGGACAGTGCGGGCCAAATTAAAGGAATCAATCGAGACTTTGCCATTAAAAATTTTGCTATAAAGGGCTGTTAAATGAGAGGTGAGGTGGGGCTGTAATGACCCAGTAGATTTATAGAAACAGATTTGCATAATGCATACACTGAAACCTTGCTGTAGCTATTTGAAGCACAGTGTCAAATGCTGTGCTTTGTTTGACTGGCAGATGGCACCATCTACTGGCCAAGTAGCACAATTGCATCTCCATACTACAGTATAGGATTTCTTTTATTATCCTTCATGGGGGGGGGGGGATCCCAGCTGTTTAAACTTTTTCTATAATGTTTGCGAAACATTCTGGAGCCTTTTTTGAATAGAATTTTGTTTACAAAAAACATAATTCCTTTGCATTGCTTCAGTACTAGTCTACATATCTGGTGTACTGGATATCGTGGCACCGGCAGGTGCCTTGCGGATCGAGTATACTTCGCCTTAGTGTTAAAGGGGTTAACTGATCCTTTGCAGTTCTTTTACTTTGGCAGAGTTGTAGCATTTACCAAACAACCTGTCCGTGCGTTGCGGTGCAGGACTCTGAGGCGGCACACCATAGCTACTGAAACATACAGTTTTTCACGTTACCTTCTGTTTCTTTTCCAGATGAAGAGAACAGCTTGCACGTCGTGGTAAATTGCGGAGAAGCGCTACTGAAAAACAATACCTACTGGCCACTTGTTAGTGATTTTATAAATATCCTTTCTCACCAAAGTGTCGCCAAGATGTTTTTAGAAGACCACGGGTTATTGGTTACTTGGATGAATTTTGTGTCCTTCTTTCAAGGTGAGTAATGTTAGCACAGCGTAAAATAAATGTAGTTTTATGAGTTGGATGGATAATTTCTGGTATAAAGAAAGGCTAGGAAGTGTGTCGACCTGCTTTGGGAAGCATGGATGAACATGCTGCGTCTGTGAGCTCGGTACACGCTGGCTGTGCTTACACAACGACGGCAGGAAGCGCAAAGGATTGAGCCTGCATTTGTTTTGTGCTCCCTTAAAGAGACAGTACTAGAGAGCAAGGACACAGCCAAACAGTGCTCCCTTTCTCATGCCTTGCTGACTGGACTGCCAATACTGTATGTGAATGCATGGAAGTGTATTTGCAAATGTGCGCAAGTTTGTTTGGTTTTGTAAATGAAGATACAGGTTGCGCATCTTTTATCCGGGGACCCCTAGCATTTTGAATTTCACATTCTTCTGGATTTCAGAATCCGGCAGAATCTGATGTTTTACAGGAAGGGCATCGTGGCGGGAGAACTTCGATCTTCCACCAGGTACACACACTGGGAGTGCTGTGTAGTGTTTTTTTGTGGACATGCTTCCCGGAGCTGGTGTGACTCCATGCAGCATGTCACACAGTGGGGATGCTCAGAGGCTCCCAGCTTGAGCTGTGGTCTGCTGCAGCATTTAGGAGCCAGGTTTTTGAGCAGTAGCCACCATACGGAGCACCCCTGGTCTTGGATCACTAAAATTTGCAACGCTCTGAAACACCAGTTTTTGGAGTCTTCCGAATTTTAGAATTCTGGATAAGGGGTGCCCGACCCGTATTTACATGTATCTAATCATTTGATGCATGTGAGGATATTCAGTCAGGAGGAGATTTATGTAAGGGACACATGTAAAACAGCAAAGATTAGGGCTCGTCAGATCTCCCTCACTACGAAAACTGTAATTGCAGCTCTGTTACATGCAGTCCATTACTGGGAAATATTCCAGCATGATCCACATTTTGATATGCAGCTTGAATCTACTCTCCTAGCCTGTACGTTTTACAGACGTCTTATCTGTGTTGAAGGGACAGGGTAATATTGTTGTTGACTGATGATATCTTTGGATGTTTTATGCACGCCGTAACTTGGCGGCTTCTAGTTCTGTTTCGCTTAGATATTTATCAGCGTGGCTTTTTTATTATTATTTTTTTTTTTTTTGCGACCCAACCTAATGCTCTCAACACCTTTTGCAGGAATGAATTTAAATAAGCGAGAACTCAGTGAACATGTGGAATTTGAATCCCAGACTTACTATGCCGCGTTTGCTGCTGAACTGGAAGCATGTGCCCAACCGATGTGGGGGCTTTTATCACACTGCAAAGTTAGGGTAAGATGACTGGAGAGATTATCCATTGATTTTATTGCTTCTAAGAGCAAAAGATCTCCGAAGCGTTAATTCATGATTAATAAAAATATATAAATATGTGGGAGAAGTCTCCTTAAATTGAAGTGGGATTGTGTTTATGTCTTATGTTTTTGCTATTCTTTTAAGGTTGCGTTGTTTACTTTTAGGAAACACAAGAATACACAAGGAATGTTGTGCGATACTGCCTCGAAGCGCTTCAAGACTGGTTTGACGCCATCAACTTTGTAGACGAGGTGACCCATCATTCTCCTATTTTTACTCAGCCTTGCTTTAAATGTTTACTCTGTATGGACTGGGTGTATTTATAAATGAAGATCATTATTATGTTTTATTTTTACTGCGTTTTGTTTCTTTGGATACTTATTTGCAGAGGTTCTTTTGTAGAGTGCTGTTATAGCTTATTGCCCATCTGTCTGAAAGAGGTTCTTCAGCTGCCATTTAATTTGCCATGGTGAACCGACTGCTCCCAACCTCCCCCCTTCCCCCAACTTTACTCCCTTGGATGTAAAAGAGTGCTTTCAGTCAGTTGGAGAGCTGTAAGTTGGCTTATTTACTATAAGCAAATCACCGACTTCTGGCTGCTGATAGTGTTGCCACATAAAAATGTTGCAGTTTTAAAAATGTAACTTCGATTTAGTCGACGTGCAGTGCTTTTTTTTTTTTGTGTGCGATTTAGCTCCATGTTCAAATAATTTTTCTGACGCAAAGTTGACGCTCGTGTTAGTTCTAGGCCCCGTTCACACCTGGGCGTTTTACAGTGCGTTCCTGCGCGCTGTAAAATGCACAAGCACGGAAATCCTATGATTTCCTATGGGGTCCGTTAACACCTGGGCGTTTCACAGCACGCAGGAACGTTCTGTAAAACGTCCTACGCCCAAAGAAGTACGGGAGCTACTTTGGGGCATATTGCAGCGCTGCGGTCTATGGCCGTGAACGCGCTGCAATGCGTGTTCGCTCGTTTTTTGACATTTGCGCGATATGCGCGTCAAAAAACGAGTGTATTGTGTGAGTCAAAAAAAGCCGCGTATTGCGCGCGTCAAAAATGCTAAAGTGTGAACCCAGCCTTAGGTTTGAGTTAATCCTAACTGACAGATTCTGCTTCGTTTTCATTAATTTTTCCTAAAAAATGAATCAGAAACCGAGCAGAATCTGCTGGTTATGGGTTGGTGCTATCCCCAAGACAAGTGCTAATCTTGGTATTAACTCTAATACTTAATGCTTATTTTCACCGTACTCGCATCAGAATACCGATGTATAGTATGCCGCACTGGACAGCTTTCCATGGGTCTGGACAACACTGCAAAGCCAGTGCTGGACCGATAAGTCAATGTCTCTCAATGCATTTACATTGAAAGTCATTGGATTGATGGAGAGCTCTGCCAAAACAAGAGGTGAGAAATGTTTATCATCTTAAAAAAGATCGATGTCTCAACTCTTTATGGAGATTAACCCACAATAAACTAACAGGTCTATTCAAAGAAAATACAATAGGAAGAGAAGGGGGTGAAGCGCCCACCGGAAATTAGTGTCTATCCCACTCGCTGAATGTTGTGTGTGGGGGTTTCTCTAAATACCCAAATGACAATTGGACAAAAAGATACAACACAGCGCTAAAGGACCTGAGTCCGCAAGAAAGTGGGGTAGACGCTTTATAGGTCCATAAACAGTAGTCCTTATCTTCAGGATCAGATCTTCTTAAGAATACAGATGGGATGTACACTGCAGGAGAAAACACAGAGGACCCAAATTGCGCAGTATAACAGCACCCAAGATGAGAGTAACTTGTATTTGTGTTTAACTCACATTCTGGGGAGCCTACAACCGGCTCTCAGGAGTGTAGCAGACAGGGACTTATAACAGGTGCCCATAAACCCTTCGATTCACTTCTCCGGGATTTGCCAGAAGAAAAAACTGCAAAACTTCCCGCCGTTGCAACTGCAGTGACTTCAGTTATCAGAGAACCAAAATTCAGCCATAGAGGGGAAGTTGCTGCAAACGACAATGAACAATGGCACCACCAGAATTCTTATGAAGGAGTCGGCTGCAGCTATTCTCTGTTACACCACTGTCTTCTACAATGATGATTGAAGTACAATCATCATTGTAGAAGACAGTGGTGTAACAGAGAATAGCTGCAGCCGACTCCTTCATAAGAATTCTGGTGGTGCCATTGTTCATAGTCGTTTGCAGCAACTTCCCCTCTATGGCTGAATTTTGGTTCTCTGATAACTGAAGTCACTGCAGTTGCAACGGCGGGAAGTTTTGCAGTTTTTTCTTCTGGCAAATCCCGGAGAAGTGAATCGAAGGGTTTATGGGCACCTGTTATAAGTCCCTGTCTGCTACACTCCTGAGAGCCGGTTGTAGGCTCCCCAGAATGTGAGTTAAACACAAATACAAGTTACTCTCATCTTGGGTGCTGTTATACTGCGCAATTTGGGTCCTCTCTGTGTTTTCTCATGCAGTGTACATCCCATCTGTATTCTTAAGAAGATCTTCTCCTGAAGATAAGGACTACTGTTTATGGACATATAAAGCGTCTACCCCACTTTCTTGCGGACTCAGGACCTTTAGCGCTGTGTTGTATCTTTTTGTTCTATTCAAAGAAAGGTGAAACTCAGGAGAATGACTGGAGAAGTGAAAATTCTAGGTCAAAATAGCCAAACCAGAAAAATTCTCCCATTTATCTCACTTTCCAAATCGGCTATTTGGTCTAGATTGTTATCTTCTCCTGCCAGTTCTCCCGATTTTCACCTTTCTTTGGATAGACCTGTAAATATACAATGACAGCGACAAAGTGTGTCTACAGTAGGGTGAGCTGGGGATGAAGGAGACCAGACGCAATTAATAAATAACCTTTTTTTTTTGTGTATGAGCCCTTAGACCTAGCTCTCTTTTTCTGTTTATGTATTTTAAGTCAAGCCGCGCACCAGGCATTTATTCATTTATTTTTTGCAAGTCAGCGAGTGCAAGTTTTTATTTTGTGTGTGTGTGTCTCAAAATGGGGTACATTGCGGACGTGGCAAACTTATGCAATATATTATCATGTCTTGTATCTTACTCCAGTTATTCTATCAAGGTGTTTTTATATCTTTAGAGCTTCAGTTAAGTGGCGTGCATTACATATGATATATTTATTCTAGTTTATATAACCTCGGTACTCTCTACATCGCAGATTCAGGCTTTATTCCCCATTCAGGATGGTTTATATAGAGGTGTGGGATCCTTTCTGATTGTCCGTTTTCCTTTCTGTTTCCAGCCAACTCCAAATCAAGTCACTTTCCATTTACCGCTGCACCGGTACTTCGCCATGTTTTTAAGCAAGGTAATAATTATCCCCTTTCTGACCCGCACTGAAAACCTGCGTGCGAAAAATCAATGGCTGCTGTGTTGTTATTAATGCCGTCAGGGTTGGGAATAGGGCCCTTATTTCCTCCTCCTATCCGTTTGTCTACTTTAGTCTAGTCTCAAAGTATTGTGCCATACAATATTGTATTGTATTTCTTGTACCAAGTGTACCCATGTACAGCGCTGTGGAATCTGTTGGTGCTTTATAACTAAAGTATAATAATAACTCGCTCTCAGTTGAAACATTCGCAGCATTACTTTTTGTGTTTTGTTTTTTAACTGTTCAATAATATCTAATCGGTTAAGGGCTCTATTACATTCTCCGCACAAATTGGTAAGCGCAGCGCAATTGTTTTTGTGCGCAGCGTTAAACGTTAACGCAGGTATTACGATCCGAGCGCATTTTTTCATCCGTCAAAAAACATTGCGCGCAAAAACACACGCGCATTAACGTTGCGCGCAGAAATCGGTGGGCAATCTGAATTAAGAACCACAATTGTCTCCCGTTCAGTTTTTGCACCGGTCAAAGTCAATCTGAGTATACATGCTGCAGCAATAATAAAAACACGCACAACCTCTCCATTTTATTGTTTCGGTATGGTAGAATGTGTAACTAGACTGTGCTGTATTTTTTTTTTCGTGCTGGTGTATTTGGTTTCGGCCAGAACGTTCAGATTTGCCGTTACCACCAGCTTTTCAAAGACGTTAAAATTATGCGCGCAAACGTCGTTCGTATAAAAGTTTCGCATCAATTGTAATACCATCCGCGTAGCAGCGCACGGACGCATTTGCGCTCACAATGTTAAGTATGGGTTGCGCACGAACTTGCGTTCGCGCAGGGTCCCTCGCATTAGACGTTAATGCGCATCGCATGCACGAACGTCGTTATACGAAGTTCAGTGCGAAGGGTTTTGCCCCTCACGTTAATGCATTTTTGCGCACACGCACATTTTTGCGCGAACAGTGTAATAGAGCCTTAAGTTTCTCCATGTCGCTACAGGAATACTAAGGACACTCTTGTATAGAAATAACAAGAAAATAACCTTTTTCTTTTCTCATTTGACCTCACGAACAGGCGATAAAATGCCAAGAGATAGATTTAGATTCCCTTTTGCCTGACCAGGAACTGCTGATGAAGCTCATGGTCCACCCGTTACTAATCCAGGTACAATTCTTTTGCTTGTAATCTGGTTCGTAATGAGCTCATTTTTGTGATTTAGTATTTTCAAGTTGATCTTTGTTTACAGCACTGTGTAAAAATAAGGGCAATATAAATCCAGTTATGTCTGACCACAGCGTTATGGTTTGTGACAGAGAAGCGACCATTGTGTCACCTTTTTTTTGTGATAGACTTTTGGGGATCTATTCCGGGACTGCCATAAAAGGGAATCGATACGTAAGAAAAAACTACTCGCCTGTAGATTTTACACACCGTCTCCTTTTTGCGTGCCTATTCCAAAGTAGTTTTTTTTTTTTTTATTATTAGTACCTGGCCTTGAATGGAAGCGCGGTGCCTACCGATACTTTCAGCTGCGTTGCCGCGAGCATCAGTTCCTGGAATCCATAGGACTCCATGGAGACCTGCGCGTCCTGGCTGCGAGTTGTGCACGATGATTACGCAGCGCCGCAGATGAATTGCGAAGTGAGACTGGGAACTATTTGTTCCCAGTCTCACTCTGCTCACAGGGACAGGAAGCCTGAGCATATGTGGCTTGCTTCGAAAGCAGCTTTTGGTTTCATTAGGTAGGACTCACCTACCAGAGGTGTCGTGACTTGGCGGGTGAGCTTACACTTCAATGGTCATTTAAGTAAACCAAAACCTCTGTGTTTTGTTTCACATGGAGTTATAGGGATAAGCGCAGATGACATCTTTTTTTCTACCTATAATGTGTTTGATTGCTAAATATGTGCAGAGATTTATTCTTCAGGTTTTTAAAAAGTAACCTATCCACAAAAAATAAGAATAAAGAAATGTTTATTTATTTTTTTGCGCAAAGTGTCTTTTTCTCCTGGAGCTCTCCGCATTAATGCAGTGTGCATTCAAGTATCAAGATTTTACATCTTTATGATCTTATGACACTTTGTTTCCTGTTTCAACTGAATTTTTTTTTTTTATTGTTCCTAGACTTGTCTGATCAAAAACTAGCAAGTCCCATTTTTATATTTTACTTAAACTTATTGAGTTTTTTGTATGTGTTTCATATTAAATGGGGGTTGTTTGTCCATATTCACCATTCTCGTGGTCACATGCAATTTAACCGAATGTTGTTATTTTAATTATTCTTGCAAGGTGAGGGGAATATTAAATCCACATTTCATGATTCTTCTCTTCCACCAGGCGAGCTTGTCTGAAATACACAGCAATATGTGGGTACGGAATGGTCTTCAGATTAAAGGACAGGCCATGACGTACGTGCAGTCCCATTTTTGCAATTCCATGATCGACCCAGACATATACTTGCTGCAGGTAATATATACGATCGACGGCTTTGAAGTTGTCTTCATTCGGCTGCATGAGTTCGGATGTTATTACAGTAGTCATGCCTTTTTGTCGTTGCATCTCTAGGTGTGTGCTTCAAAGCTTGATCCAGATTACTTCATCTCATCCGTCTTCGAAAGGTAAGACCTGCCATTATGAAAACTTGTTGTACATGTCGAGTATCCGGTATCTGAACTGCTTGGGACCAGAAGGATTTTTTTTTTTTTGTGATATTTGTATATAATAATGCCATAACTTGGTGATGGGTCCCAAGTCTACACTTGAATATTTTTTATGCTTCTTATACACCTTATACACATAGCTAGAAGGGCATTTTATACAATTTATTAAAAATAATTGTATCCCCGTCACAGGAGATTAGGTCTGGAGCTTTCCACTTTATTGTGTCGGTTTCTCAAAATGTTTTCAGATTTTGGGATGTTTTGGATTTCAGAATTTCACATACGAGAAACCCTGCCTGTATTTTGTTTTGTTTAAGCCTTTGTATGTGCCCTTGTTTACTGGAATAGTATTTGTTACTGCTTCAGCAACCTTGAACTTCCAGATGCTGCGAAACCACATCTCCCGTAATGCTCCACCACTCGTTAGGTTGGCGGAGGATCATAGTACCGTAGATACTCAAGTATAGCGCGACCCGAATATAACGCGATGGATAGAGATTTATTATGGAAATTAGAGCATTCTCAAGACTCGAATATAACGCGAGGAGCAAAATTATAAAAGTATACTGTACCGGTAAACAATTGAAATCCTTCGAGGTTCCCTTAACCCAGGCTCCCCCTCAGGCCAGGGTGCTGTGCTCTAGAATGATTGTAGTTGTTGCTAAGTATGAAGCCGCCGGCTACCCGTCTTCTTTACTTGCGATATGATGGCCAGCTGAGCGAGGTGACCAACGCAGTGTAGATGGTAGATTGTGGATGGTTTAGATTTCCTTTGGGGAAAAAACAGGTACATGTACCAAACACACATGGAAGGGAATACGGGTCAAATATAAGTGACCAAAGATAATTTAATAAACCAAGTAACGCAAGTAAAAAAAGGGGGGGGGCAATGCATTTCGTGCCACTATGGCACGTCTTCAGTGGCACAAATCAGGAAATTATGTATTCTAAGTTTTGGGTGAAGGAAAACGTCATCTATTTGGGGTTGAAGGCGTATCTGCTTTCACATTTTTGTGCGCCACGGAATTAGATTTGGTTTAAAGTTCTGTAAGGCTGTTTGATAGCAAGGCGTCACACTTTTCCTGGGTATATTTTATTGGGTTATATAAATGTAAATTCATGTGAGCAGCACCCTCTTCTTTCAGCCACTATAAATGTTGCCATTGTTTAAACATGCCCACTTATATTGTAAAGGTGTGCCGAAAAGGTTGGCACTGTGTATATTATGATGATAATAACTTTCATATAAACCTGTACCGTAGAGTAGTGACTGGGTAGGTGCTCGGTGCTGTTTTGAGGTTTTTGGAGGAGTAGTCATGCAAGAGATCATTGAGTATGGTTTGTAAAGGCAGCACTTTTTGCATTTCCGTGATAGAAGCCATGTGAGTTGTCAAAAACATTTTCATCACTTCTATTTTCTTATATGTCACTGTATAGTAACATGCTAAGTTTTGTTCTTATTCCAACAATTAGGTTTAAAGTTGTGGATCTGTTAACAATGGCTTCCCAGCACCAGAACACTGTCCTAGAATCCGATCACGAACGATCCATGCTCGAAGGGGCTCTGTCATTTCTTGTCATCCTGATCAGTCTTCGTCTACATTTAGGTAAAGGTTTATTTTTTGCTATTTGTCTAAAACATTCATTTTAAAATGAATTTTAAAAAAAAGAATGAACTAAGAGCTAAGATACGTCATGCCATTATGCAAGGTCTTCTGCATTTCCAGGTCTTAACCAATTTTTTTTCTATAAGTGTGTAAAGTAGCGGAGAATGCTCACCAAACCAGCAATTGCGCGGTAAAACAGAAACGAATTTCCTGGGCATAAGTATGTGGAACATGCACAAAGGATCCCAACTGTGTATGATCACATTGTGTTATAGATACTCCCAGAGAAAGACAAATTAGTTGGGGTTTATTATTATTATTTTTAGTAGCTTCATTTGATTGAAAACTGGAATATATTTTGAATTGCAAAGAAGAAACAAACAAACAAAACATCACATATTGGTTCAATTCTTAAATGGCAACATTTAATTCCCAGACCACACTAATGTTGCGCCTTATTACTTTTTTTCGCTCTCCTCTCACTTATGTCTTGAAATAGTCAGTGTCAGTATTTGAGGTTTTTAACACCATTTATTTGTGTGAAAAATTACAAGAATTATGTTTGTGTGTGTTTATATATACATAGTTTTTTCTTATTGTAGAACTGAGAAAATTGTTTTTTATCAAGTCTTCAAGTTCTTCCACTCCGCTTTTTCATGGATATATATATTTTACTCATTTAAGTTGTGGTGGAGGGCAAAAAATTAGATAAAAATTCTCAGTCATTTGCACATCCCAGCAATTTAAAGAACTGCATCACAGGGCTCCTGTACAGCCATAAGTCCAAAACAGCTGTACGGGAGTGGCTGCGACATGTTGCATAAACCGGACCTTTGCTAAAAAAAAAAAAAAGTAATCTAGTAAGTATGGCATGGAATTGGTAAGAGGGTTCTGTGTTAAAACAGACTACGGATACAAAAAAATTATAAAATTTAGCTAAGTATGACGGTAAGTTAGAATTTTAATAAAGGACTCAGAGGCTCCTATTGCATTCTCTTTTCTTGCTTTTAATGTAGCAGCAAACAAAAATGTCGAAAATAACATAGACATTTTTAAACAAAATATTTGGTAACAATGGAGTATTCTAACCCCCCTTTCCCAGTGAGACAGTCCAGTACTCTGTAGCCTATATATACATCCAGCTTCCCGCCTTTTCTCCCTCTTTTCTTTGCTTGTTAACAACGGATCCACAGGCATAAAGAACCATGAGGAAAATGATCCATCCGAATCTTGAAGACAGGAATCGCCACCAGATGAAGATCCACATCTCACTGAGCTGAAATCAAAAGAAGAAGTGAGAAACCAACGCGTGATATAGAACGCGAGCAAAAACCCAAGAGTCCGCCCTGGGAGGGCAGGGTGGGCAATACTCGCCTCTGAGTCCTTTATTAAAATTCTAACTTACCGTCATACTTAGCTAAATTTTATAATTTTAATACAAGGTCTCAGAGGCTCCTATTGCAAGTTCAAAGCTGATCCATAAGAGCGGACGACCAATGAACTATCGGTTTAAAATAAAAGGTCCGAAAAGTGGTCTCACGAGACCAATCCGCTGACCTGAGCAGATCCTCCAAACGACAACCCGCCACCATCGCGGAGGACGCCGTGGCGCTGCGAACAGAGTGTGCCCCAAACCTGATTACGTCTACTCGCGCCAGGGCCAACAACCACTTCAACCAACGCGCCAGCGTAGTGGAACCGACCGCGGCATGAGGAGAACGATAGGAAACAAATAGTGGGGACACCCCTGGAGAACGCAGCGCGATCGTGCGGGTCTCAAAAACTTTCAAGCATGCCACCGGACATAAAGCAGGTTGAGTCGGGAACGCCGGATAAAATACAGAAGTTAATGACGTTTTGGTACGACGCGATACATCAAAGCGAACCCCTTCAGGAACAAATGATCTGACCTGAAAATCCAAAGCTCTGACATCCCCTACTCGTTTACACGAAACGAGGCAGAGGAGTGCCAAGAGCTTGGCCGAGATCTGTCTCAAAGAGAGATTCTCATTAGACGGCCATGCCAGTAAGAATGTGAGTAACATAGCGACATCCCATGTCTCCGAATAACGAGGGAGCGGAGGTCTCGAACACCTAATGCCTCTCAGTAAACGACAGACCAAGGGATGTTTGCCCACAGGAGTTCCTAAAATACCCTCATGATAAACCGAGAGCGCCGATCTATAAACATTAAGCGTCCTATACGCTCTACCCTCGTCAAAGCATTCTGAAAGGAAGTTCAGGATGTAGTTTAGAGGGGCTCGAAAGGGATCCTGATCCCTCGACATACACCAAGCAGCCCACTGAGTCCAGGCTGAATCATAGCAGGACAAGGTACCCGGGGCCCATGCCGCCCGTAACAGAGCTCTAGCTCGGATCGAAACCTCTCCGGTCGTCCCGGATGCCCCGAGACCAAAGAGATTAGGACCGGACACGTGCCCTGTGACAACAGCGGGTGGGGTTGTCCCAACCCGTCCACCAGTAGATCCGGCAGTAAGCGCGGGACAGCCACCAGAAGTTCCAGTAACAGAGGAAACCAAGGTTGGTTGGGCCAGAATGGAGCCACTAGAACCACCTCTGCTTCCTGTGTCCGGATCTGGTGTAACGTCCGAGCAATGAGTTGGAATGGAGGAAACGCATAATGTCGAGGACTCCCCCAGTGTTGCAGAAAGGCATCCGTGGCTAGGGCCATGGGGTCTGGTCGCCAACTGTAAAACTGGGGTAGCTATTTGAAGAGGACCCCATAACTCCCACACCCTTGTAAAAATTGACGAGAGTAAACGCCAATCTCCGGAGTCTTCCGTGTGTCTCGAGCTCCAGTCTGCTAGGAGGTTCGACACACCCGGAATAAATTGGGCCTGTACTATTATTCCTCTCTGGAAGCACCAGTCCCAGAGTCGGGTCGCCATCCCCGTGAGGAGGGAGGACCGAGGTCCCCCCAGAGCGTTTATGTATCTGACCGCTGGAAAGTTGTCCATCCGCAAAAGGACAGACAACCGATCCGGCGGTTTCAGAAAGCTCTGTAAGGCGAATAGACCTGCCAACAATTCTAGTCCGTTGATATGGAAATCCGCTTCCTGGGGAGACCACGGACCCCCCGTCAGCAAATTCCCGCACCTTGCTCCCCAACCTGAAAGGCAAGCATCCGAGTCTATCGTCATTGAAGGTGGGGGAACTGTAATAGGTCTGCCGTTGCAGGATCGGAGGTTCTCGATCCACCAATGGAGATCCTCTCTCGCTCCCTCCGTGAGAAACACTTGATCCGAATAATCGAGTCCCTTCCGTAGGAAAAGGGCCGTCAGGCGTTGGAGGGCCCGATAGTGGAGAGGTGCCGGATGCACCGCCAATTTCGTGGCCGCCAAAAGTCCTATGACCCTTGAGAGCTCTCGTAGTGTCGGGGAGGCACTGGCGAGCAGCGAACGAACCTCTTTTAAAATGGCCTTGCCTTTGTGTCCGGAAGTTTGAGTGACATCGGTATGGGATGTACCATGAGACCCAAAAACTCCAGGTATCTGACTGGTTGAAGAATAGATTTTTCTTTGTTCACCAGAAATCCCAAGTCTTGTAACAGAGTGATTGTCTGGCGAATTTGGAACATAAGGAGTTATGCAGACTTCGCCATCAGAAGTATGTCGTCCAGATAAATGATGAGGCGTATCCCTTGAGATCTGAGATGGCTCACCACCGGCTTCAGCAGCTTGGTGAAGCACCATGGTGCTGAAGACAGTCCGAATGGGAGGCACCGAAAACGCCATGTGACGTTGTTCCAATGGAAACAGAGGAACTCTCTGGATTCCTCTGCCATAGGAACCGTCAGATAGGCGTCCTTCAAATCTATCTTTGCCAACCAGTCCCCATGCCGAAGGACATCTTTCAGTAAATGTAAGCCCTCCATTTGGAAATGGTTGTAAATCACCGATAGATTCAGATCTCTCAGATTGAGTACGGGTCGACTTCCCCCTCCCTTCTTGGGTACCAGGAATAGATTGCCCAGAAACTTGCCTTTTTGTGGAGACCGTTCTATAGCCCCTTTTCGTAAAAGGTCTGAGACTTCTTCCTCTACCAATACCCTTTCTGCCTCCGAGAAAATCATCGGAGGGGAAAGGATCGTTGAACGGGAATCGAAACAAAATCTATGCGAAAACCCTTCACCGCGTCTAACACCCAAACATCTGATGTGATCCGTCGCCATTGTGTTAGACATGAACATAAACGACCTCCCACTTGAACCTCCGAAGGAGGAATCAACAAGCTGTGTACCTTGATATCTGTATCTGGAATTGCGTCCACCTCGGTAGCCTCGGAAGTTGCGAAAACCTCTGGCACGCCAGGGTCGTGAGCGTGATGGGAAGAAGTTGGCAACTCGGGTTTCAGATTGTGAGGCGTCATATGCCACTGACCCTCTTGACGCGTCGTATGCCACGGAGCCTGTAAATTGTCGGGAGATGCCCGCTGATCCTCGGCCGGCAGCGCGACCCCTGACCCTGCTGGCCCTAGCGAAAACACCCGCTGTAAAGACTTTCTTAATGGATGTCGTGACTTTCTCCATCGTGGTGAATGCCCCTGTGTACTCGGACATATCCCGTAGGAAACCTGGGCCAAATAACCATCCTTGGGCTTTAGCACCCAACTCATTGTCCGCCACTGCCGCCAGCTGCGGATCCATTTTTAATAAAATGCATTTTCGACGTTCTGTCGCCAGGGCCGAGTTAGTGTTACCCACGAAACTCAGAGCCCTTTGCACCCAGTTTGTCACGTCATAAGGGTCTAGTGTAGCATCGGCCAGCTTTGCTTGTTCCGCAACATCAAGAAGTTTGGCTAGTGGGCCAATCACGTCTAAAAGTTTGTCTTGACAATTCTTAAATGCTAAATCCACTCCTCTGTTTTGGGACCAGCCTTTATTCTCTACAAATTTTATGAATTTTTTATCAACGTCAGGGGTTAAGCACGTTTTCCCTACAGTAGTAGGTCGGGGACACTCTGCTCTCATTCTGTTTCTGGTGGTTTTATCCAACGGTTTACGCACTCTCGCATCAATCCAAGCTTCCACATGTGGGGTGAGATTCCATTCAGTGGAGCGAGGGTGGGACAGATCCTCTGGTGTAAACATGGGGTTACCCATAGGGTCATAAATAGGTCCAGATTTGTCAGACCTTTGATGGGGTGTAATGGGTAAATCAGAAAATTCCTCATCTGAGGCATACACTTCTAAAGTGTCTTCTTTGTTCTCGTCCCCTGAGAAGGGAGTATTATCTTGTCCACCAGAGGTGGAGGGGTGTTCATGTGAGTGGGGAGATTCGTAGCGTTTAACTCGCTTCGCCGAATCAGTCTCCACATGGTGCGTTTTTTGATAAGAGTGTCCCCGGCATAGACTCCCTGGGCAGTGTCACGGGGATGCCAGCCCCTCCAGCCCTGCGCATTTCATTTTTATTGGGCTGTTTCCCCGTGGGTAGGGGAGAATCAGGGAGCCCCACCTCAGTGGGTATATTGCTCATATCTTTATCTGGATGAACCAGGGCAGTATCGGATTTTACTTCAGAAATTGCATCCCTAAGTGATTGGGAGAATGAAGTAGAAAGAGCTGTTACAGCTTTGAATACAGCATTTTCAATTGAAGATTGAATATGGGGTTCTAAATTAAGTTTAGGGGGATTGGGATCAGCAGGGTCAGCGGCTCTAGAGCCCGATGGGGTACCAGCCTTATCATGGAGAGTATCCAGTTGTGAGGAGCAGTCCTCCGAATCTGTGTCCCGTTCTGGGGAAGAATCCTTTGCCACTAAGCGAGGAGCTGATTTAGGACGCGGCATTCTCTTTGGCAACGTGATAGAACACTGAAAGCCGGCGGAACTGAGCGCGCGAAGTACTGCGCATGCGCCCCGCCCCTAGCAACGGCTTCCGCCGCGAGGAGATAAACCCATAAGGAAATAAATTAAAAACGCTGTAAAAACCTGTTTTAGATGTTCCCCCGCAAAGGGAACGCTACCAACACCTAAGTAAACCACTCCGGTCGCCACAGTTAACGCTGGACGACCGGAATAAACCAATTAAATGTACATAAATATATAGGAGAAAGAAAACTATACTTATCTTCTCCAGCAGCAAAAAAAGAGGGAGAAAAGGCGGGAAGCTGGATGTATATATAGGCTACAGAGTACTGGACTGTCTCACTGGGAAAGGGGGGTTAGAATACTCCATTGTTACCAAATATTTTGTTTAAAAATGTCTGTTATTTTCGACATTTTTGTTTGCTGCTATATTAAAAGCAAGAAAAGAGAATGCAATAGGAGCCTCTGAGACCTTGTATTAAAATTAGGGATTGCAAACGTCATTTGCATGTCTTACCCAGAGTTCCTTGCTGCATATGGGGAATGTAGCACATGAGCTCTGTGAAGCAGTTCCCTGAATTGCTGGGATGTGTAAATGACTTGTGCAATAATAAACCTTTATCTCACCTGTCTAGGTATAGTTGATTCTTATGTGGTTGCAGGTATGTTAGATATGTTATTTGTCCATCTATATTTGTCCACGTAGGTGGCCCAGCAATCCAGGGTCTTTCCAGCAAAAAACATTTATTGCAACGCAAAGTGTAATTTTGTGGTTCATTAAATTGTTTGTGCTGGAAAGACCCTGAAGTGCTGGGACACCTACTTTAATCTAGTTAAACCCCGACCGAAACACCGGGCAACTGTTTTTGGGAACCCAGATTGTGAAGGAGATGTGTGTGTATATGTATATATATATATGTGTATAGGAATCTTCAAGTATAGGACGCACTCCAGGACTTAAGTCACAGAATAAAAATCGATGGTTTATTGAGTATGCATTAAAATAATGTGCCCAATGGCACCAGCCCATTGTGTGTACGGGTGTATAATATATATATATATATATATATATATATGCTCGAAAGTCTACCATGCACTCATGCTTAATGTCCAAATAGTTGCCTGGTGCCTACCACTGGGCTCGATATTCAAGATGCACTTCACTCACGGTGGCACTCCAGGACTGTAAAGATTCTTTATTCAATCCATATAAAATCAACGTTTCAGCCCCTCCCCGAGGCTTTCATCAGGATATACCTGATATCCTGATGAAAGCCTCGGGGAGAGGCTGAAACGTTGATTTTATATGGATTGAATAAAGAATCTTTACAGTCCTGGAGTGCCACCGTGATTCAGTGAAGTGAAGTGTGTGTGTGTGTGTGTGTGTGTGTGTGTGTCTCTATAAGGGTTGTGGTGGAGGACAAACAGTGAGATAAAAAGCCTCCACACTATAATAAGTGTGTTTAATATTGCAGAAGCCACTTGCACATCACAGCAATTCGAAGAATTGTATCCCAGAGCTCCTGTGCCACATTCCCCATATGCAGCAAGGAATCCTGGGTAGGATATGCAAATGACCTCTGTCTCACTTTTATGCATCCTGGATCTGTTATTACACAGAACCCTAAAATCAATGCTATGCCACACTGTGGCGTTGTAGCAAAGATAAGGTTATGCAACTGGTCAAAGCTACTCCTAGGACAGCGCTGTTTCAGGTTTGTGTGTATATATATATATATATATATATATATATATATATTCTCCCAATACGATGCCTCAGCCAGCCAGGGAACTGCAGTAATGCCTCAGTGCAAGATCCCATAGGAGATATAGAGCATTTAGAAAAAACGGGATGCACATGGGGTCTTTAAAATAAAACATATAAATTTTAATAAATCAACATTAAAATAGTTCCTGTGTACTTGCCAGACGTTTTGGCCCTCCTTGATAAAGGCTCCTAGAGGACCGACACGTCGGGCATGTACACAGGAACTATTTTAATGTTAATTTATTAAAATTAATGTTTTATTTTAAAGACCTCATGTGCATCCCGTTCTAAAAATCTGTAGACATGTATATCACAATGTAATGTATACACAACAAGAACACACTCAGAAGGTAATGATAACGAATCGTTGTATTCTATCAATATATGTACAAATCCTATAAATATTATAAGTCTGTCATAAGATCCAATGCTACCTTGCGTGGCATGCGTATATGTCATATATTATATATGCCTGTCTAGGTAGCATTGGATCATTTTCATCACTATTATATGATGGTTGTTTTGTTGCTTTTATTCTGTCTACACATAAAAGTATATTTCTTGTCTAGGAATGACGGATGATGAGATTCTTCGTGCAGAAATGATTGCCCAGCTCTGCATGAATGACCGTACTCACAGCTCACTACTGGACCTTATATCCTTCTGGATGGTTATTTAATTTATTATTATTATAGATTTATTTTTTTGCCTCAAACAGCAGTGATCATTCTGTAATGCACTTTGACAAGTTTTATTGTGTAGAAGAGTAAATGTTAGGCCGGTGTCAGACGAGCGCATTAGGTTCGCCCGTACTGACGTGCCTATCGGCGTCCGTCGCAGCGTTGTGACGCTGCAATGCGTATGAAATGCATGTGCTAAAAGTGTCGGTTCACAAAGCCTCCCCGTCAAAATGCTAGCCATGGGTTTGACGGGGCTGCAAAGCACGATCCTCCATAGGAGAAACGAGCCTTGCAGCTCTGAGTGCACTAACTGTGCTCAGCGATGTGGGCGGACGGGCGTCGAGTGATAGGAACGTTCACTTTCACGGATGTTCCTTCTGCTCTCCAATGACTCGTCTGACCCTGGCCTTAGTGATGATATCAGTTGATAAGAAGTCTCATTTCTTGGATTGTTTTAATGATTATAATCAGGTGTGGACTTGAGTTGCACGACTTGGACTCAAGTCACAAATTCGATGACTTGTGACTCGACTTTGCATATTCAAAGAAGACTTGTGACTTGACTTAGACAGGAATGACTCAAGCCTTGACTTGGAAAGTCGTCATTCCTTCTAAAACCAGAGGTCAGAGTTGTGAGCAATCAAGGCTGGAGAATTCCAAACAAAACAGTCTCTTTAACATACCCAACTCATTCATTTTTTTTTTACCTCACTGACGGTATTCCCGAGTGTGGCTCGGGGTTAATTTTCTATGCTGACAGCAGTATCACCGAGCCACACTTGGGCTGTATACATACCTTTACCTGCACTCCCTCGCTGACCTGACCTCCACGATCGCATTCTCCTCCGGCAATCGCGGCGTTCTGCTTCCCTTCTCGCGCGAAGCGAACCAAGAAGTAGTTCATATCTTAGGGTTATTATAATCAAAGTCAGGAGACATATCCTCATCTGTTCTGTGAAGGGGAAGAGATACAACTTTGCTTTGACATGGGACTTAGTTAAGAAGGCATTTCCGTGCAAGTGTAAACTATACAAGTTTTATGATTGAGAAGTGGACATTTCCCCAGATTAAATTAATCCCGACATCCTTGATGAAGCCATAATCAGAAGCTGCAATTGACTGTTATGTGATAAAAGTAAATTACCAGAAATGTTTACCTCTAAACCATTAAATTGTTGATGTGGCATCGTTTGAAGTCACAAGTTTCAGATCCAGCTTTATCCCGTAGTGATCCTTCAATTCTCCTTCTTAGTTCCCCTCAGAGGCCATTTAATTTAGGGCAACTTGACAATTTACATCTGGGTTTGGTTAAAAGGGGTAAATCCCCAACCTTTGCATGAAAACTACTCCCATCTTGCGTAGTGTGTCCATGTGACCGCTCTTCCCTGCACCCATTGCAGCTTTGTGATGGCTCGACGGGGAGGGCCACACGGTGCAGTATGAGCACGAATTGTGCGCACTACCCCTGTACGTGATTTCAGCCTCTCCGTCAAAAAGCTGCGATGGACGCTGACAGGGCTACAAAGCGTGATCCTTCATAGGAGGAACGCGTTTTGTATCACTGAGCGCCCTAGCTGCGCTCAGCGAGGTGGCCAGACGGGCGTCAGCGTGGAATGAACGTCAACTCTCGCGGATGTTCCTTCCGCTCTCAAAAACGCTTGTTTGCCCGCAGCTTCAACAAACCCAATGCTGCATGTCAGGTTTGCTTGATATCTGTAGACATTGCTTACAATGTTTCATGCTCTTTTTGTTATGCAAATATTCTAATTAACTCTATACCGTAGTGTAGCATGTAGGCAAAATTAGGGGCTACTCTGTAATCGTCATTATGTGAATGTATGATTAACCTCTAAAAGACTAATGTCTGGAAAGGCTTTCTGGTACAAGAAGCTTCTCAGAAAGCAGTTTCATAGATTCCTTCGTGTAGAGGTAAATCCATTTCCTCTTTGTCTGCCAAAAATAACTCCTTATATACTTGTTTTTTAAGCATTGATGTGTTTCTTTCTTTCACACCTATATATGGCTTACCGTCTGTTTCATCTGTTGCACATTTTTGCAAACAGACTCCTGAAACTAGTATAATTTATCTTGGGTTTACGCATTTACCATTTGTCCGGTCATCTGTCATCCCTCCCTCCAACTAGCTACTTATCCATGTCACCAATTAGCTGCTTATCCATGCCTCCAGCAAGGCTGTTTATCCACCTCGCCAACTAGCTGCTGATCCACCTCGCCAACTAGCTGCTGATCCACCTCGCCAACTAGCTGCTTATCCACCTCGCCAACTAGCTGCTTATCCACCTCGCCAACTAGCTGCTTATCCACCTCGCCAACTAGCTGCTTATCCACCTCGCCAACTAGCTGCTTATCCACCTCGCCAACTAGCTGCTTATCCACCTCGCCAACTAGCTGCTTAGCCACCTCGCCAACTAGCTGCTGATCCACCTCGCCAACTAGCTGCTTATCCACCTCGCAACTAGCTGCTTATCCACTTCGCCAACTAGCTGCTTATCCACCTCGCCAACTAGCTGCTTATCCACCTCGCCAACTAGCTGCTTATCCACCTCGCCAACTAGCTGCTTATCCACCTCGCCAACTAGCTGCTTATCCACCTCGCCAACTAGCTGCTTATCCACCTGGCCAACTAGCTGCTTATCCACCTGGCCAACTAGCTGCTGATCCACCTGGCCAACTAGCTGCTGATCCACCTGGCCAACTAGCTGCTGATCCACCTGGCCAACTAGCTGCTGATCCACCTGGCCAACTAGCTGCTGATCCACCTGGCCAACTAGCTGCTGATCCACCTGGCCAACTAGCTGCTGATCCACCTGGCCAACTAGCTGCTGATCCACCTGGCCAACTAGCTGCTGATCCACCTGGCCAACTAGCTGCTGATTCATGCTGCCAAATTGCTGCTGATCCATGCCGCCAACTAGCTGCTCTTCCATGCCTCCCAACTAGCTGCTCTTCCATGCCTCCCAACTAGCTGCTCTTCCACGCCTCCCAACTAGCTGCTCTTCCACGCCTCCCAACTAGCTGCTCTTCCACGCCTCCCAACTAGCTGCTCTTCCACGCCTCCCAACTAGCTGCTCTTCCACGCCTCCCAACTAGCTGCTCTTCCACGCCTCCCAACTAGCTGCTCTTCCACGCCTCCAACTAGCTGCTCTTCCACGCCTCTGAACTAGCTGCTCTTCCACGCCTCTCAACTAGCTGCTCTTCCACGCCTCTCAACTAGCTGCTCTTCCATGCCTCCCAACTAACTGCTCGTCCATGCCTCCCAACTAGCTGCTCTTCCATGCCTCCCAACTAGCTGCTCTTCCATGCCTCCCAACTAGCTGCTCTTCCATGCCTCCCAACTAGCTGCTCTTCCATGCCTCCCAACTAGCTGCTCTTCCATGCCTCCCAACTAGCTGCTCTTCCATGCCTCCCAACTAGCTGCTCTTCCATGCCTCCCAACTAGCTGCTCTTCCATGCCTCCCAACTAGCTGCTCTTCCATGCCTCCCAACTAGCTGCTCTTCCATGCCTCCCAACTAGCTATCCCACAAACTAGCTAGCCATCTGTTTCTCCAACTATCTGTCTCCATGTATCCCTATCGCTATATTCTTTCTCTTATTGATTTTGGAGCACCATGTTCTGTTTGGGATATGAACCTGGTTTGAGTTGGATAAAATTGTTGGTTCTTTTTATGCAATCATGGTATTACTTTCCTTGATTCACGGTTTACATACCAGAGAGCCCTAATCCCAAAAGCAGTGTGATTCCAGGAGGTTGCAGCTTTGAGTCGGTGTTGTCTGGCGTTGGTGACTTTAAAGCGCCTGTGTTTGAACCAGGAGGATCCATGCAACAGGGAATGTACACGCCGAAGAGTGAGTTACTCCAAAAAGCAATCATATATAATAAGTCATCTTTAAACATGTAACCCACAGTGCATGCTCTTGTTTGTAAGATCGAAGTATCATATTTTCGGCGTTTTACCAGATTATGTCTTTATTACTTTCCAATGTGATGCTGAGTCTCAAATTACCAACAAAATATTTAATGTAAAGGAATAATAGCTGTTACTGTGAGCTTTGCGAATTCATTTTTCTGCTTTTACCTCTTGGTGGAGCTCAAAGTCTGCTCTTCCCACTTTCTGTATGGCCATTCCTTTTCTAATGTTGAAATGCCTGAAAATTTATGATTTTTCTCATTGTTCATTAAATAACCCGTATAATACATTGCTTTCTGCTGAAAACCAACTAAATATATTCAATTACAATTATTTATGAAGCGCCCACATTTTTGTAGCTTCTAACAATAGGAACAAATAAAAAAATGAAAAATGAGCAGATAACTTTGACATTTGGTGAACGATGGTAAAAGAGGATCTTGCTCCAGTGAGCTTACAATCGAAGAGGAGTGGGGTAAAACAGAGGTGAGGGTAAATTGCAGTATATGGGAAGTAATGGGGTGCACGGGGTGGGATATAGATTAGGAAAGGTTCGATGGAGGGCGGATTATGGAGTGAGCTAATAACCTCCCCAAACCTAAATGCTGGTTCTTCACAATCGGTTTAGCCCATGTATACATATATATGCACACAATAGTGTGTATCCAGCATGGTTATTCCTTTTTTTTTTTATTTTTTATTATAATATAAACAGAATTTCCGTTTGGATGTGACACAACAGTATTTTACTGAGGATCTATTGAATTGATTTCCAAGCCGCTCTGGTTTTTCTGTTACATTCCATGTTTGCTAATTGCATGAGACACTGATGTGATTACTTTGTGAATTAATGCGTTTTCTTGTTGAGAGATTCCCACTTACGTAAGGGACTTTATTATCTCAGATGATGCAATTGCAGCCTGTGGATAACGCCACAATCATTAGCTGGAAGAAGAGGTGAACTCAATCCTGTCACTAGCCCGAGGCCTGTAATCCACTGACTGTCGCTGCTAGTCAAGTGGTTAATGTGGTCTCTAGCTTGCATTAAATACACGATCGCCCTCCAAGGAATGCACATTTTTTATGTTTGTAGTTTATTCCCGCCATATGAAGAATAACAAATCATAATAAACCTAATCATTTATGTATATGAATACACTGTATATGTATGCATATTCTGTACATATAAAGTGTGTGTATTTATATATATATGTCTATACTGTATTTATATGTTGTAGGTATACACTTTATATGTCTATACTTTTTTGTATGTATACACTGTACTTATATGTATGTATTGTATACAGTATGCATACACTGTATGTACATGTATGTGTATGCACTGTATGTATTTTTGTGCCTATAGTGTCGGGGTGTGTGTGTGTGTTTTAGTACATGCAATCTCCTGCATCTTTAAAGTCGTCATGAAAGTGTGCATAGAGAATTGACTCGAATAAGAAAGATAACCCAAACATTCGCTTTTCTCATACCAGGCGAGGTGTGGGATCATGAATTTGACCCTGTGATGGTGATCCTCCGCACGGTGTACAGGAGAGACGTGCAGTCCACCATGGATAGATACACAGCTTTGTAAGTTTTTTTGTTTTTTTTACCTCCTTCACATTAAATAAGTCTTTGCTTACATTTTGATTTAGGTTCCACTTACTGTAGATACTAGAGTATAACACGATGGGTAGAGAATCATTATGGAAATGAGAATATTACTCAAGACTCAAATATAAGGCGAGGAGCAAAATTATAAAAGTATACATTTTCAAACAAATGACAAAAGTCTGTTAAATTACTGTTATTTCATGTACGTTCCACCCCACTCTTCATGTACATTCCACCCCACTCTTTTCATGTACGTTCCACCCCACTCTTTTCATGTACATTCCACCCCACTCTTTTCATGTACATTCCACCCCACTCTTTTCATGTACATTCCACCCCACTCTTTTCATGTACATTCCACCCCACTCTTTTCAAGTACATTCCACCCCACTCTTTTCATTATTTATTTATTTCATCCCCTCCTTTTTGTTCAACAATTCACCTTTGTTTGAAATTGAGCCTGGGAGCCACTTGGGACCGGAGCCACGGCGCAGCCACCGCTTCCCTCGCTCCTCTGCGGCGCCGGCTGCACGTGTATGGAGCACTGGGAGGAAGTGACATTATATGAGCACTTCCTCCCAGCACCGCCACAGCACCGTGAACGTGTGCGAGACTCGGCAATGACAGGAAGCAGATTTTTACTCCCCGCAGATGTCTTGAGTATACCACAACCCCTCCGATTTTAAGGTTTTTTTTTTCCCTCGAACATCTTGCGGTATACTCGAGTATCTACAGTACAGCTGGGAGTTCTTGTATGGAACATGTGGTTTTTATGTTTCTGCAATCTCTGTAAAACAGCCTTTTAGTTTGATTTTTTTTTTTATGATGTTTTCCGGCTTACAGCTGAGCTGTGTAGAGCCCCTAGTTTTGGAAATCACCTAGAAATGTCTAAGTATCGCTGGGAATGTCAGGCAGTCTAAACGGTGTGCCGTGTAACGTTAACTCTGCAACATGTAGGCCAACATCGCAAAGTTCTGATTGAAATTTCTGATTTGACTTTCATGTAGTCTCAATGTTAATAATGATGACAATTATTGGACAATGTAGTGTTGTTCCACAGATCAGACGGGCGCGCATAACATTTTATATCTTATGCAAGATGGTGCTATTTACTAAAAAGGGAAATCTTTTTATAGAGTTTTTAATATCGACCAGGTTTTCTATTACAAAGTCATGTGATCCACAGTTCTTAAATAGTTTCCCCTCCATCCCTCTAGAATAATCATGAAAGTATAATTTTCACGTGCTAATTATTTTGCAGAATCTCAGAAATAGGGCATTAGTTGGAGGCGTAACATGTTTTTTTGCAATTTAGCTGACATTCAGGGTTTCATTTCCATTCGTCTTGTAGTGTTTTTGGAATGAGCCGTCAGAATGAATGATGCATTGCCTTCCAGCGTGAGCAAATATTGCTTAACCTTTATTCCACAGCAATTTATTTGCTAATTGGATGCTGCGGCTCCCTCTAGTCCTGCTAAAAAGAGGTTGAACGTAACCTTGTCCTTTTCTCAAGGAAAGATCTTTCACCGAGCGGAAACTGAATCGCTTCAGAATATAAAAGCGTTGTGCCCCCCCCCCCTCCTCCTCCTCACACTACGCATTACGAACGAGTATCGCTGGTTCGGTTTCAAATATCTGAGTTGCTTTTATAAATGCTGATTATTATTATTTTTTATTAGCTTGCTCATATACTTGCCACTGAGTTTTTACGTTATGAGATTTAATGCTGAATATGAGCGGAGCAATCTAGGGAATGCATAATGTCTCTGGACCGTCCTGTCAGAAGCACGATTAATGGAAATAATTATAGGTGGTGAGTTCTGCTAGTGAAGTAGACCGCTGTATTACTCAGTGTATTATGATTTGTACTGACCTGATTTTTAATTTCAGAATTGACATATTCTGGAAATATCCTCAATTTTAGGTCTTGATCTAGCAGCCAGGGCTAAAGTTATTTGCCACCACACAAGCAGATTATCTTCATGCTAGTGGAATTCTTCTTTCATAGAAAGTTTGTATGTGAATACGGGGGGAGTGCATGTGTTTAAACATATTGCTTCTTGTTGGTCCTCTAACGTCATTGCCCTGTCGGTTTTTCTGCATCCTTGTCCTGGCCTTGTCTGTTTTCCTCAGTCCTGG
The DNA here is from genome assembly GCA_009667805.1 of Leptobrachium leishanense. Lineage (NCBI taxonomy): Eukaryota > Metazoa > Chordata > Amphibia > Anura > Megophryidae > Leptobrachium > Leptobrachium leishanense. The sequence continues at coordinate 46,228,520 of CM019069.1, forward strand.
CCCTGTCTGACCTCCTACTGCTCTGGCTCTGTCGGACCTCCTACTGCCCTGGCTCTGTTGGACCTCCTACTGCCCTGGCTCTGTTGGACCTCCTACTGCCCTGGCCCTGTCGGACCTCCTACTGCCCTGACGGACCTCCTACTGCCCTGACCCTGTCGGACCTCCTACTGCCCTGACCCTGTCGGACCTCCTACTGCCCTGACCCTGTCGGACCTCCTACTGCCCTGACCCTGTCGGACCTCCTACTGCCCTGACGCTGTCGGACCTCCTACTGCCCTGACGCTGTCGGACCTCCTACTGCCCTGACGCTGTCGGACCTCCTACTGCCCTGACGCTGTCGGACCTCCTACTGCCCTGACGCTGTCGGACCTCCTACTGCCCTGACGCTGTCGGACCTCCTACTGCCCTGACGCTGTCGGACCTCCTACTGCCCTGACGCTGTCGGACCTCCTACTGCCCTGACGCTGTCGGACCTCCTACTGCCCTGACGCTGTCGGACCTCCTACTGCCCTGACGCTGTCGGACCTCCTACTGCCTGACGCTGTCGGACCTCCTACTGCCCTGACGCTGTCGGACCTCCTACTGCCCTGACGCTGTCGGACCTCCTACTGCCCTGACGCTGTCGGACCTCCTACTGCCCTGACGCTGTCGGACCTCCTACTGCCTGACGCTGTCGGACCTCCTACTGCCCTGACGCTGTCGGACCTCCTACTGCCCTGACGCTGTCGGACCTCCTACTGCCCTGACGCTGTCGGACCTCCTACTGCCCTGACGCTGTCGGACCTCCTACTGCCCTGACGCTGTCGGACCTCCTACTGCCCTGACGCTGTCGGACCTCCTACTGCCCTGACGCTGTCGGACCTCCTACTGCCCTGACGCTGTCGGACCTCCTACTGCCCTGACGCTGTCGGACCTCCTACTGCCCTGACGCTGTCGGACCTCCTACTGCCCTGACGCTGTCGGACCTCCTACTGCCCCGGCCCAAGTCGGGTCTCTTGCCTCCCCGGCCCAAGTCGGGTCTCTTGCCTCCCCGGCCCAAGTCGGGTCTCTTGCCTCCCCGGCCCAAGTCGGGTCTCTTGCCTCCCCGGCCCAAGTCGGGTCTCTTGCCTCCCCGGCCCAAGTCGGGTCTCTTGCCTCCCCGGCCCAAGTCGGGTCTCTTGCCTCCCCGGCCCAAGTCGGGTCTCTTGCCTCCCCGGCCCAAGTCGGGTCTCTTGCCTCCCCGGCCCAAGTCGGGTCTCTTGCCGCCTTTGCTGATTTTTGCAAAATAAACTCAATATAACTCCCTTGGATTGTGCATTTAATCTGCTTCTGATTTATTTACCCATTTTGTATTTGATTTTGCAAACTGCAAAGAAATAAAGTATTAAAATATTTTTCCATTATTCGTATTGTGTAGTTAACATTGCTAAACTAGCACCTTTTTATTCAGGGACTTTTTAATAGCAAATTACAAGTAATTAAGACTTTATAGAAATGGCGTATAATATGAACAAAATCACAAAAGCCCTGTAATTTTTGACAGTTTAAAGCAGACTGGAAGGTTTCCCGGGACCCCGTGGCCACCATACAAGAAACGATCAGCTCTTCACCACAACTATAGAGGCCTCTTGAGACTTCTCCATTGTAAAACCCTGCACATCGTGCTGTTTACACTTCTCTACAAGGTTGGTGGGGGTTCAAATGGTCACATGTGTGGCGAGCATTAAGGTATTTTGTAGCATGGATCAGTGAGTATTTGGAATACAGTATAGTGCTTGTTTGTGTAGAACATTCTGCTGGTTTCCCCGTCATGTCCCACCCATTCAGGTTTTGGGTAGTTTATAGGCGGAACAAGCTTCTTCACTGAATATTCTTTTCTTTGGACCACAGACCCATTCACTTAATCGATATTCAGCTTTCAAGTGTACCTTTTCCAGATGGGCTAGACCAGTGGTCAGCAATCTTGGCCCTCCAGGTGCTTGGAACTACAACTCCCATTGATGGTCAGCTATTCATTAGGTTGGCAGAGTCTGATGGGAAATGTAGTTCTAAAACATCTAGATAGCCATGGTTGTTGACCCCGGGGCTAGTCTTTTCTTCTCCTTGGTGACGCCATCACCCTGGTTGTCTGAAAGTTCACTAGGAGGGACATGTAGCTATAAAAGAGAAAAGTGGTCATGCAACGGCTACGTCAGTAACTTCTAAGGCATATACAGTTGTGTTCAAAATTATTCAACCCCCAATGCTGTAAAGGGTTTTAGGGAATTTAGTGTACATTTGTAATTGTATTCAGAATGAAATCCTACAAGGACTTTTTAAAGAACCATATGCAACTAAAATTACATCAATTGGTTTTGTAATACAGTAGTAAATGTTTCTTTTGTGAATTCTTCATTGACACAATTATTCAACCCCTTAAAGACTACCACTCTGAAGAACAGGGGTTCATTCAAGTGTTTTCAATCAGGTATTGAAAACACCTGTGGATGTCACGGAGCAGCAATAAAGCATAATAAGCACCAATTAGGCAGCTTTAAAATGACTGTGATACTCAGCTCCTTCTAGACATTTACTGGTGTGGTTACAAACATGGTGAAGTCAAGAGAATGGTCCAGGAAGACAAGAGAAGAGGTGATTACTCTTCACAGGAAGGGCAATGGCTATAAGAAGATTGCAAAGATGTTAAACATACCAAGAGAGACCATAGGAAGCATCATTTGCAAATTCAAGGCAAATGGCACTGTTGAAACGCTACCTTGTCGTGGCAGAAAGAAGATGCTGACTTTGACTGCTGTGCGCTACCTAAAGCGTAGAGTGGAGAAAAGTCCCCGTGTGACTGCTGAGGAACTGAGAAAAGATTTGTCAGATGTGGGTACTGAAGTTTCAGCTCAGACAATACGGCGCACACTGCGTAATGAAGGCCTCCATGCCAGAACTCCCAGGTGCACCCGCTTGCTGTCTCCAAAGAATAAGAGTCGACTGTAGTATACCAAAAGTCATGTGGACAAACCACAGAAGTTTTGGGATAGTGTTCTGTGGACTGATGAAACAAAATTAGAACTGTTTGTGCCCATGGATCAACGCTATGTTTGGAGGAGGAAGAACAAGGCCTATGAAGAAAAGAACACCTTGCCTACTGTGAAGCATGGCGGGGGGTCAATCATGCTTTGGGGCTGTTTTGCTTCTGCAGGTACAGGGAAGCTTCAGCGTGTGCAAGGTACCATGAATTCTCTTCAGTACCAGGAGATATTGGATGACAATGTGATGCAGTCCGTCACAAAGCTGAGGCTTGGGAGACGTTGGACCTTTCAGCAGGACAATGATCCCAAGCATACCTCCAAGTCCACTAGAGCACGGTTGCAGATTAAAGGCTGGAACATTTTGGAGTGGCCATCGCAGTCACCTGACTTAAATCCGATTGAGAACCTCTGGTGGGACTTAAAGAAAGCAGTTGCAGTGCGCAAGCCTAAGAATGTGACTGAACTGGAGGCTTTTGCCCATGACGAATGGGTGAAGATACCCGTAGATCGCTGCAAGACACTTGTGTCAAGCTATGCTTCACGTTTAAAAGCTGTTATAACTGTAAAAGGATGTTGTACTAAGTACTAAGATTGATTGTCACTTGGGGGTTGAATAAAACTGATAATGATGTGAGCACAGAAAAGACATTTGTGGTTATTTCATTATAAATGTTATGTTATATTTGTCTGACCTACACATGCCTCTTTGATTTAATTGTAAGCAAGATGACTGAATGATCAAAATCAATGTCAAACTGGCCAAAACACTCAATTTCAGTGGGGGTTGAATAATTTTGAACACAACTGTAGATAGAAATGAAGACACGAGATGCTCGTAACTCCCCGCTAGTTCCCCTAAACCGACTTTCTATAAATCATTGTGGCAATGGGGAGCAGTGTCTCTGGACTTCGGACCTGGGTGCCTCATTCTTCTGAGGTTTTATTACACCTTAGTACGGCAATAGGAAATTATGGTCTGCTTGCATTTAGTCTGCGCGCTAAAATATCAGTTCAGTGTTATCAATACAGATTGGAATGTCATGAATTAAATCGTTAAACCTTGCAAATGTCTTAATTTGAAGCCCATTTCCATTGCATTTGGAATGTGACACTCCGCTGATCAGTCACTATACTTGAGGCAGTGGAGAGATAAAAAGGACATTTTCGTAGGGTGAAGGTTTAGGCCTGACAGAGAGCATCCAGGTCTTATCTATACAGGTTGAGTATTCCCGAAATATTCCAAAATACACCAAAAGCTAAAAATTCCACATTTGAGCTCGTGATGGAGGACAAAATGATTAAAACTCTTGTATTAAATTGCAGGCTGTGTGAATTTGACCCATAAATAAATTTTGTGTTTTAGACGTGTGTCCCATCCTCAAGATATCTCACTATTACGTGCAGATGTTCCTAAATCTGAAGAAATCCAATCCGCTTCTGGTCCCAAGCATTTTGAGTACGGGACACCCAACCAGTAATAACTAGTTATGGTATTTTTACTATATGGATTTCCATCTGATGTGTTAAATGAATGATTATTCAGGAAACCATCGCTAAAACAGAATATCAAGTTACCGTTACTGGAAATTCTCCACCTCATTTGATTTTGTCTGTGAAATTAGCCGTGCTCTTTTCGTGTCTCTTTTGCTCATTTATGGTTAAAATGGTTTAGTTCATCTCATGGGTTTGCTTGGAAATAACACTTTGTTATGATCTTTTTTTCCCCCCTTTCATCTCCAATCTCCATAGGTTTTAATGGACCATCAGAATATGTCTGAGCATGTCATATGCATGGTTTTATACCTAATCGAGCTGGGCTTGGAAAACTCTCCAGAGGAGGAGTCCGTGGAAGAGGTATATATATATCTGGCTTCTTTGTTATGAGGAGCTGATCATGTAATACTCGTTATTCAAAAATTAGTAGCACGTCGTAGGACTGAGTTATTATCGAAGTAGTAGTAGTAGTTTTGATGCGTGTGACAATATGGATTGTAACACTGAAATGTTGGATCGTTTAATGTTGAATTAAGGGTGGGGGGGCAAATCCGATCTGATATCCTTATCTTTCATGGATTCTAGAATTCTTGGATAGGATTTAATTCTCATGTTTTGTAAAAATGACAAATTTTATCATCGTTATTTTCTTTTAACTATTGCAGGACGGATCAGGGCAAAAACGGTGCCATGACAGCTGGTTTCCTGGCAGTAATCTACTGTGCAACATGCGCCACGTAATCAACTACGTCAGAGTGCGCGTGCCTGAGACTGCACCGGAGGTGAGGAGGGAACCGCCAGCCGGTACCAGCGTCGACAGCTCGGCATCTGCACATGTAAGTGTATGGGTCAGCTGCAACATCACGCTGGTGTTGCACCTTCATGCAAATTACCTTTTTCTATGTTTAGGTGCTAAAAATCTATATGCTACATTATGCATCTTTCAGAAACCTGCTTCTTTTTGTATGTAATAATTTTGTAATCCTTTTTGTCAGAGCTCCAGGCGGCCGTCTCTGCTCCAGAGAGAGGTAGATACCTTGCATGGTGCATTAGCTGCTGTCCCGACCTATGATGGGATTAATTCAATCCCTTAAACAGTGCATCTTGGTTTGAAGTGCTAGGTTTTATACATATATTCTGTGCGTTTCACTATTGAAGCATGCGCGTACCTGCTGCTTATTTTGGCAAGTATTATAGATCCTCCGCCGGTGTCACAAACAATGCCGAATGGAGAAAAGCTGCAGTTTACTCATTTTACAGAAGGATACTGGTGTTGAGTTGTTTGCAGCAGCTTCACCTGCCCGTGTGGCAATTTGCTTCTCATGATAGTGGAAGTTCCTAATAACTGCAACGACTGCAATTTTTAAAAAAAAATTTTTTTGCAGCTTTGGTGCCTCAAAAAGGTGCATAGTGAATAACACCCATATATAATCTATCTTTTCTTTTTTTTCCCCTTTTGTTATTGTTCTTGTTTTCATTCTACCTCTTTTCCTTCCTCCCTTCCTTCCTCCCTTCCCTCCCCTCCCCTCCCCTCCCCTCCCCTCCCTTCCCTCCTTCCCTCCCTCCCTTCCCTCCTTCCTCCCCTCCCTTCCCTCCCTTCCCTCCCCTCCCCTCCCTTCCCTCCCTCCCTTCCCTCCCTCCCTTATTTCCTTCCTTATTTCCTTCCTCCCTTCCTTATTTCATTCCTTCCTACCTCCTATTCCTTATTTCCTTCCTCCTATTCCTTCCTTCCTTTCTCTCTTCCTTTCTCTCTTCCTTCCTTCCCTTTTTGCTTCCTCTTTTCCTTCCTCCCTTCCTCCCTTCCTTCCTTATTTCCTTCCTCTATCCCTTCCTTATTTTCTTCCTTTCCCTCTTCCTTTCTCTCTTCCTTCCTTCCCTTCCTTCCTTTTTTGCTTCCTCTTTTCCTTCCTCCCTTCCTTCCTCTCTTCCTTCCTTCCCTTCCTTCCTTTTTTGCTTCCTCTTTTCCTTCCTGCCTTCCCTCCTCTCTTCCTCCTTTCCTTCATCCCTTCCTTCTTCTCTTCCTCCCTTCCTTCCTCTCTTCCTTCTTTCCTTCCTCCCTTCCTCCCTTCCTTCCTCCCTTCCTTCCTCCCTTCCTTCCTTCTTTCCTTCCTCCCTTCCTTCCTTATTTCCTTCCTCTCTCTTCCTTCCTTCCCTCCTCTTCCTTCCTTTTTTGCTTCCTCTTCCTTCCTTCCCTCCCTTCCTTTTTTGCTTCCTCTTTTCCTTCCCTTCCTTTTTTTCATTCCTTTCTTCCTCCGTTCCTTCCCCCTCCCTTCCTCCCCTCCCCTTCCCTCCTTCCTCCCTTCCTTCCTTTTTTTCATTCCTTTCTTCCTCCGTTCCTTCCCCCTCCGTTCCTCCCCTCCCTTCCCTCCTTCCTCCCTTCCTTCCTTTTTTTCATTCCTTCCTTCCTTCCTTCCTTCCTCCCATAAAATGCTTATTAGGCAGCAGTTACATCTTCGAAATCAGAAGCCTCATCTTGGCTCATGTGATGTGCCTTGTCTTGATTTACAACATTATAGTTAAGATATAATGAAATAATATCCAAAGGCAGCATTTTCCAGAGCAAACAACATTTTAAAACCTAGTAGAAAATCTATTTATGTGTAAAATAAAGTTAACGTTTAGTAAGTTGCGCTTGTAGATCACTTTTATAAATCTCTTCTTAAAATAACAAACACAGTAGCTTTCGCTATTCATTATGTCCATTATCCTTAATTTCTGGGGGTATAGTCATTCATTTTCATTTCTTTTCAATCCTGCCTTTTCAGAACATTTTTATCTAATTCCGTCTGTCCTTTTGATACGACTAGTGCACAAATCATTCAATTTCTGGGGGGCAGCTCAAATTAATATTGATTGAGATTCCAAGTGACTGAACTCGGGTTCGTTATAAATCATCCTCTGCCAGTCTATGCACATCTCGCATAATAACCTGGTGCCACATTTACGGCAAAAATCACTCCACGTCTTTTTGACTACTTTTTCGTTGTTTTTTTTTTTTTTTATTTGCCCTGCAAGGTTAAAGTCTGGGAACATGTTTATGGAGTAACGATTGCTTTCCCTTCATTCACTAACATTTTTATGTAGTTTTGCATGTTTTATGGACAGAGACCTGATCGTGATCTTGCTGTGCAACTTAATTGCGTCAAGGCTATATATGTAGTGTGTATGTATGTACCTAACACAGAGTATTTATCAAGCTACTCAATTTAATAGATCCCATTTGAGATGCCGTAATTTTAATTTATATCTATTAGTATTTTTGGTTGTAATTAAGAAGATTGACATGTGCTTTAAGCTGTAATTCTACCATTTGTAAAGTACTTGGAAACAATCCATATAGTACATACGTACACAAATCCGTGCTGGATGGCATGAATATACATGGTTACATACTAAAAGGTATGCAAGTAGTTATATACAATTTTTAAGAGGTACAGAGGAGGTATAGACACACAGAAAACCCGACAAAATGGATACAAGCAATTCTAAACACATCCACATTCCCATGGACAAAGTGGCCGGTATAACCTTTTAAGGTTGTTTAGTCTTTTTACCTCTTTAGTCCATGTGTTCTTCTTGCATCTGATGGAAGTGAAGCTTCATCCCATGGGTCCATGAATGTACAGGTTTATGAGATGAAAGCTTAACAGGGTTATTCAAAGAGATCCGAATGGCTGCCGAAAGGTAACCGAACGCTGAAAATCAGCATTCGGTTACCTTTCTTGGCCATTCGGCTATCCAGAGAGCAGGCAATTCGACAAATCCTGGCGAATTGCCTGCACATACGGTGCCTGTTCGATGGCAGTGAAATCCCATAAAAACGCACTGCTTCAGCTATTCAGAGAACACAAACCAGCAGTGAAAGGTTCCCCTAATGCCCTGCCATTCGGTGGTTTAATTCGTCAGGTTTATTCAGGCGAATCCCATAGGCTTCAATGTTAAAAATATTCCTGTTTTAATTCAATATCTAATAAATCGTTCATTATAATATTCTGCAGTAAAAAGTCTCTTTATTCATAGATTTAAATTCTGATTTTTATTTTTTTAAGTTTACTTATTTTTTCTCTAGCAGCCCTTTTTATTATCATTCCTTGGACATCATATGTAAATTTCAGACATTTTCAGTAGTTTCTTTGCAAACAGTGTTTCACGTTTCAAACATTCAAGTTAATTTATTCACTGCATTCGTCTGCGGTGTCGGCTTTTTCTGGCGGCTGCGCTGCGTGTGATCGGCTCGTGCTCGGGTTTTTCCGGCGTTTTCACCCTCGTTTTGCGGTGAGTTTTTGGCGGTTTTGCGGCTACTTTTCCCTGCATAACGACGGCCCTGTGGTGCTTGCTGAATACAACGCAGGGTCACCGAAATGGGATCAGCAAAACAAACCGAATTGAAGAGAGCGAAAAGTCACCGAACGTGTGGTGGCTTTTTGATTCTCTTTGAATAACCCCGTAAATAACTGTTTATGACATGGACAAAACCTAAAAAATGCAATTGCCAAAGAGCTCTGGCAAATGTGTGGCGGGCGACCATATATTTGGTAGAATTATCTCCCTGGCCCTTAAACTCTTAAAAGAGTTTTCCCAGGGTGGTCTGTTTTTTTTTTTTCCTGTTGTCTTTATTTTTAAAGGGATCCTCCAAGCACTGGGAACATTTTGTGCAAATTCAAAGGTAGGGGGAAGTGGTGCAGGGAGGGTCAAGACGGGTTAATACTAGGGATGCACCGATACCACTTTTTTAAGTACGAGTACCGATACTTTTCTTCAAGTACTCACCGATACCGAGTACCGATACTTTTTTTATGTCATGTGACGCTTTCCAATAAGAACAGACCTCATATAAAAATGCCCCCAGCTCATGGATACTGCCCCCCAGCTCATGGATCTGCCCCAGCTCATGGATACTGCCCCCCAGCTCATGGATCTGCCCCAGCACATGGATATTGCCCCAGCTCATGGATCTGCCCCAGCACATGGATATTGCCCCAGCTCATGGATTATGCCCCAGCACATGGATACTGCCCCCCAGCTCATGGGATATGCCCCAGCTCATGGGATATGCCCCAGCTCATGGGATATGCCCCAGCTCATGGGATATGCCCCAGCTCATGGGATATGCCCCAGCTCATGGATTCCTCCCCCCCCCCCCCAGCTCACCTGGAGCTCTCCGCGATACTTACCTTCCTGGGCGACGCCGGGAAAGTCTTTGCGCGTTGCGCTCGTTGGAAGGACCCCAGCCACGACCACGTGGGACCATGTGATCACGGCTGGGGACCGTCCAACGAGCGCACGCGGGGAAACTTTCCCGGCGTCGCCCAGGAAGGTAAGTATCGCGGAGAGCTCCAGGTGCCTGTCCGAATGCTCTATCGGCATTTGGACAGGCCCTGCAGCTGCTCACCGCGTTCATACTTACCTTCCTGGGCGACGCCGGGAAAGCTTCTGGGCGTGCGCTCGTTGGAAGGACCCCAGCCGCGATCACATGGTCCCACGTGATCGCGGCTGGGGTCCTTCCAACGAGCGCAACGCGCGAAGACTTTCCCGGCGTCGCCCAGGAAGGTAAGTATCGCGGAGAGCAGCTGCAGGGCCTGTCCGAATGCCGATAGAGCATTCGGACAGCCGCCCCAGCCCCTCGGATGCCGGCAAGCCGGCTCAATGCCGGCTTGCGGTATCGGGAAAAATATCAGGGGTACTGTACGAGTACCAAGTACTCCTGCAGTACCCGGTATCGGCACCGATACCGATACTAGTATCGGTATCATAGAAACATAGAAAAATGGCGGCAGATAAGAACCTTTCGGCCCATCTAGTCTGCCCAATTAACTAGGGTGCAACCCTAGTCAATACTTCCGTCCCAAGAGCACGCAGCTTCTGCCTCGCTTTCCGTTTTGTAACACGAGAAGTGACGGCAAACCTTGGCACCCCAGATGTTTCTGAACCTCATGTCTCATAATGCTCAGCCAACCTAATGTATGACTAAGCATCATGGGACATGTAGTTCTGAAACGTCTGGTGTGTCGAGGTTCACCATCACTGTCCTAGAGTATCCTTTTAGAAATACTTACTAATAATAGTTTTTAGTATGACTTTTCTTGGCTACATTTATGAACCTAGTGGTTAAACCCGATCACTGAAGAGAGATTCATTCTCGTGTGTGTGTATGTATGTATGTATGTATGTATGTACGTACGCACGCACTTACCTTTTGGTGTAGGGAACAATGTGTTCCCAGGATGGAACATTTATTAGGACCCTGTGTGAATATTAACCCTTTCACTGCTGAGGACGTGTGGAGAACGTCCTTATTGACTCCTAAGGAAAGATGGGGTGGAGATAGGGGGTTCCTTTGAACCCCGATATCTCCCAACTGTTGGCAGCTAGCAGGGTCATGTTTGGTATCATTAGAACGGCCAGAGCATGACCTTTCCAATGGTATCAAACATGACCTTGTTTAAAGTAAAGAAAAAAAGTAATTACAATAATAATAAAAAAAAGAAAATGTGTTTGTTTTTTTTAAGATGTGAAATGGCTCAGCAGTGAAGGGGTTAATTTACCACAAACCTATAAGGGGTTATTCAGTTAGAGCCTATCTGGCCCTGAAATGTCACCGAACAGGGAATTTCTCCCGTACGGTGGCAGTTCACCAAATTTTGGTGAATTGCCAGCAAGTACAGTGTCGGTGCGAAGGCAGTGAAATCCCCCATAGAGAAGCAATGGTTACTCTATTCACAGAACACCAAACAGCAGGGAAAGTTTGCCGAAATGCCCAGTCATTTGGTGATTTCATTCAGCAGGTTTATTCAGGCGAATCCCATAGGCTTCAATGTTAAAAATATTCCTGTTTTAATTCAATATCTAATAAACAGTTTATTATTTTAATCTGCAGTTAAAAGTCTTTTATTTATTGTTTGTGGTTTTTTTTTTTTTTTTTTTTGGGGTCTTTTAGACATTTTTCGGGATTTTTTTCGGCAAGTTTTAAAAAATTTTTTTTTTCTTTTTTCTGTAACAGACCTTTTTATTATCATTCATATGACCGTATGTTAATTGCAGACATTTTCGTTCAATAGCTTTTTGCAAACAGCGTTTCAATTTTGACACTTTCAATCGTATTATTTTTTTTTTTTAACCCGTCTGGCGGCTTGTCGGCTTTCTTCTGCGGCCTGTCGGCGCTGTGCTCGGCGGCTTCTCGGCTGCGTCTGGTGGGTTGGCAGCCGGCGGGTTTGCGGTAGCGTTCAGCAGCCGATTCCCTGCACTTCGGGGACCCTGCGGTGAATGCTGAATTCACTGCAGGGTGGGAAAATTTGATTCCCTGAAGTGCAGGGAACGAGCGACATTTCGGTGCTCTCTGAATAACACCCATAGTGTATAGACGTAGGGTTGCCAGATCAGCCATGTTTTCCTGGAAGCAAATTAAGATTTCATGCAGAGCGGACCACAGGGAAAAGTGCTGCCCTGCAACATGTATAATTCATGTGCTGCAGGAAGGAAATCAAGGCAGATCACCTGGGATTCCTTTTTGATTTTGTACTTGCAGCATATGGATTATACATGCAGCAGGGTGTCTTTTTTTCCTTCACTGACCATCAGCATGAATGAATCGTATGTGTCTAGGGAAACATGGCCGATCTGGCAACCCTAAATAAAAACAAAGCTTGATTATTTCTTTGAATTGCATATATGGATATTTTGAAGATGGCAACATGTCTGTAAACTGCATTGCTGTTTCCTTCCCTTCAGAACTCAGGCACTGCTCAGGTCTTCAGTTTGGTGGCCGAGCGACGGAAGACGTTCCAGGAGATCATAAACCGCAATAACAGTGAAGCTAACCAAACCGTTCGGCCAAAGTCTTCAGCTTTGAAGTGGACGGCTCCTGGGGCGAGCCCTCAGCTTACCACAGTCATTCTGGAGGTGAAAGAGAGCATGCTGTCCTTGCTCATCAAACTGCACCAGAAACTTTCCGCGAAGCCTAATTCCTACTGTCCCCCATGGATAGAAGACCCAGATTGTCTTGCCGAATGCGATTCGCCAAAGTATGCTCACGGCGATGGAGTGATTGCAGTGGAAAGGATTTTATTGAAAGCAGCAGCTCACAGCCGTGCAAACAAACAGAGCATTGATGAGATCTGCAGGAAGACCGCTCCGCCGGTCCCACCTAAAAAAACAAGCCCCGTGGACAAAAAGACTCTGGATAAGGAAGAAAGGTAACTGGCCATGCTTAAATATTCAAACTGTGCTAATCTGGGGGCAAAACCATCAGGTTTAGATAATGTGTGGCTTTGTCTCTTTTTGTCCAGATGTCTTGTTTTACTCATGTCATATTTAGATTTTTCTGTCATATGAAATACATGTTACATGCCTTAGTAACAAAGTCACTAACACAAATCAAAAAGGGATAAAGACATTTGTGTGAGAGGAGATCACGGTAGGAGAATCGCAATCTCCTTCCTGCTGCAGCTCCCTGCAAGATCAGACGGTGGGAGCGCTCTGCAGCATTTCTTTGTGCACATGATGCCGGAAGTCCGTGTGGCTCTGAGTAGCATGTCACTCGCTGGGGCTGCCCAGAGGTTCCCAGGATGAGCAGCGGCCTGCTGCAGCGCTCGCGGAGCCAAGTTCATATGTAGCAGAGACTGTACGGAGCACCCAAGGCCAGAATCCATAAAATCCAGACGGCTCTGAAAACTCCGGATTGCAAAGACTTCCGTATCTTAGAATTCCAGATATGGGGTGCCCGGCCTGTGTGTGTTTGTGTAGGGTTTGGGTCGAAATCCCTACAACCAGGTTCCCTAATGCCAAAATCCCGACGGCCAACTTCCCTACATGGTCAACTTCCCTACACGGCCACTTTCCCTACACGGCCACTTTCCCTACACGGCCACCTTCCTTACACGGCCACCTTCCTTACACGGCCACCTTCCTTACACGGCCACCTTCCTTACACGGCCACCTTCCTTACACGGCCACCTTCCTTACACGGCCACCTGCCTTACACCTGACTTACACCTGCCTTACACGGCCACCTGCCTTACACCTGCCTTACACGGCCACCTGCCTTACACGGCCACCTGCCTTACACGGCCACCTTCCTTACACGACCACCTTCCTTACACGACCACCTTCCTTACACGACCACCTTCCTTACACGGCCACCTTCCCTACACGGCCACCTTCCTACACGGCCACCTTCCTTACACGGCCACCTTCCCTACACGGCCACCTTCCCTACACGGCCACCTTCCCTACACGGCCACCTTCCCTACACGGCCACCTTCCCTACACGGCCACCTTCCCTACATGGCCACCTTCCCTACACCTTCCCTACACGGCCACCTTCCCTACACGGCCACCTTCCCTACACGGCCACCTTCCCTACACGGCCACCTTCCCTACACCTTCCCTACACGGCCACCTTCCCTACACGGCCACCTTCCTTACACGGCCACCTTCCTTACACGGCCACCTTCCTTACACGGCCACCTTCCTTACACGGCCACCTTCCTTACACGGCCACCTGCCTTACACGGCCACCTGCCTTACACCTGACTTACACCTGCCTTACACGGCCACCTGCCTTACACCTGCCTTACACGGCCACCTGCCTTACACGGCCACCTGCCTTACACGGCCACCTTCCTTACACGACCACCTTCCTTACACGACCACCTTCTTACACGGCACCTGCCTTACACCTGACTTACACCTGCCTTACACGGCCACCTGCCTTACACCTGCCTTACACGGCCACCTGCCTTACACGGCCACCTTCCTTACACGACCACCTTCCTTACACGACCACCTTCCTTACACGACCACCTTCCTTACACGACCACCTTCCTTACACGGCCACCTTCCCTACACGGCACCTTCCCTACACGGCCACCTTCCCTACACGGCACCTTCCCTACACGGCCACCTTCCCTACACGGCCACCTTCCCTACACGGCCACCTTCCCTACACGGCCACCTTCCCTACACGGCCACCTTCCCTACACGGCCACCTTCCTTACACGGCCACCTTCCTTACACGGCCACCTCCCTACACGGCCACCTTCCCTACATGGCCACCTTCCCTACACGGCCACCTTCCCTACACCTTCCTACACGGCCACCTTCCCTACACGGCCACCTTCCCTACACGGCCACCTTCCCTACACCTTCCCTACACTTCCCTACACCTTCCTACACGGCCACCTTCCCTACACGGCCACCTTCCCTACACGGCCACCTTCCTACACGGCCACCTTCCCTACACGGCACCTTCCCTACACGGCCACCTTCCCTACACGGCCACCTTCCTTACACGGCCACCTTCCTTACACGGCCACCTTCCCTACACGGCCACCTTCCCTACACGGCCACCTTCCCTACACGGCCACCTTCCCTACACGGCCACCTTCCCTACACGGCCACCTCCCTACACGGCCACCTTCCCTACACCTTCCCTACACCTTCCCTACACCTTCCCTACACGGCCCATTCCTACACGGCCACCTTCCCTACACGGCCACCTTCCCTACACGGCCACCTTCCCTACACGGCCACCTTCCCTACACCTTCCCTACACGGCCACCTTCCCTACACGGCCACCTTCCCTACACCTTCCCTACACGGCCACCTTCCCTACACCTTCCCTACACGGCCACCTTCCCTACACCTTCCCTACACGGCCACCTTCCCTACACGGCCACCTTCCCTACACGGCCACCTTCCCTACACGGCCACCTTCCCTACACGGCCACCTTCCCTACACGGCCACCTTCCCTACACGGCCACCTTCCCTACACGGCCACCTTCCCTACACGGCCACCTTCCCTACACAGACAACTCCCTGACGGCCAACTTCCAGACATCCAAAATACCAGCGGCTATCCCTAACCCTACTCCCTAACCCTCTAAACCTAGCCCTAACCCTCTAAACCTAGCCCTAACCCCCCTAAACCTAGCCCTAACCCCTAAACCTAGCCCTAACCCTAACTCCCCCCTAAACCTATCCCTAACCCCTTAAACCTAGCCCTAACCCCCTAAATCTAGCCATAACCCCCCTAAACCTAGCCATAACCCCTTAAACCTAGCCCTAACCCCAACCCCCTAAATCTAGCCCTAACCCCAACCCCCTAAATCTAGCCCTAACCCCCCTAAACCTAGCCCTAACCCTAACCCCTAAATCTAGCCCTAACCCCCAACCCCCTAAACCTAGCCCTAACCCCCTAAACCTAGCTTTAACCCCACTAAACCTAGCCCTAACCCCATAAACCTAACCCCCCTAAACCTAGCCCTAACCCTCTAAACCTAGCCCTAACCCCCCTAAACCTAGCCCTAGCCCTAACCCCATAAACCTAACCCCCCTAAACCTAGCCCTAACCCTCTAAACCTAGCCCTAACCCCCCTAAACCTAGCCCTATCCCTAACCCCATAAACCTAACCCCCTAAACCTAGCCCTAACCCTCTAAACCTAGCCCTAACCCCCTAAACCTAGCCCTATCCCTAACCCCCTAAACCTATCCCTAACCCCTTAAACCTAGCCCTAACCCCCTAAATCTAGCCCTAACCCCCTAAACCTATCCTAACCCCCTAAATCTAGCCCGAACCCCCTAAATCTAGCCCTACCCCCTAAACCTAGCCCTAACCCCCTAAACCTAGCCCTAACCCCTTAAACCTAGCCCTAACCCCTTAAACCTAGCCCTAACCCCCTAAACCTAGCCCTAACCCCCTAAACCTAGCCCTAACCCCCTAAACCTTAGCCCTAACCCCCTAAACCTAGCCCTAACCCCCTAAACCTAGCCCTAACCCCCCTTAACCTATCCGTAACCCTAACCCCTAAATCTAGCCCAACCCTAACCCCCTAAATCTAGCCCAACCCTAACCCCCTAAATCTAGCCCAACCCTAACCCCCTAAATCTAGCCCAACCCTAACCCCCTAAATCTAACCCTAACCCCCTAAACCTAGCCCCAACCCTAACCCCCCTAAATCTAGCCCTAATCCTAGCCCCCTAAATCTAGCCCTAACCCCCTAGCCCTAACCCCCTAGCCCTAACCCCCTAAATATAGCCCTAACCCCTAAACCTAACCCCCTAAATCTAGCCCTAACCCTAACCCCTAAATCTAACCCTAACCCCCCTAAATCTAGCCCTAATCCTAACCCCCCTAAATCTAGCCCTAACCCCCTAAACCTAGCCCTAACCCCTTAAACCTAGCCCTAACCCCTAAACCTAGCCCTAACCCCCTAAACCTAGCCCTACCCCCTAAACCTAGCCCTAACCCCCTAAACCTAGCCCTAACCCCCTAAACCTAGCCCTAACCCCCCTTAACCTAGCCCTAACCCCCCTTAACCTATCCGTAACCCTAACCCCTAAATCTAGCCCAACCCTAACCCCCTAAATCTAGCCCAACCCTAACCCCCTAAATCTAGCCCAACCCTAACCCCCTAAATCTAACCCTAACCCCCTAAACCTAGCCCCAACCCTAACCCCCCTAAATCTAGCCCTAATCCTAGCCCCCTAAATCTAGCCCTAACCCCCTAAATATAGCCCTAACCCCCTAACCCTAACCCCCTAAATCTAGCCCTAACCCCCTAAACCTAGCCCTAACCCCCCCTAAACCTAGCCCTATCCCCCCCTAAACCTAGCCCTAACCCCCCTAAACCTAGCCCTGACCCCCCTAAACCTAGCCCTGACCCCCCTAAACCTAGCCCTGACCCCCCTAAACCTAGCCCTGACCCCCCTAAACCTAGCCCTGACCCCCCTAAACCTAGCCCTAACCCGTCTAAACCTAGCCCTAACCCGTCTAAACCTAGCCCTAACCCGAACTCCCTAAGGGTTAGGGTGTTCGTATTAGGAATAGCAGCTGGGATTATGGATGTCTGGAAGTTGGGATGTCTGGCACTTGTTCTGTCTGGAAGTTGGCTGTCGGGATCTTGGCATTAGGGAACCTGGCTGTAGGGATTTTGTCCGGCACAGGACTCCATCTCCAAGTAAGGCTAAAACACTGGTGTACCGGCTGGATGGAGTAGAGGTAACTCCACTGCTCTAACTGTGGAGACGCAGGTTCGAATCCCGGCCAGCGCACCTCTCCTGTAAGTGTCCTTGAATGGGTTCCCGAGAAGCGGGTTCAACCAATCCTCTAGGTCGCTGCTCTACAATCATGGAAAGACGACCTGATCCCACTCAGAAGATGCCACCAGCGAGTGTGCTTTGGCAAGACACCTAACAATATGGATGTGCCTTCCTCACACAATACTTGTACATCTCATAGATTGTTGGGAACAAGGTCCCCTGAATCGGGCTGTATCAACACCTTGTAAAGCGCTGTGGAATTTGTGGCGCTAAACAATTAAAGGCTAATAATAATACAGCCTTCCACCAAGAGACAATAACCCAAGGTCTGTGCTCTAGTTCTGCTACTGTTGTAAACTAAATAAAAAACAAACTGGTTATGTCTTACATAACCCTAGAACTAAATCACACTGAATAAATCAGCTGGCACATCATCTCCAATCGGCTCCGATGTAGCGTCTGAGTTATTAATATTTAACTCTGTCTGATTCTATACATTGTGCGCAGAGCACATATCAATTAATCGACCATGAGAATACTTGACAACTATTTTCATTATCAATTAGTTGTCGATTAACCGATTAGTTGTGTGTGTATATATATATATATATATATATATTATGCAAAATCCCTGGAGTATGGACTATACTGGGATTATTGATCTGTATGTATATATTTGTGTCTGTGTGTACACACACGGCTACATAGTACTTTCCCCAGAAAATGCTCCTCGAATGGATGGGACATTGGTGCACACAAAGTGACTAGGGAACCTTTACTTTTTAGTGAATATTGATGAGACGCTGATACACAGATTTTATTAATCCTGTGTGCATTTTAAATGATATCAAGTAGCATCATGCATTCATCTCCTCCATCTACAGATTGGCACAGCCTCCCCTTTTATATAGTATGGAGTATCTGCTAAGTAGCTTGACCTCGGTCTACTAGTGCGAGTTTCACTCAGATTTGCTGTGCTGATATTATAACCTTTCTATATAAAGCCACAAATTCTGCAGCGCTTTACAAGATCAGTGTATAATACATTAGAATACCACACGTGGATGATACAGCCTTTTCCCAAGGGAATTTACAATCTATGAGATGTACAAGTGTTTTGTGAGGTAGGCGCATCCATATCGTTAGGTGTCTTGCCCAAGGACACTCACTGGTGGCGTCTTTTGAGTGGGATCGGGTCGTCTTTTCCATGACCTGTAGAGCAGCAACCTGGTGGTTAGGTTGATCCTGCTTCTCGTAAAGTCGAGACTTGCTTCTCCACAGTTGTATTGGAGGGATGTGCTGAATGGGACCTTGACTTGCTTCTCCACAGTTGAAGAGCAGAGATGTTACCACTGGATTCCAAGGCCGATATTGTGTGGTAGGCGAGTATGTACCGTTAGGTGTCTTGCCCAAGGACACTTACTGGAGAGGTGCTCTGGCCGGGATTCGAACCTGGGTCTCCACGGTTATAGAGCAGTGATATTACCGCTACTCCATCCAGCCGGTACAGGCTCCCTGTCCAGGTGGACGAGCTGATTCGCTAGTATGTGGTGGTTCTTCTCTATTGGCCAGTCTCTGATTGCTAACATACTGGCAATGAAGCCAGCGTATCGCACTCCCAGGAGTGTGCCCTGTTCGTGGATGTGTTCCATTCAGGGCCACTTAAATATAAAGAGTGACTGGCCATGGACCTGGTGGCCACAGACAATGAATGATGGCATCGACTCACAGCTATTAATTTTGGGGTCACTTCAAGTCACCCAAATAATTTTCCTTGTTTTACATCTTGTTTCTGTCGGTTGTAAATTAACCTTATGGGATGTGTATAATTAATTGGCGTTACTGAAGAGTGCTTTAGACTGGCTAGCTGTTGGCATGCGTGGACCATCTCTGGTACCCGTACAGGTCCGTCCTCACGTCTTAGGGGTAACACTGGTCTTTGCTGACTGTGAATGAATACTTGTCAAACCTGGGTCTGTGCTGCTTAAAGAGCCTGAAGTCACCCCCTCCCTATGTTTCTGGTAATGAAGATCGAACGGGCAATAAGAGCTCAATGATGACCCCATTTTCTGGTTGTTTCAGCCATCAGAGAAAGAAAGAGGTGGCATTAGCCATATAATACGTTGTTGCCATAGAAACTAGAGTCAGAGTGCCTGGTGAGAGTCTGCGAAAGCTTGCAATATTTTTCAGCCTCGGTATCTGGTCGTCTCCCCCCCCCCCCATACCCTCCACCTCCCAGCGGCCATCATGGAAAATTACTGAGCTGCACTGAATCTGTCAGGATTTGTTTATGTCTTCTTATTAAGGGTCTCTATTTACAGTCAGACCTGCTTAAGCCAGAGCCGTAGACGGGGTGAAAACGCGAGAGCGGAACGGCAAACGCCACACGAGCCGCATGGTGACAAACCACTAGCGATGCACATTTCCTATTTATATTCTGAACAAGTTGGACCTGCAGGGCTTAGGGGGGAAAATTAAAGAAAAAAAAAATCTTTTCACGACCGCTCTCCTTGAGCAGATATCTGTTCGAAGGCACCGAAATGCGTGACGGCCCCCGGCGTGTCGTAATGACACACGATAAAAGAGGAGGGCGCGAGAGATGTCCGCCTCAAAATGGAAAAAAGAGTTGTCGTCACGCAATGCTTGTTATCGGAGGGGGTTGGGGGGATTCTTGCTGGTTTGCCCAGTCCCTTTTCTTTAATTGCTGATTTGTGTTGACAGAAATACAGCTCAGCAAGGAAACTGATTAAAGTAACTATTTTCTGCGTATCTAGGGAGACTCGGCTATGACGTAAAGACAGTAGGGGTTTGCTCGCTAAACACCGCCATTGACAAACCTACATTTGCTTCTTATGACCAGTACCTCTGTTTACAAATAAGTAAATCCCGGCTAATTCTGCAGAATCTTTCAGCCGACTCACTAGATCAGTGATGGTGAACCTGAATCTTTCTGAAATACATGTTCCATGGCACCCAGTCATCCTTAAAGCTGGTGGAGCATAATGGGACATTTAGTTTTGAAACTGAAATCTGGGGTGCCAAGGTTTGCTGTCGCTGCACTAGACGTTTGGTGCAAAGGATGCTGGTCAGAAACTTTTTGATCTCCAGCCATCAGGACCATGCAATAAGGATGCAGCATAATGATGCTCCGAGGCAGTGTCCTTAATAGCCAGCATCAACGAGCGTCAAGTCGGCTACGCAGGACAGGACGCGGTCAGGGCCAGAGACACAAGGAAAGGAATGAGGCAAGACACCAGCACTATTCGTCCGTAGGATTGTGACATGCCTTTGTCGTGTTGTGTGAACTGGTACCTTGGGAGTTAGAGACTTATTTTTAGTCCTAGTTAAAGGCGCACTATGGGAATTTTTTTGGGGGGGATTTTTTTTTTTTTTTTAATAAATCTTTTATTGAGTTTTCCAACAAAATTTAGACATACATAATATAACTTAAAGGTTATGCAGAGATAACGGGGGAAACA
The DNA here is from genome assembly GCA_009667805.1 of Leptobrachium leishanense. Lineage (NCBI taxonomy): Eukaryota > Metazoa > Chordata > Amphibia > Anura > Megophryidae > Leptobrachium > Leptobrachium leishanense. The sequence goes on from CM019069.1 coordinate 46,249,532, forward strand.
AGGGGGAAAGACACAAAAAACATAAAAAATAAGACAGAAACAGAAAAACACAAAAACAAAAACAGAAAAACTTAAAAAGGGGGGAAAAAAGGGGGAAAGACACAAAAAACATAAAAAATAAGACAGAAACAGAAAAACACAAAAACAAAAACAGAAAAACTTAAAAAGGGGGGAAAAAAGGGGCACCATGTTACCCATCAAGTATCAGTAGTAAGGTATCTCTCTATTCAGCAAGACCACTTAAAAGGTTTTCACATATTACTTAAGGAATAATCATTAGATTTTAACGGTATAGGTGTCCCAAATCGACCAATGATCCTTTCCCACCCCAGTCAGTCCCATCAAGGCCCTAGCCATCGCATCCAAGGATCGCAACTCACTCAATCTGGTTTTAACAGCACCCACTGTGGGAATGACATTCGATTTCCATTTAGCTGCAATGAGAGTAGTAGTGACTGATAAGATATGAGCCAATAGTTGTTTTTGGAATTTAGTAAGGGAGTCGGGAAACATTTGCAGGAGGAACACCTCTGGTGTTGGGACAATCTCGGCATCTAAAATCTCCGAACTCAGGGCGGCAACTTGGTCCCAAAGTGTAGTAAGTCTAGGACAAGCCCACCATGTATGAAAGAAAGTGCCCTCCTCCTCTTCACACCTCCAGCAGGTTCTAGGAACCTGTGGGTTGTAATGATGTTCCCTGTCAGGTGTAATGTACCAACGATATAAAATCTTTTTCCTAGCCTCCACTAATGAGATGCAACGAAATTTCTTACAGTCTAAGAGAAAACATTCCCTCCATTGATCCGCGGAGAGTGTATGTTGCAGATCTCTTTCCCAGGTTAGTTGAAATCTCCATGTTGAGAGAGGTGTTCTAGTTAATAATAATTGATAGGTCAAGGAAAGGAGTCGCGAGTCAGGAGACGGGGTCAAGCAATAATGTTCAAACCGAGTCAGTATGTCAGCGTTAGGAGGGAGATGTAACAGGCCAAATTTCGCCAAACAGGACCTCAGCCTCATAAAATGAAAACCTAAGTTGCGATGGAGAGAGTGTCTCTCCTGTAGTTGGAGAAAGGGAAGGATATCATGAGAGGCATAGAGGGAGGATAAGGTGGTGAGTGAGTTACAACACCATGGGCGAGGATCAAAATCTGGGATTAAGTGAGTGAACATTGAGAGGGGGGAGGCCAGAGACAGGGGGTGGACCGCAGTCAAGAGAGAACGAGTCACATCCCAAACATGCAGGAGTAATGCTGGCAAGGCCGGGAGGTCGCCTTTCAATAGTCTACATGACTTAGGCGTCCATAACAATCCCACAAAATCATGTGGCAGCGAGCAGGGCAGGATCAATGAGGTCCATTGTGGGATGTCTACCCCCGCAAATACGCGGCCAAGATTTGTCATCAGGGCTGCTCTATAGTATAATAATAAATTGGGTAAGCCTAACCCTCCCCTGTCCACAGGCTGATGTAAGATCGCGATTTTAATTCGGGGTCGCTTACCTCGCCATATAAATTGAGAAAGGTTTGAGAGAACCGTTTTAAAGAACGACATAGGAGCTGGTAAAGGTAGAGCTCTAAAAACATATAGTATTTTAGGTAAAAGCATCATCTTAATTGCATTAATCCTACCCGCCCAAGACATTTCCACCGTTGACCATTGTTGACAGAAAGTTGAAACCAAATGTATTAGTGGGGTATAGTTAAGCTTATAGAGTTGGGGTTTGTTAAAAGATAGTTTAATTCCTAGGTAAGTCAATGATCTATTACGCCAGTCATAAGGGTATTGGGATTTAAGAGTGGACATATCAGCGTCAGGAATACCATAGGCAAGAGCCTGGGTTTTGTGTACATTAATTTTATGGTATGACAAGTTCCCATATTCAGTCAGTATAGAATGAAGGGTCGGCAAAGAGGTGAGGGGATTAGTCAGAGTCAGTAAGATATCATCGGCAAATAGGCTCAATTTACACACGGTAGGTCCTACCGATAGTCCCTCTATCCCGTCAGATTGTCTAACGCATACAATAATGGGGAGAGAGGACATCCTTGTCTTGTGCCGTTTGTTATGGGGATCACGGTAGATTGGAATCCTGCATTTAATACGCGTGCATTAGGACATGAGTAGAGCGCCAAAATGGCCTTAATAAATTCTTGGGGAAGTTAAATTTTAGGAGAGTGTGCTCCAAAAATACCCAGTGTAGGCGATCAAACGCCTTCTCGGCATCGAGAGATAGGATTAAGGATGACGTGGCTGAGTCGGTAACAAAATTCATCAAGGCCATAGCCTTGATGGTATTATCAGGGCCTTGTCTGGACTTAATAAACCCTACTTGGTCGTCGGCAATCAATAAGGGCATGATATTTGCCAATCTATTAGCCAAGATTTTAGCGTACAGCTTGGCATCGACATTTAAGAGGGAGATGGGCCTATATTTGGAGCAATTATCCTCAGGTGGCATTGTTTTGGGAATTGTAACTATAGTAGCGGATAGCCAGTCGCTAGTCGCACCCCCCGAAAGGAATATGTGACTCAGCGCAGAGAGAAGATGTGTGTTTAGCTGGGGGGAAAAGGTTTTGTAGTATGTAGCTGTATATCCATCTGGACCGGGTGCCTTATTAACCTTAATGGAGGAAAGGGCTGTTTGGAGTTCTCCTAGGGTCGGGGTAAACATCAGTCGATGAGAATTTGCTTCTGATAGAGTCGGGAGATTAAGTCGTTTTAGCAAAGGGAAAATCTCCTGGATAGTGGGCTGAGATACATTTGTATCTTGTTTTAAAATATATAGTTTTCTGTAGTATTGAGCAAAACATTCTGCAATTTGCTGGGGATGGTGGCAAGTTGTCCCATCTGCTGCTACCATACGCTCAATTCTAGTTTTTGCCACTTTCTTGCGTAATCTATTGGCCATCATTTTACTCGTTTTATTATTATATAAATACATTTTAGTACGAAGTCTACGAGCTGCCCAGACATAATCTCGTTTATCCATTTCTGTTAACTGCATTTGGAGTCCAACAAGAGTAGACCTGTCTGCGGGATTAAGATGTTTCTTATGTAAGGTAGTAACTTGATGGATTTGGCGTAGAAGGGTCAATCTGTGTACTGCATTTAGTTTCTTATAATGAGAGCCCCATTTAATTAAGACTCCTCTCACCACCGTTTTATGAGCTTGCCATAGAATCAGGGGACTAACATCTGGGGTCAAATCTTCTTTAAAATAATTCTCTAAGGTACATTTAACGTCTTCCGCTACTTCTGGTCTGGAGAGAAGGGATTCATTTAAACACCATGGAGAGTGACCCAATGGTGGTCGTGAATCAGGGAGTAGTAGGGTAATGGGGGCATGATCAGACCAGGACATAGATCCAATTGTGGTGTCAGATATTAGGGCCAATAAGTCAGCCGTAACAAAAAAGAAATCGATCCTAGAGTAAGTTTTGTGTGCTCCAGAGTAAAACGAGTAATCACTTTCGCTAGGGTGGAGAATACGCCAGATGTCAAACAAGTGAAACTCCGCCAGGAGAGCAGCAAAATTACGCACTGAGGAGCGCTGAGATCTAGTAGGTCGAATAGGCAGGTCAAGGGATTGGTTAAAGTCCCCGCAAACTATAAGTCTCCCCATTGAAACCTCAAGTAATTTAACCATGGCTTTGCGGATGAACGAAAGTTGGCCAGCATTGGGACAGTAAAAATTAGCAATAGTGTGTTTCGTTTGGTTAATATCACATATCAGAAAAAGATAGCGTCCATTGGGGTCAGCGATCACTCTATGTAATTTAAAGGTCACGTTCTGATGGATTAAAATGGAGACCCCTCTCGCCTTAACTGCGGCCGTAGCGTGAAAGTGATGGGGATAGCTTGGTAAGTACAATTTGGGGTGGGCAGTCGTTTTGAAATGTGTCTCCTGGAGACACACTACATCAGGAGGATGGTGACGCAGGTCTGCATATAAGGAGTGTCTCTTGTGCGGAATATTCAACCCTTTTACATTCAGCGAAACAATCTTAACAGTCATTTTACATTGCTATTATCAAATACAAACAGGGCAGATAAGACAATAATCTGAGGGATGAAGTCTCCCAAACTTCAGGCATCAAATCAGAAGGGAACATTAAGATGACATTCAGAGATCCCTTACTCTGGAGAAAATTCACTTGCATACGGTGTATCTGGCAACGAGAGTGAAATGTACATAATAGCATGGTGCAAACAAAGACATAAAGAAAAAAAAAATTAAAGGACAAAGAAGAAAAAGTCCCAATCTGGAAGGACGGGGATCAGTGCAAACGGCACCAAAAAATTATATACATCAAGTCTCCCAGGCCACACTGTGAATGGGCCAACCCTGAGATTGTCAGGGGGAGAAACGGGGGTTAAACTCTGCCGGTGGAGTTCAATAGGCACTGAGGGGAGAAACACTCAGCGAGCTCCCGCCAGGCAGCTCTCCCGCTCAAGTACTCCAAGAGAAGCGGTACGTCAAGCAAGGTAGGTTTCAGAAAATCCCTCTGGCAAGGACCCCAAAAAAGGAAAAAGGAAGATAGAGTCCAGCAATACCGATCAGTACGACCGGATTCACTTTGCGGTGTTTACCCGATGCCATTCCGGCGACACTTTCTGTGGAGATGGTGGGGTTTGATGTGGTGGCGTATATTCCCCTATCAGGTTCCACGACTGCAAGGTATCAAGGCCTTCCCGGACATCACGAAGCGTGGTCACCACTCCATTACGTGTTACCAGCAGTTTCAAGGGGAACCCCCAGCGATATTGTATTTGGTGGTTACGTAGTATCTTGGTCACTGGCAGGAACTCCTTACGTTTTGCCATGGTGGCGGCAGATAAATCAGGAAAAAATAAGAGGTCGGAGTATGGTGCAGGTAATCCAGCGGAATTTCGCATAGCGGACAGGAGGGATTCTTTAATCCGAAAAAAGTGGACTCTCATTAAGACATCTCTCGATATCGATTGATCCAAGTGTCTCGGTTTCGGGATACGATGTGCTCTATCAAGTTGTAAATCCATGTCTGAGGCTTCTGGTAGCAAGGAGCGAAACAGGTTGTGGAGGTAGACGGTTAACTCCGCTGGTTTAACCGTTTCAGGGATGCCACGCACTCTGATATTATTTCTGCGGGATCGATCTTCTAGATCCGTCACCTTAAGGAGAAGAGTCTCATTCACTGATTTTAACTCTTTATATGCGTCAACCAATTCGTTGTGGGCCAGGCACATTTCATCAGACTTAGATTCTAGTGCATCAGTGCGCTCACCCAGATCTCGAACTTCTTGATGGAGAGTTGCAGTGATGGATCGAAAATCCTCCTGTATGGTGGTCCTGAGATCCTGGAGCAGGGTCTGAAGTTGCAGGCCCGAAGCAGGAGCTGAAGCAGAGAGGGTCTGAGATCGAGATTCCCCCTCCTCCGAATGCGTCGATTTCGGGGAGCCGGACTCGCGGGAGGCTTGGGCGCCATCTTGCGGCCTATCTCGGGTCTTTCCTGGGCGCGTTATTTCCGCCGTTTTTGGGGTCTTGCTGGGTGCCATCTAGTGCCAAGGGGGTTCCGGAGCCAGTAGGGGTAAGTTGCAGCCAAAACCGCCGCCGTTGTGAGCCGCTGGAGCAGGGAGATCAACCCGGAAAAACGGAGCTCAGGCTACATGCGTCCTCTCAGAATGGCTGCCGGCCACGCCCCCCTAGGGGGGATTTTTTAAAGCCCGAAGTAAGATAATTTCACAAATGTGTTTTCCTGCTTTTTGTTTATAAAGAAAATTGGGGGAAATTAAGGATTTAAAACTTATTTTTTCTGTATGCAAAGCCACCAGACTGATTCACTCACTGATGCCTCTCGGGCATCCCTGATCACGTCCAATCAAATGCTTCTCAGAAAAACACCGATAACAAAGGGAATTGAGACAGGAAATAAAAGCAAAAACACACACACACACACTTGTCACATTAACACAGAGCAGTCAAACTCAGGCCCCCCAGTTGTTTCTAAACTACAACTCCCTTTGATTCCCTGGCCATCTTTTCCATTCAGAGATTTCTGGGGATTATAGGCCATCAGCATTTGGGGGGGGGGGGTGCAGATTGACAGCTCTGCATTAACACAATGTGCGCTCATGCATTAATCCACCGTACAAACACATCGCAACATTTATCTGGTTAGCCGATCTGCCTTTATTCTGGATGCATGCAGAGGGGGGAGCACAGGAAAGGAGGTGCCCGGTAATATGTAGACATTGCAGCACAGGGCGGTCAAACTCCGGCCCCCCCAGATCTTTTGGAACTACAGTTCCCATGAGTCTCTGGCTATTTATTGCTTTCAAAGAGCTCTGGGAATTGTAGACAATCAACATCTGGGGGCCCAGAGTTTGACACCCCTGTTGCAGGAGGACATATGTTCGTCTAATGAAGGCATTGAATTCAGGATCCCACCCTGATAGATCAATTAATATACTGCCTGCTTTGCACAGATTCTTACACGCTGCAGGCCTGCACTTATCACATACTGCCCTTCAACATGAATATGTTATATATAAATATATATAGATATGTGTAGAGAAAAACATGGAGAATCTGACGAACACAAATTTGACACATTTACAAATACGAAAATAAATTCTGCTTTTCCCTCCATTCCCCCTCAGTGTTGCGTTGGGGCTGTGGATTGAAAGATGTCATTACTTGTTTGTTTTTTTTGTTTTTTTTTTTGTTTTTATGGAGCTTTACTTCAACATACTTGAAAATGAGTGAAATCTCCATGTACCCTTCCTGGTAAAATACTTTATAAATAAATAACGTCTCACTTGAAAGTATATCACAAATTTGGAAAGTCGCCCGTCTTTGCGTTTGCTGGCATTGTACGCTGTCACATTGCGCAGAATAAATGCAGCGCTTCGTTTCTGAGCTTGCAGACCTGGTGCACCGTGATTTTTCATATTGTTTATTCAAACTACAAACCACCCTCGTTAAAAATTAGGGCTTTAATGCAAATATTAGCTGGTGTTCTTTCAGTAGGAGGCATTTCATTTTATGATCATCCATAAAGTCTTGCTGCGGTTTATTGGCGAATGATCGAAATGCCTGTTCGCATTAGCCTGAGCGTTTTAGAACGCACCGGCCGCGTAAACAGAGGCCGTATGTTCATCCGCTGCCTTAAACCTATGATTCAATGGTACAGAGGCCTGGCTTTCCTGATTCAGCTGAAATGCCCTCCCTCCCCGTAACTCACATATGTTTTATATGAAGATGATTCTGCATTTCTGCTAGAATTTAATTTCGGTCCGTTTCCCAAGCGTAGCGGTTTTAGATAATGAATTATTTGCTTGTAGACTACAGGCAAAGCCGCTTTATGCATTGTGGGTTTTGTGGCTTTCTAGCTTACCCAAAACTGCTTCTTTTAATTTTATTCTTCTATTAGAAAACTATAAAATCTTGATTTTTAGTTTTTGGGAGGTGGGCTGTAGTTAAGCCTGTGTGTATGACATTGTAATACTTTGCTTTATTAGAAAAACAATCCTGCATATATTTTCTCCCAGTCTATAAAGTCCCTAAAGAGATCTCTATTAATATACCTCAATACAGAATGCACCTGTAAACATTTAACATAGTGACTATATACAGAATGCACCTGTAAACATGTAACATAGTGACCATATACAGAATGCACCTGTAAACATGTAACATAGTGACCATATACAGAAACATAGAAACATAGAAAAATGTCGGCAGATAAGAACCTTTCGGCCCATCTAGTCTGCCCAATTACATGGATACTTTACCTGGATTTATCTTTTGTTTAGGATAGCCTTATGCCTATCCCATGCCTGCTTAAATTCAATTACTGTTTTGGCCTCTACCACTTCAACTGGAAGACTGTTCCATGTATCCACCACCCTCTCAGTAAAATAATGCTTCCTGATGTTACTTTTAAACCTTTGCCCCTCTAATCTAAGACTATGTCCTCTTGTTTTGCTACTTTGTTTCCTTTTAAATATACTTTAAATGCACCTGTAAACATGTAACATAGTGACCATATACAGAATGCACCTGTAAACATGTAACATAGTGACTATATACAGAATGCACCTGTAAACATGTAACATAGTGACCATATACAGAATGCACCTGTAAACATGTAACATAGTGACTATATACAGAATGCACCTGTAAACATTTAACATGGTGACCATATACAGAATGCAACTGTAAACATGTAACAGTGACTATACACATAATGCACCTGTAAACCTGTAACATAGTGACTATATACAGAATGCACCTGTAAACCTGTAACATAGTGACTATATACAGAATGCACCTGTAAACCTGTAACATAGTGACCATATACAGAATGCACCTGTAAACATGTAACATAAAGAGTATATTTCCTACATATTTATTTTCTGTTAATCTGTATATTTGTGTTTTGTTTTTAATATCTTGCATTTTATTACTTTGTATTTCTGTACCTACTGTAAAAAAATTTTTATGGCACCAGGTTATTCTGCTAGACAGCAATCATTATGGCCCCCAGCATCTATCCCACTGATGACGAACCTTGGCACCACAGATGTTTCTGAACTACATGTCCCATGATGCTTAGCTAGCCTTAAAGCTGGTGGAGCATCATGGGACATGTAGTTCAGAAACGTCTGAGGTGCCAAGTCTCACCATCACTGGTCTGTCCTGTCTCCTGCAGCCAGATGGCAAGAGCCTGTTTGTCAGAATACGGGTTGAGAGGGGAGATTCATCGCTCTTTGGGGGGGAAATGGGGAAGAAAAAAGGAACGGGGTTGCTGGAGGTTAATACTTTAATTCCCTCCCAAACTCTCCATTATTTTCACAGTTTTTTTGTTTTTGCCTAGCAGGTATGTCAAACTCCAGCCCCCAGGTGTGTGTGGCCTACAATTCCCAGAATTCCTTGAATGCAAAAGATGGCCAGAGAATCATGGGAGTTGTAGTTCAGCCAGAGAATCGTGGGAGGTGTAGTTCAGAAACATCAGGGGGGGGGGTCAGAGTTTGAGATCCCTGGTCTACCTAATGAGTGGCCGAGCATCATGGGAGATGCAGTTACAAAACATCTGGAGGACCAAGGCTGCTCAACTGTGGCCTAGAGCAGTGGTGACGAACCTTGGAACTCCAGATGTTTCTGAACTACATGTCCCACGATGCTCAGCTAGCCTTATCTGGGGCAAACATCTGGGGTGCCAAGCTTCGCCATCTCTGGCCTAGAGTGCCCCTTTATAAAATTGGGCAAATTTTGGACATTCAGCATTTTTTGATGTGCAGTAACACATTGATTCAGGTAAAACGACATTCAGAATGTGTGGGCATGGACTTATGGGAAGGAGGTTTGGGGTCAAGTTAACACCATTTGTTGTAATATGGACACCACAGGCCATCCCTTGCACATACATACTTCTAGGAGGATTCTTTCAATTAAAAAACATGTACATTTTCTGGTGATCTGGAGAAAATATGCTAAAATGTACCATTTCCCAGCATGTAAGCGGTGCACCCCTCAATCAATGATTTGTTAATGTGTGTTACTGCCTTTTGTGGAATATTTTATCCTTGTTGTTTAAAGATGTCAAATCAGAGTGTCACGTTGTGTTATCTGCATCCGGCAGCTACCTTCTGAGTCTGTGTTGCCCATTGTTTTGTTTTCTCCTCCATCTCTCGCCTCTAGTCGGGATGTGACAGATTTTGGGGAATCATACTGCAATATATGCAAGTGATTAATTTTTGTCCTCCCTATTTAAGTCCCCCCCCCCCGACTGCAAGTATGCACGCGTTACACATACGCACGGGTTAATGCCCTTCAATGCAGCGTTTGACCTTGCCGGCTTGTGCATCAATCGAATGTTTTGTACAGAAATCACAGGTACCCAGGATTACTCGAGCAAATAAAAGAAAGCGAGTTTATTGTAATTCATTATCCCTATCTCTTTGTAGGCGGCAGAAGGCGAGGGAGAGACAGCAGAAACTGCTTGCCGAATTTGCTTCCAGACAAAAAAGCTTCATGGAGACCGCCATGGATATCGGTGAGTTGGAGTTGTGGGAGTTCACTGCCCATGGGTATGAATAGGTATGTTGTAAAAGACCAGAAAATAAATAAATTCAAGAAAACCTCATGTCTAAGCCTGTGAATACATTCAGTCTGGCGTCTGACCGTAATGTTCCACTACAACTACAATCCTTCGAAACATCCTCGGTTTCCCTGTTTATCCTGCAGCACCGCTCCATGGTTCTCAAAGAGGAAAGTAAAGGGACACTCTTAAGACCGGGGTCAGCAACCTTGGCCCTCCAGATGTTTTAGAACTACATTTCCCATGGGACATTGACAACTGTATCAGATCTTCGTACCCCGACTGGGTCACGTCTGTTAATGCCGCTTCCTTGCCGGATCGCCGTTCTCCCACCAGCAGTTCTTTGTGCCTTTCTCCCGTCCTTAGCTGAAGCTTTAAGGATGAGGTCACCGAACGTGCGGTGATAGCATCCCCAGAAATGAGGCAGCACGCAGATCTTGAAGTTGTATCAGTCCGCTTGGCCCAGCCATTATTGAGTGAAATATATATACAGTCCCAGGAGGGGCCTAGAGGCCCATGGGAAATCCCTCCTTGTTTTATGGGTGCGACTGATCCATAATTCCTGCCCTGCCTCTTGAGTCTGGGACATAATTAGACCAGGGACAGATAACAGGATTAGCATTGCTCATCATATAGCAAACAAGACAGAAAATGGCCATTCAAACCTTTAACCGATGCAAACACATTCCAGATAGGGGTATTTGTAAAGACTACAGTGACCCACACTGTAATCCTATAAACCAGTGGTTCCCAACTGTGGTCCTCAAGTAACCCCAACAGGCCATGTTTTGAGGATTTCCTTGGGGAAACGCAGACTGAATCCTGCAATCACTGAGCAGCAAATCATATCTCCTGTGCTGTGCTTCAGATATCTGGAAAACCTGACCTGTTGGGGGAACCTGAGGACCATGGTTTGGAACCACTGCTATAAACAATAGTAACAGAAAAGCATAGCGATATCAACAATAACAGTATTCATACATCTCACAAACAACCTAGGTACAGGTACCTATAATCCTAGGTACAGGGTGACTTCAACATAGGAGAGGGCAGGGTGACCATATAAAACATCATGCCTGCACCTCCCAAATGCATCTCTAGGTCCATGTAGCCCAAGTTCAAAGTGACTCTCGTCACACCAACCTAATGAAGAACCGAGCATCATGGGAGATGTGATTCCAAAACATCTGGGGGACTAAGGTTGCTGACCCCTGCTCTAAGGTAAAAACAAAATATCTGAGAGAAAAACTGAAGGATCAAATGGAATTTAGGTATTTTTTTGTCCGGTCTATGAACAGCTGCTCTGTGCTATGCGTTTGTAGAGAGACAGGATGAAAGTGGCGTTTTGTTGCGGTTTTCAATGTCAGGAATATTTAAAAAAAATATCCCAAGCACATCGATGCATCAGTAACAGGACTTACTATCCCGCTCATGGATTTAAGATCTTAATTCTCTGTAGAGGTCCGAAATGCTGGGACGATCTTTTTTTTTTTTTTATTATTAAATATTTGCATTTAATAATGAGATTTCTTGTGTTTATTAGTAAGGCTAGAATCTTGAAGCTGTTAACCCCTTATTCACACACCACACATGCCGGCTGAACAGGTTGCAAATAGCAGCTCCCACTCTCACTGTAACAAAAGGTTTAACAAACTTTATTGCTGCTTTACAACAGCCAGGGAGGGGGCGGATACAGGGAGAGCTCTGGGGTCACTGCTGTACAGGAATAAGACTCGGGAGGTTATAATTGTTGACAATCCCTGTACAGTACAGATACAAGGTGTTACTGTCCTTTCCATACACAGGTATTATGCCACCATGGTAGTTGAAGGGTTAAAAAGCATATCTCGTTTGCTCAACATTTCAAATCTCCATTTATACTTGTGTAACACCATCAGGGTTATTCAGAGAGTGGTGAAAAGCTGGAGAATGGAAAATTCTAGGTCAAAATAGCCGATTTGGAAAGTGAGACGAATGGGAGATTTTTTCTGGTTAGGATATTTTGACCTAGAATTTTCCATTCTCCAGTCATTCTCCTGGTTTTCACCTCTCTTTGAATAACCCTGCATGTTGTTAAAGTGTAAGCCATTGTTTATCAGATCCAGGGGCCAGGTAGCCATTGGCTCCTAAGGTTGGGGGCACACTAGGCGTCTTTTTGTGCGCACTAGCGCGCGTTACCGGCGCCCGTCGCAGCGTTGTGATTCTGCGGACGGAGCCGGTCACATGCTTGCGCGAGCGCACTTAGTGCGTGAGTAGCATGCGTGCACCTAGAGATCATCACTGTCGTTGCGCGTCGACGGGGCTGCAAAGCGCGATCCTCCATAGGAGGATCGCACTTTGCAGCCTTGTGGAGGGGGGCAGGTGGGCGTCGAGGGGGGGGCCGGTGCATTAACGTTTTCTTTAACGCATGCTAGTGTGTTAAAGAAAATGCCTAGTGTGCCCCCGGCCTAAAATGTTAACTCCGGCTCCAAATCGTATGGATTATTAGGTACAAATCTGTGTTTGAAAAACTTGTCCGTAACTACTAAAAATATGCACCTGCCTCCTACATTTCCAAAACAATCGTCCCTCCCGGTGTGCATAAATTTGAGGTAAGCATTCTGGGAAATGTATTTCACGAACGTAGATATGCAATCATTGTTCCACGTGTTCAGGGTTTCCATTGCCATAAACAATGCCTGAGGAAAGGGCCATCGTGGTATGTATTGGATATCTGACAGGCACTCGATGGAATGAGTCAGTTAGCGCAGCCAACATGTATTTATCTGGAGAATTCTGCGCGTAAACCACCGCGTCCGGAACCTCGGTGATTCATGCCGAAGCCGAAATAATATAGCCGTGCAATCACCACATAAGTGGCTGTCTATTTAATCATAATCACAGTTCAAGATTTATCACAAAGGCGCATGTAGGCAGGAAGCTGCGTGGAATGACACTAAATGTTTGCCTTAGGATATTAGCATAATTTTAATGTTCTAAAATTGGCCGTGCAGTGTGTAAGCCATTAAAAATATCTTAGACGACGGCCGGCGTAATACATTCAGCTTTTTTATATTTTGCTGAATTTTTAATCGCACGTTGTTCTACGCCAGCTCTTTTGTGGACGTAATAATAATTTTTGTAGCCTGTTCCAGAGGATTGATACAGTGACTGCAGTAAATGTATATGTAAAACACGTGTGGGTACAGTTGTGCTCAAAATTTGCATAGCCTGGCAGAAATCGTGAAATTTTGGCATTGATATTGCAAAAAAAAGTCTTTACTTTAAGGATACTGATCATATGAAGCCATTTATTATCACATAGTGGTTTTTCTACTTTTTAAATCCTATTGATGACAGAAGTCACCCAAATGGCCCTGATGAAACGTTTACATACCCTGGAATGTTTGGCCTTGTTACAGGCACTCAAGGTGACACACGCAAGCTAAAATGGCAATTAAAGGTTAATTTCCCATACCTGTGGCTTTTTAAATTGCAATTTGTGTCTGTGTATAAATGAGTTTGTTAGCTCGAACGTGGATGCATTGATCAGGCGAGATACTGAGCCATGGGGAGCAGAAAAGAACTGTCAAAAGACCTGCGTAACAAGGTAATAGAACTACATTGGGGCAAAATAAGTATTTAGTCAGCCAACAATTGTGCAGGTTCTCCCACTTAAAAAGATGAGAAAGGCCTGTAATTGTCATCATAGGTAACTTCAACTATGAGAGACAAAAGGAGAAATAAAAATCCAGAAAATCACATTGTCTGATTTTTAAAGAATTTATTTGCAAATTATGGTGGAAAATAAGTATTTGGTCACCTACAGTACAGTACAAACAAGCAAGATTTCTGGCTCTCACAGACCTGTAACGTCTTCTTTAACCCTTTCACTGCTGACGACATGTGGGACACGTCCTCATTGACGCACGTTACATGCTGAGGACGTGCCCCACACGTCATCAGCTTTGCGGGACTCCCGGTGGAGATACTCACCTCTCCGGGGTCCCGCGGCGTTCTGACTTCAGCGTCCTCAGACTCTGAAGTCAAGCTCCTCCCGGCGTAAATGACATCATGGCGCCATGCGCAATGACGTCATTTCCAGGCGACCCCCCGGCAATGCCTGGAGATAGCCTGGAAGGGAGGGGGGGGATCCGTTCGGATCCCTCTCCCTCCCGATCAGGAAGGAGCAGCGCTAAAAGCCAGGCACCGCTTAAAAGGGGAGAGTCTCCCCTTTTAAGCGGTGCCTGGCTTTAACCCCTCAAGCGCCAGGTTGCACTTCAGCGCCTTGCGGCGCCGAAGTGCAGCCTAGCTCCGGTGGGGGCCGCCATCTTGGATGGCGGCTCCACCCCCGGGTCTCCCCTCGCTGCCTGACGTCATCTCGCACAGCGTGATGACGTCAGATAGCCGGGGAACCACTAGCTGCCCGGGAATTTCCCAAGGAAAGGGGGTTCTTGTGAACCCCGATATCTCCAGAACCGTGGCAGCTAGGGGGTCATGGAGCCTGAGCATGGCCTTTCGAATGATACCCAACATGACTAGGTACAAAGTAAAAAAAATAATAAATAAATTTAAAAAATAAAAAATAAAAACATGTTTTTTTTGTGTGTTTTTATTAATGCAGCAATATTGTTCACATTTCAATTATAATGTGAACAATGATGCTGCACTAATGATTTTTTTCTATGGAGTGCGTTTGCTAAAAATCACGTAATTCCCCCCACAAAATGTAACCAGTCCCCATTTCAAATTTTTGTACAAGCGCACCCCATAGAAAACATAACCACAAACGCTCATGTGATAAAATGTGAAAAAAAACACTTTACACACTGCAGATGATTAAAAATTCAATTTTTATTGTATTTTTTGTTATAATATACAGGTAGGACATGACGTATACATATAAAAATGATATATTATGAATCTGCGGAGTCTGCCGGAAAGAACGATATATAATATATCTGGGTCATTTATTAAAATGTGGCTTCAAATCGCGTTTAAACATGAGGAGTGAAAGCGGTAAAAATGAGCTCCGCACACAGCGGTGAAATGCCTCAGCAGTGAAGGGGTTAAGAGGCTCCTCTGTCCTCCACTCGTTACCTGTATGAATGGCACCTGTTTGAACTTGTTATCAGTATAAAAGACACCTGTCCACAACCTCAAACAGACACACTCCAAACTCCACTATGGTCAAGACCAAAGAGCTGTCGAAGGACACCAGAAACAAAATTGTAGACCTGCACCAGGCTGGGAATACTGAATCTGCAATAGGCAGCAGCTTGGTGTGAAGAAATCAACTGTGGGAGCAATCATTAGAAAATGGAAGACCTACAAGACCACTGATAATCTCCATTGATCTGGGGCTCCACGCAAGATCTCACCCTGTGGGGTCAAAAATGGTCACAAGAACGGTGAGCAAAAATCCCAGGACTACACGGGGGGACCTAGTGAATGACCTGCAGAGAGCTGGGACCAAAGTAACAAAGGCTACCATCAGTAGCACACTACGCCGCCAGGGACTCAAATCCTGCAGTGCCAGATGTGTCCCCCTGCTTAAGCCAGTACATGTCCGGGCCCGTCTGAAGTGTGCTAGAGAGCATTTGGATGATCCAGAAGAGGATTGGGAGAATGTCATATGGTCAGATGAAACTAAAGTAGAACTTTTTTGTAAAAACTCAACTCGTCGTGTTTGGAGGAGAGAGAATGCGGAGTTGCATCCAAAGAACACCATACCTACTGTGGAGCATGGTGGCAGAAACATCATGCTTTGGGGCTGTTTTTCTGCAAAGGGACCAGGACGACTGATCCGTGTAAAGGGAAGAATGATTGGGGCCATGTATCGTGGGATTTTGAGTGAAAACCTCCTATCAGCAAGGGCATTGAAGATGAAACGTGGCTGGGTCTTTCAGCAGGACAATGATCCCAAACACACCGCCCGGCGCAACAAAGGAGTGGCTTCGTAAGAAGCATATCAAGGTCCTGGAGTGGCCTAGCCAGTCTCCAGATCTCAACCCCATAGAAAACCTTTGGAGGGAGTTGAAGGTCCGTGTTGCCCAGCGACAGCCCCAAAACATCACTGCTCTAGAGGAGATCTGCATGGAGGAATGGGCAAAAATACCAGCAACAGTGTGTGAAAACCTTGTGAAGACTTACAGAAAACGTTTGACCTCTGTCAACAAAGGATATATAACAAAGTATTGAGATGAACTTTTGATATTGACCAAATACTTATTTTCCACCACAATTTGCAAATAAATTCTTTAAAAATCAGACAATGTGATTTTCTGGATTTTTTTTTCTCACTTTGTCGCTCATAGTTGAAGTTACCTATGATGACAATTTCAGGACTCTCTCATCTTTTTAAGTGGGAGAACCTGCACAATTGTGGCTGACTAAATACTTTTTTGCCCCACTGTATATAATGATGGAAAAGGATATAAAAAGCTATCCAAATCCTTGAACATGCCAGTCAGTACTGTTTAATCACTTACTGGGAAGAGGAAAAATTAGGGGATCTCTTGATACCAAGCCAGGGTCAGGTAGAGAAAGAAAGATTGCAGCAATACTGCCAGAAGAATTGTTCGGAATACAAAGAAAAAGCCACAGGTTAACCCCAAGAGAAATACAGGCTGCTCTGGAAAAAGACGGTGTGATTGTTTCAAGGAGCACAATACAATGATACTTGAATAAAAATGAGCTGCACGGTCGAGTTGCCAGAAAGAAGCCTTTGCTGCACAAACGCCACAAAAAAGCTTGGTTACAATATGCCCGACAACACCTTGACACACCTCACTGCTTCTGGCACACTTTGATTTTGAGTCAGGAGGCCAAATAGAGCTTTATGGTCACAACCACAGCGCTATGTTTGGAGAGGGGTCAACAAGGCCTATAGCGACAAGAATGTCATCTCCACTGTGCAGCATGGTGGTGGCTCATTGATGGGGGTTTTTTTCGGGAGGGGAGCTCTAAAGGCATGGGTTATCTTGTGAAAATTGATGACAAGTTGAATGCGGCATGTTCTCAGAAAATACTAGCAGGCAATTTGCATTCTTCTGCATGAAATCTGCGCACGTGACACTCTTGGACTTTCCAGCAGGACAATGGCCCTAAGCACAAGACCAAGTTGATCCACCAGTGGTTATAGCAGAAAAAGGTGAAGGTCCTGGAGAGGTCATCACAGTCTCCTGACCTTCATATCATCCAGCTATTCTGGGGAGATCTCAAATGTGTGTTTCATGCAAGACGACCAAAGACTTTGCATGATCCGGAGACCTTTTGCAAAGACGAATGGGCAGCTATACCACCTGCAAGAATTTGTGGCCTCATAGACTAGTATTACAAAAAACTGCACGCTGTCCCTGATGCTAAAGGGGGCAATACACAGTATTAAGAACTAAGGCTGGGTTCACACCTAAGCGTTTTACAGCGCGCTCCTGCGCGCTGTAAAACGCTCAAACCATGAAATACCATTATTCCCTATGTGGGCATATCACACCTGGCCGTTTCTCAGCATGCAGGAACGCGCTGAGAAACAGCCGACGCAAAAAGAAGTCCGGGAGCTTCTTTTCGGCATATAGCCGCGCGTTCGCGGCCATATCATAGCCGCGAACGCGCTGCAACGCACGTTTGCGCGTTTTTTTGTATGCGCGAACGCGTGTAAAAAAAAACGCGCGCATTGCGCGACGCTACGCTGTGGTGTGAACCCAGCCTAAGGGTATGCAGACGTTTGAGCAGGGGGGGGTCACTTAATGGTTTTTATTTGGTGTTTTGTTTTATGATTGTGCCGTTCTGTTATGACCTACAGTAGAATATGAATCCCATAAGAAATAATGTGTTTTGCATGCTCACTCATGGTTCCTTTAAAAATGGTTCATATATTACCAATTCGCCAAGGGAATACAATCATTTGAGCACAAGTGTGTGTGTGTGTGCATTCTATAAAACCAGCAGAGCGAGGGCACTCTTAGGATTCCTCAGGTAACTCTGATAACTTTATGGGTTCTACGTATATATACATTGAGGTTGCACCGGGGCAGAATCACTGAATGAGTGAAAGGCGGCAGAGTGCCTGATGGTGTTGTAGGGTGTGTGTTTTATATACTATATAACTCATGTTCAAAATTTTGGGGTCACCCCCCCCCCCATTTCCTTATTTTTCATGGAAATATATATGAAAGGAGTTTCAATAGGAAATATGATCATTCACAAGGCTAGGAATAATGAATTTCCACTACCAAGATGGAGTATACTCAATCTTTTAAAGCTGCTACTGGTGCACAGAGATCGAGTATACTCGATCTGGTCTTATTTTGGAACAAAGCATTTCGTTTATTGCAAACAAAATTTGCAATAAAAAAACCCCAAAAACTCAATCAGCTGTCAAGTCTCCAGTAAGTGTCCTTGGGCAAGAACCCTAACTGTACATACTTGCCTACCCAGGACATACTTGAAAACGAGAGAAATTTCAATGTATCCTTCCTGGTAAAATAATTATATATATGTTGGATGTGCCGAAGCACCAGGAGCATATTCTTTTGTGAATGCGCTCCAGAATGTGCCCCTAGAGTGTAAGCACCTCAATGTGCTAGATCTGTTTAAACAAGCTTGGAGTTTTTTCCTCTCAGTAGAAAGATGGAGCCCCAGCTGAATTCTACATGTAACAGCACTTTTCGGCCAGCAGAGGGAGCGCTCTGCCCATCAAATGAACTTACTGTGAAAATGTATGGATGCCCTAGTGTGGACAATGGAAAGTGATATATTTTTTTTTTCCTTCCATAAACCCACCTGGTCTTGCCAGTGGTTTTATAGAAAAGTGCTTGGTAGTGAAGGAGTTAAAACCTTAGGCTAAGGTCAGACGAAAGCAGTTTTAACGTGCGTTTAGCCGCACGAAATCACGGCCGTGCTAGCAGCAAATGACGTCCAATGCCGGGGAACATACGACGAACGGCCGCACGAACGTTCGTCCGCGCAACACAAGTGGCAAACGAATGCATTTTTTCGAGAACGTCAAACCACTAGTACGGGGGGGGCGTGGCCAGCCGCAGAGGTGGACGGACGTGCTTTAGAGGAGCTCCGCGTTCTCCGGTATTAATTACGATATTACCGACGTTCGCCCTTGCCATATTACGTCCCAGACGACTCCTCGGCGGCGGGTCATAGGGTGGAGTGTTCCGGGGCCCTGTCAGCCCTCTCCCCGGACCAGCGATCCACGTGCTGGCCGGATCGGCAGCATACGAGCGCCATCTTGGAGGCCTAGTGGACTAGGGGAAGCCTGACCTCGGATTGCGGTGCTCAACATCGAGATGGGGAAAAAGACCAAGCCCAGCGGAGTGGAGGTGAATACTCCAGACATCCGGCTCTCGATGAGTGGGGCACCGGAGCGCAGACCTGCAGAGACAGCCTTCCTGTTATGGCGCGGCGGCACCGCCGGAGGCTGGTGAGCTCGCCTCCCCCCCCCACTTTACCCCGCAGCGGATTCAGGAGGTGGAGGATGGCGATTTGCCAGCCACAAAAAAGGACATTAAGGCCCTCCTGGCAGACGCCAGGCTTGCTTGGCAGGCTGAACTCCAGGCCCTGGAATCTGGCCTCGCTGCTACCCAGACCGAGATGAAAGCAGTACAAGCACGCACGCTAGAGATTGAGGAGGGGCAGGCCGCAACCTCCTCTCAATTGCGGGCACTCCAGACTGAGGTGGGGAACCTGCAGTCGGCTGTGGTGGCTCTTGAGGCCCGCCACCGCCGGCGAAACCTGAAACTACGAGGCATCCCGGAATCGATACTAGATACTACCCTGCTGCAATACGTTACCCGCTTCGTGATGGCCGTTCTCTCGCCTGATGTCGTCGTCCAGGATCCGGTGCTCTCGGCGGTCAGAGTGCGGAGGGCAGCTTTGGCACCGGCTGGTGTCCCACGCGATATTGTTGTGGTTCTCCGTGACGTCCGTCTGCAGATGCAGATGCTGGAAGCGACTCGCAATATTCCTACAGTTTCATTTGAGGGATCCTCCGTTGCGATCTACAGAGACCTTCCTTTTTTAGTTTTGGCTGCTAGACGCCAATTTAAGCCGGCCACTGCACTTCTTCGAGCCCACAGGGTGCGCTACAAATGGGGGCCACTCGGCTCCTTGCTGATAGCACATGGAGAAAGCCACGTTGCAGCGACCTCTGCGGAAGATGCGATCACCCATCTTCAAAACATGGGAATAACCTCTGACGCCTCAAGCAACATGGCGAGCGAGTCAATGGCCGGCTCACCCCCCCCTCCCCGGGACCCGGACTGCGTGGGCCACATATGTTCTCGGCTCATTCCCCCTTTACCTAGTTTCTTGGAGTGTTTACTGGTCACTGAGTCGTCGAACTGTACAGCCTAGTTTTCCTTGATTCTGTCATACTTTGCCGCGACCCCATGCTGAGACTTCCCCCCCCCCCTTGCCCTCCCAGTCTATACCCCCCTCATTATGTCTACTGGCGAGACTTGAGACTGTTGCGCCCCTCACCTAACCAGCATCTGTTTTGTGTGACAAGACCTACAGCAAGCAACGGTGGATTCTGGGCCCCCACCCCCTTCCCCCCCCCTTTTCTTTTCTTTATTATTGTTTGGCATTTTCTGGACGGTACTGGGGTGTGCCATCATGTTTTGACATGCCTGGCCCTTGGACCGTCTAGGCCTCGTGACATTCTACCTCCATGGCCTCCTTCGGGAGCGCGCCAGGAGCGTCACGGTGATGGCCACTGCCCTCTCTCCCCTCTCCCCTCCTTTTTTTTATTTTTATTTTTTATTTATTTATTTAACCTTCTTACCCCTGGATCCACCAGCGTCTACTGTCAACCAATGAACCTGGTCCCCGCCCTCCACACACATCGCGTTTGATACCCCCCCTCCCTGTTTTTTTTTTATGTGATGTCTCTGCTATATTAGCCTTGCATGGCTTTTCTGCGGGTTGAGTTGTGACCCATTGCATTATAACAATAAAAATGTTTAAACACTAAAAAAAAAACAAAAAAAAAAAAAAAAACCACTAGTACGGACGTACAGAGTGCGCTGTGTCTGCTAGCGGCGTGTTTGCGTGATTGGGAGACGTCAGACGCTGCACACGTCCGGCCAACATAACGCCCAGACGCAAAAAGTGTTTTATTGATGATCCGTACAAAATCACGGACGAAAATGCGCATCGTATGACCGCTATCGCGTATTCCGTGAAAAAATACGTCCATTCGTTCGAACGCACTTTTTCACGGACAACGTGAAAAATGTGTTCGTCTGACCCTAGCCTTAAAGCTTAGTTTTCAATTTGCACATAGTTTTAGGATGGTGTTGTTGTATCCTACTGACTTTACATATCTACCATTTCACTATTTATGTTTCACGATCCAGACCCTTAATGTATGTGAGATAATAACCCCCAACGTCAGTATTTTCTGAATTTATCACTTTTTCTTATTCTGAACATCTGCGGATTCATAAATTTTTATCTTTCCGGTTTTAGACCAGGAGGAAAAAATTGTCGAAGCCGATCATTGTTTCATAAAATCTTTCCGGGTGTCAGGAAAGCAAAGGGTACGCTGGCTGTTTTCTTACAAGCCGGAGCTGTAACCCTGCAGGACGCCATTCAGTTATTTCAGCAGTTATGTGCTGCGGGGAAGATTTGTGCACATTTTTTAGAGGAGGTGACACATTTGCTAACACTTGTCATTTGCCAAAACCAGTTAGAAAAATAAATGAGTTTTTACTGGTCTTCAGAGGATACACTTACTGGGTCTGGGCAAAGATATATTAGTCTGCTAATAGCTCCTTTGATGCTGAGGGACTATCTTGACATAAAACGTTTAGCAAAAGGAAAATATTGCCTGCGGGCGTATTGCGTACGCTGTATTTAGCATGGGAAGGCCCCGTATAGAAAGCGGTGTGACCTCTCTTCTGGTGAACAGATAAAATGATGGATTAACACATGTAGTCACACTTCAAACAATACATTCAATTTCACGTTCTTGGGAAAATTATGGATTTTAGATCTTTACTAGTCAGTATTGATCATGTCTTGCAGTGCATTGCCACAAAGGGGTAGGGATAGACCAATAGCATTTTGTCAGAGCCGATACCGATTATTTGCACCCTTTCTGGCCGAAATCTGGTGCCGACATTCTGTACAAGTTCTTACATCTGACCTTATGCCAGTAACTGAACACATTTATTACAATTGAATACCATGGCACCTTGAACGTTTCTTTTATTCAGTTTATTAATGCCACTCCAAAATCTCAGTGCTTAGGCTAGGGTCAGACTGAGGCAGTGCGAACGCGCGTGCAGGCGCACTTAATCACGGCCGTAGTAGCAGCAAATGCCGGGCAATGACGGCCAATATACGAAGTACGGTCGCACAAAAGTCCGGCTGCGCAACGCAAGTGGCAAACAAACGCATTTTGTCGAGAACGTAAAACCGCTAGTACGGTTGTACAGAGTGCGCTGCGTCCACTAGCGGCGTGTGTGCGTGAATTGGAGATGTCAGACACTGCTAATGTCCGGCCAACATAACGTCCAGAAGCACAAAGTGTTTTATTGATGATCCGTACAAAATCACGAACGCAAATGCGCATAGTATGACCGCTATCGCGTACTCCGTGAAAAAATGCGTCCATTCGTTCGAACGCACTTTTTCACAGACAACGTGAAAATGCGTTCGTCTGACCCTAGCCTAACTCACTGCCGTAATAGCCATTAAAGTACCCCCCTACCCCAAGAGCTTACATTCTAATATGGGCTAAGTCAACAACTTTAGGAAGGGTTATTTTGCAGTGAGAACAATAAAGCTGTGGAATTCTCTGCCTGTTGAGGTGGTTGGGTACCTGCCTGTTGAGGTGGTTGGGAAAGAGTCTGTACAGACGTTTAAAAAAATGACTGGATGACTTCCTGAAAAAACAGAATATTAAGGGTTATAATATTTAATATGTGGGTAAAAGCTGCTTGATCCAAGGAGAAATCTGACCGGAATTCTGGGGTCAAGAAGGAATTTTTCCCCAGTATGTTGCATATTGGCGAGCGCTTCAGACTGGATTTTTTTGCCTTCTTTTGGATCAACGGCAGTAGATGTGTGAAAGGATGGAACCTGATGGACACACGTCTTTTTTTTTCTTCAGCCTATGTAACCCCACATTTTATCATGAAAGACCTTGTGGTTTTGGCTACATGAGGGTACCGTTAAAAAAAAATCAAAAAAAAAATCCGAAATACGCAACCTGTTACTGCATTTTTCTAAGGAAATTCAAATACACAATTGTAACAAGAAGTGAGAAGACAAACTTTTTTGCTTGTGTATTGGTGCATTGATTTTTCATAAATTCTAATGTATAAAATGCTGTAGTTTAATAAAAATAAGAAAATTACAATTAAAAGAAATCTGTTTATTTAATTTTCTATTTTTTTACGCAAAAAATAATACCTCAAATGACGCTATTGACATTCAGTACCGGAGATACAGGGGTCCAAATGACCCCTGTATAGGATATTCCCTGCCGGGTGGAGGAGGGAATCCCTGTTTCTGATGGCATGATGATGTCAGTGGGCGGGGGGGGGATTTCCCACAGCAAGGGCTGACATCCAAGATGTCTCTTAAAGTGTTATTACTTATGAATTGTTAAAGGAATACAACTTATATACAAAAATAAAAGTCTTAAGTCAAAAATGTTGAACCGGTAGCTGTATGTCAGGCTTTTTGGCTTCCCTCACACCTGACTTTAAAGCACATGCTGCTGTTTTTTTCTTTGAAGTAATTGCATATTAAAAGGGAAATCAATGTTAGGTTTTTATCACCTGTTTCCATTTTGTGCATTTTTTACCATGCATGCTGCAACATTTATCAAAATCCTAAGGCGAGTTTCATTTTACAGTTGTGAAATAAGATAAAACCGTAGTGAAATGGCAATGGGGTGGAGGAGTGAATGTCTAAACAAAGGCTGCAGTGGGTCTATTGAGTGTTGATACTAACTGAGATAATAGCTGACAGCTGAATGAGATATGACAGGGAACTTAAAAGATTAATGTATCCCGTTGTGATGTCCTTTGTATACAGTTGTGTTCAAAATTATTCAACCCCCAATGCTGTAAAGGGTTTTAGGGAATTTAGTGTACATTCGTAATTGTATTCAGAATGAAATCCTACAAGGACTTTTTAAAGAACCATATGCAACTAAAATGACATCAATTGGTTTTGTAATACAGTAGTAAATGTTTCTTTTGTGAATTCTTCATTGACACAATTATTCAACTCCTTAAAGACTACCACTCTGAAGAACAGAGGTTCATTCAAGTGTTTTCAATCAGGTATTGAAAACACCTGTGGATGTCACGGAGCAGCAATAAAGCATAATAAGCACCAATTAGGCAGCTTTAAAATGACTGTGATACTCAGCTCCTTCTAGACATTTACTGGTGTGGTTACAAACACGGTGAAGTCAAGAGAATGGTCCAGGAAGACAAGAGAAGAGGTGATTACTCTTCACAGGAAGGGCAATGGCTATAAGAAGATTGCAAAGATGTTAAACATACCAAGAGAGACCATAGGAAGCATCATTCGCAAATTCAAGGCAAAGGGCACTGTTGAAACGCTACCTGGTCGTGGCAGAAAGAAGATGCTAACTTCGACTGCTGTGCGCTACCTGAAGCGTAGAGTGGAGAAAAGTCCCCGTGTGACTGCTGAGGAACTGAGAAAAGATTTGTTAGATGTGGGTACTGAAGTTTCAGCTCAGACAATACGGCGCACACTGCGTAATGAAGGCCTCCATGCCAGAACTCCCAGGCGCACCCCCTTGCTGTCTCCAAAGAATAAGAAGAGTCGACTGCAGTATGCCAAAAGTCATGTGGACAAACCACAGAAGTTTTGGGATAGTGTTCTGTGGACTGAAACAAAATTAGAACTGTTTGGGCCCATGGATCAACGCTATGTTTGGAGGAGGAAGAACAATGCCTATGAAGAAAAGAACACCTTGCCTACTGTGAAGCATGGCAGGGGGTCAATCATGCTTTGGGGCTGTTTTGCTTCTGCAGGTACAGGGAAGCTTCAGCGTGTGCAAGGTACCATGAATTCTCTTCAGTACCAGGAGATATTGGATGACAATGTGATGCAGTCCGTCACAAACCTGAGGCTTGGGAGACGTTGGACCTTTCAACAGGACAATGATCCCAAGCATACCTCCAAGTCCACTAGAGCATGGTTGCAGATTAAAGGCTGGAACATTTTGGAGTGGCCAACGCAGTCACCTGACTTAAATCCGATTGAGAACCTCTGGTGGGACTTAAAGAAAGCAGTTGCAGTGCGCAAGCCTAAGAATGTGACTGAACTGGAGGCTTTTGCCCATGACGAATGGGCGAAGATACCCGTAGATCGCTGCAAGACACTTGTGTCAAGCTATGCTTCACGTTTAAAAGCTGTTATAACTGTAAAAGGATGTTGTACTAAGTACTAAGATTGAATGTCACTTGGGGGTTGAATAAAACTGATAATGATGTGAGCACAGAAAAGACATTTGTGGTTATTTCATTATAAATGTTATGTTATATTTGTCTGACCTACACATGCCTCTTTGATTTAATTGTAAGCAAGATGACTGAATGATCAAAATCAATGTCAAACTGGCCAAAACACTCAATTTCAGTGGGGGTTAAATAATTTTGAACACAACTGTATATCCCACACAATACAATTCTTGGGTCAGATTTCTGGGCTTCTGACACCTTCACTACTTTCTATGGCCATTGCCACATAGAGAGGAGCAAGTAATGTAAAGATATGGGGGGGGGCAGTTTGTAACACAAAATGGATGTACCCAGTGACATAGAATAAAATGTTTTCTTAACTAAACTTACAAGCGAAAAACAAAGCACGTGTAAGATATCAGCAACATAAAATAAACACAATACATTTCATTTTCTGATTGTGGTGGCCCTTTAAGTCATTCATGGATAAGAAAACCGACGTCCGTAAGGGATTAAGGCTTTTATATGAAAATAGGTGACATTTATATACTGTGTTAAAACCACACCGCTTGTTAGCCAGTTCATTTCGGCATTAAAATAAAATCTGGAGTCATTTCTGATGTAGGATACTCGCTTTTGAATTTCCCAGATCATATTACAAATGGCCAGATAATAATGAGCAGCGCTGCTACTCTGTATTCATTGCTCTCCCACTGGGTCGTGTGGAATAAGGAACGTTATATGTATATCACAACCCAAAATAGAGGAAAAATTGCTCGCCACATGAGGTGTTGCTGAATGAGGCTGAAAATAACCCGGATTTATCCAAACCTGCATAAAATCTCAGCCATTTTTATCAAAGGTTACAACTGTTATTGGAGATACTATGTTGCGGGGCATTAAATGCATCGTAGAGCAGTTACTCTTGCGTGAAAACAAATTCTATATTGGGAGTCTTCAGAATCCTATCCTTTACATCGATGAGAATTTAAACACGCCTTGTCCTTCTGATCAGTTGTTTTTGTTTAGGAATCAAGAAGCCTGGAGCTTGTATTTAACTGAAAACTTTTTTTTATAGCATCAAGGCTTAACATAGGTTTCCTGCCTCATCCGCTTTCATTTGTAGCACATCCCATTACATAGATGAGCGTTTTTACAAACGCAAGGAATGTCCATGAGAGTGGACGTTCCTTCCACTTTGACGCCCGTCTGGCCACCTCGGTGAGCGTAGTTAGTGCGCTCAGTGCTGCGCTCAGTGCTGCAAGGCTCAATCCTCCTATGGAGAATCACGCTTTGCAGCCCTGTCGAACGCGCGTCGTAGCACTTCAATGGGAAGACTTGCTGCACGGCCTCAGCACGGTTGCTTCCGCACACGCAATTTGTGCGGCCGGCGTTGGGACACTGCGACGGATGCCGGGAATCAGATGAGCGCACTTAGATGTATATATTCTATCGCCACATTTGTGAGGGTTCCAAACCCCCCCTCCCCCCATGTATGTATTTCAACTGTTTCCGTAAGGTGTCTGTAGGTTTAGATATTATATGGGAACTGTTCATTAACTCCCTCACTTTTTTTTTTTTTTCTACTATTTTAAATTAATTATACAGTAAGAAATATTTGGGAATATTCCCATTTGGCATGGAGATGTCACCATCTACTGACCAAATGGAGTTACTACAGTTGTGAGCTCCGTGCAGGATCTGGGGAGATGTCAGTCCGTCACATTTTCCACCTAATTTTAAATAATGCTAGCACCTCTGGCATGCTGCCCAATTGCCCATTGTGCTAAAACGTTGGACACATGAAATTAATTTGCAGTGATACAGCATAGCTTCACAATCTTGAGCTGCAGTGTCAGCTAATGCTGATCTTGTAAACACAACTGTGATAGTGAAGCCGCTAAGAAGACCTATAGGGAACGTATAGCGTTTTTATATGTTATGTCATTTTTTGATCTACATGGCATATATTGTTAGGCCAGAATACTGGCTATTCGGTAATTGTCTTTGCTTGACTTTTTTTTGTTTGTTTTAACTCCTTCACTATCGAGATATTTTGAGCTTCAAAGGCACCATCCTGTGCCCGATATCGAAATATATCGATTTGCAGATCTGCAACCCAAAAGCAAATGAAATTTGTTTGCTGCAAACAAATTTCGTTTGATTTTGGGCTGCAGAAATTGCCCCCAAAGTTTCTAGCCCTGTGGGCATAATGCCCAAAGAGAGAACTGTGAAATCGGCTGAAGAATGCCTGAAATTGGACATTCGGCAAGCCGATAAAGGGGGGTGGGATTGAGCTGCAGCTGTAACTCAGTTTGGCAGTAGATGGCACCATCTGCCTGCCAAATAGGTTTATTACAGTAAGAAATTCAATGGGAATATGCCCAAATATTTCTTACTGTATAATTAATTAACAATGATTATTTATTTAAAAAAAACAACGCTGGTTCCTGAGTGTTTTTGGAAAATCACTTGGTAGTGAAGGGGTTCTTGTCATTGATCAATAAATTCCCATGAGATTTTGTTTTCCAGGCGTGTATTGATATTTGGAGGAACTTTAATATTCCTAGCATATTTATTTTTCTTTTCTGACAGTATGGGAGCACAGGGGTGACTCAGATTGTGGCACGGCCAAAGAGCGCAAGAATAGTGGCAGATGGTTTCCAAGAAGAAGAGAGGAGCTCCAGGTGTAGCATGCACTTACCTTTATTTAGGATGCAGATAAACTTAAGGGATTAATCATGGCATCGTAAATAAAGCTCCATGCGTGCTACACCTGGAGTGGCTCTCATCTCCTTGGAATCTCTGTGTGGGGAATAGCGGCGCCCTGCGAGAGCACCGGTGTGTTTGGTGTGTGAGAAAGGGGCTCCTGTAACTCGACCCACAAAAAAATGGCTGCACAAATGTTGGCAGTCCCAGAACACTCATTAGGCGGCTGCTTAGGGCCCATGGCTCTTTCAAGGGTCCACCTGGTGGTAGCAATAGGTCACCGGTGCACCACTAGGCGAACTAGGTCACTGATACCTCGATCAGAATGGAGGAAAATGAGCTCTCCCTACACCTCGCTGACACCCAACCAAGGTTAGCTCTGCAAGGGCTGATAGGTGCTAACCTGCCAAGGGCCCTAACAATATTATACTTGTCAAATACCTCTGACCTGCTGCGCATTTTCATTTTTTGGTTTTATTTATTCATTTTGCTTTTCAGGGTCTCCAGATGTCAGAGAAATGTTATTTCTGATAAGTAGCTCATCGTGGGATTTGTAATATTGTTTCTGTCCCTCATTAAGCTGTTGCCACTTTGTTTAATATGTTCGGAAGTATCGCATTGTGAGGGTTTTTACTTTTTCTTTCTTTCCAGAATCCCCGGAGGCCGATGTTGCCATGGAGATCTCGTCGTCAGAACTGCAAGTGTCAGAACCTGTGTGTGACTGCGTGATCTGCGGGCAAAGTGGTCCCTCAACGGAAGATCGGCCCATAGGACTGGTCGTTCTTCTTCAAGCTACTTCGGGTACGTTCAGCCCCTTGACCTATGTCTAGGCCAGTGATGTGTGACCTTGGCACCCCAGATGTATCTTCTTAAAGGGACACTACCACTTCTAACACAAGTTGTAACTAGATAACTTGCGCATTACAAAAAAAAAAAAACCCTTATAAAACACATGCTTCTGTTAATAAGAGATGGCACACTATAATGTGTGTTGTCCATAAACCTATCACAAAGCCCCACAGCAATAAACCTCACAGTAATGTGCATTGTCTATGAGCGTATCACAGAGCCCCACAGCAATAAACCTCACAGTAATGTGCATGGTGTATGAGCGTATCACAGAGCTCCACAGCAATAAACCTCACAGTAATGTGCATTGTCTATGAGCGTATCACAGAGCCCCACAGCCATAAACCTCACAGTAATGTACGGTGTGTATGACCATATCACAGAGCTCCACAGCAATAAACCTCAGTAATGTGCGGTGTGTATCAGCGTATCACAGAGCTCCACAGCAATTAAACTCCTACACACTGCACATTACTGTGAGGTTTACTGCTGTGGAGCTCTGTGATTTGCTCATAGACACTGCACATTACTGTATCACAGAGCTCCACAGCATTTACACGCTGCACTTTACTGTGAGTTTATGTGCGCATCACAGAGCTCCACAGCAGTAAACCAATGCATTTTATTTTTAAAGCTTGATTTTTGCATCCTGCGGGTGTACGTTTTAATATTGTTTATTTGATGGTTATGTTTTGCTTTTGTTAATTACTGTATTTTATTTATCAACTTTTACGCCGCGGGGCACACTATGCTGTTCCTGCGTTGGTTGGGATTCGACGTCGCAAGGCAGCATAGCACGCACCACTGGCGTCTATGGGCCACGTCAGGCCCGCCCACCAGCTGTTGCGTAGTGCTCGTCATTCACTTCCGCGAGATGGCCTGAACTAAGGCCGTCCCCTGCAGCCAATGACATGCACAGCGCATCAGCTGTGTGGGCGGGCCGAAGGAGGGGTCCGCTGTAGCAGCCGGAGAGCAGGGCGTACTAGTACTTCCCGTCAGGCACAACCTGCCTGGCGGTAAGGGGTTAATATAGATTTTTTTTTTTACTAGACAGTTTAGCGATTTCTTTTATACTTGAAACCTAATAATGTTAATCTGCACTTTATTACTGAAAGTTATTCAGAGACTATAGTTGTCAAGTACGTCCTGTTACAGATCAAGCGAAGGACTTGTTTCTGAGACCGTTATTTATGTCTATATTATTAAAGTTTTTTGAGACGAACCTAAATGTGTTTATTTTTGTTTGTTTTTGGGGGGGGGATGTTGGGGTAGAGAGCAAATTTGCTTATGGGAGGGGGCAAAAAAAATAGTTTGACCAGGGCCCAGTAAAAAAAAAAAACACGGCCCTGGGTGTACCACGGCTACATGAGTTTGAGTGTGATATCTCCTGGACCATCGGAATATCATGAAGAAATGCAGTTCACAAAATCTATATATAGTATATTCTTTCACGTCAATGTTTTGACACGGGGCTAACGGTTTCCCTACAGAACCACGGAAATATTAACAGACCAAACGGTTCAAACCTGAAAACAGAGGGTTTCTTTGAGTTTGATTAATTGATAGCTTTGCCTCCAGCGTTACATTTATCATACCTGTCACTCGCAACACTCAGAAAGAGAAGTGCTTTGACATTTTGCAGCAACAGCTTGCGTGTCCATGGTGAAATTGGCTTCTAATGGGTTTCTGCGTGAAAAGATTTATATTTCTTCTCCCACAGATGGCGTAAACGCGAGGGCTCCATTGACCATGGGGGGGGGGGGGTCTTTGTTGAGATTTGAAATGTGATAATCTGCCAGCAAAATAAATTCTGTTTTCCTTTTTAAATGTATTCTTTGCATGTTTATATGGGGTAGAGAAGCAGTCCAACTGGTGTACTAATATTTAAACTTCTAAATGCAGTTCGTGGGTTTGGGTTATATGGGTGGCCTGCATTCAAGCTTTGGAAGGTTTATCCCCCCCCTCCCATGTTACTGAGCTATTAGAGATAGTGTGGGGGTGTTGTATATCTTGTGACAATGGCTTGGGGTTTATAGGTGATACAGCAATTGTCATGTTATTTTTAGTAGGCCACTGCTTCCCAACTCTGTCCTCGAATCCCCCTAACAGGCCAGGTTTTGAGGATTCCTTGGGGAATTGCAAACTGAATCCTGCAATCACTGAGCAGCAAATCATATCACCTGTGCTGTGCTTCAGATATCTGGCAAACCTGGAAGCACTGCCCTAGGTGTATAAGTATATATATATATAATCTATGGCTCACTGAGGCTGACTGTCCACTGGGTCCGTATTTGTGCGAGCATGTGATTGGTTCGGATGATGATGGATGATGTTGGACAATCACACAACATACAAGAGATTAGGGCCTCATCCATTGCCTCCGACTCCCATCGGACGACTTCAGATGACTTTGTGTGACTACAACAGACTAACGATCTTTCTCTTTTGAATGGGTTTGTCAGACGAAGTCGGCAGGATCTGGCACAGTTTACATGTATTGTATAGTTAAACCGCCATGCGGCGGCAGGGATATTGCCCCATAGGGAAGTGATTCAGTTCGACAGACGTACCCCATTGGATTCAATGTAAGATTATACTTTGGATCTTTTTAAATTTATTTTCTTATGCCATTTTATTTCCTTTGCCTGGAACTGGGGGAGGGAAAAAAACACCTGTGAACGCTCTGAAAGTCATGCAGTGCTTTCCCTGGTGCTGAAAGGGCTTTAATAAGCACTGGAGACCCCCCATGGTTTTGGCATCATTCAGCTGCAGGGTTTTCCTTCTTTCTTTTCTTTTTCAGTCTGGCGGTCTTCCTGTCGGTCTATCTGGGTCGTCCATATTCGCTGCCAGTGGATGACCCAGATCGTTCAGGATCTTTGGGGAAAAAAGTTGTCCGCAGTCTGTCGTCCAACTATGGACCCAGTGGATGGCCAGGCTGATTCTCTGTGATGTGCCGCTCTTCTTAGGTTCGAAGCCCTTGCCCGGCTTCTCTTGTCTGATCACTCGTCTTATGTTAATTTTTATGCTTGTTTTGTCCTACTCCTTGTAAAGGGCTGCCGAATATATTGGTGCTTTATAAATAGTAAACGTACTGTATATGGTGAGCATTCACATTACTGCAGCAACTTTAAAGGGTAGTATCTGCTTTTTATTTAACAAAAATATATATTTTTTTTAATAAAAAAAAAATATTTGGGTAATCCAGCCTAGACTGCTTTCAATAAATGGTATATATAATACACGACGGTAATACACAACGTGTGGCTGCACTTATGAAGTGACAGAAGAAATACTGAAGCAAAAATTAATAAAAAAAACCACAACCTTAACTGGTTAAATATATCTCTTGTGATCTGCACAAAACACTTTCCTTTAAAGACGTGTAGTCTTTTTTTTTTGAGCCCTTGCCATGAAATAAAACCGAATAATTTGTTATTTTTTTTGTTTTTATCAGTGTTGGGTCATCGACGCAAGAACTCTGAGCCAAAGAAACTCCCAACCTCTGAAGGAGAGCAAATCTACCAGGATGGCACGTGTGCGGCAGTCTGCGATGTGAAGCTCTCCACGCTACAGCTCTACTTCAAGGATGTAAGTATGCCAAAAAAAAAAAAAAACAATAAAAACATATTATCCCCTTACAGAAACAAAAATTCTACCATTTTATTTAAAAATGTGCAGACCTAAGGGAAACCTTTACCTCCCAATGAAAGGGTTTGTGATTTTTTATTTTTATTTTTTTTATTATTATTTTTTTATGGCGAATATGTGTTATTTATTGTTTGGCGTTTTGTTCCGTGAGGTCTTTGAATCCTTACAGACCCGACCCAGTAACACTTGGTGGGGTTATCCACTAAGCCATGTCGTTTGCTTTAAACCTTCTCTTTTTGTTGCTTTGATTTGAGAATCGCCGGCATTTCGGACGATTGTAGCAGGTTTTTCCATGCGTGTAGCGGCTGTAACCTGGGGTTTTCCTTCCTCTCCCGAAAACCGGACAAAGCTCTTTACCTAAAAGAAAAAATGTCCTCTTACGCTCCCCCCCCCCTTACCTATAAGATCCCCCTGAACCAGGATCCCTCAGACAAAATTAACCAAATCTAAACCAACCTTCTAAATAGTTAGGGAATTACAGTATTTTCTGGTGTATAAGACTACTTTTTATACTTAAAAACATCCCCCAAAAATTGGGGGTCGCCTTATACGCGGGATATACAATACAATATGACGAGTATAGCCCAAAACCTATTTTTTAACTAGAAAATTAGGGGGTCGTCTTATACACCCGGTCGTCTTATACTTCAGAAAATACGGTAATTACTGCCGCTAACACTATGGAAAAATAAATTTACAGTAAGAAAATACCGGTTTTGCAATGTGGACCAACACCGGCTCTTAGTGGATAACCCACTCAGTTTCCTTTTTTTTTATTACCGTATTATTATTATTCATTTCCTTAAACTAAATCTAAATTAAAGTCTGAGGCTTGTTGAAAAAGCTGCTATTTGCAGACGGTTTGGCTGTACTTTGGGATTAGCTCGGTAAAATTGGCGTGTGATCAGTTGCTATCCTCTGATTTGTATAAAAAAAGCCACAAATCTGAAAATTACAGCAAAAGCTTTCACTGCCTTGTTTATATTATAAGTTATAATGTCCCTTTTAGGGTTAACCTATAATAATCCTTTTTTTTTTAGGCTTTGGTAACATCTTACCCAGCATTTCACTTGGGGCATTAACCCTTTCACTGCTCAGGACGTGTGGGGAACGTCATTGACACCTAGGGGGTTCCTTTGAACCCCGATATCTCCTGACTGTTGGCAGCTAGCAGGGTCATGTTTGGTATCATTAGAAAGGCCAGAGCATGGCCTTTCCAATGATTCCAAACATGATCATGTTTAAAGTAAAGAAAAAAAATAATAAAAGTACTAAAAAAAAGAAAATGTGTTTTTTTTTAAGGCTTGAAATGGCTCAGCAGTGAAGGGATTAAGGGAAATATCCTACTGGTTGAGTTTATTTTTTTCTTCCTTCAAGGAGCGCATATCATTTTTTTTTTGTTTTGTTATATGTCTGATTTTCCCTCTGCTGTCAGGAAAAATGGATTGCACATGTCCCATATGTGTATTTCTTTCTAAACGTGACAAATGGAATCGACTGTGTATGAATAACGTGTAAAATCTTACGTGTGAGTTTTGTGAGCGCTGTGTATCGATTGTCCAGAGTTATTTCATTTATTCTCTACCTGTGAAACGAGCCAATAGCCGCACAGTCCTGCGCGTTTCACATCCCGGATCACGGCTGCCTGCGGCATGAATAATTAACACGCAACTCCTTGTAGATCTTTGGCTACATGAAGTGTTAACAATGATAAACGTGTAGTTGGGATATTGGGAATTAGGGCCTGATTAGTGTTTGCAAGTCTTTTTTAAAGAAGTGTTTCCTGCTTCTTAATTGGCAGTGCTTTATGTAAGACCATAATTGGTCCTGCAAAAACCATAAAAAACAAATAAAACACATATATAATGTGCAATAAGAAAATTCCAGCATCATCTGGAATAAAACAACGGTACTAGGGACACAACAATGTATCTGAAATGGAAAGGAATATCAATAAGGTGCAGGCAACAATCCTAATGCCTGCCCTTGACCCATAAAATCGATACTCATTGTCAAACGTGAATACCCATACAGGGTTATTCAAAGAGAATCGAAAAGTCACCGCACGTTCGATGACTTTTCGTTCTCTTCAATTTGGCAATCCCATTTCGGCGACCCTGCGGTGTATTCAGCAAGCACCACAGAGCCGTCGTAGTGCAGGAAAAAGCCGCCAACAACCTGCCGAACACTCACCGGAAAACCCAGGCGAATGCACACCGAAACCCGCAAAAAACATCTGGATTGACCCCGACGGAGAAACCCGAGCAGGAGCAGATCACAGTGCAGAGCAGCAGCCGGAAAATTCCGACCTCGCAGACCAATGGAGTGAAAAAAAACAGTTTGCTTGAATGTTTGTAAAGTGAAACACTGTTTGCAAAGAAACTACTGAGCGAAAATGTCTGAAATTTACATATGAGGTCCTGGGAATGATAATAAAAAGGGCTGTTACAGAAAAAAGAAAAAACGTTTTAAAAAACAAATGGATTTTTTGCAAACACCTCCCAAAAACTGCTTAAAAGATCCTAAAAAAAAATCGATGAATAAAGAGACTTTTTACTGCAGAATATTATAATCAACGGTTTATTAGATATCGAATTAAAACGGGAATATTTTTAACATTGAAGCCTATGGGATTCACCTGAATAAACCTGCCGAATTAAACTACCGAATGACAGGGCATTTCGGCAACTTTTCACTGCTGGTTTTTGTTCTCTGAATAGATGAAGCATTGCTTCTCTATGGGGATTCACTGCCCTCGAACAGGCACCGTATATGCAGGCAATTTGCCAAAATTTGGCGAACTGCCTGCTCTCTGAATAGCCGAATGGCCAAGAAAGGTAACCGAACACTGATTTTCAGCGTTCGGTTACCTTTCGGCAGCCATTCGGATCTCTTTGAATAACCCTGATAGTCGCTATCTATACCTCAGCAGTTCTAGCCGCCTACGTGTACCAAAAATAAATTCTAACACCATAGCCAGAACAACTGGAAAAGCACAGTTAAAAACATATGAAACACTCCATGCATTTCGCCTTGTGCAGGCTTTATCAAGAGTTATATATTAGATTATAGTTTCCTGAAGATGGCTTCCTGTGTCATAGAAAGTCCTTGAATCGTCAGAGAATGCAGTTTAGCCTGCGCAGTACAGAAACGACATGTTCCTCTTCAGTAAGTCGGATGTGGAGAATTTGATAACCTTAAATATTCTTTTGTTCGAATTAGCTTCGAAAAAAAAAGAATGTTAAATTTTTTTGTACTTTTTTCCTTCCTCTCTTAATATCTTAAATGGAAATTCTGGTAGAAAGGGGACATGTCCTCGAATGGTAAGACATGGTGTTTTTACCCGTCTGGTCTATAGAATTTTGTGTTTCAACCCCCCCCCCCCCCATATGCTTAGATAAGCAGGTCTAGGTTTTATTAGGTAGAACCCACCCGACCCAGAGGTGACGTGACGGGTGGGCTTACACCTCAATGGCCATTCACGTAAACCAAAACCTCTGATTGTGTTTTGTTTCGCATGGAGCTACAGTGGTGAGCGCAAATTACAACCTCATTTTCTTGTTATGTTTTATACATGTGTAAGGTATGTCAAAATCAGGTACCCCATTAAAATAAACCAAGTACCCCATTAAAATGTTACATTTCCAGTTTCAGCAATTAAAGAGTTAAAGCTCTGATAAAGTAAACTAATGGCATTTCTATTAAACCACCAGTAGATGGCAGCAGAGTAAAAAGCCTGAATGATGAACACGTGTTCATCTAAAATGCTTCCCTGAGCAAAGGGAACCCAGGAAGCAGGGTTTTCGTTTCTGGTAGGAATCAAAGTATCAAAGTACCAGAACTGAAGTCATGCTTTATGTGTGTTGCAGAAAACGATTAAATAAAAGCACTTCTGGTTTTACCCAGCCCGCTCCCTTCGCACATTGGAATTATTGACCATACTTTCAGCATATGTGCAACACATGGAGCAGGCTGGATACTTCTGATCTACGCAGCCTCTCTTATGGGGATAGGCGGAAACCGTTTTTTCTGCATATAATCAAAACGGCAAGCTTCTCAGAAGGCAGGTCACACTGAACAGCAGTAACGATGCTGAAGCAGTGCATGACGGGTCTTCTGCCCTTTAGTAGGGAAGTGCTATGTCATTATTGTAAACACCTGAATTGGCTGCAGAACCATGGAGGGAATCAGGTTTGGCAGGATGGACCAGGAAAAGTGATGCCAGGGTTAATATGGTTTAGCAGTTGTTTTGCCTTTCTTGCGGCCACAGCGCCGCGGGGTATGACGCCCCCAATAAAAAGGGGTAACAATCTGCTGCATGGAAATGCTGGAAAAAGGGGAAACATTTTCAGGTATGTAGGTTTGGCCAGGGGTCAAGTCGTAAAAAATAAGTGTGGGAACTCCCCCAACGTTTCTGTCCTTTCTGGTCTTAAAGATTGCTCCGAGGCGCAGCAGCTGCAGCACTTCTTTATGCATGAGAATGCCATTCCTCTGGCAAACACTGAGAAATTCTCATTCCCATGCCACCACAATGCGCTTACATCCGGGAAAACCCTTAAATATAGATGGTTTTTATTGAATTATATCTATATAGAAAGGTATTGTAGCTTCCCAGTATGTCAGCCAAAAGGGAACGAAGTTTCTCCTGCTAAAATAGTGAGGGAACTGCGTTCCTTCAGGGCTTGACCCCTGGGTTTGGCGATAAATCTTTCACGTGCGGAGATGTATTTCTCTTCTACATATTTATGCACAGCGTCTAGTGTTTGTGTCTGCTGCAGTCACAACTCCAGGGACACGTTCAGCGATAAGACTGTATAGTCACCGGGGCTTTTTGAATTTTGATTAAAAGCTGCCCCCTGCGCCTTGCGACTTGTTTCCTTTTACTGATAGTAATATAACATTGATTGGAAGATCTCCCAAAAATGTTCCTCGAGCAGCTTCTGCTGATATGCAAAGCTGTTCCCAGGCCGCTGGATTTTGATTTGCGCTTTGCAGCCTCGTATGATGTATAGCTCTGCCCGTGACAATATGCACACCGTATCGCTTATTTATAAAGGATTTTACCAGGAAGGATACATTGAGATTTCTCTCGTTTTCAAGTATTGTCCTGGGTTCAAGAAACATTGAATTGTTACAGTCGTTACCGAAATACAAAGTAATAAAATGCAAGCTTAGACGTGTGTGATCATGCAACTTATTCAAAATATTTTTTCGAAAATCTAACGGAAAAGCCTATTTATAGCAAATTAATTTGTCCAGTCTGTGCAAGAAAAGCAAATCTTATTTTCAGTTTTTTCATATGGGCTTATTTGGTATGAAATCCTTTTAAATCTTTATTGTTAACCTTGATAACATTTTACTAACACGGAGTATATTATTTGTGGGGGTTTGTTTCTTGGGTTTTTATCATCCAGCTGATTATGTTATGGGTGGCTGCGACAGATCCCCTCAATAAAAGGTGTCTATGGTTGGCGTGATAAGTCAGTTGGTTAGTGCATTGAAACAGAAAAAAAAACATGCTCTGAGGCTAGCGTCAGACGAACGCAGTCTGAGCGCACGCTGCGTGCGTGCATAACGGACGGACGTACGTACTGACGGAAGGTACTGTAGACACCACATGGTCCGGTTTTTTTGACGGATGTAGAAAAAAAGGGAAATATGGGAATCAAAATGAAGACAGGTACAGTCAGCCAGACAAAAAAACCACACAAATGCGCTACGTCTGATGTTGCGTCATCACGCACATAGGCCGCTACGCGGACGCGGCGCACTCTCGGCGTCCGTTGTAGCGCTTTTACGTTGTGTCCTAAATGGCATCCGTTGCCACCTGCGTGGTTCCCGCACTTCGGTGCACACGTACTTTGTGTGTTGATCTCTATTACTCACAAATTAATGCTACGACGGATGTTAAGGCTAGGGTCAGACGAACGCATTTTTCTCGTCGTCTGAAAAAGTGCGTTCGAACGAATGGACGTATTGTTTCACGGAATACGTGATAGCGGTCATATGATGCGCATTTTTGTCCGTGATTTTGTACTGATCCTCAATAAAACCCTTTTTGCGTCTGGACGTTATGTTGGCCGGACATTAGCAGTGTCTGACGTCTCCTAATCTCGCACACACGCCGCTAGCGGACGCAGTGCACTCTGTACGTCAGTACTAGCGGTATCACGTTCTCGAAAAAATGCGTTTGTTTGCCGCTTGTGTTCTGCGGCTGCACTTTCGTATATTGCCCGTCATTGGCTGTCATTTGCTGCTACTACGGCCGTGATAAAGTGCGGCTGCACGCGCGTTCGCACTGCGTTCGTCTGACCCCAGCCTTAACTGTGCGGCGACGCGGACGTGATTACTGCGTTCGTCTGATGCTAGCCTGAAAGCGCAAACTGGTACCAACCTCTGATGACTAAGTGCATATATCCGTGAACACACTAAAATATCCCTTTTATAGACCTAAACTTAAAGTGATACTTAATGTGACTTTATGATGGTGTATAATCCAAATTCTGATATATCTCATATACAGTGATATCAAAAAATATGACAAGTGCTATAAAAGTGATTTCACTTAGTGAACTTATTCCATAAATTCCTCAAATCGGTGGTATAGTCAGAAAACGTATTACATAATACCAATGCGGATGATCCCCATTGGAGGGTGTATGAAATCCATAAATCTCAAAAAGAATAACAAAATACAACCGAAATAGTGTAATATTGTCCAGTCATACAGAATAAAACAATAGGGCCCCTATTACATTCTTCGTGCATTTGGTTTTGCATGAGCATTTGCGCGAGGGGCAAAACCCTTTGAGCTGAACGTTGTTTTGGAACATTCGCGATCGTTTAACGCGGATGGACCTGCGCGAGCGTGATGAACTGTGCGCGTCCTATACTTAACATTGTGAGCGCAAATTTGTTCGTGCGCTGGTACGCGGATGGTATTTCAATCGATGTGCATCTTTTTACGAACGACGTTTGCGCTCATAATTTTAACGTCTTTGAAAAGTTGGTGGTAATTGCAAATCGGAACGTTGTGGCTGAAACGAAAAACACCAGCACGAAAAAAAAATACAGCACAGTACCGTTACACATTCTACACATACCCAAACAAAAAAAAATGGCGGATTTGTGCGTTTTTTTTATTTTTTTATTGCTGCAGAATGTATACTCAGATTTACTTTGACAGGAGCGAAAACTTAAGTGAGTCAATGAAGGTAAATTGATGTCAATTAAGGTTCTTAATTCTGATTGACTGAATCCGGCGGAAAAAACAGTCCGCATACTGATTTACATGTGCAATGTTACTGCACGCGTATTTCCCTTTGTTTTGCGTGTCGTTTTTACGAACTTTTTTTTTGGACGGATGAGAAAATGCGTTCGGATCGTAATACCACCGTTAAATTTTGCGCGATAACGCTTAACGCCACGCACAAAATAAATTGTGCTGCGTGGGCAAATTTGCGCGAAGAATGTGATAAGGGGCCTAGGTGAGATTAGGAATAATCTGAAGGTATCCCACTCACAAAGGTGGAGCCCTCCTATTGGTTCTGTAGATAGCGCAGTGTGCCAACTTGATTTGGGAGTGGCACCGTCCTCTACTCCAGGTTTTGTGTTCCAAAGCCTCTCAGATAAAGGGAGGGAAGTGGAAATTTTCTCATGGTGCGGTAAGTCTATACATCTTTGGTACTCATTCAATTTTGTTATAGAATTTTAGCGATTGACTCTGTCAACACATTCACTATGTAGCCGCATTCATCAAGGTACCCACACACACACCTCCTCACTCAGCGCTCCTGATACAGGTGTTCGTGCCATGTCTCCTGGTTAGTGCATTGATTGGGGCCCACTGATTCTGCTTATCTGGAGACCGTATCTCCAGAAGGATATAGACATCTTAGAGAGAGTTCAGAGAAGGGCTACTAAAATGGTGTACGGCTTGAAGGAGAAAAGTTACCAGGAAAGGGTTAATGATCTTAACATGTACAGCTTGGAAAAAAGACGAGACAGAGGAGATATGATAGAAACATTTAAATGCATAAAGGGAATCCACAAGGTAGAGGAAGGGAGTATATTTAAAAGGAAACAAAGTAGCAAAACAAGAGGACATAGTCTTAGATTAGAGGGGCAAAGGTTTAAAAGTAACATCAGGAAGCATTATTTTACTGAGAGGGTGGTGGATACATGGAACAGTCTTCCAGTAGAAGTGGTAGAGGCCAAAACAGTGATTGAATTTAAGCAGGCATGGGATAGGCATAAGGCTATCCTAAACAAAAGATAAATCCAGGTAAAGTATCCATGTAATTGGGCAGACTAGATGGGCCGAAAGGTTCTTATCTGCCGACATTTTCTATGTTATCCATGTGGGGTTGATATAGTGAGAGGAGATGGTTGTTAACATGTACAATACCAGATTGCCGTGAAATCAGGAGAAGATTTCAATGTGTCTGTATCGTTAAAAGCACTGGCAATGGGGATTATTGTATTTGACAGACAAATGCGTCTTATTTCACTGCCGACCTCTATAGAGTCTGCAAATATTGTACGTCCCTAAGCTTTAAGATGTGATAAGTGGAATTTTTTTAAATTTTTATTTTAAATGTGTGTTTTAAAAAATAAATAAGATTTACATTCACTAATTGTGGTTTCCGGATAGAATTACACTCGGTTATGCGAAAGTACTACTAGTCCCCTAAATAGATTAAAATTTTCACAGGGTTTGTTTTTTTTATGTGCTTCAGATGGATTTTGTTAAGTGATTTTTTTTTATTTTGTTTTTATTATTATTATTTTTTTCTATTGTGTTCCTGCCTATTGTCCTGATCAAGTGGAAGAGGGGGGGGGGGAGCCAAGCATAATATCTATATTTTTTTAATGGTAGCTCTATTTACTGGGTAGAGTAGAGGTAACATAACTGCTCTAAACCGTGGAGACACAGGTTCGATCCCAGCAAGAGCACCTCTCCAGTAAGTGTCCTTGGGCAAGACACCTAACGGTACATACTCACCACCCAGGACATACTTGAAAACGAGAGAAAATCTCAATGGATCCTTCCTGGTAAAATCCTTTCTCAAAAAATATATATATATTTGTGTTGTATAAAAGAAAATTATTCTTGATACAAGGTTTTCTTAGTTGAATATATGATGGTCTTCCTTATTCTATATGCTGGAATCTAAATTGTCACGTTCCAGAGGTTGGCATGGAAATGCTTATAGAGGTTGAGTATCCATTATCTAAAATGATTTGGACAACAAATGTTTTGGATCCCCCCCCCCCCACCTCCAATTTTCTTCTATGTGCACATACAGGTCGGGCACCCCTTATCTGGAATTCTAGAATCGGGAAGACTTAAAAACCCCAATTTTCGGACCCTTCTGGACTTTAGTAATTTTGGCTCCAGCATTCCAAATAAGGGGTGCTCAAGCTGTAATAAAGAGAGATCTTGTGGATGGGACCGGAGTTTGAATACAAAATTCATGTTATGCTTTATATACATATTCTACAAATAGCCTGAAGGTTATTTTATGCAATACTTTTAATGATTTTGTCCTGTGCCACATGAGGTCAGGCGTGGAATTTTCTACTTTTGTGTCATGTTTTCTCTCAAAAAACCTACAGTTTAGGAATATTTTGGATACTTAACCCCTTCACTAACAAGTGATTTTTCCAAAAAAAACATTGACAGAAACCAGTGGTTTTCTGTAAAATAATTTTTAGTTCGTTCTAAAGTAGGAAATATTTGAGTTTATTCCAATTGCATTTATTACCGTAATTTATTTTTGGCCAGTAGATGGCGCCATCTACTGCCAAATAGAACATAGAAAAATGT
This sequence comes from Leptobrachium leishanense, assembly GCA_009667805.1. Lineage (NCBI taxonomy): Eukaryota > Metazoa > Chordata > Amphibia > Anura > Megophryidae > Leptobrachium > Leptobrachium leishanense. The sequence continues at coordinate 46,292,095 of CM019069.1, forward strand.
CGGCAGATAAGAACCTTTCGGCCCATCTAGTCTGCCCAATTACATGGATACTTTACCTGGATTTATCTTTTGTTTAGGATAGCCGTATGCCTATCCCATGCCTGCTTAAATTCAATTACTGTTTTGGCCTCTACCACTTCTACTGGAAGACTGTTCCATGTATCCACCACCCTCTCAGTAAAATAATGCTTCCCGATGTTACTTTTAAACAAATTAGAGGTTTGAGCGACTGGTCTATTTTCTTCTTTTTTTCCCTGCATCGGCTGCTGAAAGCCCCATATTTCAGAGCTTTCAGCAGCTGATTTTACAGTTTTGCTCTTTGGGCATTATGCCCACAGGACTAAAACTTTGGGGCCACCTTCTGCAGCCCAAGAGCTAATGAAATTCGATTGCAGCAAACAAATTTAATTTGCTTTTGGGCTGCAGATCAGCATATCGAGATATCTCTATATCAGGGCACCGGATGGTGCCTTTTGAAGCCTGAGATCGCTCGATGTCGGTAGTGAAGGGGTTAAACCTGTATATTGTTTTGAAAGGCCTGAAATGATCAAGGGCAGCGATGGCTAAACTTGGCACACCAGTTGCTTGTGATGAGCTCCTCGCTGTAAGCGAAATGTAATTCACACACATCTAGGTTGCAAAGATTACCCATCGCTGTTTCATTGTATTTACAATAATTTAGGATGTATACACCTCCTAGTCGTCTATGCTGCTGCTCAAAGCAAATCCGAATTCTACTTATGTGTTAGGTGGCCTGTGCTCTAGGGCTAGGACTGGATGCTCTCCCATCTCAAATGTCATTTACTCTCTTACCTTTCAGAATACAATGAAATAACTCACCTATTCTGCTTTTCCCTCATTCTCCTAGAGCTCCTGCCTTCAGTCCGTGTCCATAGGCTGGGAAGGGGGTGTTTATGTGCAGACATGTGGCCATACACTTCATATAGATTGCCACAAGTCCTACATGGAATCCTTACGGGTAAGCGTCTTGAATTATCATTAAATATTGTTTATATCGGCGTACTGACGCAGAGCAGTATGTTTCTCCCTAGCTTAATTTCATCAGTAATGGCATTTTGTGGAAGCTGCGTTACTAATAATGTCATTATATGCCCATAAGCAAGAGATCTGACCATTTTTATTATCTATCTTTATCACATTCACTGTATTTGAGACAAAATCTCTGCCTGTATGCTGATTATGCGGACCATTTGTGAAATCATGCGAGATAAGGGACACCATCTAGCGTTCAGAACCTTTCATCCCAGCAATATTTCTGTAAACATTCAATTAATAAATGACAAAGTAGAAAGTGCATTTTTACATTTTTACAATCGTCCATTTCAGAATAAAACTCTATATGCAAATGTTCTTTAACCTCCATTTAAGAGTTAAATAAATATAAAATATTTCACAAATTCTAATTTTGTTTTTCCCTCTTCAACACATAGGGCACTATTACATTCTTTGCGCAAAAACGCTCGCGCAGTGCTATTTTTTTTTTGCACGCAGCGTTAAACGTTAACGAGCGTTAATTAATGCTGGTATTACGCTGGTACAATCCGTGCGCATTTTTTCATCCGTCAAAAAATACTGCGCGTAAAAAAGAAGTGCAAAAATGCGCGCACATTAGCGCTGCGCTCAGAAATCAGTGTGCGGATTGTTTTTTCACGCGATTCAGCCAATCTGAATTAAGAACCACAATTGTCTCACGTTAAATTCTTGCGCCTGTCAAAATTAATCTGAGCATATATGCTGCAGCAATAATAAAAACACGCACAACTTCTCCATTTTATTGTTTGGATATGTGTAGAATGTGTAACTATGCATTGCTGTATTTTTTTTTTTTGGGGCTGGTGTATTTGGTTTCGGCCAGGACGTTCAGATTTGCCATTAACACCAACTTTTCAAAGACGTGTGTGTGTACACCTGCACACAAACGCATTTGCGCTCACAATGTTAAGTATAGGACGCGCAAGGTACATTACGCTCGCAAAGGGTTCGCGCAGGTTCACACGCGGTAGACGTTAACGCGCATTTTTTATGCACGGACATTGTAATACGACGTTCTGCGCAAAGGGTTTTGCCTCTCGCGTTAATGCGTTTTTGCGCACGCGTTAACGTTTGCGCGAAGAATGTAATAGAGCCCATAATGTTTGCTAGTGAAGGGGCTGGGAAATCCTCCTTTTCATTAAAGATTTAAAGAGATGGCAGTAAAGGCGGTCAAATAAGGATTTGTTAATGTCGCGTTAAGGCAGATGCTTAGTTTTCGGTATTGTTTGTTATCCGTTATTTGTGTGATATGATATTTCCAATGTTTATGTCTATGCAAAATATTTTTTTCAGTGTAACTTGCTTAGAGCATTCTGTATAAATCTTTTCCATTATTTTCTTTTTCTCCCTCTCTCTCAGAATGACCAAGTTCTCCCGGGCTTTTCTGTCGACAAAGGAGAATTCAAGTGTCCTCTCTGCAGGCAGTTTGCGAACAGCGTCCTTCCATGCTTCCCAGCGAACAGCGGGGAACGATGCCCCTGGCTCAGTCACGGTCACGGAAACAAGAGCATGCGAGAGCTCATCAGGGAGGTGGAAGATCTACAAGAACAGCTGGGAACTTTCCCAGTAAGCATCAGTGTAAGGCCAAAGGATCCTTGTTACTTGTTCCCAGCCCTTTTCGCCTTCTCGACACCCTTTAGCGACCCTATCGTGCTTGGATGCAAGGAGTCGCCATCTTGGTGGATACTCTGCCTTCCGAGCTGTAACCTGAGCCTATGCTACATTTACCTGCAGGGCGAGAGCCAGAGAGCTGGTAGACGGGCAGATCTCCTTCTGTCTCTTACTCGTTCTAGCAAAAAAGCAAACAAGGTACCAGGCACTCCAAATTGCAAGATAAAAACTACTTAGTTGAATAGAAGTGCTGAAGTTGTTCCCAGGAGATGGTCCACTGCTCCAAACAGAAATACAGAAGAAAAAGAGGAACTTCAGAGTCTGATAGAACCACCAGCAGACCAAGTGGATGTCCCAATATTGGCACTGATTCCTGGATCCACCAACAAGAGCAGCCTCCCGTCTCCCACGCTGGTAGAAGCTGCATACACCGGCACGCTGTGTGCAGCTTCTAACAGCGTGGGAGACGGGAGGCTGCGCTGTTGGTGGATCCAGGAATCCGTGCCGATATTGGGACATCTACTTGGTCTGCTGGTGGTTCTAGCAGACGCTGAAGTTCCCCTTTTTCTTCTGTTCTCCAAATTGTAAGGTGGTTTTATAGAAGGAGGGTGCAACGTTTTGGTCAGCAATGCAACCTGTCTCAAACATAACATCATTGCATCCCATTCTTACCCATTAAGTGATTGCTGATGTGCAGATACTACAGTCCATCCATCAGCATCACTGTGGAAGTGGCATCCTGCTCTGGGTTATGTTCCTCAGCATATCCATATATGTAGTAGGTGGTATGTAGCACTGTCCCCCGATTTTATCACACTCGCAGATCCAGAGCAACTGTGCCGCTACTCATTTTCAGGTACATGTGAGATGTTCCCCTTCTAAAATATACCTATCTGCATCTATAGAAGATTCACTAATGCCGCAAGACTCCCAAAATCAGGAAATGGCTTTGTTTTGGAGGATGTGGCAAATAAAGAAGGGGGAAGTCCCTAGTTTAGGTTTATATAGACTAGGGGCCAGATCACAACCTGGCCGCTAAGCACAGAGCTCTATCCGTACATGCATAATGGCGCGAGGGTTATGCTTATTTTTACAACGTCCTGTTATACAGATGTAGCGACGGCTTACTGTACATTAACATCTACTTTGTATGGGAGATGGTAATGTGGAGCTCACCAGCTCACTCTCCATCTGTGCATGACGTTATTTTGACAAGTATGGTTTTCAGAGCATGGTGTTGAGGGATTATGCTTCAGCGCAATTACCTAATACTTTACGGCAAATCCATCTAAAATTCCTATACTTACCTCAGATCTCTTGATGGAGAGAGTGGCGCGATCCAACGCTACCTCTCTATGCAGCCAGAGGATCACTGGGAACGAATAGTTCCCAGTAGGTTCCTCCGCGTATCCCTCTGCCTCCCCGGCCAGATTATCTTCCATGTGGATTTTACCTTTAATTTCTCAGTTGTGATCCAGGCCTAGAATTTTTTTTTTTGGGGGGGGGGGGGCGTATCTTTCTGATCAGAATCGTAAAGATTACAATTTTAGATAATAAAATTACATCCTTTATAAGGACATACATACAAACTTGACATACATAGTTTTTTCGTGGCCATTAACTATGGCATTAATGTCCTTTGCAGAGTTCCCTTGTTCCAACTTTACTTTCCGGTATTCCCCTCCATGCTGACTCTTCCTTTGACCGGTGTCAGCCAGCCGTCACATCATATAATATGTGCGTGAACTACATTTCCCAGTGACTCGGGCGTCTTTACATCCTGATCAACTGTGACTGTCGTAGATCATCACAGCAAGCAAGATATTGCGACACATTAAATAGTACCGTTTTCCCTTTTTCTTTTAGTCAGAAACCAATTTAAGCAAAGAGATGGAGGCGGTTATGAAAGATATCCGAGGCACCACGCAGAAGAAGTACACGGACTACAGCAAGACCGTTGGTTCTCCTGACAATGACTTCCTGTTCATGTATTCTGTGGCTCGGTAAGATCCCTAAAATCATAAATCTATGTATTAAAAAAAGAAAACCAACAACGCATCTGCCAACTCAGTCCAATCGATACGATTTCAAAATTAGGAGGCATGCACTCCAGTAGAGTTTAAGGAGCTTTATTTACTGAAACCCACACAATGTTTCAGACCACAAGAACCTTTCTCAAGCCCTTATTTTTATTATCCTTTATATAGCGCTACATATATTCCGCAGCGCTTTTTACAAGATCAGTGTACAAGGGATTGATACAGTGGAATACCACACAGGGGGACCCTGTTCCCAAGGGAGCTTACAATCAACGAGAAGTACCAGTTTGTTTGTAAGGTAGGCACATCCATATCGTTAAGTGTCTTGCACAAGGACACTCGCCGGTGGCATCTTCTGAGTGGGGTTGGAGTCGGCTTTCAAAGATTGTAGAGCAGCGACCTGGTGGTTAGGTTGAGTCCGCTTCTTGTAAAGTAAAGACATTCTTATCCACAGTAGTATTGGAGGGATGGTCGAAGAGCAGAGATGTTACAACTGACCTCCACAGCCGATATTGTGTGGTAGGCCAGCTGGATGGAGTAGAGGTACGTCACTGTTCTATAACTGTGGGGACCTAGGCTCGAATCCCCTCCAGAGCACCTCTCCAGTAAGTGTCCTTGAGCAAGACACCTAATGGTACATACTTGCCTGCCACACAATATTGGCTGTGGAGTCCAATGGTAACGTTTCCACCCTTTGATCGTGGAGAAGCAAGTCAAATCTTGTGCAGCACATCCCTCCAATACAACTGTGGAGAAGCAAGTCTTGACTTTACGAGAAGTGTGTTCAACCTAACCACCAGGTCCCTGCTCTACAATCATGGAAAGACGACCAGATCCCACTGAGAAGATGTCACCAGCGAGTGTCCTTGGGCAAGACACCTAACGATATGGAAGCGCCTTCCTCACAAAATACAAGTTCCCTTGGGAACAGGACCCCCTGAATCAGGCCGTATCATCCATGTGTGGTATTCTAATGTATCAACCCCTTGTACACTGATCTTGTAAAGCGCTGCAGAATTTGTGGCGCTATATAAATAAAAGGTAATAATAATAGTAGACAAGTATGTACTGTTAGGTGTCTTGCCCAAGGACACTTTCTGGACAGGTGCTCTGTCCGGGAACCTGTGTCTCCACTGTTACAGAGCAGTGATGTTACCTCTACTCCATCCAAAGAACCTTAAGAAAGGTTCTTGTGGGCTGATTGAATTGTGTGTGTTTCTGTAAATAAAGCTCATTAAACTCTACTGGAGTGCCTGCTTCTTAATTTTGATATTCGTACCATCAAAATAGATACTGTCCTGAGCGCAGAACAGCTAAAGGACAAAATACAAGCCAGGAAAGTATGGAGCCCCTAGAAAACGCAGAGAGTCGGATATGACCGACTAGATATTCATCAAGCATGTCAATTTATCATAAAGATAAGAAATATGTCATCACTTAACCCCTTAGTGACCGGGCGGTTTTACACAAATCCGTCTTTTAGTGACCGCTGCTGTTTTTACGTTTCTGTGCTGTTAGTGTTTAGGTCAAATTTTCCTCTTACTCGTTTATTCAACCCACACATATTATACACCCCTTTTCCCGCCATTAAATGGACTTTCTAGAAATACCATTATTTCCATCATATCGAATAATTTACTATAAAAAAAAATATGAAATATGATGAAAAAATGGTAAAAACACACTTTTTCGTAATTTAATCCCCAAAATCTACAACCACCCAAAAAGACCCCGGCTAAATAGGTTCAAAATTTTGTCCCGAGACTAGAAATACCCAATTTTAACATGCGTTTGCTTTTTAACCCCTACACTGCTGAGACAGTTCACCTATGTGCGCTGCGCTCATTCTGACCATTTTGTGCTAATTATTTTTAGATGAAAGCCTAGGTCCTATTTAATTAAACCCCCCCCCAGACAAAAAAAACTTTAAATAAAATAAAAAAATGTTTTTTTTTTAATTTTTTTTTTTTTTTTTAAAACCAAACCTGGTCATGTTTGGTATCATTGAAAGGCCATAATCAGGCCTTTCAAATGATGTCAAATATGACCATCTAGCTGCCATGGATCAGGAGATAAAGGGATCCTTAGGATCCCCTTATCTCTACATGGCAGCTAGATGGTTAACTGGCCCACTGACATCCTCACACATATGGTGTTGGTTGTCAGTGGGTGGGGGGGGGGACCTGGAGGCTTGGCTGACATCCAAGATGTCAGCCCCCCTCCAGGTTCGAATCTCGTTTTGGCGCCAATTAGCGCCGAAAAGGTTAATACCATACACCGCTGAAAAGGGGAGACTCTCCCCTCTCCAGCAGTGCAAACAGCATCTCCCTAGCTTCAATGGTTGGGATAGAGGGCTCCGAAGGAGCCCCCCCCTCCATTGAATTGCATGGGGACGCCTGCTGATGACGTCACCACGCAGCGTGGCGACGTCATCAGCCTCGCCTGCCCATGTAAATCACATGGGCAGGCTTCCTCCCTGCCAGATCGCCGTGGGATCCAGCGAGGGAGGTGAGTATCGGCGGGAGGGGGATTAGGCGCCGCTGACGTACCCTGTACGTCCGCGGGTCTAAGGGAGACCTGTGGACAGGACGTACATGGTACATCAGGGGTCCTTAAGGGGTTAATGATAAGGATCAGGAATATATGTCACCATCTACTCTTCCAGCAGTGCCAGTCTTCATTTCGATATTCTACTCGACACCATCAATCTTTCCATCCCTTTTTTGGTGGGAGGTTTTTTATTTAAAGGAAACCCATATCGACCAAATATTACTCAATGACACACACACCCACCATGTCTAAGATAACCAGTAAACCTGTTACATAGCAAAGTAACCCAATCAATATTCATAGAAACATAGAAAATGTCAGCAGATAAGAACCTTTCGGCCCATCTAGTCTGCCCAATTACATGGATACTTTACCTGGATTTATCTTTTATTTAGGATAGCCTTATGCCCATCCCATGCCTGCTTAAATTCAATCAATGTTCGTAGTATGATTTTTCCTTCTGTTTTCTACTTACTTTCTATTTTATTACCATTTTCCATAAACAGACGAGCCGCATGCATGGTCAGGGGGGTCGTACACCGGTTGTATGGGATGTGATGTACATGTAATTGTTTTAGGAATGCTTATTCGTCCTCTGCTAGTGTGAAACGGAATACATGTACGCACACATTATTTCTCACACGTGCCTGAAACCCCTGACGCCGCCGTAGCCTGCACTGGTGGAAGTTTTGTGAGCATTGCAAATCCCCGGAGGAAAGGAAAATTCCTGTCAGACAGATGCCCTTATCAGCAGAAAGCAGATGGAGCCCAGCGCGGCAGCATTATCAATTTTAAATTGCTTTTTTTTCTTTCCCACCCCAACACGAACAGTAGAGCGGATTAAAACGTCTCAGAAACGGGTGGTATTAGCTGTAAAAACTTAGTGATGTTAATACATTAAAGCCTTCTTATTTATTTATTTATTTTGACGCGTTTAAAAATATCTCCGCAGAATGTCAAGGAGAAATGTTGCTGACATAAGACTTTAAATGCCTGGTATTCAGGGAGACTTGTGCTTTCACGTGAAAGGTTTTAGTGACGTCAACTGCCGTCTGAGTCATGTCGTTAAACCGCTGGAAAACTACCCTTCATTTTATTTATTACATTTTGTAATAAGGTGGACATTTCTAAGCAGAGTACAAGATTATTAAACATTTTTTATTTTTATTATGATTCATAGTGTGTATATATATATATAAATTGTGATATAGCCATGGGCACATTAATTCAATACTTCAGTCTTTTCTGTATTTGTCAGCCACGGTACGTGCAGGATTCTACATAAACAAGAAAATAAAACAAATATAAATCAAGCACCTACTCCTTATGTGGAGTCTAACTAAACATTTAGTATTTCAACAGTTAATATTGGGCAGCTAAGCCGCTTACCAATAAGCAATATAAAATGTACAGTACTTTCCTTTGGTTTCAGAATTTGGCTTCCTTCCCTGCTGCATCCAGCACCCAGACTGCGCTCTCTATAGGGGGAAAAGAATAGAGCTTTTTCCATCTGCCTGCTAATAAACCTGTGGTCTATTACTCTGCCCCTAATCACCCTGTCACCCGCTATAGCGCGGTCCTCTAGGGCAAAATATGACACAGAAAGTCCTTTAAACAGTGAAATCTTGCAGCAAGAGCAGAAAATAAAACCTAACACAAACAAAGTCCTGCTTCACCTGAACACTCCCTAACTCACTTGAAGGTCCCTCTCTCACTAGCAGGGATCCTACCCAAAAGCGACACTACCTTTGGTATCTTGTGCTGCACCCTCTGCAGATTCTCTCTGCTGCTGTATCTCATTATCCCCCCCCCCCTCTCAAGGAAGAGCTATTTATCCCCTTAATTGCAGGGACACCTGCAGCAAAACAAAAACACCTTCCCTCCTGGGGGTTAATGCCTAAGCCTTAAAACAAAATACAGGGGATTACACAGTGCCATCTATGCACTACATCACAATATATATATATATTTTTTTTATAAACTGTGTTAGTCCAGATGCCAGAATCACCAGAGTATAGCAGTACTTAGTAATAGCTATTTTAATGGACTAACGTTAGATTTAAAAGACCCAAGCTTTTGAGACTGTACCTCTCTTCTTCAGTATAACGTTCGACCTGAAGAAGAGCGTTATATTCTCAAAAGCTTGTCTTTAAAATCTAATGTTAGTCCAATAAAAAAGATATCACTATGTACTGCTTTTTTTTTGTGTGTGTGTGTGTGTGTGTGTATATATATATATATATAACTTCAATCTAACAGGCCACTCCATCCACAATCTCCGAATTAAAATCCTCAAAGGAAATGTTAAAGACACTCGTGAACATAAGACATTTGAAATGAAAATGATCACATATTTTAACACTGTAAAAGAAGGGCTCAATGTGGATTCTGGCTTTTTAACCCATTATCATAACGTCACATAACATTCAGAATTATGGCTGGTGTTTTTTTTTTTTTTTTTTTGTGTGTCTTTTTCTGCCTTCACGGTTTTGTGTTCTTTCCCATGAGACCTTTTATATAACTAGGATATTGTCATTTATTTTCTCGACTACTCGTTTAGAATGAATCAATGGATGATGGGCTTTGGTTTTGTTTGCCTTGCGCCTGTAGGTCTGCTCACTCGCCCTTTTGGCAATACGTCTGCTGTCACCTAAAGCAGATCACACTTGTGTCGTCTTATCAATATATATAAGTGTTTGCTTATTGCCTAGATAACTGACTAAAAATAAAAGTAATCGAGGGGACTGAAAACTTGATGCTTGTATGTGTTTTTCATACAAAATAACCCCTTTTGTCTTTGTACAAAATCCTGAAATTTTACTACATTCTGGTTCCTATGTGTCAAATCAAAGAGTGCCCCGAGGAGCTATTTACGCGCCCTTTGTTGAAGATAAAGTATAATTAGGATTTATCTTATAGGGGCATTGGTGTGTGTGTGTGTGTGTGATGCAGAGGAAGGGTTAGCGTTTTGGATATTACAGGATATTGTATTATACAGGGGTGAGGGAGCCCTTTGTCTTAATATCTGTTTCAATGTGTTTCAAGGTCATTCTCTAATCATAAACTCCTCATCATTCCAGCTACAGGGGGAATGCCTTTGTTGAGCAAAAACTAGAACATTCTGGGATTTTTTTTTAATATTACATGCTGATTTACAAATTCACTCTTTTTATTTTGTTAGTTAAAGGAACACTCCACTCAAAAATCACCCCCCCCCCCCCCCCGTTTTTTTATCCTAATCTATCCCTATTCCCTTAATAAAAAGTTTTTTTTTGTGTAACTGTAATACTTACCCTAAAATCCACTTCTTTCCAGCGGCTTTTTTTTTTTTTTTTTTTTTATACTCACCTCCCTCCTCTTCTGCTCCCGTCCTTCTTGCTTCTTCTTGCCTTCTGGTTTACGTGAGAAGCGCGCATGCGCGCCTCTCACATAAGCCAGCCAATCGTCAGGCTTCCTCCCGGCTCCCTCTGAAGATTAGTGTTGCGCGCAAGAGGATGCGCGCAACACTAACCCTCAGCCGCTGCCGCCAGCTACTGCGGCGAGTTGGAGACGTCATCGCGCTGAAAGCGCGATGACGTCTCCTACTCGGCAAAAGTCGGCAGAAGCGGGAAATATGATTCCCGCTCTGCTGACTGACAGCTGGGAGGGCGGAGTAAACTCCTCCGCCTCTCTCAGCTGTTTTCAGCTTTTTCTGCTGAGCGGAGGGAGGGGCGACAGAGGGCGGCATACTCCGGGCATCATGACCACCTAAAATAGCTTAGGTGGTCATGTTGCCTAGAGCAGGGCTCAAAATTTCAATTCCCAAGCTACTAGCCAGACCTTAAGAGTTACTCGCCACCAGTTGCCCCACCTACCCTACCCTGAACTCCGCCCCTAAACACACCCTCTTAAATTATCTTATGAAATTACACTGTTAAAAGATTTATTCAGAATAAAGCTACAAAAATAAATAACATTAATACCCAGGCACCAGACCCAGACAAGTAGTATCATCCATTAAGTACAGACAGACTCCTCTACAACAGATTTTAGGACTAAATTAATTTGGGGTTTATGCATCCAACATATCAAGTCGAACTTAACCTGCCATATGAATAATGAAAAGAGCGTATTATCAACAGAAGTTAGAAGACCCCAAAGTCAGGTTTCCTCCTTGGATGCTTAAACAGATAAATCCATTAATATTCATGTGCGATCTTCCATCCCCATTTTTTTCTCCTTCCGTATCAACAGTGTAATAATGGATATTGCCCCAGCTCGTCACATGGATATACTGCCCCCAGCTCATGGATACTGCCCCCAGCTCATGGATACTGCCCCCAGCTCATGGATACTGTCCCCCAGCTCATGGATATGCCCCCCAACTTATGGATATGCCCCCCAATTTATGGATATGCCCCCCAGCTTATGGATATGCCCCAGCACATGGATTTGCCCCAGCACATGGATTTGCCCCCCAATTTATGGATATGCCCCCCAATTTATGGATATGCCCCCCAATTTATGGATATGCCCCCCAATTTATGGATATGCCCCCCAACTTATGGATATGCCTCAGCACATGGATAATGCCCCAGCTCACTCATGAATATGCCCCAGCTCACACATGGATTTGCCCCAGCGCACTCATGGATTTGCCCCAGCTCACACATGGATTTGCCCCAGCTCATGGATATGCCCCAGCTCGCTCATGGATATGCCCCAGCTCGCTCATGGATATGCCCCAGCTCGCTCATGGATATGCCCCAGCTCGCTCATGGATATGCCCCAGCTAGCTCATGGATATGCCCCAGCTCGCTCATGGATATGCCCCAGCTCGCTCATGGATATGCCCCAGCTCGCTCATGGATATGCCCCAGCTCGCTCATGGATATGCCCCAGCTCGCTCATGGATATGCCCCAGCTCTCACATGGATTTTCCCCAGCTAGCTCATGGATATGCCCCAGCTCGCTCATGGATATGCCCCAGCTCGCTCATGGATATGCCCCAGCTCGCTCATGGATATGCCCCAGCTCGCTCATGGATATGCCCCAGCTCGCTCATGGATATGCCCCAGCTTGCTCATGGATATGCCCCAGCTCGCTCATGGATATGCCCCAGCTAGCTCATGGATATGCCCCAGCTCGCTCATGGATATGCCCCAGCTCTCACATGGATTTGCCCCAGCTAGCTCATGGATATGCCCCAGCTCGCTCATGGATATGCCCCAGCTCGCTCATGGATATGCCTCAGCAACTCATGGATATGCCTCAGCTCACCTGCCGCCGCCGCGTTCGTCTCCCTCTGAGCGTGCGTCCGGCGGCAGGAAGCTTGGGCACTCGCCTGGGGGAGCCACGTGACCGCGATCTCGCGGCTCCCCCAGGCGAGTGCCCAAGCTCCTTGCCGCCGGACGCACGCTCAGAGGGAGACGAACGCGGCGGCGGCAGGTGAGCTGGGGCATATCATCATGGGGCATTCGCTCCATAAGACGCACCCACTTTTCCCCCCACTTTTTGGGGGGAGAAAAGTGCGTCTTATGGAGCGAAAAATACGGTAATTCATCATGCTGCCTGCGTGTGAATTCCCGCTCGCCCTCAATTGATTTCCACTCGCCAAATGCGAGCAGGCGAGTGGAAATTTTGAGGGTTGGCCTAGAGTATCCCTTTAAATTTGGGATAGGCCCTCCCTAGTTCAAAATGTTATGCCTTTAAAGGGACATGCATGACTAGAATTTTTATTATTATTATTGATGCTTAAACACTTCTATACCTATAGACAAACTGGAATAAACCAATAAAAGGTTTTAAGAATATGTAAAAAAAATATTTTATTTTTTTGCTTTAAACTTTGTCATTTCATCTTCTCTGGCCACGCCTCCTCAGCTAGGGGTGTTTCTTCAGCTCCCACATCCTGTATATTCCCCGCCTCCTTCCCGCCCACTGCTCCACCCATCTAAGCTTCACATGAACTAGCACAAGCTGTGCACGTGAAACCCTGTGCACACTCCGAACCTCAGACTGGGGAAACTGAGGTTAAGTGAATTAAACACTAGGATGGTAAGTCTAATAGCGCCCTAGATGTTTGGTAGTGTATTATAAAGGTGATTCTGCAGGTATCACAGGGAGTTGAGCAATGTTCCCATCAAATATTGCGTATATAAAACAAATAACAGCAAAAATATGTCACTCCCACCCGCGCTTAAAACAACGTGAATTATGTAAAAATTATTTTGATACAGTAGTGTAACTAAGTGATAAAGTGAAGAATTAAATACAAATTAACAAATACTTATTTTCTCATATAACAGTCTGTGTTCAATTCTGGATTTTTCTTAAAAATAAGCAGAGAAAACAAGACTCAATAGTGCAATATAGCCTGTGATTAATATAAGTGCAGGCTGAAAAGCTATAGGGTTTCTACTCGCATGCTACGGAGCCTAAACAACCGGCTCTGTATCAACTTGTGACAACTCTGGGGTGACACAGCCCTACTCCGTGCTTCCGTCTTTTAGTTTCCTCGAAGTAAATACAGAAAACCTCATAGGGTAATATATCTCACATATTATCATACCACATATCCTGCTCTTATACCTTTCCCTTTTTATTGAAGGGATCTGTTCACTTTTACTAAAAATAGACTTTGTTGAATAAGAAGTATCCAAACTTAAAAATGCGAAACGAAGACGTCATGAGAGTTATTAGCGCGTACAAGTGATGCACAGAAGTCCTGTTCATGTTACGTTATTATCTTGTGCATGTAGCAGATGGGATATTCCTTGCTGGAATGAGACGTGTTGGTTGAGTTGTAGTTGGATTGTATAGTACCTCAAATATTTTCCCCCATTCATTTACATCAGACTTGGTCAAGGGTTACCTTTCATTCTTGATACTTTAAGCCGTGTTCCAGTTAATGGAGGGAAGCTGGTGGTCATGTCTCCACTTCTCGGTCTTCTGTACAGGCCAGAGTTTCGTGTTCTTTAATCTCTCCCCCACCTTTTCTTTGCAGGACAAATCTTGAACTGGAACTTGTGCATCGCGGAGACAACTTGTGTTCAGGAGGGGCCAGTCCGGCGGCGAAAAGATCATGCTTGAGTAAGCATTGCGATGGTTAAATGAAATGTAAAGCACAATGTTACACCGACACGAGTTAATTAATTTATTTATTTATAAAGGATTTTACCAGGAAGGATACATTGAGATTTCTCTCGTTTTCAAGTATGTCCTGGGTTCAAGAACATTGAAGTGTTACAGTTACAGAAATACAAAGTAGTAAAATGCAAGATATTAACACAAAACCAAATATACAGATTAACAGAAAATAAATATGTAGGAAATAAAGTCATTATGTTACATGTTTACAGGTGCATTCCGTATTGAGGTATATTAATATGGAGCTCTTAAGGGTCTTTAGGCTGGGGGAAGATTTGATGGCGTCTGGGAGGTTATTCCATAACTGCGGTGCTCTGTAGGAAAATGAGGATCAAGCCACTTTCTTTTTGTATTGTGGTATTGCAAAGTGCTGGTCCTGGATCAGAGGTTATTTATCCATAATCTTTTTTAAGAAGCTGCACTTGAACCTCTAGTCCAGGGGTCAACAACCTTGGCCTGTCAGATTTGTTGGAGCTACATTTCCCATGATGCTCAGTCAACTTAATGAGTGAATAAGTCTCGTGGGATATGTACTTCCAAAACATCTGGCAGGCCAAGGTTGCTGTCGGCAGCCTCTGCCCAATTATTTAATGGCAAAAAAGGGAACTCTACTTTTCAGTAGTGTGTTCCTTTTTACTTTGCACGTATATAAAATCCTTTTTAGGGGCTGCTGCATATATTTTTTATGTGGTTACCAAACAGACCCACAAAGCAATGCATTTTGAGCTATGTACATACATCTATATGTATATATACACACCCCTTCAGTGCCAGATGGTAAAGAGCCGGCTACCTTTGCAGTGTCAGAACTAATGGGAGTCATTAGTATTAGAATCATGCTTTTTGTTTTCTCCGTGGCCTTGTTTCGTAATAAAGCCTGTGCACAGTCAATTAGGCCTCTGGAGAAGACACTCCTCCTCTGCGCGTCTGAAAGCCGCGGTAATGAGGTGTCGTCCTGTGATTAAGCACAGCACTCCATAATAGTCTTGTAAGAATTGTTAACTTTGCCGATTAGATATCGCTTTTAAAAGGAATTCAGTGTCCCAGGTGAGCATTTACAGTGGAAAGCATCGGGGGAAAAACGTCTGGAACAAATAGGTCAAGTACTGTTTTTAGTAGATTGAGCTCTGACGAGAGCCGCTCCGGGGAAATGTAAATTACAAATGATTGATAGACCTGCCTCCAAACGCTTATGAAACCAAGTGACAAGGTGAACCCGTCCGACACTGCCCACTTAATAGGACGGTTTGCCTTTTCCAGGTTTACGGTTTCAAGTTTCGCTTCCCAGACCCTTTCCCACAAACAAAATGGTCATTCCATTACACGAATATGGCCTGTTTCGATGAGGAATGTCATTTTTACCCAAATGGCTTAAGAGCAAAAGAGATTTATCCCCTTAATGGAAATAAAACCCATTTAAATGCCTTCTGCAGTCGACAAACCTACCCGATCAATATTAAATATTCAGTAGTTGATTTTACACCACAGGCTGGGCGTAAATATATCAAATAATACAATAATATGAAAAAAAATACATACGTTCTTGGACTAGGGATGTTCCGATCTGATCCCTAGGATCGTCATTTTTTGTAATCGGCTTATTGCAAGCCGATCCGATCCTCGAGTCCAGGACCTGCCAGGGAGAAAGACTCCCAGACACATAGCTGGAACCTCGCAGCCGCAGCAGTGACTTTCAGCATCTTGGCTGCATACTCACAAGCCATGGAAGAGGCAGGGAAGATGCTGAGAGTCTCTGGGTGCCTTTGCATTCCGCTCTGCCTACTGCATGATCAGCGAGCAAGAAGGGAATACTCTGTGTGTGAATGTCAAGGCCCGAGACCCACTTACACCAGGAAGCCACCGGTCCAGCCACAGGTCCTGCGGTATCAGATCTAGACCAATCCTTAATACCTCACCACTCGGATGGGATCGGCAGCCCGAAATACTGATTGGAACATGCCTAATTTCTACCAAAATGTCCTTTCAATTGATTATGAGCTGCTGTCCACGTCAGTCTGTGACACAAAGCTGAATTCCAGTGTGTTGCTGACAAAGAAACCATGCAAACCTTTCAATGATGCTCTAAAACCTTTTTCTGAAACATGGATGGATATGATTGGTGCAGGAAACCCCCCCAAAAAAATCTGGGGTAAGGGTTTTAGTCGTCTCACAGTAAGGTGGTTGAAATGCATACCATAATTTAAGTCCTGTAGACAAGCTGCGTCAGTTTATTAATTCACAACCCTTACCCTTCTTGACGTAAAGTTGTGGAAATTCAGGAACTTTCAGGTTGGAGCTAAACCATAAACTCTGTATAGCAAATCGTCCACCCCCAGACACATGCTGTATGCTTATCTATGAAGTAAATTGGGGGGGTCAGTCCCTCCTGCCTTTCCTCCAGTTCCTACTCCCCTGGATGGGACTCCATGTTTCCATCAAAAGTTTTTCCTCTTTTTCTTCCTTTGAGGCAAGAGCACCATCTTTAAAGATGCAAATGGTTAATAACATTGAATTGTAATGATGTCATGACTGGAGTATACTTCAGTCTTCCCCTGAATGTCCTGTTTTTCTTTTTATCCCTCCTTTTTACACTCCCTTTGATTTTATTTCCCCATCCCAACTTCAAAGCCTACTTATCAGCCGCTCATTGGTCTAGTTTTGCTAATGACTCTGGATTAGGAGTGGAGCATTGGAACTGATCTGCATTTATGGTGCCCAAACCCATTGAGATGTGGTACCTGTCCTGGACCAGGTGCCGCTCCTTCTCCTGCCATGAATTTCTATACAGGACAGGTTATTTCAGAGCTGTATTTTATAGTCTGGTTTTCTCTAATAGGATAACATTGGGTTTAATTGCTTAATCCATAGTATCTCGGACATCTAATTAGCTGACTGACTGCATCACTTTAAAGTGTAAACTGTTAATTACGATTTTTCTTTCCTTCCTTGTAGTGATTTTTACTGTACTCCATTTAGTGCTTCCAGTAAAAGTGTTTAAAGTGACAAAGCTGTCAGAAAGTAATGATTCATGCATTCTACGTATTCCAAAATAAATAAAAGTGTTACAGTGTCCTCTTCTTAGTGCAGGAAGTGCCGCTTGTTTATACCCTATACTATAATCCCCTCGCTATCCAGCCGCCTTGCTTGTTGGCGTGTTCCATTAGATCGGAGATGCAGTTAGAGCACATTAGTAGAGCTTGTTTCACGTCGGCTTTTGCTCAACCATGAAATCATAAAACGAGCAGTAATAAGAAGATCCTGGGATTACTACTATGTAGATACGTTACTCGTCCAATTAGTCATTCTGGACCTACGCGCCGGCTCGACAGGTGCCTGGTGATGATGACTAGCGACAAAAGCAGAACGCTACGGCTGCTAAAGACGCGTTGAATTGGGTTCTAACCGAGAACGTGACGTGTCACTAAGATGTTTCTCCGAGAGAGGAAATGTCTTTGTGAAAGACGGGTTCACACCTGGGCAGGTCGAATACGTGATTTCCCCTATAGCAGAGTTTCCCAACCGCGGTCCTCAGGTCCCCTAACAGGTCAGTTTATCCAGATATCTGAAGCACATCACAGGTGATATGATTTGCTGCTCAGTGATTGCAGGATTCAGTCTGCATTTTCCCCAAGGTAATCCTTAAGGCCCTGTTCACACTGCGATTTATCGCGCGGATTTTGCCGCGACGTCGCACTATGTAGCTTCTCCAAAGCAGTTCAATGGAGCTGTTCACATCTTGCCGCGCGTCGCAGAAGCACGTCGCACGTCGCAGAAGCACGTCGCACGTCGCAGAAGCACGTCGCAGAAGCACGACCCTTTTTTTGCGATTTTCTATCTGTGATTTTGCGATTTGTATTGGTGGTGCTTTGCAAAAATCGCACAAAACAGCGATGTCGCTCGACGTTGCGCGACATTATCGCACCATGTCGCAAATATGAACTTTCAAATCGCGCAGTGTGAACGGGGCCTAAAACCTGACCTTAGGCCCTGTTCACACTGTGCGATTTATTGCACGGATTTTGCCGCGACGTCGCACTGTGTAGCTTGTCCAATGCATTTCAATGGAGCTGTTCACATCTTGCCGCGCCATGTCGCATGTCGCAGAAGCATGTCGCTGGTACATGACCCTTTTTTTGCGATTTGCTATCTGCGATTTTGCAATTTGTATTGGTGGTGCTTTGCAAAAATCTCACAAAACAGTGATCTCGCGCGACTTTAATCGCACCATGTCGCGAATATGAAAATCGCGCGGAAAGTCGTGCTATTTTCAAATCACACAGTGTGAACGGGGCCTTAGGGGGACTTGAGGACCGCGGTTGGGAACCACTTCCCTAGAGCAAGGGTCAGCTGTTTGGCCTATCAGATATTTTGGAACTGCATCTTCCATGAGGCTCAGCCAACCTCATGAGTGGCTGAGCATCATGGGAGATGAATCTCAGTCCAGATGTTTCAGGACTCCTTGGTGTAACTGTCCCAAAATGTAGCTAGGAATTCTGGGTACTATAGGCACATGAAGTTCACAGCCTCTCACTTTTTTCCATGCAAGGTCGGCATAAAGCATAGGTTTGGCGTAGAGCAAGATAAAACAACTCCTGGATGTCTGTTTCTGGATTTTTTTTTTTGCCTTCTCCCAACATTACCTTGCAATCAGTCATGCTCAGTCGCTTAAAGGCATACTACATCAGTGTACAATGTCCTGAGAGAGGCAGCCCATGAATCAGTTTTGCGCATGCGCGTACAGCGCCGATCCATTGTTCTACACAGGCGCTACAGAACTGGCGTACAGAAAGTACACATGCTCCAAGCGATGCGCAAAATGCGTACCTGTGTCTGAGGCAGAGTTACCTTGGAATAGGTCACTGTTCTCACTCTCCAGTAAGTGTCCTTGGGCAAGACACCTAACGGTACATACTCGCCACCCAGGACATACTTGAAAACGAGGGAAATCTCAATGTTTTCTTCCTGGTAAAATACTTTCTCAAAAAAACTAAAAAAAGAAATTAATACTTTTTGTTGTTCGTTTTGGCCAATTTTACTCCACTTTTCTCCCTCGCTGCGCACAGCTCCTCCACTTCGGCTCATGGACTCCTGAACACGGAAGTCCCTGAGGCTGTTCTGCGTTCCTACGCTACTCGAGCACCACAACGAAGCTGTTGAACTTTACGTCCGCAAGTTCCGTAGCGCCTGCGCAGGAAAAAGGATCAGAGCTGCGCACATGCACACGCTCTCGACGTCACTAGTGACCGGCAGCCAAGAAATGCAAATTCCCCAGCTGCTGGTGGTGCCGGGTGTGGTGGAGGAAACTCCTCCACTTCACCCAGCTTTATAGCCGGAGCTGGGGAGAGAGGGGAGGGGGCTATACTCATCCTTGCCACTTTAAAAATATAAAGCAGTCAGGAGGAGTATAGTGTTCCTTTTGAGTCAAATTGTTAAACTATAAAAAAAAATCTGTGAAGTATTACGTTTTTTTTGGAATGTAAAATAAGCTATTTATTTCCACCACTAGGGGGCAATCTTAATCTTTTTATTGTGATTTTATTTATTGTGTCAAAAAAATAACACTAGCCTACAGGTCTTGAAGCATCTGAGATGAAATGTTTGTATTCCCAGAAGGTTCCAGAATATTATTAGTTTGCCACTGGGAAGTATTTCATCGCACTGAGGGGACATTTGAACTTTAGGTCGCGTTTGTATTGTGAAGGTTATTGTTGCGTCAGTACATTGAGGGAACAAATGCTTAATCTGACTGAAGGTTGAAAACATTTTGGAGTGTGTATGCACGTGTGCGTAGATACACAGTGGCAAGAAAAAAAAGTATGTGAACCCTTTGGAATTAGTTGGTTTTCTGTATGAGCTGGTCATAAAATGTTATTTAGTCAAAGTCTCAAGTGTAGACATAAACAATCAAGGTTATTCAGAGAGCGGTGAAAAGCAGGAGAATGACTGGAGAAGTGAAAATTCTAGGTCAAAATAGCCAAACCAGAAAAATTCTCCCATTCATCTCACTTTCCAAATCGGCTACTTTGACCTAGAATTTTCCATTCTCCAGTCATTCTCCTGCTTTTCACCGCTCTCTGAATAACCCTGATTGTGCTTTTAGCTAATAACACACAATTATAATCTCATATCTTTATTGAACACATCCTATTAAACATTCACAGTGCTGTGGAAAAAATAAGTAAAGTACACACTTTGATTTAATAGCTAGTTGATCCTCCTTCGGCAGCAATAACCTCACCCAAGCATTTCAGGTAGCTGCGGATTAGACCTACATAAAGTTTGGAAATTTCGACCGCTCTTCCTTGGCCTAGAAACCGCAAAGCAGACCCAAATCATGATGCTCCCTCCGTGGTTCTTTGCTGTTTGGATGAAGTTTTCCTGTTGTTATGCGGTTCCCTTTTTTCGGCATACTTTGTGCTGCTTGTTCTTCCCACACAACTCAACCTTAGTTTTTTATCGACTCCATGGACAGATGAATATCTAAGCTCTTTGAGATAACTTTGTAACCCCTTTCCAGCTTCACAGGTCTTCTGAAAGCTCTTTTTTGCGAGGCTTGGATCACATCAACGGAAACCTATTGTGAATGGCAAACTCAATATGTTTGCGGGATTTTTATAAGTCATAGTAGCTCTAGCCCACCCCCACCAATCTCATTTCATTGACCAGACACCAGGTTTGCCAGTTTCCATCTCTAATGTTTGTTTGAGTCATCAGCCTAGGGCTTCATATACACTTTGTAACATCTATTGTGATAATTTGGATGATATATTCAGTATGTAGAAGACCAATAAATAATTTGTGTGTTATTACTTTACTCCTTAGCCCCGGGTGGGCTTGAAAGCCGGCAGGGTGTAATAGCATGCAACGTGGCTCTCCGGCGTCTCCTCCATGCCGAGCGTCACTGGCTGTGGGGCGGGCTGGGAGGCAAGCAATAGGCAGTAGCAGAGCATCCTATGCCACCCCAAGGCGTTCAGTGCCGCGAGGGCGGCAAGGAGTTAAAAACAGATTGTGATTGTTGGTTACAGTAACTTTGATAAACATCAAACCAGATATTAAGACACATTCATACATAAATGCATGAATTTCTAAAGGGATTGCATACTTTTTCTTGCGCTTCTGTGTGTGTGTGTGTGTGTGTGTGTGTATATATATATATATATATATATATGTATATATAAAGTTTATAGTTGCAAAGTACATTTACACATCCCAGCAATTCAGAGGTCTGCTTCACATATGCAGCAAAGAACTCTGGGTAGGACATGCAAATAAAGTCCACAACTTCTCACTATTTTTGCATCCAGGGTCTGTAATGACACAGAACCCTCCTTCCCAGTACCATGTCATACTAGATGGCTTTCTTTTTAGCAAAGGTCAGATGATGCCACCAGTCACAATCACTCCTGGGTTATTGTGCCCTCATCAGCAGGAGCTAGACTGTAACTGGTTGCTATTGATGCTTTACCCCTGGGTTAAATCAATACGCATTTAAATT
The DNA here is from genome assembly GCA_009667805.1 of Leptobrachium leishanense. Taxonomy (NCBI): domain Eukaryota; kingdom Metazoa; phylum Chordata; class Amphibia; order Anura; family Megophryidae; genus Leptobrachium; species Leptobrachium leishanense. The sequence continues at coordinate 46,313,971 of CM019069.1, forward strand.
GTGGTGTAGGGCAAAAAGTGAGATTAAAAGCCTCCACACTGCAAATAATAAAGTTTATAGTTGCAGAGACACATCCCAGCAATCCAGAGAACTGCTTACAGAGCTCATGTGCTACATTCCCAATATATTCCCCATATATAGACTTCCTTTAGATTCCCCCCATTGGTCTTAAGGTGAACATTTTAAAGAAAGTTTTTACCAGTCTTGTTTCAGATCATTTAGGTTTATGTTGCCTGGTGTCAGGGGGAAAATTAAACATAAAAACTATATAAACCAAGCAGTCGAAATACAAATCCAGATTCCCTTCCACAATTCTTCTGTGACTTTGAAAACCACACTGTGTTATCACCGGTTATATAATGGCGTATAACGACTGAGTACAATAGCAAAACATAGACTAATGCAGAGCGTTTTATATTGCCCCGCCAGCTTTGGGATGTTGGATGACCTGTATGTTTCTTCCCCGAGATGCATTTTGAGGAAGATGCTTTGGGATGGAAAGAGTGGTAGCAGCTCTGCAAAATTCCTGCCGTTAAAAGAAGGAACGATTTTATAAAAAAAAAATGCAATTATTTGAGTCATGAAAAGAGCACAACATTGGGAAATTACTTTTCTTTATAGAAGAAGCTAGAGGGATGGACTTGAAGAGCCTTTTCAAAGGAGATTTGGGATTATAATCCCTGTGGAAGTATTAAAACCCTTGCATCCTTTTAGACATTTTTGGCCAAGATGGCAATCTCTGTTGGGAACGGTATATTATATTTTTATCACTAGAATGATCCTTCTATTGTTTTTTGTTTTGTTACTTTGAAAAAAACAAAAAACTGTTACTTTCTCCAACTATTATTCTAGAATGTCCATGGAAGATACGATGGCAACTGCCGCATGTGACACTGTTAGATCACTGTCTTCCATACATTAGCCAAGGTACATGTCTGTCTCTCTACACCCAACACCTCCTGTTCAGGGGGCAATATATGACATTCGTTGATGAAAATAAGCCTATCATTTTTGCTCCACAATGACCCGAAAGCGACCGCTACAGCACTAATGGGCTTGTTTACAAATCAGGTGTAAACCTAAGCAGCGCTCGGCTAAATTTACCAACTCTGCAGACTGTAATGCCGCTGGTAGGTTTACCCAGACATTGGTTAAGTTTACACCTGCCTCAGGATCTAACCCTTAGGCCGGGTTCACACCTGCATGTTCTTCAAACGTGCGCAAAACGTGTGGTTTTTTTCTATGCGCCTTCCCGTATATGAAAAAACGCGCATTTCAGCGCGTTCGCCGCTATGCCTATGGCCGCGAACGCGCTGCTATGCGCACCAAAAGAAGCTCCCGGTCTTCTTTGGGGTGCAGGACGTTCTAAACGCGGTCCTGCGCACTTTAAAACGCCCAGGTGTGAACGGGTCCCATTGAAGAGCATGGGATTTCCCCCGCCCATGCGTTTTAAAGCGCGCAGGAACGCGCTTTAAAATGTATAGGTGTAAACGGGGCCTAAATGTTTACATCTTTCCTGTGGTTCTGTGTTTACTGAAAGCTATTCTTTTTCCATTGCAGATCAGCTTTTCCATGTCTTGGCCATGCACATGCGGTTATACAGCATCGACTCGGAGTACAACCCATGGAAAAAGCTAACACAACTTTTGCCGAAGAAATCTTCTGAGTAAGCTTTGCTCGTTAATTATTAACTTCTCTTTTTAATTACTTTTGCTCTAAGGTTCTAGAAAAGGTATGTCAAACCCCGCCCCGCACCCCCAGATATTGCAGGGCAACGGTTCTCATGATTCTCTGGCCATCTGTGGCATTCATTGATTTCTGGGAATTGTAGGTGTTCTACATCTGAGGGGCCGGAGTTTGACTTTCCTGCTCTAGGTTGTATATCGATAGATCGCAGATACTTTAATCTGCGTGAAGCTGGTCCAAATGATCTTAAATGAGTCGAAGTAGTTTATCAGACAGTTAAGGACACCGAAGACAGGATTCTGCTGCATGAAACTGGTTTTAGTGCCTTGTACGTTTAGTTCTCACATGCACATTATGGGCAGTATTACAAAGCTGGTGCTAACTTAACCAGAGCTGTTGTAAACTTAGAACCTCCATAGGCTATAATGGCTCTGGGAAGTCCTAAGAGTTTTGAAAAATGAAGAGATTGTCCTCTTTCAATTTGCATTCTGTCAAAATCCGATGACCAGTAAGTACGTTTCCCCCAACTGAACAGTCTCTCATGCATCATCTACAGCAGTGGTCCCCAACCCTGGTCCTCAGAGCCCACTAACAGGACAGGTTTGCCTGATATGTGAAGCTGAGCACAGGTGATAGGATTTGCTGCGCAGTGATTGCAGGATTCAGTCTGCATTACCCCAAAGTAAATCCTTAAAACCTGGCCTGTTAGTAGGCCCTGAGGAACAGGGTTGGGAACCACTGGTCTACAGTACTTCATGGCCCTTCTATGCTTCATTCAGGCCCGTGTAGTGTGTGTGTATTTTTATTAAGGCAAATAAGCGGCAACTAACCCTATAAGGACTTTCATCAATGCAATAAAGGTGTTGGCACATATCTGGAGAGGCCACCATACTTATCCAAAGATGATAATGATACAGCCGCACTGAATCTCTCATTCAAACAAATTTATTGAGGTCCCATCAATAGTCGAGACAAAGTTCATCATCTAGAGATGATGTATTGATAAAGACTCCTCTAGAGTCGAAACATCCTGTCTACTGATGCAACCTCAATAAATTTGCCTTTGAGAAGTACGGTCTGCCCATATCATCTACTTCTTTGGATACGTATTCATTTAACTCTACCTATCCAGATTTGGTGGTTTCTATGCTTTTTTCTTCCATGTTTGTATGTTTACAATCCATCAGTATGATGCCACTGTTCTCCTACTTTGTCCTGTTCTTCAAATCGCTGCTATTTCCCACTAATCTGTACTTGGTGCTTTTCAGCCCTCGTTCCCCATCCCTCTTTTGCTCCTTCTTGACATTTGCAGAGTTATTCACTAATCGCCGTAGTTTGCCGTTGTTGCAATGACAATAAACTTTGGCATTTCCCAAAAGGGTAATTCAGACAGCGACAGGAGAAGCTTCACCAATGAATCTTCTCCTGCTGCTTTTTGAATTTCCCACTCGGGATCGGCAAAGTTTATCATTGTTACAGCAACTGCATTGTTCGCTATGATTTGCAGCGAGAGTGAACTACAATGGTTAGTGGAAACCCCCTCGGCGATGTGATTCAGGTGAAAGGGATCGGGTAGGTGAGCGTTTGGTAAAGATCTTTGTAGAAAAAAAATAGATAAAGGCACTACTTGTTTTGAGGTGGGTTATGTCTCTTTGCTGTTCTCAAGACTGAGAGAAGTGAAATGTATTTTTTTTGCATGTGCTGTTGCTCCGGAACGCAGAGCGAACATACCGCCATAGCTGATTGACTCACAATAGAGATCGTTCTGTTCCACAATGAGGCACATTATAGGGAGCAGCGGTCATTATTCGTCCATTGAACACCCATCCACACGGTCGTGGGACTACGTCAGTCTGTGGAGGCTGTTTTTGGAGAAATAACGAGCATACTTCACATTTTTAAGAGTAGAGAAATGTGAATGTTCCAGTCTCTCCGCAACTGAACAAGATCAAAAACGGCCTTTTCTGCGATCGAGAAATTCTGTTCCAATGGAATCTGTTGCCGAGGATTTAATGTAAAAGAATCCGCTGCCATCCCTGGCTGCTGTGCTGTGTAGTAGGGTTTTCACCATTCTCGATAATTCAATTATTTTGCCGTGCCCCCCCTGCTCTGTAATAGCTCTCTGCGTGAGTTTCGGCTCACTTATTATCTTTCCGTCGCTTTGCTGATTTATATACCCCCCCCCTTTTCCCAATTTGCATTTTATTTCCGTCTTTATTTTTTTCCCCTCCGCTTATTATCTGCAACCCAGGGTGTCAGCGCAGTCGTGTTCAGAGCTGCTCCCCGTAATGTGGGTCACGTAATAAATTAAGACTATTTGAGTACAAACTGTAGGAATGGAAGACATTAGCTGTTCAGACGCCGGGAAGCATAGCCGAACAAACGAGAGATTAAATCATAATCAGCACTGTAACACTTTTAAAAGGTTTAGCAATATTTTGCGTTGATTTAGGTATACACACCTGTTAACCCCTTACGGACCACATGACTGTTTATGCTGTCAGGCATTATAGCATTGTACTGCATATCGACGGAATAGACCATCATGCACTGAAATCCCCATTCCGATCTGCCGAGTGCCTGGAAATCTGTTTTTGCTGTTGTTGACTGTCAAACAATCCAGGCAGATCAGCAAATGTCAATTGTGGTGTTACTGGGCTACTTGGCAACCTATCGAATATGCAAAATTCCAGCATTAAAACGGCAATACACCAATAGTGATATATATGGTATAAAAGTCAAACCAATACCGTAGAGACATTCAAGACGAGAGATGCTCCCACTTACAGTACCCATTTTAGAATCTGTTTAGAGATACGTTTCATTTTCACTGTTTGTGTACAAATTATTATATCTAAAACTATGGGGAGGGGGGATGTTTATTAATGTGCTCCAATGTTCGTTCATTCCCCCCCCTCATGTAATATGATCTATGTTACAGTATGATATATAATATGTGGGGTGCACTAAATAAGAAATAGTGGAATTGTGTCTTGTTCCCTTTCGTTATTGTAAAGCGCTGCAGAAGCGGTTATATCGCTATATAAATAATGATGATAATAATATGTGCACATGTACATGGCAAAAAAAGCAAAATTGCTCTAGTCTAGTGTTTCCTAAACCTGTCCTCCTGCACACCTAACAGGCCAGGTTTGCTGGATATGTGAAGCACAGCACATGATTTGTTGCTCAGTGATTGCAGCATTCAGTTTGCATTTCTCCAAGGTGATCTGTAAAATGTGGTCTCTTAGTGCTCCCTGAAGACTGGGTTGGGAAACACTGATTTTTGTAGAATGTATGACAATACTACCGTAAACCTAGGCATGCATCCTCACTTCTCCAAATGTTAATGAGTTTTCCATCGTTTCCATCTAACCTCGGGATAAGGCACAGTCCTGGATCTGCACAGTTTCCCCGTGTATGCGAGCAAACCGCATTCATGGTTCCCACGGTTTATTTATTCTGCGGGTGTGAAAGACTCGCCTATTCCCCCTGATTGTAGCAGACACTTCTGTCTCCTTTTTTTCCATTGAAACGAGCACAGCACGTCTTAAGAGTTCACGTTGCGCAGCATTGCAAGTCAAGATTGTAGAAACCCCAGTGCTGAGATGCCACCTCTGCCAGGATATAAATGTCCTTTTCTCCCAAAAATATATGTATCCCAAAATCTATATTTGTATTCTTCCAGCATTCTTTTTAAAGTAGCTTCCGGTGGTCAGGAAATCTAGCTTTTCGATTTTGTACATCTTCCCGTTATATGTAGCTTTCACAACCACCTCTTTAGATTCATTTTCCATTGAAAGCCCCAGCTCAGCATCTCCTCTTGACATCTGTGTGACGACAAGTTCACAGGACATCGGCATAAAGTGCAGTATGAATTCAGATTTGATATTAGCCTCCAGGAGAGCTGTCTAACAATCTAATTAGCTGTGCGCACTTACTGGAAAAGCTATTTTGCACGAATACAAGGAAACTGAGCATGTTTGCATGGACCAATTTTGTCTTTCAGCAACTTATGCCAACATGATGTATAGTTCCAAGACAACCGGGCAGCCAAGGTTGCCGAGCCCCAATCTAAAATATTCACAAACTGACATCGAAAATGGTGTCCCCAAATACTAAATCAACAGTGTGATGTTATGTCTGCTACTATTACTTTTTTTTTGTATATTGTAAGTTGAAAACCTTCAGCTACATTGTGTCCCTTGTTGTATGCGAAGATGTGTTTTTACCTCCCACTGCCAATATTTATCCGTTTAGAACCGAGCCAAAACACAAGGATACACAATGAAATAAGTAACAAAAAAACAAAGGATCACTTAAGTAATACTTATAGATGTTACAAACCAGTAGAATTACTTTGTTTCCCTACATCTAGCTTAGTTTAAAAAAATATATATATATATTACCGATAATCTGCATTGGCCTTTTTATTTGCCGATAATTGGTCGAGTTGGCTCGTTGCAGCGGCGACATGCAAAGTCACGCAGATCGATGCTCATCTGGGGCATCACGTACAGCTGGCTGACATCTTGGCTATCAGCCCTCGCTGTAGGACTTCACCTGCCCACTGATGGTATTGCTTATGAGTGTGATGACAGCAGAAATGGGGCTTCCCTCTCATCTGGCAGGGAATTCCCTATACAAAGATGCAGGAGCTTTTGGACCCCTGTATCTCTGGTACTGTATGACCTACAGCAGGGGTCAGCAGCCTTGGTCCTCCAGATTAGGGATACAATGATACTAGTGTACTTGTTCTCATGCAAATGCGCCCGATACTTATACAGATACTGGGCTGGCTTGTCCAGCAGTATCTGAAGGCTGGGACGGCTGACAGAATGCCTAACAGCATTCTGCCAGGCTCCTGACGGCTGGCCGCTTTCCATAGAGCGGCCGCTGGCACGGGAAGGCTGTAACGCGGCTCTGCTGGCCTCCAGCCGTGCTCTCGTGAGATCGTACAGAGTTTTTTTATTTGTCGATATTGCCGATAATTGGACAAGCTTCTTCACTGCAGCCACGACACCTGAGGTCCCACAAAAGGATGTCAGTCCAGTGCCAATTTAGGGGTTCTCCAACAGCAGGCTGACAAATCTTGCTGTAGGACTTCCCCTGCCCGCTGATGGTATTGCACATGAGTGTGATGACAACAGAAATGCAGCCCCACCCCTGCAATATGGCAGGGAATTCCCTATACAGGAGATGCAGGGGTCTATTGGTTTCCTGTATTTCTGGTACCTATTTCCTACAGCAGGGGTCAGCAACCTTTTGGCCCTCCAGATCTTTTAGAACTACACTTCCAATGAGGCTCCACCAACATAATGAGTAACTGAACATCATGGGAGATGTAGTTCCAAAACATTTAGAGGGCCATGGTTGCCGACCCCTTACCTACTGGGATATATGAGGTATCCTTGCAAAAGCCATTGTCTAGACACGGCCATATTGTTTATAAAAATAGAAGCTTAAATAATAACATTTCTATATTTATTAAATTGAATACATGATCAGGACATGCTGCAATGATTACAATTTTATTAAATGCATTCAGTTTATGGCATAATGTCAGATTTGTGTTGTTTTTTTCACAACTTTAAATGTGAAAAATATCGGCTATTCGCCATAAAGGGTGCGATAATCGGTTTTAGCGCTGAAATATTATAAAGGTCTATCCATAAATTAAAGTGAATCATAATACAGTTGGTAGGTGGCAGAATGTGATCATAGAACAAGTGAACACTCCAAAAAATATCACGGTGTATAAGAAACGTTTTGTCAAGGGAAGTAATTTTGGATACAAAGTGCACAGGGGCCGGAGAATTACACATCACAGTAATGATACTCGATCTTGCTTGTCCTATCGATCTGTCTATCTCTACCTCTCTATGTCTGTCTATTTATCTGTCTCTCTATATCTATCTCCATCTGTCTCTTTGTCCATCTACCTGTCTGTCTTTCTATCGCTATCTCTCTCTCTCTCTCTCTATCTACCTGTCTATCTCTCTATGCCTGTCTGTCACTATCTACCTGTCTGTCTTTCTATCGCTACCTCTCTCTCTCTATATATATATATATGTCTATCTCTGTCCATCTACCTGTCGATCTCTCTATACCTGTCTGTCTTTCTATCGCTACCTCTCTCTCTATATATATATATCTATCTCTGTCTCTCTGTCCATCTACCTGTCGATCGCTACCTCTCTCTCTCTCTATATATATATCTATCTCTGTCTCTCAGTCCATCTACCTGTCTATCTCTCTATACCTGTCTGTCACTATCTACCTGTCTCTATCTCTACCTCTCTATCTCTCTCTGCCTGTCTGTCTCTACCTGTCTCTGTCTGTCTCTATCTCTCTACCCCTCTATACCCGTCTGTCTCTACCCCTCTATATCTATATCTGTCTCTCTGTGTCTGTCTCTCTACCCCTCTATATCTGTCTGTCTCTACCTCTCTATCTCTGTATCTCTATCTCTACCTGTCTCTATCTCTACCTCTCTATATCTGTCTGTTTCTCTGACTACCTATCTATCTCTACCTCTATATATATCTATCTCTGTCTGTCTCTGTGCCTCTCTATCTACCTGTCTATCAATCTCTCTACAAAACACAAATTACCACCAAGGAAGGGACTTTGATCGAAAATTGAGACAACGGGAGTGCAGGTGGACCTACAATTTAAAAACATTAGCCACCCTGGGACTTAATGAGGACTTTACGTTTATGCCATTTTTGTAAAATCTAATTTGCATATATGGATCCATCCAACATGACATCTCTGTTTATGTGTACTCCTCATTCAGTTGATTGGCCCTCCGGGTAACTAGTATACTAAGGAAGTGACCTGATTGGTCCCAGTGCATCATGTGGTATCTCATTCAGTTGATTGGCCCTCTGTGTAACCAGTATATTAAGGAAGCGACCTGATTGGTCGCAGTACATCATGTGGTATCTTACTCAGTTGATTGGCCCTTCATGTAACCAGTATACTAAGGAAGTGACCTGATTGGTCCCAGTGCATCATGTGGTATTCCATTCAGTTGATTGGCCCTCCGTGTAACCAGTATATTAAGGAAACAACCTGATTGGTCCCAGCACATCATGTGGTATCTCATTTAGTTTATTGGCCCTTCATATAACCAGTGTACTAAGGTACCTGATTGGTCCCAGCACATCATGTGGTATCTCATTCAGTCGATTGGCCCTTCATGTAATCAGTATACTAAGGAAGTGACTTGATTGGTCCTAGCACATTATGTGGTATCTCATTCAGTTGATTGGCCCTCCGTATAACTAGTATACTAACGAAGCGATACGATTGGCACCCTTTAACCATGTGACGCCGCTATAGCTTACTCTAGGAGCTATACAGTATGGTGAAAAACATCTCGCTGGGATCTTTTCAGTGGTGTACTCCCCGTCTGATCATGATAGCAATGTTGGCGGTATAGGTGGCGCTCTATTTGAGCATAGAGGCACTTGAGCCATCTGATGGTTTATTACAGAGGTTTTGATATGATGAATACAGATGGGGGTTTTGTTAGGTACAGATATACTATGACTCATTGGGAGTCATCTGATTGGGGGATCATTGGTCACATGGGTGTTCATTCATTCGATTGGCCCCTCTCTCCTCCAGTTTGCTGGAGGATGATTAGAGAATTAATCGCTACCTAAATGGTAGAACGTAACTGAATTATATCAAGTGTTAGAAGGATTGGATAAAGTAAGGTAATAAGAGACAGAAGGGATTACCCCTGGATGGTTCAATAACTACAGTTACTCTGATGAAACATCAGAGTACTAATGTCTCCCAGAGACCAATGATTAACAATTAACTTTTATTGGATAGAGTTAAAATCGGCAAACAATTGTACATAAATAAACAGTGCTCACAAAACATAATAATAAAACCAAGAACCAATTCTGCTGCATGGATAATAATTTGTGGCGGCAGGAGATGTAATCAAGAAGCAATACAATAGGTAGCCTTCGAGGGTCACCTCAAGGTATTGTGACAAATGGAATTGATAACCAATTAGATGATAAACCACTGCGCATAAACCAGCAGAAAGGTCGAAAACGAGAAACTCTTGTTAGACGTAGATTAGCTCAAATAGCCCACTGTGGATGCATTTCAATGATTATCCAGATCCCTAATATCAATAGGACCCACCATCGGGATATACATACATATGGGGGATCTCAAAATGCAATTAACCGGAATAAACAAGAGGCTCTGGTCTGAGAGGCGCACCCGACGCGCGTTTCGCCAGAAATGGCTCGTCAGGAGTGCTTTCTGGCGAAACGCGCGTCGGGTGCGCCTCTCAGACCAGAGCCTCTTGTTTATTCCGGTTAATTGCATTTTGAGATCCCCCATATGTATGTATATCCCGATGGTGGGTCCTATTGATATTAGGGATCTGGATAATCATTGAAATGCATCCACAGTGGGCTATTTGAGCTAATCTACGTCTAACAAGAGTTTCTCGTTTTCGACCTTTCTGCTGGTTTATGCGCAGTGGTTTATCATCTAATTGGTTATCAATTCCATTTGTCACAATACCTTGAGGTGACCCTCGAAGGCTACCTATTGTATTGCTTCTTGATTACATCTCCTGCCGCCACAAATTATTATCCATGCAGCAGAATTGGTTCTTGGTTTTATTATTATGTTTTGTGAGCACTGTTTATTTATGTACAATTGTTTGCCGATTTTAACTCTATCCAATAAAAGTTAATTATTAATCATTGGTCTCTGGGAGACATTAGTACTCTGATGTTTCATATGATTAGAGAATTAATCCATCAAATAAAGGTAATTACGAAATGAATAGCTACTGGGTATCACTAAGCTCATTGGTGGTCAGACTCTCTGTATCCCTATATATTGGGCACAATCAGATTATATCTTTAGTCACCATTTTTCTCCTGTTGAAGTCGGGTATTTACCGACGAAACACGTGTTGAGCGTTGCATGCATTGATTTTAGTATATGTTTGTCTGGCGTTTCTATGTGAGGGAAATAGAAATCTGGAGACGGATAGGCTCAGTGTTTTGTCTAAAGACTACACCTTTGTGTTTACGTGGATATATTTGTGGCTATATTGCAGCTACCAGGTAGACTGATTTGAACCCCTGATATCTTATCCATAGAAAGCTTTCAGTCTAGTCCAATAGTGACTACATTTTGACCCTTGTCTCATGTCAATGATTACAATTTTTCTTTTCCTATTTTGTGTGATGTTTTTATCTTGATTTTTTTTTTCTTTTTTTGCAGCTTTTGCCCATGAATGTCTTTTATTCCTTACAATAAAATAAAGCAATATTCCTTTTTTTCCGACATTCCTGGTGAGTGGGGTGAATCCGTGGTTTTTGATTCACTTCATGGTGGTAATTTGTGTTTTGTTAAAAGTGTATAGGTTTAATCCTTTTGAATGCCAGGGTGCTCTCACTGAACTCCCCTTGAAGTGACAGGTGACTGCTATTCTCTTCGTCGTTTTTTTTGTTATCAATCTCTCTATCCTTTCTATCTATGCAGTGATATACACGCCGTAACTCCGGACTAACACAGATAATAAAGAAAAAGCTGATCCACTGAACAAGTCAGTAGGAATACAATGCATCAGTGAAAACAAAGTGAAAAACAAATTTTATTAGGGCCAGAAGCCAAACTCTAAAAACCAAGGTATGGTGATCACCAAAACAAATACACACAACATGAAAGAAAATTAAAAACAACAAGTATTTATGTTTTTTAACATAAATAAGTATTAAAACTTTTTGGCATTCCTGACGAGCCTGTGCAAGGCGAAACGCGTGTCGGGTGCGTTCTAGTAGCTGTGAGCTATTTACCCTATCCCCCAAATCTCCCTTCTCTCAATTTTTTGCCAGCGGTTGGCTTATTACTATTGCATTATTGTCTGCTTGTGGCTGATTACTCTGTACCTCATCATGGGCACATGTTCTCGCTATTTCAGCCTTACCATCCACTAATTTACAGCCTAATATCAGTGAAGTGAATCTGTGGGGTTTTTCTTTGGGGTTTCATTCTCAATACACGTGATTAAATGCGACCATCTACGCACGATTTCTTGCCCCAGCTCACATTGCTACTTCAGTACCAAGTATTCCATATTGTCGCATGTGTGAGTGAACTATATACTGGACACACATGCTGATTCTTATACCAAACATAAATACTTGTTGTTTTTAATTTTCTTTCATGTTGTGTGTATTTGTTTTGGTGATCACCATACCTTGGTTTTTAGAGTTTGGCTTCTGGCCCTAATAAAATTTGTATTTCATTTTGTTTTCACTGATGCATTGTGTTCCTACTGACTTGTTCAGTGGATCAGCTTTTTCTTCATACTCAATGGGTTTCAATACCTCCAGCATCTTGTGACACAATTACATTGGTTTCATCTCGTGTATTTCAGGTGTGTCATCACCACTACTTCTGTAGCGGGTTATCATTCAACACAGATAATAATTTCTACACTTTCTAAATGTTTCTGAATATCCCGTTGAACAAATTCGTACAGTAGATTGGAGGTTTAATGGGCAGGTCATGTAGATCAACTTTTCCATCTGTGCCGCGGGAATCTACATTTCCTGCTCTCTATGGTTCTGTAGTTTTAAGTGCAAGAAGCAACTTTGTTTTAACCATAAGCAGTGTTTTCTCTCCCTGCGTTTGCTGCGAGCGCGGAAAGGCGTTTAATCAGTGCAGACTGCTCAGCTAACAGAGAATGCCATCTGAGTGCCTTTAAACCGCTTGCTCATGAATTTGTAACTCTCCGAGGGGCTGTTTTCGTCTGAAAGCATTGAGCGTACTACTGTGATTGCAATTTCGGACCCGGTTGGTGGTGGCATGAATCGCGCTCTCCGGAGTACCATGGGTTTGATGTTTCAATTAACGCTCTTTGTTTCTTTTAGCCTATTTGCCAATTTCTTATTTGCGTCTTAATCCAGATAAACTCTTGCGTCCTCCAGCGCCAGGCTTCAGATTGCGTTTATATTCATTTATTTTAAGTTGCAAGCTTTCGTTTTTTATTTTTTTTATTATTATTATGCCTGATTTTACGTTTATACCTAGCAGAGATTTAAAAAATAAATTTGCATTTGTACGGGAAAAAAAATGAAAAATTAAACTTCCCAACAAGTTTATTCTTGTGCCATAGGTGCGTTCAAATCATTGCAAAGCGCTAGGCAAGTCCGATTATTACAAAAGAAATAAAAATGTGGCGGGTTTTTAGAATAAACCGACACGTATACCGCGATTCTGTGAAAACATGTTCTCGGTATGGGTCGTGTTGACGACAAGCTTATTATGTGACTCAGAGTTTTGCCTGGAGACATTCTCTGAATGCGCAATTAATTTGTATGGAAAAATTAATAGACTTTAATGTGATTTTTTTTTTTTTTTTTCTTGTCCTCAGGGCAGACGCAGAAGACAGGGTAGAGGTCCCTTTACTTTATCGGGATGTGACCTCCATTTTGCTCATTCAGGTTCTAACAATGCCCCAGCCTCTTCACAAAGGTATGTATACAAACCCCCTGTGATATTGTGCTCGACGAGGGGGGAAATGAAGAAAAAAAAAAAAGCCAAAACACAGTAAATCTTGTTGTGTCTGATATGTCTACAGGAATAATGATTGTGCCTTATCGGAATAAAGTGACATTGGACTGGAAATTGAGTTGAGGTTTGACTGGCTTATCTGCGTCCCTCGTTGCGTCTTTTATCAGTCATTCAATACATGAAGACACAAGGTCTCAGAGTCGCAGGGGGAAAAATATAGTAAAATAAAATATACAGATTTGAAAAGACAGGATCACGTCCTTCGCGTGACTTTCATCACGGAGCCGTATAATATTTCAAGTGCATCAAAATGCCGTTGGTGGGGGGGACGGACGCAAATCCACTGTTTTTTTAAAATTATTTTTAAAGTCGAAAATCAAGTCTCTGCAGCAGTCAATTGTTTAATATCTAAAAATAATAATAATTGCTGCAATGATTTAAGAAGAGTATTTCGTATGAAATGATTAAAGGTAAGATGACGTCTTGGAATACGAAGACCAAAGATTCGTTGATGGCTTCATTAGGTTTATGTAAAATGTCAATAAAGTTATTTAATGAGTGATGGGCAGTTACAATCTAATTCTCATATAAATGTTTGTATTTGTTTGAGTTTTCAATATTTATTTTTTTCTGGAGAAACATTGGAGTGACGGAAGCCTGTGACGTTCCCATGTGCAAATGTTGCCCTTTAAATCGCGTCACCTGTCTGTCGGACGGCTATTTAGTGCAGCAGATCGAGCCCAGCGTTTTGTAAAGTTTGGGTTTTTAGAATGCCTTTCCCAATGGGACTTCCGTTGTTTCAGTGTCCACAAAGTTAATTTTTATTTCTATTAAAGGAAACTCGTTATACAGGAAAATAAACTTAAAATTGTATTCCTAGCTTAAAAAGGTAATAAAAATTATTATAATAAATAAAGGTGGATATGGGGTTGTGGTTGAAACCCAGAGGGGAGATCCATGTTAACCCCTTATTTTAGCTTGGGGTATGTGTAAAAACGAACCTGAGTTCTATTGCTGGGGTCTCCTGTGGTGCTCATCTGGAGTGAGCCATGCCTGCTTTTTCCTGAAGCAAATACTGTCACCGAGCTGAGCTCGCATCCTGTGCGGTGCTGGTCGCAACCTCGGCACGCTGTGCCCTCACAAGCTGGTTGACTGTTTTATGGGCAGAGGTTAGCTTTACCCTTTGGAAGGTTGTTAAAGCCCAACGGAAAAGCCGATTTAAGGAGGGCATACCTGGTAACATTATGGCCAACTAACTCTGTATATTTGGTTACACTGTCTCTAAACACACAATTTTATCTTTGTAGTTTCCTCCACCCCACCCAGTGTCACCAGCAGCTGGGATTTAGAATTTCCCGGCTGCTCCTCCCCAGATCGGTCACCAGGGCAACCATCAGGGGGTGACCGCCCATGACCTGTTTAGGGGCCCATATGATCCAGGGGGCCCTTGCCAAACCCTATGTGCACCTTTAAATGCCAAATAGGGCCCCTCCATGTCACCCAGGACTGTTCAAGATGCCAGCAATAATTCCAGTGGGCCGCGGCATCTAGGGGCCGGTAACGGAGGAATCCATTAGTATGATCTGCACCAGGGAACACTTTTTATCCCCTTGCTGGACCACCTGGGATTTAGCCCATTCACAGTAAAATAAGGTTTGCAGAAAGAGACAAAATGTTATACTTTTAATTGGCTTCTTGAAATGGGGAGCTGACAGAAGGGTGCCCCGACCCATGGTTTATTAAGGGGCCCCACCATTTCTGATAGCAACCCTGACTGGCACTAGTGACATCAGTACGCAGAGAGCGTGCCGACGTCGCGCTCTCTAAAACCACATGCATTAGCATGCGGTTTCAGACATCGATGGATCGGATGTGCGAGCTCTGATCCATCGCACTGCGCAGATCATGCGAACGTGAAATCCTGTTCCGTGCTGTAGGCAAAGGAGAACATAGAGAGCACAATGAATACATGGAGCTTAATCTCTTTTAATAACTTATTTGTGCTCTACAGATGTTTCCACACTTCTGAACGCCTGCCTCTGAAAACCGGAGTGCTAGCAGACAGTGCTCGATGCAAACCTTGATCCACTCATTGCAGAGTGCTTCACAGGCCCCGCTGTCACTCACACCTAATGGCAGTGCAAATGCCTTCTCCTTCTTCCCTCAGTTATAGTTCAATCCTTGACCACTTCACTACCGATATTGAGATATCGTGATCTTCAAAGGTACCATCTGGTACCCCAATATCTCAATATGCTGATCTGCAGGCCAAAGGCAAATGAGATTTGTTTGCAGCAAACAAATTTCATTTGCTTTTGGGCTGCAGAAGGTGCCCCTAAAGTTTTAGCCCTGTGGACATAATTCCCAAAGAGCTAAAACTGTAAAATCAGCTGCTCAAAGCTCTGAAATATCGGGCTTGCAGCAGCCGATGCAGGGAGAATAGAAGAAAATAGACCAGCCGCTCAACCCTCTAACTCAATTTGGCAGTAGATGGCGCCTTCTACTGGCCAAATAGGTTATTTACAGTAAGAAATACAATGGGTGGGTATAAGCTCAAATATTTCTTACTTTAAAATTAAAAATGATTTTACAAAAAAACACTGGTTTCTGACAATGTTCTTTTGGAAAATCACTTAGTAGTGAAGGTGTTAAAAATGAAATCGAAATCTATTTCCAACCAACTCCCTATAGAACTGCAAATGATTTTGGGGGAGTAAGTGCAGGGGAAAAAAGTTGGTGTATATATTTAAATACCGTTAACAGGTGTTTGGGTTGAAATCCCTACAACCAGGTTCCCTACACGGCCAACTTCCCTACACGGCCAACTTCCCTACACGTCCAACTTCCAGACATCCAAAATCCCAGCGGATAACACTGACCCTACTCCCTAACTCCCTAAACCTAGCCCTAACCCCCCTAAATCTAGCCCTAACCCCCTAAACCTAACCCCCTAAATCTAGCCCTAACCCCCTAAATCTAGCCCTAACCCCCTAAACCTAACCCCCCTAAATCTAGCCCTAACCCCCTAAATCTAGCCCTAACCCCCTAAATCTAGCCCTAACCCCCTAATTCTAGCCCTAACCCACTAAACCTAGCCCTAACCCCCTAAACATAACCCTCCCAAACCTAGCCATAACCCTAGCCCCCCTAAATCTAACCCTCCTAAATCTAGCCCTAACCCAAACCCCCTAAACTTAGCCCTAACCCACCTAAACCTAGCCCTAACCCCCCTAAACCTAGCCATAACCCTAACCCCCTAAACCTAGCCATAACCCTAACCCCCTAAACCTAGCCATAACCCTATCCCCATAAACCTAGCCATAACCCTAACCCCCTTAAACCTAGGGTTAGAGTGTTCGTATTAGGGTTAGCCGCTGGGATTATGGTTGTCTGAAAGTTGGCCGTGTAGGGAACTTGGTATGTCCGGCACTTGTTCTGTCTGGAAGTTGGCAGTCGGGATCTTGGCATTAGGGATCCTGGCTGTAGGGATTTTGTCCGGCAGCCCGTTCACAGTAATATGGATTGTTTTTCTTCTTTAGTTTTGGTTGTATTCGGTCTTTATACTTTTCAGAACACACTGTAAATGCCTTCCCGAGCTTCTGTCTAATGCGTAGTAAGTTGAAAGCATTAGTATTTTGTACGAGAGCGTCGACCCCAGCTATTGCCCTTGAAGTGCAGCCGTGGGAATAGCATTAACTGCCTTATTAGCAGTTAGATAGACTTGGTATCTTTTCCAATCCTACATTGATTAACTCAAAGTAAATGCCATTATACTACTCACACCGTTCACTCCGAGGGAAAATTGATCTGAACCCATCACGAAGAGAGAACACCACAAATTAAGCCTTTTATTATCGAGTGGACTTTTATGATAGGGGTCAGAGCCATTGTAAACTCACTTTTCCATCAATTTTGTCAAAACGGTCCCTGCAAAAAGTGAGGTCAGGATTGCACAGACACCACGTGCTCTTTGTGTGACCTGCAGTTTAATAACGCGCACCACAACACCACCAGTATTATTTAATTACGTCATAGAGGTCTGTGCTGCACTGTTATTTCATACGCTCCATTTCCTGTAGGTATACGTCTATTTCTGGAACCCAAAAAGTTCTGTGGCGCTTAAAGAAGCCATAAATAAATGGATTCTCTATAATTCACCTAACGGGTGACCCTTCCCTGCACCTTACAGAACATAATACCAGCAAAGATACGAAATAAAGGATTAGCGCTTCCTTCACACCAAATGTATACAAAGCGATAGTAAACAACAATAAAGGCTTACACGTGTTCACCTGCAGAGAATTTCCCAAGGAAGAATTTTCAAACCTTCCGTACGT
Source organism: Leptobrachium leishanense (assembly GCA_009667805.1). Lineage (NCBI taxonomy): Eukaryota > Metazoa > Chordata > Amphibia > Anura > Megophryidae > Leptobrachium > Leptobrachium leishanense. The sequence continues at coordinate 46,331,568 of CM019069.1, forward strand.
TTTGATTAATGGTAACAAACCTCAACGATAAGAAATAAAAACAAAGCACTCGGCATAAAACTGTGAAATAACCAAGCTTTCCGTATTCCAAGTAGAATGTGAGGGTAAATTCTTTGAATACGGAAAGCTTGGTTATTTCACAGTATTATGCTGTGTGCTTTGTTTTTATTTCCTATCGTTGAGGTGTGTTACCATTAATCGGAAGGTTTGAAAATTCTTCCTTCGGAAATTCTCTGCAGCTGAACACGTGTAAGCCTTTAGGCCGGCCGTCCACTGGGTCTGTAGTCTGACGACCGACTTGGTCTTCCGACTGTGGATAATGCCGTTGCACGACCAGGATTGTCCACTGGAAGAGTTTGTGGACGACCCCAGGTTGAACGACGAACAGGCTGCCGAATGAAGAAAAGAAACATTTTTACCCAAAAAGAAAAAGAAAAATTACTTTTTGCTGCAGATGAAAAGCATAAACCACCTTCTCTGGAACGCTCTACCTTGTACTGTCAGACTTTCCCCTAGTTTCCCTTCCTTCAAACGCTCCCTTAAGACATTCCTATTTAGGGAAGCCTACCACCGACTCACTAATACACCTCACGCCCCAACCAGGCCATCATTCTCACCTTGCAGTCCATCACTCTCGGCTAGCAAGTCCATCCCTCTCAGCTAGCAAGTCCATCCCTCTCAGCTAGCACTCTCTCAGCTAGCATATCCTCTCCTCCTGTTTCCACCCCCAACCCTTCTAGATTGTAAATTCCACACAGGAATAGGACCGTAGTTTCCTCCTGTACTGGTTTGTCATAATGTTGTTCAATGTATTGTACATTGAACAACATTGTGCCCATTGTACAGCAGTCTATATTGTGCCCATTGTACAGCGCTGTGGAATATGCTGGCGCTTTCTAAATAAATAATAATAAACGGTTGAATAACAACAAAATAATTTTTTCCATTGAATCCAATGGGATTCGCTTGTCGAACTGAATCCCTTCTCTACGGGCCAAATTCCCTGCCGCGGAGCGACGGTTTAACTATACAATTCCTCTTTTTCTCATGTAAATTGTACCAGATCGTCTGGTTTCGTCCAACAAATCCCTTTCAAAAAGGAAAAGATCACTAGTCTGACGTAGTCCCAAAAAATCGTCTGAACTCGTCCGATGGAAGTTGGAGGCAGTGGACGAGGGCTGAATCTCCTGCATGTTGTGGGTTTGGATGGACGACAATGGACAATCGCACAAATACAGATCCAGTGGACGGCCAATCTTATTGTTGTTCACACCGAATGTGTACAAAGTGATTGGAAATAAGGGATCAGTGCTTCATTACCTTTTCTTTCTAGTATTATACTTCTATTTGAATTTAAAAAGTTCCACGTGTGCACAAATGCAATGCTGAACATACATATTTAAATGCGTATCGAGTTCAGCATATAACATTCTAAAGGGAATTTCTCTATAAATAAAATAGATTCCATGTATTCTAGAGAGAGCTGCCGTTACACGAGGCAATATTCCCCGTAATCGCGCGCCTTACAGATGCCCATGCTGATGTAAGCAGCTTCTCTCGCTGTTATCGTTCAATACAGTCGCGCAGATAGCTTGGTCACACTCAGCATTTGGCTTCATAAAACGGCAGCTTTTGGCTCATGGCCGGCGCTGTTCGCATTCATCACACGTGAAGCAAATTATCCTTTTAGAGAATCCAAGAACCTGAAGATCAGCAGAAAGTAAGGCTGGCGGGTTGGGAGTACTTTAACCCCAATATCCGTCCTTCAATTACACAAACTGGCATTCATTGTCACAGCAACAAACTCTGCACCCAGAGCTAGGATCAGTTTTTGGCGGGCGCAGATGTCACATCCATGTTGTATTTTTGACAGTTCTTTGAACAGATTATGATTTTTGACCTCAGAAAAAAAAATTGTTGGGTCATAAGAGATTCAAATGGAACCGGCAGTTTTTTAGCCTTTGATTTTTATATAAATGAAATAAATTTTGTTTTAAAAAAAAATGAATCTATATATATATCATTTTGACCGTTCCGTCGAATCTCCTCGTGGTGGGGGGGGTTTAACCGCTCGCTGACGTAAATACTCAACCAGTTGTAGTAGACACAGCAGCCACGATCAGTTCGGAGTGCAGACAAATTGTGTTTTCAGTTGGGCTTCAGAAGGTGCCCTCAGAGTTTTAGCAACGTGGGCATGATGCCCAAAGTGCCAACACTTTTTTTTAAAAATCTGCTGGGAATATGTCTAAAATGAGAGCGCTCCAACTGATCCTGTGTACAGAGACCAGAACTGCTGTAACTCCATTTGTCCAGCAGATGGTGACATCTGCCTGGCAAATAGGTTATTCCAGTAAGGAATACATTGGAAATATTCCCAAATATTTCTCACTGTACAATTAATTAAAAAATTATTTGAATTTTTTTTTTAAAAAAAAAAAACACTGTCCCTGACAGTATAATATTTTTTCTTCATTTTAAATCACTTGGTGGTGAAGGGGTTAAGCAAGGTAACGGATTAAAAAAATTCTTATTTCGGCTGTTCTTATTTCACTGACATCAAAAGGATGAAAGCCTGAGCTTTTCAAAATAATGGCCCTTAACCTCCCTGGCGGTATTCTCGGGGGTTAAATTTCACTACCGCGAACGGTAACTCCCGAGCCACACTCGGGCTGGATGCATACTCACCTTCTCCTGCGCTCCCTGGCTGTCCACCGCAGTGTTATCGCGGCGAGCTGCTTCCTGGTAAGGCTCCCTACGAGTCACACGATGCAGGGGGCAGGACCAGGCAGCAAATTTAGAAAAAAATTACAACACACTGTATAATCCAAAGTGCAATGTTAATGAACGGCCACTAGGTGGCACTACAGGATAAGAAACAGACCATACATCGTCTCACCATTGTTTTCAGACTGATTTCAGTGTTTTTTGTTGTATTTTATTGCATATCATTTATTTGCATTATTTTGGATAATTATTTTTGGATAATAAATTATTATGTCATGTTTCAAACTTTATCGGACTTTATTTTTTTTATTTATTTATTTATTAAGTATTTTACCAGTAAGGACTCTTGATTGCACGGATTTCAGTCCGTGATTCCTAATTATTACAGGCTAACTATGTACAAAAACACGTTTCCTTTAAAAAACAAAATTGAGATGCTTTTAGACAAGAAATTTTGAAAAAATTAGACCGCCAGGGAGGTTAATACAGAACTTCTTCCCACTGTGAGTTTTCATACATACAGCTTCCTGTATCGTTTTTTTGGGATCTCCCGTCAAGTTGCATCATCTATCATTTTTCCTCACTTGCCCTCATAAGGTTTGTTATGTGTCCAGGCACTTGTGTTTTGTTTATTAGATGATGTTGGCACTTCAGCCATTCAACCAGTTGCAGTCTGATGCTCAGGTATTACAATTACAAGCATTTATAAAGTGCCAGCAAACTCTGTAGCGCTGTACAGTGGGTTGAGCAAAACAAACCAAATTAACAAACCGGTTAGACACTCTGAGGACAATGGGAAAAGTGGATTTTGATCAAGATTTTACAATCTAAGAGTGGGGTGACACACAGGTGAGGGGAAATGGTATGAGAGTATGAGACGTAATGGGATACATGGTGGTGGGGTGGGAGATCGATCAGGGAAGGTGCAATGGGGGGAGATTATGGAGTGAACTGATAGACTTCTCTAAAGTAATGCCTTTTTAGAGATTTCGTGACAGACTTGGGGCACAGGGAGAGTCAAATGTTGCAAAGCAGGAAGTTTCATAGATAGGTGGCAGCTCGGGAAAAGTTCTGATGGCGAGAGTGGGGTAGGGATATATGCACAGAAATGCCCCAAAAATGCACAAAATATAAATGCTTTACTAATGACATGTGGGGATGTCGTGACCGAGTCCGAACTAGCTTTGTAGCATTCACTTGTCTCTAGATATATTGCAGCTACAGCTGCAAGACAAAGTTTTTGAACCCTTTTGAAATTGCCTGGATTTCAGCCTTGCTTGCTCATAAAATGTGGTCAGACCTTCATCAGATTTATAACTAGGCAGAGTAGGCATGTACAAGCCTTGGTCTGTAAAAAAAAAAATATATATATATATTTTTTTAGATCACTGTATCTCTGCAGCCCTAAGGGCTAGAGGGACATATGAGGTATCATTGGAAAGGCCAGCAGGTACCATATATATAACCAGGTTAGATTTATGTAAAAATATCAAAATAATATTTTTCCTTTTTTTTATCTTTTTCTTTTCTAATGCAGAACTATTATTCAGTTTACAATTATAAAGTGAACAGTGATGCTGCGCTAACTCACCTTCTCATTACCCACACTGCCAGCAAGTGTGGAGCTGATGATGCAACTCATTGTTTCATCGACAACCTAGACTATGGCACTGCAGTGAGGAGAGACAGGGGGTCTTTGGAACCCACATCTGTAAATTGTACACAGCACAAGGTTAAGTGAGGTTTCATTGGAAAGCTCAGAGTCTGGTCTTTACAACAATACCAAACATGACCATGTAATGTGTAAAAGTAAAAAAAAAACTGAAAAATAGTAAATGCAAAATGTGTATTTCTTTTTCTCTGTTCTACGGCAGAGCCAATATATGCTTTTACATATAAAACAAACAATGCCACTGCACTAAGGCAACAGATTCTGCCCTTTCCCTTTGATTTGAGCGTAGAGAGAAACTTTTTTCGTTTTTTTTTTTTAAGTTTTTATTTTTTTAGTTTGCCCCAAAATGCAAGTTTAAGAAGTCATTTTGGCATGTGTCTTTTTTTTTTTTTGGGAGAGGGGCGCTCCATATTTCTGTGCCTACAGGCTCCTGAGATGCAAGTCCGGCCCTGATTCTAGCCACATTTTGTCGAAACTATAAGCACACAAAAGGTGATACTTTTCATTTTTCATTGAAGGCATTAAGTAATCATTCGCAGTACAGCCTGGAGAAAATTTAAGTAAACCTCTTTAAGGACTTCGTGAAAAGCTATTTGGTGTCAAGTGTTTGTTGCACACGTACCCTGACCTTTAGGCTAAGTTCAGACGAAAGCATTTTTAACGTGCGTTTAGCCGCACAAAATCACGGCCGTGCTAGCAGCAAATGACGTCCAATGCCGGGGAACACACGAAGTACGGCCGCACGAAAGTTCGTCCGCGCAACGCAAGTGGCAAACAAACGCATTTTTTCTAGAACGTCAAACCGCTAGTACGGACGTACAGAGTGCGCTGCGTCCGCTAGCGACGTGTGTGCGTGATTGGGAGACGTCAGACGCTGCTAATGTCCGGCCAACATAACGTCCAGACGCAAAAAGGGTTTTATTGATGATCCGTACAAAATCACGGACGAAAAGGCGCATCGTATGACCGCTATCGCGTATTCCGGGAAAAAATACGTACGTTCGTTCGAACGCACTTTTTCACGGACAACGTGAAAAATGCGTTCGTCTGACCCTAGCCTAATATGTAGGCTTACGGAGCCTGCCTAGTAACAAACGTGGTGTTCGGTGGAGAGATTAGTTTAATCTATCGAGGGTTCCCAAATCGTTTGTGACTTAGAAGACTCATTCTAGATATGCACCAAGCTGGAAAAGGGTGCAAGAGCATTGCTATAGACCTTATCTAATTTTATCTGCTTTACAGCTGAGCTTTTTGTCTTTGTCTCATTACTCTGTAATCTGATGTTGATCCCCTCACTACAAACTTCAACAAAAGCTCTCACCTTTTAGTGGTGAATAAGGAGCATGAAGCAGAAGTCTGCAGTATGCCGGAAGCTGCTGCATAAACAGAATTAAATAACACCTTGTAGGCAGAAAAGCTGTATATAGCTTGCCTATATACAATGCTCATTTTATCAGACTCGGTTTACTAATGCTTCCTATATATTAAATAGGTTAAAGGCATAAATGACGTTTTTTGTGAGCTATGATTGATTGCATATTTTACACCCAGATGAGATAGCGTTTCAGACTCTCGTCTCATACGGTACGGCTTTGTTCTTTTAACTGCCGAACACGCACATCTATAAAGACAGTATTTATATGCACATCTGTTTCGGCGAGCCAGTTAAATAGAAATCGGTTGTGATTCCCCCCTCTTTCCTTCTGTTACTGTCAATCTGTACGAAGAATTATTACATCCTTTGGAGACTTTAGCGTCAGCCGCTCGCGGTCGTGCCATGTCTCTCTGTAAATAGAAGGGCCGGAGCCTGGTTAAAACCGCTTTATTCTGTCGCAATATATTGTAAAGTGCACTATAGCTCTTCCGATCATGTGTTATATATATATATCTTTGGAGACTGCCAAGCCGTTCGGATCACACGCCAGCTCGTTAAAGAAGACTGTTTTGGGCTATATATTCCCAGAGAGATGGGGAATCTAGTCCTCTGACAGCTGGAAGCCAAGGTTGGAAGGTCCTGTCTTTAAAGGGCACAAGAGAAGAACGTTGTCATGTTGCTCAGAACCCTGAGATGCCTACAAGAGATCTTAAGTTACTTACAATGGTCAATACAATAAGTCCACTCGCCATTGGTTTGTAATGGCCAATGTAAGTAACCAGAAATCTCTTGATGTAGGCATGACAGGGGTCTGAGCAAATATGACAATGGTTTTCTCTTGTGCAAGTTTTGGATCTGGCTGCTAACATTGCGATGCTCCTCTCGAGTGTTGGGAATGAGCACGCAACATTATTTCTTTTTGTTGCTGTCTTTAAAGAGCAGTTGTCATTTCCAACACTTTTTGGGGAACCTTTGACAAGGAATCACTCAACGTGTATATATATATATATATATATACAGTCCAGTTATGAACCCAACCACGCCATAAATTTGAAAAATCAAAAAAAGGGGTGACCTGAGTGCATTGTCTTGAGAACAATTATAGAAAAACAATTAGACAGCACATCAGGAATTACTGCTAAAAGAAAAAGGTTTTATTTAGAACATTAAAAACATACGGTTCTGGTTCAGTTCTACCGACGTTTCGGCCCCTCCTAGGGCCTTTATCAAGGTATACCTTGATAAAGGCCCTAGGAGGGGCCGAAACGTCGGTAGAACTGAACCAGAACCGTATGTTTTTAATGTTCTAAATAAAACCTTTTTCTTTTAGCAGTAATTCCTGATGTGCTGTCTAATTGTTTTTCTATATAAATATATATATATAATATATATATATATATATATATATATACACGTTAGCTTTTTTTTTTGCTAACCCATATACAGAAAAAGTCTGAATAATTCCTTGTTAATCATTGGAGTGAGTGACAGCAGTGAACGGAAGAGCCGTCCTGCAGTAGAGCCCTTCACTGCACCTGATTGATTCCCGGTGTGCTGATCGACAAATCCGTGCATTGAGATCACCGCTAAGAGCCTGTTACGAAGCACTGTGCCGATGCCAATGGGGACAAACGTGGCAGCACCCAATGCTGACACTGGGTTTGTACAGCCTGGATATCTCTTCAGGGGATTAGATATCACATTGGTCTCGAAGACAAATTTGATATCCATGAACTAACGAGATATCGGAGGGGACGGGAACCTGCCTGCGAAAAGTGAACTACATGTGTACTTTTGGGTTTTTTCCATAGTTTCCTACAGAGAACCGATTGCAAAACACACTTGTTAATGGGTTAAAAAGGGCAGACTGGTCGCAGACTTGGGGGGGATGGGTGACAAAGCCGGTTGATGGGGTCCTGGGATGTTCTCCCCCCCCCCCTTTTCTGTTTTTGTTGGGTACATGCTTCAATCCAGGAGAGCCGTCTGGGTGGCAACCTTGACTCTGTCCACCCACCTTGGCCCTGGCTTGGCCAGCCACGTGGTCTCTTCCATGGCCTCTGGTTTTCCATTTGGATGCTAGAGCGTGCTGGGAATGTCACATATTTACAGACAGTTCCTCACTTTAACCCTTTTTAGGATGTGTATCCCGCTGACCCCATTATTTGCCTTGCTGCAGACTCCTCTAACCCTCCTGCACTTGTTATTTAGTTTTTCTTGTTGATTATCCCTCCCCTCTTGTGTCTCCTTTTGATGTCACTAATGCTGCCTATTGGTCTTGCGTGACTCCTTCCCTTACTGCTCCTGTGTCTGTCTGATTTATGTTTCATGCTTAGAAATAAAGAAGAATAAAAGGACACACTTACTTGTATGTGTTTTCTAAATATCTGAATAACTATTTAGCAGAGGCTCAATGGACCATATGCAAATAAGAAGCTTAGGGAAACAGTGGGCACAGTATTTGTTTATTGTCCCTAATGGACATTAAACAGAAATCTGTTTTGGGCCAGAACATTTTGTATTAATTAGCTTATGCTTTTTATTAATGTTCAGCGCTCACCTTCAATCAGGGAAACCTTTCAGCTTTTATATCCCCGCAAGCTTTTCAGACGTGACCTTTAATTTTTAATGGCATTCGACTATTTTTGAAACGTTGCTGCATACTAATATGTGTTTTGTTAATTCCACTCCGAACTGTTTTTATGTTTAAACCTTTCACTACCGGAAATGCGCACACATGATTTCTGTTGAAATAATATAAAGATTGCCATAGAATACCCCATTTGCATCACGTCGTAATGCAAGTTCATTGTTCTTCCTGCGGAGAGACACAATTCCCTCCTGAGATCTCGCTCCTATCACCCTGTATTACTACAGCTTTAAAGACCAGCCCCGCCCTCACTGTAACAAAGAGCAAACTTTACTGCTGAATTACAACAACCTGGCAGAGGGCAGAATACAAGGAGAGCTCTGGGGTCACTCACTGCTGTACATGGATGTGATTCAGGGGGTTATAATGACTGAAAATTGCATATACAGGCATCATGCCACACACAGATATTATTTTTATATTCTATTGGTATTTTTTTGTAAGCTGCATTGCTAATAATCTCATTATGATCACTAAAAAAAACCATAAGCTGGAGATCTGATCATTTTGTATTATCTCTTTTTGACCTGTCTGCCTGTACAGTAATATTAGACACCCCGTGCGACATTGTGCAAGATAAGGGACGCCATCTACCATTTAGAACCTTTCATCCCAGCAATATTTTTGTGAAGTAATAAAAAAATTAGCAAATTTGCATGTTAGTTGCTTATCTCAACATTAAAATCTTTATACAGAATTGCTATTTTACCCTAAATGTAACTGTTATCTATGTATCCCATGTTTCAAATAAATGTTATGATAGTATTTGTTTTTCTTCAACAACGTTGTATGTAGCAAAAAGGGTAAAGTAAGATCATATGCTAAGGCTGGTGTCAGTCGAGCTGCGGCACTGTTGCAAGCCTCCCCGTCGAAGCGCTAGGACGTGTGTTCGACAGGGCTGCAAAGCGTGATCCTCCATAGGAGGCTCGAGCCTTGCAGTGCTGAGCGCACTAACTGCGTTCAGCAAGGTGGCCAGATGGGCGTCAGAGTGGAAGGAACATTTACTCTCACGGACGTTCCTTACGCTCTTAAAAACGCTCGTCTGACCCCGGGCTTAGTGATATATAGTTACGTAGGCTGAAAAAAGACATTCATCCATCAGGTTCAGCCTCTCACACATCACCTACTGCTGTTGATCCAAAAGAAGGCAAAATACATTGGTAACCACCAATCGATTATGATTAATATCACATGTCATTTAGCTTTGATCCAGCAATCATACTGTATCATTCTTGTTATTTTGTCTGTTGTTCAATTGTATCATCACCTTGTTCAAATATCTTGTACAGCGTTGCAGTATCTGTTGACACTATATCAATTCTAATAATTATATGAAAGTCCCGCTAGCCGTGATATCCCACATGTGACCATTCATAGACGATGCACCGGTGGTTAGTATCCTCCGCCTTATCATCGTCTCCGTAATTTGGTGATGTTGCTTCCACGACCGGGATTAAATTTCCTTGGCTTTATGTTGCATTTTTTTGTAAATTGAAAACCTGTTCTGCTTTGTTCCAGAGCATTTTGGGTGCATTGTGAAAGTGCTTTACACATTGATATACACGCAAGCGCTTGTTGCGGTCACGGTCAGACTTCGGACAGAAGAGCGTGTGTCCTGGAGGGAATCCGGATCCTCGAAGAAGGTTTGTGTTTGTTATATACTTAATTATTTAATCTAGTTCTTAGTTTCCTTACGATGAGGAGTTTTCGAAAAGCGTGTGCGTTTCCCCAAGTCCTTGATTCCATTGACATTTATACCTTTTACTGGTTAAACGTGCAAGCCGTCAGCCCTGAAAGCTTTTTAAATAACCGTTTCAAGAGAAAAATCAATGTTCTCTATTTTCGTTAAAGTTTATGAGATGCTCTTGCAGGGTTTTCGCTATTACTGTTTAAAGGTGACATTTCTCAAACATGCTTCCAGTGGGGGAGAAAAAAAAGTGCCAATCTGAAAAATGCAGCGGCGGCAGTGTTATTCATCGTGTTATCGATGTTCTGAAAGGTGGTAACAATCCAATGCGAAAAAAATGTATTCCAATACAAAAAGAGAGGCTCACAATTCTATTTTCCACTTTTAAAGAACCATCAGGTTATACTACAGTTTTGTTTCTAGCACTTCACCTTTTTTTTAAAAAAAATTTATTAATTAAATTTTTTATCAGTGTTTAATCTTAAACTTTTTTCCCAAAACATATCTGTTTTACTACATAATAATGAAATGCTGGCTGGATGGAGTAGAGGTAACATCACTGCCAGTTTCGAATCTCGGTCAGAGCACCTCTCCAGCGAGTGTCCTTGGGCAAGACACCTAACGATATTTATTTATTTATTTATAAAGGATTTTACCAGGAAGGATACATTGAGATTTCTCTCGTTTTCAAGTATGTCCTGGGATGCACCTACCTCACAAAATACTTGTACATCTTTTTTTTTTTTGAGAAAGGATGTTACCAGGAAGGATTTCTCTCTTTTTCAAGTATGTCCTGGGTGGCGAGTATGTACCGTTAGGTGTCTGGCCCAAGGACACTTACTGGAGAGGTTGCTCGCTGGGATCGAACCCATGTCTCCACAGGCTCTCTCCATGCAGAGCAGTGATGTTACCTCTACTCCACCCAGCCAGTACATCTCATAGATTGTAAATTCCCTTGGGAGCAGGGACCTCCCGAATCAGGCCATATCATCCATGTGTGGGATTACATTGTATCAACCCCTTGTACACTGATCTTGTAAAGCGCTGCGGAATATGTGGCGCTATATAAACAAAGGATGATAATAATAAAATGCAGACAGATGTCAGAGTTTGAATGTCAGCAATTGCATTCAGTAGCAAAAATTAAAGCATCTGCCCAATTATTTATGTATTCTTCAAGCTCCCTGGTGGTGTTCCCGAGTGTGTGTCGGGGTTAAATTTCACCGCTGAGAGCAGTAACCCCGAGACACACTCGGACTGTATACATCACCTCTCCGTGCGCTCCCTCGATGATCTCTGCAGTCTCCTCCGGCGATCGACCTCATACTTCCTGGATTTCTTCTCGCGAAGAGGAAACCAGGAAATAATGAGGTCGCTGGAGGAGGCTGCAGGGACATCGAGGGAGCGCAGGGAGATGTAATGTATCCAGCGGTATCTCGAGTGTTGCTTGGGGTTACCGCTTCCAACATAGGAATTTAACCCCGAGCAACACTCGAGATACCGCTGGGGGGGGGGGCAATAAAAAAATTAGACTGTTTTTAGCACAGAATTTGCTGAGGAAATAGACCGCCAGGGAGGATAATGTTCGGTGATTTTACACACCTTTTGTCTCTCACCGCGCGCAGCTCCTCCTCTTCGGCTTTAGGGACTCCCAATCCCATTACTCCCTGAAGTGTTCCCAAGCAATTTGTGCTCCTACACATCTTGCATGGCCTAGAAACCTCAAATTGCCACTGCAACGGGACGTGCGCACTTTACGTATGCAAGTTCGGTAGCACCCGTGCAGAACGATCCGTTGGCTGCCTCTCTGAGACCGATCGCTACTGCGATTAGTCTTCGAGAAGGTGATGTCAGCATGTTCTCTGCGGGCGAAATTCAAAAATTCCTTCTGCTGATGATGCTGGGTGGTGGGAAAAAATCCCTTCCACTTCGCCCAGCTTTTTCACCCGATCTGGGCAGCCTGGGGCGGGGGTGTTGGAGAGGCATCACATCCAGATCACTATATAAATGTAATGAGGTTAGGATGAATAAAGTGTCCCTTTTTAAGCAGACTCATTAAAATAATAATAAATTAAATACTAGTAATATAATATTAATACATTTAATAAATTATTTAATAATAATTAAATAAATTAAAATAATCTTCTACATTACATTTTATTTTACGTTATTTTTACGTTACATTTTATTTTATTTTTATGGAGATGATCCAGCATGGATCTGTTTCCCGATTATTAGTGTATAACCTTAACATAAGCATATCTAATAAATAATAAAATTTAAAAAGGTTTAAAAACCTAAATTATTGCTTAAAATCCTGAGCTTTAGTTACACGGTTTGGAGTAGGATGGTGCTACGGTAAAATCTGTGACTGCAATTTGCCTGTGCAGTCTGACCAGTTGGGGGATCCAGTTACACATCGCGGTTTAGGCCCGTGTCAGACGAGCGCAGTGTTTGCGTCCGTGTTGCCGCACATTTTAACGTCCGTGGTAGCATACAATTATGATCAATAGAGACCCACACACGAAGTACGTCCGCACAGAAGTGCGCACGCACAACGGACTCGACAAACGGACACAAGTTAGGCAAGAATGTAAAACAGCTAGAACGGACGAACAGAGTGCGCTGCGTCCTCATCGTCCGCATAGCTTTGTGCGTGAGTGATGGAACGTGGTCAGACGGACTGCATTTGTGCGTCCAGCATTTTTGACGGAAAAAATGGTTTTGCATTTTAATTTATTTTCCCTTCTACATCCGTCAAAAATAACGTCAGTGAAAAAAAACAGACTGTGTGGCCACTACCTTGTCGTCAGTCAGAAAGTACGTCCGTTGAGCACGGACGCACATTCCGTACAAAATGCGCTCGTCTGACATTAGCCTTATAGAGCATCTTAGGCCCCCGGCACACGAGCGTATAGGTACTGCGCACAGTGCGTCCGTTACGGATGTAATTTTTGACGGGAGATATTGTGTGTACTGAAAATGTGCGTCCGCAACGGACGCAAATTTTCACGGGAGATAAATGTGTTCAAACAGACCAAGTTAATAATTGTGTTAATAAGTTAATAAGCGTGCCGGCCTTCGCACTTGCGTAATTGTTAACGCCCACAGGAAGCAGCACGTATTTCCCACGTCCGTCTAGCTTTTTTACGTCCATGCCATTTTGACGTCCGTTGCAGTACGCGAATGCCGTGCGTGAAACTGTGCGCAGGTGCATCGTGTGGTGTTCAGATTAACTTCTTTGCAAATCTATAACGGACGTCAAATTTTGCGCACAGACGGACGCAAAAATAACGCTCGTGTGCCGGGGGCCTAAGGCGCACAGTTGTTTTTGTGCTTTTGTGACTGTTTCTCTTCGCTGTCAGCCCAACGTTTTGACATTTCGAAACGTCAAAATTGACATTTTAAATTGGCAACCAACTAAAAATAACTGGCGTTCAGCCTTTAGGTTGTTGCAGTCGGCCTCAGTTAGCTGGAAGATGTAGCCATAAGTCAGTGTAACAATGTCATTTATTTTTAACTTGAAACTTATCATGATAAGAAGCGCATAAAGCATCTGGCAACGGTTTATTCTGTCCTCGTATCATTTTCTCTGACAGAGTTCATATGCTTCGGGACAGTCTTGGGAAGCTTTACTCGGTCATGTAATCAGCGAGATATCTTCAGGGAAGCTGTACCAAGAGGAGGAATCGGAAGATGCAACATTGGTAAGCCATGCCGGTTAAATTGCGAGGGAGCGCACCCCGGCTAGAGAAGGGACCCGGATATTAAAATTCTGTCATGGGAATTTGGGTAAATTGACCAAACTCACATATTCATACAAACCTTTACAGCGGTAAAAGCACTCCAGAATGTAATTAAAGTGGGCATTTCTTATGTTTTGCTGAACATGTTCTAGTTCTACATGTAATGTTTAAAGGGTCACTACCACTAACAGAAGCTGTAACTAGATTGCTTGTGCATTGCAAACAAAACCACACTATAAAAAAACATGCTGCTGTTTTTTTTTTTTTCTTTGAAGTAATTGCATGTAAAAAGGAAAAATAAAGTAAGGTTTTTATCTCCTGTCTCCATTTTTGGGATTTTCCTAATGATGCACTATTTACCAATAGTTGTGTAAAATGTTTTACTTTACTGCTGTGGTTTATCTAATCTACAGTATTTAACAGTCAATAAGGTGGAGGAGTAAATGTTTAGATAAGACTGCAGAGGCTATTGTTTTCTCCTGACTACCTGAGATAAGAGCTGGCAGCAGAGTGAGATATGACAGGGAGTTTACAAGACTTCTAATCTTCCCTCTGGTGATGTCCTTTGAATACATCCCACACAATGCAATGATGAGAGTCGGTGACTGACCCATAGACTCAATCCTATGGCCAAAGTCACATGGTGAGGAACACGTGCTGGAAAGATACCCGGGGGGGGCTTACAACACAGAAGATCACACAATGGATGCACCCAGTGATACATATAGAGCAAAATATTTTCTTAACTAAACATGAGAATAACAAAGCACTTGTTTGGTGGTAGCGTCACTTTGTTAGTTCACAGGAAAGGGGTTTTCTTTTCCCCCTTTCTTCATTATGTGTCTTAAAGGAAAACGAACCTGCTCCATTTATGCCCTAAACATTTGGGCAATTATGAGATCAGAGATGAAAGACAGGAGGGAGTGCGGTTACAGCGTGCTAGGTGAGGATTTTTAATTGTATGGTGGGTATGGGGATCCAGTGAAGGGATCGATGACTTATGCAATGTGCTGGCTAAACTAGATGAGGTGGGAGGAGACACTGAAAAATGGGTTGGAGGGGGAGTGGGGAGAGTCTGGCGACATGATGGGCTGACAATAAATTGTTGCAGTAGACAAGATGGGAGATGATGAGGGAATTATTATTATTTTTTTTTTTTTTTACAAAATTACACATCAAATTAAATAAGACGTACATAACTAAAAAAAAGATATACAGTAATCGACATTTCGTTTGAGCGGGTACGAATGAACAGACATGTCTAGGGAAGACCAGTCAGAGCTTTTGCATTGTTGTAAAGGTTTCAGGTTTTAGAAAGAGTCTGAATAATGGGGTGTGATGGAGAGAGTTAAGTCAAGAATGACTCCTGAAGCATCGGACCTGAGGGGACGAAGATGTTCTGATGCCGTTAACCGTAATAGAGAGGTAAGGAGGGATGGTCGAGTTATTAGGGAGTGTAAGTGCCGGCTGGGTGGAGTAGAGGTAACATCACTGCTCTATAACTGTGGAGAGAGCCTGTGGAGACATGGGTTCGATCCTGGCAAGAGCACCTCTCCAGTAAGTGTCCTTGGGCAAGACACCTAACGGTACATACTCACCACCCAGGACATACTTGAAAACAAGAGAAATCTCAATGTATCCTTCCTGGTAAAATCCTTTCTAAAAATAAAAAGTAACAGCTCTGTCTTGGCCATATTAATCTCAAGGTGGCAGGAGGCCATTCAGGAAGATTTAAGGGGAAATACAGTTGACGGTAGATCTTGGTGTTGTCAGCGTATAGGTTGTGTTAGAAGCCAAGAGAACTGGTTAGTTTGCCAAGTTCACCTTACGGTCAGCACAGCGCGATATCATTCATACACACTTGCCTTGGGTGGTCTTTCTAAAATGCCTGAAATTTGTACTTTTGTTTATGCTATGGCCTGTTCATACCTAGCTCATGGTCTGATCGTCATTCTACCCCTTTTTCTCCTGCTTAGATAAGTTCTGCAGTTTGGTCCTCGCAGTCTGTCGAGACGTTCCTGCAGCTATTCTGCCTGCCATTCCTCAGGATTTCAACCCTCCTTCAACACCACCTATTTGGAGCAGACATTCCCAGCTGTCAGGTAGGGGAGCCGGGGCGTCTCTATTGACGTACAGTTGTGTTTGTTCTTTTTTTCTTCTTGCAGGCGCTGTGCTTTTTAAACCGATACAGAAGTCCCTTGTCAATGATAAAAACATTAACTTATTTTCCTTTAAGTCCCCGTTCACACTGCGATTTGAAAATTTCGAGATTTTCATATTTGCGACAGAGAGATAATGTCGCGCGATGTCGCAAAGCACCACCAATGCAAATCGCAAATTCGCCAAAAAAAAGGGTCATGTACCAGCGACATGCTACCGCAACATGCGACATCATGCGGCAAGATGTGAACAGCTCCATTGAAATGCATTGGAAAAGCTACATAGCGCAACGTCGCGCGGATTTTGCTGCAACGTCGTGGCAAAATCCACGTGATAAAATTGCACAGTGTGAACGGGGCCTTATAGGGCCGATCCCAGAACCGTGGCCATTTAACATAGTTTAAATGGTCCGGTGCGCTAATTGTCCACCCTACACCCTCTGTCGTCAATGTGTGATGTGACGGGCTCTCCCACGACAGCCTTCCAGGAATATGATCAGCTTTACAGAGGTTTTGCAAAGCTGATCTTCGCATACCTCTCAATGCAGACGCACAGAGAAATGTGAGATTCAGCAGGTGATGAAAATACATTTATAAGCTAGAAGGTATATTTATATATACATATATTTGATCATGCAACCTAATTTAAGGAAGACAGATGTGAATCTAGAGTTAGAGGAGCATTAGGCAAAAGGTCAAATATGACCCCCCCCCCCCACCCCAGAAATGAATCCAATCCATTTTAAATAATAAAGGCCATACAGCTCTCTTAGTTTGGTGTATGAGAATGTAGGTGTATACTGACATTCCACTCAAATGCACGCTCACATTTTGAGGTAGGCAACTGCCTATAAAACCTATATGTAGAGCCAGCTCTGCTGGAAAACTTCCCAAGTGACCCGTTTATTCTCCGTCACCTCCAGAATAATCCAAATGTAAAGCACTCACTGGTTACTCAATACAATTGAAGACCTTTTACTACAGGGCTGCTGGACTGTATTTTGCTTTACATATTGATGTGAGTGCCCCAAAGAAATGTGTGTCTTTCCCACCAAAGGGGGTGATCAGCATGTGGCTGACCAACAGTGGAGATGTTAAACACACTGAAAGAGGGTATTTTATGTCATGTTTTCTTATTATTTTGACAATTTTTATTAAAAAAATTGTCAGAAAATCGCAGTGCATGCGATGTAAGAGCCGAGTCATAGGGCTTTATCACCTCCTTAACGTAGCGCTCACATAAATGAGTGTTAAAGCTAGGTTAATTGAGGTGATATCTAAACCTCACCTCCCGATCGCTAAAGGGTTAAAAAAATCCGTTAGCGAACCGGTATTAGCAGTTTTTAGCGCAAGCTTCCGGTACTTTACGCTCCCTATGCTTAACATGGGGAGCACAAAGTTTAAGCAAAGTCCTAACTAATTAAAAACCACTGTCGCCATCTAAAAAAGGTAGCTGCAGCTTAGAGCTTCTGCAGAATCAGCAACAGCTGAAACCCATCCCAAAAAAATCAAACACTCACCTCTCATCCCGCGGCGAGACTGCCAGCCCGATCCGCCTCTTCTGGCCGCCGGGAGCAGAGAGAGACTGGGGGAAAAAATTCCCCAGTCTTCCTCTGCTATGACTCCACCGACCTGCAGTATCTCGTGAGAGGCGAGATCTTGACGGTAATGTGACCCAGCACCAGAAACCTCCATGGAGCATCCTGGAGCCTAGCGGCCGCTACGTGGTGGGCTGCTGGACTCAGCGCCTGCCCCATAATCTACAGGTAAAACGGGGATGCTAAAGGGAGATTAGCGAACGCTAGGTTTTTCCCCTTGGCATCCCCGTTTTAGCTGTAGGCAGCTGATAGGGTCCAATATTAGATGTTCAAAAGGTTCGAGAAACATTTTCAGTTTTACAAAAAGTTACAAAATGACTTGTGGTTGTAAACCGGAACGGTAAAACCAGAAGAGAAAACGGTATATAGAGCACAACGTATTGCTGTTCCAGATGAATTAAGGGGGTTATTCAAAGAGAGCCGGTGTTTACCGACATTGGAAACGCTGGTGAAAATCGCCGTTGTTGCACAAACTCACAAACGCCACTGTTACACAAAAGGAAATCATAACAGCAGCAGGAGACGCTACACTGTGAAGCTTCTCCTGAAAAGCCAGTGGGCGATATTCCAAAGCTGGTGCTAACTTAACCAGAGCTGTTGTAAACTTTACGGACTAAATTCTGATCTTCGTGTTAAAACGCAGGCGCAAGGGAGGAAAAACTGCGCCCGCAGTTTTCCCCCTTGCACCCGCTTTATAATGCTGGATTACAAAGAAGGTGCAAAAAATGCTGCCTGCATTGTTACCACGCGCTACGGGACAGGATGCTTGCGGCAGTACTGAGCGCAGCCGCGAGCATCCACTCGATGGAGTCCATAGGACTCATTTGAGTTCCCCCCTGACGGTTACATGCCTCGTGAGATCCGGCCGGACTTTTTCCCCCAGTCTTTCCCTGCTCCCGCCGGATGGAGGAGGCGGTCGGAGCCGCGGTCCTCACCCCGGGACAGGAGGTGAGTATAGAATTTGTTTTTTATTTCTAGGCTGGTGTTAACAGATTCTGCAGAAGCGCAATCCGTTACCACCAAGTCCTGGCTCTGGTTAACTTTTGGCTAACCAGAGCCAGGCGTTAATCAGCGTTAGGACTTTGTAATCCAGCGCTGATTAACACTTTGCGCTCCCCATGTTAAGCATAGAGAGCACAAAGTACAGTAACCTCGCGCTGAAAAGCGCAAGGTACCAAACGCAAACGGGTTACTTAACCCGTTTGCGTTTGGATTGTAATTTGTGGTAAACACCGCAGTAAACGTTAATGCTCACGCAAGTGAGCGTTAACGTTTGCATGAAGAGTGTAATTTGGTCCTACAACTCCATAGACTATGACAGCTCTGGTAAGATTACAACAGCTCTGGTTAGGTTAGCACAAACTATGGAATAAGAGCCCAGGTGTTTCCCTGTTGCAATGATGATGATTTTCACTAGTGTTTGCAGCCTTGGCAAACGCCGGCACTCTTTGAATAACCCCCTTAATGCATTTCTTTGAGGCAAAAACGACATTAAAAGAAAAGCGTGTAACATAAACCATCTCTCTGCTTAATTATGGCTTAGTTAACAACGTAACCAGTATAAAGCAGCATGTAGTTGATTAGTTATAGTGTTCTCGGGGGATGTCAGACCGCTATCATTTCGGCATTGTACCAAGCAGTGTGTTGCAAAGTGCAGCAGATTGTACCATGGAAGGAAGAATCTGGTGTGATGATGTAATAATGCCAAGTTTGGACCATTTTAACTGGGACGTCTTTGATTTTCTGTTTATTTTTTATACTCCAGTTACAATGTAGAATAAACACTGGTTTTCTCTTCAACCCTGGGTCTATCAAATGCTCAATTATCAGATAGAAGGATCTGCTCTTTTAGATGTTACTTCTGTCAAATGATTTTGCTTGTTCTATACCGCGGCTCTGCTCGTGAGGGCGATATACATGTGTTCATTCTGTAAAAACACGGATAGAATATATAAACTCTTAGCCGCGCACTGTAGATGGTGATCTCTGCTTTTGTGCTTTAAAGGAGGAAGATGAATTTGCTGTTCTTTGTTCCTGCTTGGGACTGCTGACCCCAACCCAGCCAGCATCGCATCCCCTCATCAGTGCCTCCTGCCTCGAATGGCCGGCACCAGCGCTCGATATGATATCGCAGTGGTGTTCAGAAGTCACGTTGTTTTCAGATCCTCATCCAGAACCAGCTACTGTAAGGATTTTCTTTTTAGTTCTGTTCATACAGTAAACAGGTAGCAGTAACACTTTTCCCTGTTGATTAACCCCTACGCTACCAAAAAACCATGATCAGGATCCAGTGTTTTCTTGAAACATATTTCTTTATTAATTATACAGTGTGAAATATTTGTGATTATTCCCATTGTATTCCTTACTGTAATAACCTATTTGACAGGCAGATGGCGCCATCTACTGACCAATTGGAGTTACAGCAGTTTGAGCTGCAGCTCGCGGTTTCCTGCATCGGCTGCTGAAAGCCCGATATGTCAGGGCATTCTTCTGTCGAATTTTAAATAATTTTGCACCTCTGGCATTATGCCCACAGAGCTAAAGCCTTCGGGACACCTTCTGCAGCCCAAAAGCCTTCGGGACACCTTCTGCAGCCCAAAAGCAAATGAATTTCATTTGTTTTTGTCCTTCAGAGCTGCAGATCCAGATAACTTGATATTGGGACCTGATGGTGCCTTTGAAGTCCTGAGTTTTCTTGATCTCGGCAGTGAAGGGGTTGAGGAATGATTCTAGTGTGACCATAGGATGCAGGCACAATAAATACTGTTTAAAAAAAAAAATGTGCATAAACCGTCATAATATTATATGTTTGCAAGTAATTGTAAGCCAGTGACCCTAAATCTCTCTCATTCTCAAAAAGAAAATTCATTCCCCCCCACACACATTTTTTTATATCAAATCCCCTGACGAGGAATAATTACCTATTATTCAATTAAAACATATACTTTTATTGTTCAATTAAAAATTGGAAGGGTTGTCAAAATTAGAACACAAATTAGTTTAAACAAAAAATCCCACATTGGATCTGTGAGAAGATAAGTATATCACTCGAGTAAATGGTGCGTCCACCAATTTACATAATTAGCGCAAATAACATGAATGGTAGATAGTGACCACAATCAGACATGTCAAAATATAGAAAATTTGATTAAAGAGGAGATATTATTCTCCCAAATATGCGCATCTGACAATACAGAATCAATGATAGGTACTGATTATCAATCATACAATTATACAATTATCTTGCTGGTTGTGTCAACATACAACGCTTCCTTTTGAAAAGCAGCAGGTCATTAACCCAATCATTGTTTATTCACGGCTTATGCGCCAGCAGCTACGATAAGCTACGTTGGCAACGTGCTCACACTTTGCACATTTGAATGTCTGCAGCCTAAACTTTGTGTCTAAGGAACTATATATGAGATTAATTTCAAGTTCTGGTGGAGTTGAACGCTCTTAGCCTATTGCAAGGTGTGCATACATCAATCAATTTGCATATGGTCTTTTTGAGCTATTGAATGCCTACATTTCAGAACCTGAGTCCAAGGACTATATTATTGGGTTTCTGCCAATTGTGAACTCACCGTTGAGTCAACAGTGCATAGTTGATGTCATTAAGTGTCTATGCTGTATCATAGTATTAGAGCATTTATCCAGAAAGTTAATTGTGGATTATTCCAGCCTTGGTGTTAGAATAATCTTAATTTTAATAAAGACAGGAGGCGAATATTTTGCATTCTCTTTTCTTTACTAAAACATCAGCAGCAAGGAAAGTTTACATAGCAACAGCAGTAACCAATCAACAACAAGAGTGTAGTAAGTCCTTAGCCACGCCCTCTTTTCTTGTATGCCAAACGAGCAGGAGAGACGTGAAGTTGAAATTCCAGAAATCCAAGAAGTAGGAAGAACCTGGAAACTGAAGAGGTGAAAGCCAAGACTAGGTAGGAGTCAACGAGCTGGTCAGTCGCAGAACTGGAAGCCAACGGGCGTCCGAAACGATGGGAGACCAACAGGGCCGCAGAAGCAAATCAAGCTACGGAGAAAGCAGAGGATACGTGAAAGTACCATGTGATGGAGGCTTGCCAATCAACAGCTAACTAACTGACCAGTCAAAGCGAAGAATTATCAATAGTTAAATCAATTATGAGACAGTAGCCGTAGGCTAGGCCAATGAGACATGCAAACCCTACTAAGGGGAATGAAAAATAGTTAGACAATAATGGACAAAAGTCGAAGAAGTGTAGATACGTAAATTACATCCTTTATTCAAAATTTATTTATTTTTTATTATTATTATTATTATTATAATTTTTTTTTTTTTTTATATATTATTTTTTATTATTATTTATTTATTATTATTATTTTTTTTTTTTTTTAATCGAATATAGCAGTAAATCCGGTACAATGTGAGCAATCCCGGGTATGGGCGGGCGGGAAAAATATTCGCCTCCTGTTTTTATTAAAATTAAGATTATTCTAACACCAAGGCTGGAATAATCCACAATTTTATATCAAGTCAGGAGGCTTCATATTTTGCAGTTTTAAAGCTGCACCAGAGCCCCAGATGCATGAGAACGAGGGCGAAAATAAAAGGTACGAAAGGTGACCGCCCTAGAACAATCAGCAGCCGCTAGTATGTCGGACAGGGAGCCGCCGACGACCGCAACAGAAGAAGCCACTGCACCCCGCACGGAGTGAGCGCCGAAGTGAGGAGCAACACCTGCTAGGGAGAGCAGCCAGGGGACCCCTCTAGAAAGTGTAGGCGAGGCAACAGGATTGTAAGTGGAAACATAGGAGACCAAGAGCTGGCCAACCGGAGGGGAGCGCAAAGAGCCTAAGTGGGAGAGGTAGTTCGTAACGCACCTAGCGACACATAGGGTAGAAAACCTTAGAAAAAGGGGGGTTTTTGCACATCTAGTAAGCGTGAAAAACGACTCCCTTAGGAGAGAAAACCATAGCGTGCGCATCGAAGGCTCTAGCATCCAAAACACGTCTAAAGGACCCAAAACACAAAATGATGGTTAGAATACATCAAGAGCTGACGCAGGAACAGCGAGTAGTATCTGGCCAGTTACGCAGGAACTCCAAAACAAGCGCCACATCCCAAAAGTGAGTATATTATTTGGGGCCGGCGGGCGAGCGAGCCTAACGCCCTTGAGGAGACAACACACAGAAACGCCACCCAGGGGAGCGTGAGCCACCGAGATGGTCGAGCGGAACCAGGTGATGATAGGACTTGCCGCCGTGGAAAGGCTCGCCAACAAATTAGAGGGGCTGTAGCAGGATCAGGCACACACCAACCACACCAAATTTCCCCAGGCGTAACATTTTTGCGTGCCAGAAGTCCAGGATTCCCATAATAGGGAGCGAGCCGCAGCTGATAAGCCTGGTAGCATGCAGGGTCCCCGGAAATTGTCCAAGCCACCAGTGGAAGATTGCCCTCCAATACCACTGGATTAGGGTTGCCTTGAGGGTCCAGAAGAATGGATGGAAAAGGACGGCAGCAGCGGGCAGGAGTAGACAAGGGAGTTGTAGTGTCAGTGGCAACCAGCTCTGTGCATCCCATAGAGGCATGAGTAGAAGTCGAAACCATCCATCTGCGGACTTCTTGAAGCGTGCACGTGAGCATCGTGAACGGGGAAACAGTGTAGGCTCCTCGATGGGGCCATGGTGGCAGGAAAGCATCCACCGCTGCCGCCTAGGTAGGCAGGTGAACTGTCGGTGGTGCAGGATGGATAGGAGACCAATGAGTAGATGTGTGCTCTCCATTGTGAAGTGTCGATAGGACAAGAAGGGATTGAAGACTATCCAGTTTAAGACCGGGCGAAGGTCCCCAGACTTCTTGTGTACCAGAACACATTGTATGGGGAAAACAGACTGGAAGGGAACCTGGGAAAAGTCTATCAAGAAACCAGATACGATTCGTAGGACCCAAGAGTCGGAAGGTTGGTATAGATGTTAACCTTATGATTCGATTCTTTTAAGAAGAGGTCCCCAAAAAAACAACCCCTTGGCCGCAGGACCCAATTCTTTGGAGCACATACTTGTTAAATTAGCATCAAAGTGAAAAAGCGCCTCATTGCGGCGTGCAGAAGAGATGCTGACATTGGCGTTACCTAAAGACAGAGGGCACGCTGTGCCCATTCACGGACCATTGCAGGGCCGAGCAGGGTAGGCATAAGGCTATCCTAAACAAAAGGTAAATCCAGGTAAAGTATCCATGTAATTGGGCAGACTAGATGGGCCGAAAGGTTCTTATCTGCCGACAGTTTCTATGTTTCCAGAAGGTAGTGCTTCGTCCACCGTGACGAGCGGGCCTGAAACCTCCAGCATTTGTCCTGGGCGATGCGGAAGCCCTGTTCGACTTTGACAAGGATCCCTGCCAACCTTGCCCAGAAAGGAGACGAAATCCACGTCAAACTCTGGCGTAAGAGATACCTTGTCAGGCAGCGTCGGGCAAGGGCATCCTGCCCACAGATGCGCCCTGGAAATTTTAACTAAGAGACCGCGTAGCCAGAAGAGCAGAAACTCCGCTGTGTGGTCAGGCGGGAGCCAGGCCGAAGACCTGGGGTGGGTGGTAGTGCATGGATCGAAAAAGGAGGGGGGAGCTCCTCTAGCGTCGAGGAGTGGCGCCGGGGTATCCGAGGACACCAAGGAGCGAGGCGGTGTTGGAGCGGTAGAGAAGGACACGATCGCTAAGCTATCAGAACGGGGCTCACCCGTCGAGCTTGCAGTAGTCGGTGGATCACCTGTGGTATTGGCTCCGTCCTACTCGGGTAGTGAGCCTGGTAAATATCTATGTCATAATCATCGTCCCCTTCTTTGGGGACAGAAGTGCGGGAGGAGTTTGTAGCAGGGCCCTTACCCTAGCCAGCGGACTCAGATTAACCCTTCCAGAGTATTTTACGAGATGGCACGGCAGCCTCAGAATGAACCGAATGGGAGCCCTCAGAAAGGGCCGGTGACTGGGCCCTAGAAAGGACCGGAGGTTCTGGCTGGGGAAGCGGGGCTTGGCTGCCAAGCTATGGACAGTGTTTCTGAAATGGCAGCTAAAAGCCAGGCCGAAAGCTCCTCTGGATTGGTGGGGAGCTGAGGAGGATCCATGGAAAACAGAATAACGGGACTCACCTGTTGAGGTAATATATATATATTAAAATTTATAGGGATATATATCAGGGCTCACCCGATGTTTAGTGTGGCCAAACAGAAAAATCCTGTACTAGCCGTCAGGAAGGTAATAATATATTCATTATAAATTAATGTGTTGTGGCTCACCCGATGCCTTTGTGGGACAGACAGATCCCGCCAGAATAATAATATACTTATATATATATATATATATATATATATATAAGCTTATCAGGGCTCACCCGATGTCTTTGTGGGACAGATATCCCGTTAGATAAATAATATATTTGTTTATATACATAAGCTTATCAGGGCTCACCTGATGCCTTCGTGGGACAGATATCCCGCCTGATAAATAATATATTTGTTTATATATATAAGCTTAGCAGGGCTCACCCGATGCCTTCATGGGACAGATATCCCGCCTGATAAATAATATATATTTGTTTATATATATATAAGCTTAGCAGGGCTCACCCGATGCCGTCGTGGGACAGATATCCCGTCAGAAAATTTTATTTTATATATATATATATATACACACTTACTTACTTACTTATCGGGGCTCACCCGATGCATTCGTGGGACAGATATCCTGTCAGAAAATTTTATTTTTATATATATATATATTATATATATATATATACACACATACTTACTTACTTACTTATCGGGGCTCACCCGATGCATTCGTGGGACAGATATCCTGTCAGAAAATTTTATATATATATATATATATATACACATACTTACTTACTTACTTATCGGGGCTCACCCGATGCATTCGTGGGACAGATATCCTGTCAGAAAATTTTATTTTATATATATATATATATCTATATCTATCTATCGGGGCTCACCGATGCCTTCATGGGACAGATCCCACCAGAAAAAAATATTTATTTTATATTATATATATATAGTATAAGCGTATCGGGGCTTACCCAATGTTTACGTTGGGCAGACAGAAATCCCACCAAAAATAATAATTTATTTATATAAATAGAACCTGAGGCCGTTTAACATGTAAGTGCTGACCTGCTAGTTTGCATCGGGACGCGAAGACGCGATGTCCCGAATGGCGGCAATTGCTGGTTAGAACTAAGATGGCCGCCGGAGTGCGCACGGACGAAAAGCCATACTATCCTGAGGAGAAAGTTTAGTCGCGCACTTGCGGGAGGCGGCGGGCCGCGCAAAACACAAAGAAGGGGGGATAAAGAACCTTAAGGAGAAAACAGAGCTGTTAAAACAAAGTAAATTACGATGGGGCGCCGCAAGTCGCGCAACACGAGCAAAGCGCACCTGCAGGCGGGAGAGTGCCCACACAGCAGGGAGGAACCTAGGAAAAAAACAATCAGGTGCACAGTACATATAATAAATCTGAGTATAAAATTACATAATAAACCTAACAGTGACAAATTACACCTAAATTAAAGCCTGGCAACCAGGAGCTGTTTTGAAAACGTCTCACCTGGTCGCCAGCAGCAAGAAAAGAGGGCGTGGCTAAGGACTTACTACACTCTTGTTGTTGATTGGTTACTGCTGTTGCTATGTAAACTTTCCTTGCTGCTGATGTTTTAGTAAAGAAAAGAGAATGCAAAATATGAAGCCTCCTGACTTGATATAAAATTGAACTTTATTGTCAATGCTCATAATTTCCTTCCTATACTAAGTTTGGCGGCTATTCCAACTGGTGTCCACAATGTGCACACATTCTCATGTTTATTTAGATATTTAATCATGTCTAATTGAGGCGGTCAATTGTTTAAATAGTTATTTATATTAATCAGTACCTATCATTGATTCTGTATTGTCAGATGCGCATATTTGGGAGAATAATATCTCCTCTTTAATCAAATTTTCTATATTTTGACATGTCTGATTGTGGTCACTATCTACCATTCATGTTATTTGCGCTAATTATGTAAATTGGTGGACGCACCATTTACTCGAGTGATATACTTATCTTCTCACAGATCCAATGTGGGATTTTTTGTTTAAACTAATTTGTGTTCTAATTTTGACAACCCTTCCAATTTTTAATTGAACAATAAAAGTATATGTTTTAATTAAATAATAGGTAATTATTCCTCGTTCGGGGATTTGATATACATCTTATTCAGTGTTCAATCACTAACCTATTCTATAGCCCTCAGCACGGTGTTTTTTTCCATCGGTTCTATCACATTTTTTTTATGCATAAGATTTTTGTAGTCGATGACCTTATATAATTGTTTAGGTATATATACAAATTTATAATTTTATGTCTATATGTTTGTATGTACACTGTATGAGTGTGTGTGTATATATTGTAGAGGTCGGCAGGGCTGGGTCCTGGATGGACAATATGTTTCACCCCTATTTGGGTTGTGGACCCTTTAAGGGCAACCACAGGGTTAATCTTCCTGTCCAGGAAGAGTTTTAAAGCCAGCAGCTCCCAGAGAGGATGGTGGGATTTCAGGAAAAGGAAAGTAATCAGTGGAAGCTGTGTGTTTGTGTTCCAAAAGCAGGAGACGTGCTGTGCCTTGCTGGAGAGGCTTCTACATACTGGGGAAAGGATTCCCTAGGTTTGGGACTGTTTAAAGCGTTGGTGAGCCACTATTATTTCTCTGTTTATTTGTGCTGAAGATCAGGACTTTGCTTTAATTTCGCTGAACCAAAGCGTGTACTTATTATGTTGCCTTTTTGATTGCCCTGAAAGGGTGAATAAAACTGTTTTGTTTGTGAAAGACATTGTGCACGTGCTCTGTGGGCCCCCAAACGTCACAACTGGTGTTTCGAATGCGGGCAATTTGCTACCCCTCACACGCCAAGCAAGAGGAATTTTTGTGAGAAAAAAAAAAAAAAAACTGACATTTTTAAAGGACAGTGTTCTGATTGCATGTCCTGGGCTAAGGCTGCACTGAAGTTCAGCTATGGAGGAGCTCGTTAAGCAGATGGTTTTTGTCAGTGTGCAGGCCCAGACTCGCCATGAAGAGGCAATGGCTCAGCAGCAACAAGCCCTGGCACAGGCTGTTGCTGCCCAACAAGAAAGCACCCATTTGCTGGCTGCACAACTTGCAGCACAGCAGGTAGCCACACAGACGCAGATCAATGCCCTGCGGGAGGCCATGCAGCAACTTGCACCTGGACGTGATCAAGCAGTGGTCACTACTGGTAACCATGTCTCCATAAGGGCCAGTCATTTCCTCCAAAAACTGTCTGCCAGTGATGATGTGGAAGCATTTCTTACCACGTTTGAAAGGACTGCTGAGAGAGAGGGGTGGCCCCAAGACCAATGGCCGTCTCATTGCCCCGTTTCTGCCACAGGAGACCCTCAAAAGGCATATTTTGACCTGCCCCTAGAAGATGCAAAGAATTATGACCGGCTGAAAGCTGAGGTTCTGGCCCGCCTTGGGGTAACTGTTGCTGTCCGGGCTCAACGTGTTCACTGCTGGAAGTACTGCCCTGACCAGCCACCCCGGTCCCAGATGCATGACTTAGGACAGCTGGTTAAAAAGTGGTTGCAGCCAGAGACCCTGACTAGAGAGCAAATGGTCGAAAGGGTTGTGATGGACCACTACCTGAGGTCTCTACCAAAGGATCTACAGCGCTGGGTCAGCCATGGGGACCCCAAGACTGCAGCACTGGTAGTCGAGATGGTGGAGAGATACACCGTGGTGGAGGACCTGCTCAGACCAACCAGTCGTCGAGGACCAGTCTTGCCACCGCCTGTGAGGCCTGCTTCAGTTCCTCGGAGGGAAGCGTCACTGGATCCGGGAACCAGCACCCCAAAATCATCTTCCTCGGTTCTGCAGAGGCCTGTCGCTACCCGAACTGCTGGCGATATACAGTGTTGGAGGTGTCGCGCCTGGGGCCATACCCGGGCACAGTGTCCGCTACAGGAGGAGCCCATGGAGTGTGGATCCGCTCGGAGAGTGTCTTTCTACACCCTCACAACGTGCACTACCCACCTTGACCTAGAGGGGGGTCAGTTTGAATGTACTGTGTGGGTGAATCACCGCCCAGCCAAAGCTCTCCTGGACTCTGGGAGTATGGTCACCCTGGTGCATGCCCGGGTAGTCGGAAGGCTCGGTCCAGTACAAAGAACCCTCCGGTTGTCTGTATCCATGGGGATACTCGGGAGTATCCGCTGATCCCTGTCACCATTTCCGCCAGGAACACTTCGGTCACCCAAGAGGTCGGGGTGGTGAGTACTCTGATACATGATGTGATTGTGGGACGGGACTGCCCTTGTTTGCTGAACTGTGGTGCTTGGCACAAACTGAACTGCCCATCGAACTGGGGAACAATTCAGGGTCACCCCCACCAAACATGACTGTGGACACTGTTGATGAGGAGTTGCTCAAATGTGTTCAAAATAAGAATGTTGTAACTGATGTGAGTGTCCTAGCTCCTCAACCTGAGTTGACACCCAAGGAGGGGGAATCCTCTCCCGTGCCGGTTATGGTAGGAGAGGATGAAGAGGAATTATCCCCTGTAGATATTACACTTGGGGTGGATGAGGGGGAGGGTTCTAATTATCCAGTACACCCTGACTTAGAGGTGTCCAGAGGTGCATTTGGCAGGGCTCAAATGGGTGACCCGATGTTGATAAATGCTCGCGAACAGGTAACTGTTGTCAGTGGGGTACCTCAAGCACCAGATGCAGAGAAAAGATTTCCTCACTTTGCGGTCAATAATGATCTGTTCTACCGGGTATCAGAAATTCGGGAGAAATTGTGGAACAATTACTAGTACCCCAGCCCTACCAGAGAATGGTGCTGGATCTGGCTCACAATGATGCTCTAGGTGGTCACCTGGGAGCTGAGAAAACCGAGGCCCGGATAACAGACCGGTTTTACTGGCCAGGGATTGGTGCCGCAGTTAAGAGGTACTGTTCCTCCTGCCCTGTTTGCCAGTTAACTGCCCCAGCACCCCATTATAGGAACCCCTTGGTGCCTCTGCCAATAATTGAGGTGCCCTTTGAGCGCATCGCTATGGATATAGTGGGTCCCTTAGAGAAGTCTGCTCGGGGACACCGATATATCCTGGTGGTTCTTGATTATGCCACAAGGTATCCAGAGGCGGTTCCTTTAAGAAACCCTACATCAAAGGCCATTGCGCGGGAGTTGTTTTTTATGTTTTCGAGAACTGGCCTGCCAAGGGAAATTTTGACAGACCAGGGGACCCCATTTATGTCCCGGGTGATGGCAGATGTGTGCAAGTTGTTCCAAATCAAGCAGTTGCGAACATCTGTTTATCACCCTCAGACGGATGGTCTGGTAGAAAGATTCAACAAAACTCTGAAAATGATGCTTAAAAGGGTTGTGCAGAGAGATGGAAGAGACTGGGATCATTTGCTTCCGCACTGCTGTTTGCAATTCGAGAGGTTCCTCAGGCCTCCACGGGGTTTTCACCTTTTGAGCTGGTTTATGGTCGCAGACCCCGGGGATTGCTAGATTTGGTAAAGGAGACATGGGAAAGTGAGTCCTCTCCACACAAATCGCTCATTGAACATATCTCTCAGATGAGAGAGAGAATTTCTAAAGTGATGCCTTTGGTACAGGAACATTTGCAGAAAGCTCAGGAGGCCCAGAAAAGGGTGTACAACCGGTCAGCCAAGCTGCGGCAATTTCAGGTGGGGACCGGGTAGCAGTACTTATACCCACGGTGGAAAGTCGGTTCCTAGCCAAGTGGCAGGGACCATATGAGGTGGTTGAAAAAGTAGGGGAAGTAAACTACCGAGTGCATCAGCCTGGGAAAAGAAAACCATACCAGATCTACCACATAAATTTGTTAAAACCCTGGAGAGACCGAGAGGTGTCCGCCATGGTTGGGGTGGGTATAGAGTCTGATGGTGTTGACGCAGTACACATTGCTGCCACCCTGTCCAAACCCCAAACCCAAGAAGTTAAGGAGTTTCTGCAAAGAAACAAAGGCATGTTTTCAGGACTACCGGGACACGCGTCCGGGATTAAACATGATATTGTGACGGAACCCCATGTAAAGGTTCGGGTAAAGCCGTACCGCATCCCAGAAGCCCATAGAAAGGCTGTTTCTGAAGAGGTTAAAAAAATGCTTCAGCTTGATGTCATTGAGGAGTCACAGAGTGAATGGTCGAGCCCCATCGTGTTGGTACCGAAGCCCAACGGCACTCTGCGATTCTGCAATGACTTCAGGAAACTTAACGAGGTGTCAAAATTTGACGCGTATCCCATGCCAAGGGTGGATGAATTAATAGAGAAATTGGGTCCGGCCCGTTATATCACCACCCTGGACCTTACTAAGGGATACTGGCAGATACCCCTGACCAAGGAAGCCAGGGAAAAGACTGCTTTTTCCACTCCAGAGGGTCATTTTCATTATAAGCGGATGCCTTTTGGGTTACACTCAGCCCCGGCCACCTTCCAACGAGCGATGGATAGGGTGCTCCGCCCCTACCTGAGATATACCTCGGTCTACCTGGATGACATTGTCATCTTCAGTCCAGATTGGGAGTCCCATCTTCCCCGGGTTCAGACAGTTTTGGACGGTTTGAGAAAAGCGGGCTTTACTGTTAACCCTGAGAAAAGTGCGGTAGGGATGGAGGAAGCTAAGTACCTGGGATATGTCGTAGGCAGGGGTCTGGTAAAGCCACAATTTAACAAAGTAGAGGCTATCCAGAACTGGCCACGCCCCCTCACGAAAAAGCAGGTTCGTGCTTTTCTGGGTATAGTGGGGTATTACCGGCGGTTTGTCCCCAATTTTGCCTCTATTGCTGCACCACTGACTGACCTGACGAAAGGTAGGAAGTCAGTGATGATTCAATGGAATGCCAATGCTGAAGATGCCTTCGAGAAGCTTAAAAATGCGTTGTGTCAGCACCCAGTGCTGGTAGTCCCTGATTTCATGAGGGAGTTCGTTGTACAGACGGATGCCTCAAGTGAGGGTTTGGGGGCTGTGCTATCCCAAGAAGTCAATGGGGAAGAGCACCCCGTGGTTTTTTTTAGTAGGAAACTGACGGCAGCGGAGAAAAACTATGCTGTGGTGGAAAGAGAGGGCTTGGCCATAAAGTGGGCCTTGGATTCTTTGATATACTTCCTGTTGGGCAGGAAGTTCCGTTTTTAGTGTCTGACCATGCCCCATTGACCTGGATGAGGCAGCACCGCCACGCTAATGCCAGGGTTACCAGGTGGTTCCTGTCTCTCCAGGAGTTTAACTTTGTGGTGGAACACAGGCCTGGGAAACGGCACAAAATGCTGATGCCCTGTCCCGGATGCATTGTGGGCTGTCTACTGTTGCCTCAAACACCTCCGCGTTGAGACAGGGGGGGGATATGTAGAGGTCGGCAGGGCTGGGTCCTGGATGGACAATATGTTTCACCCCTATTTGGGTTGTGGACCCTTTAAGGGCAACCACAGGGTTAATCTTCCTGTCCAGGAAGAGTTTTAAAGCCAGCAGCTCCCAGAGAGGATGGTGGGATTTCAGGAAAAGGAAAGTAATCAGTGGAAGCTGTGTGTTTGTGTTCCAAAAGCAGGAGACGTGCTGTGCCTTGCTGGAGAGGCTTCTACATACTGGGGAAAGGATTCCCTAGGTTTGGGACTGTTTAAAGCGTTGGTGAGCCACTATTATTTCTCTGTTTATTTGTGCTGAAGATCAGGACTTTGCTTTAATTTCGCTGAACCAAAGCGTGTACTTATTATGTTGCCTTTTTGATTGCCCTGAAAGGGTGAATAAAACTGTTTTGTTTGTGAAAGACATTGTGCACGTGCTCTGTGGGCCCCCAAACGTCACAACATATATATATATTAATATATATAATTTGCATATCTTACCCAGAGTTCCTTGCTGCATGTGGGGAATGTAGCACATGAGCTCTGTGATGCAGTTCTTTGAATTGCTGGGATGTGTAAATGACCTCTGCAATAATAAACTTTAACCCCCTTGACGGTATTCCCCAGTGTGGCTCTGGGTTAAATTTCAGTGCTGACAGCGTTATCCCCGAGCCACAGTCGGGCTGGTTACATACCTGGCGCTGCACTCCCTCACTGACCCCCGCGATCGCAGTCTACTCAGGCGATCGCGACATTTTGCTTCCTGGATCCCTTCTCGCGAGAAGAGAACCAGGAAGTGTGACGTCGCGATCGTCTGGAGGCGACAGTGTGGGACAGCGAGGGAGCGCAGCGCCAGGTATGTATCCTGGAGTGCTTCTTCTTTTAGTAGAAAATATATATATATATATATATATATATAAAACATCTCAATGCAACATATTCTACTTTATAATATAATAAATGCTCAATGTTTTTCAAAACATATGGTAACACCGTGCATAATTGTTAACCCCCCCCCCCATGCATGACATATGCAAAATATGTTAAAAAGTGAATACGATTATCAGCTGCGTAATTCCCTCTGTCCCTAAAGGACTGTCAGCTGCTGTGGTGAGGTATGTAGATGGAGAGATTGCAGACAGTCCTGACTTACAAATGGCAGGGGTTACGTGACCTGTAGAGGAGATCAATTTTTTTTTATTACAATGTAACGTGTTTCCAGTGTTTCTATATTTTCTTCCTGAGCTCGGTAGTCCCTGCCGTCGTCGTAGCACAGAGCAAGACGGCACGTTGCTGAGCGATTACACTTACAGATAAATCGGAGATGCTTAACGCTCTGCATGCTAGTTTATATGACCATCCATTATGTTACTTACAATGCAATTGCTGCTAATGCGTCCCTCCGTATAGAACACGAAGCCCCGAAAGCAAGATTTATGGCGCACTTATCGAAGCCTTGTTTTCCGACTTTAAAGGGTTGTAAGTCACAGTCAGGTTACTTGAGAAGCCTGAAAATGTACTGGCCTAGTCACAAGGAGTTTTTAAGTGCAAGATTGACTTATTGCTAGCAGAGCCATCATTTACTGCACCGCCCCTACCGTAGTCTGAAGGTCACAAAAGATTACAAGAATAATTACATTCCATGGGGTCTATCCTCTCCAGCCGCGCCAGTGCCGTCCTGTTCAGCCGCGCCAGTGCCGTCCTGTCACCAAGCCGCAACAGTTCCTTTTATTTCTAACATTTGTTATGTACCTGCTGCTTAAAGTGTTGATTGCTTTAGCAATGTAGAAATGTGTCTTTAACCCATTAAAGGACAGGATTGGTTGTATCTCTTTGTAGGATTAAAGTCCTGAAGTGACATTTCTCCCTCTGTGTTAACCCATGTGGGTCATTCATTGAAAGAACGATGCATTTAGTCAAAGATGTCTGGTGTGGTTTTTACCATTGTTGCCACCATAGACTCTGTCGGAATTAAATGGAAATTGATACTTTAAAATAATCAAAGTACAGGCTGATCACACCTTTATTCAGAATTCTAAAATCCGGAAGACTCAGAAAGCCGGAATTTTAGGAGCCTTTCAGATTTTAGTAATTCCGGATTAAGGGAGCTCCAGATGGGTGCTATTACTCCGGTCCCCAGCTCCCATACATTGCAGAAGACCTCAACACGCACTGGGAGCCTCTGGGCAAACCTCACTGTGTGACATGCTGCACGGAGTCTCGCTGAGCAGAATGTCTGCAGAGTAACCCCGCATAGGGCTCACAGCTTGTGACCACGCTGGTAGCTGCGGCAGGAAGGGGATCGCGGCTCCTCTGCCACGTCACCTTTCCTTTCAAACATTGGATACTCAGATTCTGAAATGCTTAAGAAACCAAAAATCGGAAAGCTTGGTGTCCCTGGCGTTCCAGATAATGGGTGTTCAACCTGTATATACAACGGTGTTGCAAACAATGAGGGAGCAACGCTAAATGCAGAATAACCGCAGTTTAGTCATTTAGCTTAATGGCTGTACAGTTGTTCAGCGCTTTTCAGTTTCTGCATCAAATTCTCCTGACGGGGAATTTTCTCTTCTCTGTATTGCCGAAGTTCACTGTGGTTACAGCATCCATGCTTGGTGAATTAACCCCTTTAATTTTGGAAAATTATAAGCAAAATGTGTATGTATATACAATATATAATGTCTGCAGTTTATTCATTGCAGGAATGTAAAGCTTGGTTATTTGACCTTTTTGTCTAAGCCTCCAACTCTATAACATGGTTGTATCCCAAGATAGAGGCTACCCCAAGATAGAGGCTACCCCAAGATAGAGGCTACCCCAAGATAGAGGCTACCCCAAGATAGAGGCTACCCCAAGATAGAGGCTACCCCAAGATAGAGGCTACCCCAAGATAGAGGCTACCGTGCTTGCTCTGCTCTACTTATTTTTAACGCCTATGAATCTTGTATCTTCTAGCTCTTACTGGTCAAAGACACCAATTGGGAATTGCCGCGCCTCCTCCGGCTGCCGGAGATCTACAACACCATTTTCCAATTTTATCACAGAAAGTGCTGCAGCGTCTGTTCTAAAGTTCCCAAGGACCCGGCGCTCTGCTTGGTTTGCGGCACGTTCGTTTGCTTGAAGGAGCTGTGCTGCAAACAGCAGAATATCTCTGAATGTGTATTGGTAAGTGACTCCAGCATAGCTTTACATATCATTTCTAAATTAATTGTAGATGGATTTGTTTTGTCAATATACCGTGCATTTCTGATGATTCATGTGTTGCTTCTACCTCAGCACTCTCAGAACTGTGGAGCCGGGACTGGGATTTTCCTCCTGATAAATGCATCTGTGATTATAATCATCCGGGGACACCGTTTCTGCCTTTGGGGTTCTGTGTATTTAGATGCACACGGTGAAGAAGACAGAGAGCTCAGGTAACATTTATTAAACCAACAAAATGACTCTCTCTTGCATCGTGGAAGTCTTAAAGGGACACTTGACTCAGCCTGACCACTTCAGTGGTTTAAAGTATGGATGTGCCGATACCAATATTTTAAGGCCAAGTATAAGTACCGATACTTTTTTCAGGTACTCACCGATACCAAGTACCAATAGTTATATTTAATTTCACGTAATGCTTTACAATAAATTATTTAGGATTTTTGCTGAAAGTCTGTCCAGTTTATGTTAATTTTGAAATGGCCAGACAACCCATTTACCCCACTGCACACACCCTGACCACAGACACCAGATATATGCCCACAGACACCAGACCTCAGACACATGTATCCCCACACAGACCTCAGACACATGTATACCCCACACAGACCTCAGACACATGTATACCCCACACAGACCTCACTGCTAGCGGAATGCATTAAGAGCATTCCGCTAGCATTCCCCTCCAGCTGGCCGCGTGTTCTTCTGAGCGTTGGCTGGCCGCGTGTTCTTCCGAGCGTCGGCTCCCCGCGTGTTCTTCCGAGCGTCGGCTGGCCGTGTGTTCTTCCGAGTGTCGGCTGGCCGTGTGTTCTTCCGAGCGTCGGCTGGCCGCGTGTTCTTCCAAGCGTCGGCTGGCCGCGTGTTCTTCCGAGCGTCGGCTGGCCGCGTGTTCTTCCGAGCGCCGGCTGGCCGCGTGTTCTTCTGAGCGTCGGCTGGCCGTGTGTTCTTCCGAGTGTCGGCTGGCCGCGTGTTCTTCCGAGCGTCGGCTGGCCGCGTGTTCTTCCGAGCGTCGGCTGGCCGCGTGTTCTTCCGAGCGTCGGCTGGCCGCGTGTTCTTCCGAGCGTCGGCTGGCCGCGTGTTCTTCCAAGTGCCGGCTTGCCACGTCACGTTTTCCTCTGAGCAGTCGCTGGGCCAGTACTCGTGCAAATGCCGGTGTTAGCACCGATACTAGTATCGGTGCATCCCTAGTTTAAAGTGCTCGGGATTTCCCCCCCACCCCCTTCTGGTTAAAAGGCTTGGTGAAGAAGAGCTTCCTTCACCCAACCCTGCGTCACCAGCAGCCAGGATCTTAAATTTCCCGGCTTCTGGTCAGCAGATTAGGCACTAGTGATGACATCACACAGAGAGCACGTCACTGTCTCTGAGACCACCTACGTCAGCGAGCGAGACAGCGATGGATTGGCTCTGCACATGCGTACGCAAATCCAATCAATCGCTCTACGCAGGAGCCACAGAACGTCCGTGCATAAAGTACGCAAGTCCCGTACTGGTGTGCGATTTGTGGTTCCTACATTACACAGGTTGCATAGAAGCACAAATTGTCTAGATAGCTGTAGGGCCTTCTGGGTTCTGGAGTCCCTGAGCTGAAGAGGAGGAGCTGCGTGTGGTGAGGGACAAAAGGTGAGTTAAATAACCCTAAAATAAAAAAAAATGACTAAAATAATTGGGCATAGGCTGACAGCTGCATCTGCCCAATTATTTAAGGGCAAAAAAGGAAACTCTATTTTCAATAGAATATCCCTTTAATTGACTGACTGCTCCATCCGAACAGAGCAGAGCCAGTTTAGCAGGTGCCTCCCTGGACCTCTCTGCTCCGCCACACTCTGCCAATGCTTGGTCGGAGCGTCCACCAATTAGCAAATCCCGAGTCCCAAGAGTAAAATCTTGTTAAACTTCGACTGTGATTAAATGGGGCTAAATCATCGATATCTAACATCTCTAGATGAACTTTTGTTTATGATCAGCGACACTTTAGCAATAATGTGGGAATTGAAGTATATGATATGTTACTTTTATATTATATATTATTGTGGTTTTGAATCTCCTATCAATGGCTTTTTTTCGGTCACGATCTTGTTTCCACAGGCGTGGCAAGCCGCTTTACATCTCCAACGAGCGATACGAGGCACTGGAGCAGCAGTGGGTGTCCCACACCTTTGATCACATCAATAAGAGATGGGGTCCGCACTACAACAGCTTGTGAGGACCATACGTCATCATCCGAATCAACAAGGAGCAAAGGGCTTACTGTGCAAGGGGAATCCGGCAAAATCTCTGGCATCAATAAGTTTGTTTGTTTTGATTTGGTGCTATCGTACTAATAAAAAGCAGACCCCCCCCCTTCCCTCACACATTAAGCTGTTATGGTACAACATGGTAGATAACCTGTAAATGAACTTACCGACGTACGCCATGGGCAAAAACAAAGCACAACTAATAATGAATGTTAAAGGGGCAGCTCCAGTTATTTTGCTGATACATTTAGGTGATTGCTTTGGGTTTTCAGGTTCCATTGGTAAAGTTTTATATAATTCTTAGAAAACAATGGATGTGCAATACCGTCTCACATTAACTCTGTGTGATGTTTGAGGTTAAGTAATGGTCAGAGCACTTTTTTTTTCTTTTTCTGCAATAAATTGTATCTCTCTGTTATTATTCATCCGCTTTTTAACAAAACAGACTTTATTCACTGGTCAGTGAAATGTACTTCGCAAACAACCAACCAAGATCTGCAAAAATGCAGAGCTTGGGCGTCACTATGTCTTTTCTTGCCCATTGGCTGTCCATGTTTTTAGAGAAACCACTTGGACCTTAATTTCCAAAGCAATCAATATATCCTAAACAGAATTCTGTGCAACCTAGAGGGTTAGCCAGAAAGTATTGGAATTGGCCGACGTTGCAACGGCGACAAACGTCAGTGCTTCACAAAAGGAGAATCCAGACAACCGCAGGAGAAACTGTAACATGAAGCTTCTCCCTGCAGCCATTTGGATTTTCTCCAGCGTTTGCAACATCAGCAAACACAGGCGTTCCCTGAATAATTCCCATAGACTGCTTATGCATTCGGCACCATTGCAAAGTGGGGACTGCACATTTAAAGGCATTGTGGATAATGATCATATAAATGTATGTCCTTGCTGTCCTTCTCTTTTCCCTTTTTTTGGAGTGTTCATATGTAATTAGGAGGAATTTGTTGTAAAACACTTGTTTTCTTGTGAAATAATGTATAGTAACAGATGGTATAAAGATGTTATGATAGATCCTTTTAAAAAAATACACCACATGTAATCCTATAAATATATAAAAAAAATATATATATAAATTTATATATATATATATCCGTCTGTGCGTATTAAAAGATACACACATTCAGGGAGATTATAAATATGTGCGTTGTATACTGAGAAGATCTGTTCAAAGCTGGGTTTTTTTCCTTCTTCTAGGCTTTGCTTAAAACT
Source organism: Leptobrachium leishanense (assembly GCA_009667805.1). Taxonomy (NCBI): domain Eukaryota; kingdom Metazoa; phylum Chordata; class Amphibia; order Anura; family Megophryidae; genus Leptobrachium; species Leptobrachium leishanense. Next base: position 46,370,258 of record CM019069.1, read on the forward strand.
GAATTCATTCTCAGGAATTTTCGACTAACATGATGAATAATTGAAAAACAAAGTGTCATGTACTTACAAGATCTTTCTTTGATTGGTTTTATTTGTATGCTGTTGATTTATTCTTTTTCTCGCTTTAAACACTTTGGGGGTTAATCTCAATGGCAATAATCACAGTTGTTGCGAGCATGAGAAACTTGGGCGATCCGCAGAAGGAAACTCAAATGACGGCAAGAGAAGTTATATCAATGATTCTTCTCCTGCCGCTGTCTGAATTTCCTCCTCTGCATCGCCAACGTTTATTGTGTTTGCAACGACGGTGGTTAGGGAATATCCCCCCTTTTGTTTGTTCCTTTGATAATCTGCACCTTTTAACATGTGTATTCTGTACTCAACGGGTTCTGCTGTAAGCCTCCAGATCATGATGTATTTGATAAATTGATTTAGGAAACGCGGATTCTGAAATCTTAGCTGGTTAATTGTGTGTACGTAGTGACGCGTTGATTTCATTGCATTTTAAAGGGCTGCGCTATTAAGTTTGCTTCTGGCAATCTAACCCGGTTGTTCATATAGGAGACAATATAATGATTTCTACCCAATAACTTGTGAATTCTTCTTTGTTCTAAATAAGAGCTGACTTTACAGAAAATGGAGCGAGACGTTGGTTAATGGGGCCCGGCGCCAGCGCCCCACAACTTCTCGTTACCCACGGCTGTCTAGGGTTGCGCTGTCGATGGAGCTTTGTCCGCCAAGGGAACTATTGAAATATTTGGCCTATGTGAGTAGCTGCATTTTGAAAAAGCCGTAAAAGTCCCCACCAGGCTGTAACGTTGCCTCTTGGCGATGTTTTTGAGGGTGAGCCAGCAGTGAAGCGGGGAATCGTATTGACGCAACCCATGAAATTTTATTAATGTTCTTAAAAGTATCAAAATTCTGGTTTAAAGACTACATTTCTTTTGGAGTCAGCCGATCACTTGCATGTGAAAAATGTGATGTTCCTGTGCAGCGCTGGTACTGGGATATATAGGAACGTCGCTCACACAGAGTATTGTCCTTACCACCCAACAATCAAATCAACACAACAGTATAGATAAAACGTGTAGCGCCTTCAATGTTCCTTGTAGACTGTAGTACATAGAATAACTATTCTAGGGCTTACTACAGTCTATAAGGAGCCCTGAAGGCACTACACGCTTTATCTATACTGTTATCACTTGCATGTGTTTTTGAGTTTTTAGCACAGCTGGTGGACAAAGAATAACAAAATATTTTTTAAAAAATACCTGCAGATAATTTGAAGCATGCCCATAGGGAACCACTGGAAACCTTTGTCTTAAAGTACACAACTATCACCGTGCAAATCAAGCCAGCTCAGGGCGGCGTGACTTAGAATGGCGCAATGTTTATACTGGCATCTACGATGGGGAATATAATGTGTCTACTCTTAGCAACCCCCCCTCCCATCCTCGTACGTATTATTTGCTTGCTTTTTAATTTTGTATTGAAGAAGAAAATATGTCACGGCTGCCTACCAGTAACGAACGCTTGATGTGGAATGACACTAAAGCCTTGGGTGTTTTCAGAATGTCCCGCGGTCATTGAAAAACTATTTTCTTAAGAGAAAGTGACATTGTAATAAAATTCAAAACAAAAAAACTAGCACATGCTTGATAGTAACCCCATTCACTACCAAGATGAACTATACTTGATCTGCAATGCACCTCCTGGTGCCCCGATCTTGAGTATAGTCGATATGCTGGTCCAAAGGGATTTTGTTTATTGCAAATGAAAGTTATTTGCATTTGGGCTCCAGAACATGCCCCTAAAGTTTCAGCACCGTACACATGATGCCCGAAGTGCTAATTCTTTTTCAAACCAGCTGAGAATGTCTCTAACTGATATCTCCCCCCTGATCCTGCACGGAGACCACAACTGCACTATCTCCTTTTGGCCAGCAGATGGTGACCTCTGCCTGCCAAATAGGCTGTTACATTAAGGAATACATTGGGAATATCCCCAAATATTTCTTACTGTATAATTAATGAATACATTTTTAAAGAAGCACTGGTTCCTGAGCGTGGTTTTCTAGAAAACCCTTTGGTAGTGACGAGGTTAAAGACTTCGTCTAATAACAATAATGTAATTAATAATACGGTAGACCTGCCTTCTTAAATGGCATCCCTGCTGGGCTGCTGAAAAGCCAATGGGAACACTGTCATGCAACAGGCGCTCAAATTCACCCTGCTTTTAAGTAATGATCCCCCCTGTGCTTTAGGTTACTCTCTGAATGCGATTGTTTTATGTCAGATTAGAATCGCAAATGCATACAATGTGTCTTTGAAATCAAACTGTTGCTGTGAGTGAGATTCCATGCAGAATTGCCCTCGTACCCAAGACATTATCTGTATTGTGATTGTGTAGCAAAATCTGCTGGTGGTGGTGACTTTTTTGGTCATAAAGCAAAAATAGACACTTAAGAGACTATAAGGAATGGAGTCACCTGTTTTTCACACCTCAGTCAGTGTGTTGCCTGATCGTTTATACTGGATATGTTTCCCATCCTAGACAGATTTGTCAGTTTTTTTGTGTGTTTTACTTTGGTTTTCTTTGTTTGGTTCCTGGTTTTTCTCAAGTAGCACGTATCCTTGACATTGAATTGTCCCAGTACATCCTTCGGAACATGGCAATGTGGTTTGGTGCTTGAAGTCACTATTTCTTGGCTTAAAACCCATAATAAAATGAGCGCACTAGGGACTTCTCTCTCACAGAGACACGTCTGCTTTGCTGATGGACCCCCCCCCCCTTTGTCCCTATGGATGTCACTAATGGCATGCACTGGCCCTGCTGCAAGCTGCTACTGGCCCTGCGCTTATCTTATTCCAAACCTCTAAAGATTGGGCTTTCTGTTTATAGCTAAATTCATATATAGCAGGCTTTATTGAATACGCTGTGGGCTAATCCAGGGCTCAAAATTTCAAGTCCCAAACTACTAATCCGGCCATAAGAGTTACTCGCCACCAGTTGCTCCACCTAATCCCTACCCATCCCTTAACTCTGCCCCTAAGAGACCCGCTCGATCAGGTTAGGTAGCTGATCCCTGCCACCCTGCAGCCTGGGGAAGTGGTGGGCTACACGGTGGCACCGCTGGAATACGTAGCACAAAATTGTGCTCCCTGTGTGTGCATTTCCACTTGCCCTCACTTAATTTCCACTCGCCAAATGCGAGTAGGCGAGTGGAAATTTTGAGCCCTGGGCTAATCCATTTGTCATCTTGGTTTTGTTTGATTGCAATAGGTTGCCACATACACATGCAGTGCAGCCGAGTGTATTCCCCGTTCTTGCTACTTTTTTCTGGGTATCTGCTCATGAACTGAACCATTAAACTGGGGCGTCATGCTGGAGATATATCTTTTATTTACTGTTACCTGCAAGGGGGGGGGGTCTGCTACTGTACCTCTGGGCACCATAAGAGATCCATTGATAGAAGAGACAAAAATGTAACAAATGCCTTCACGACCGAGGGTCATAAAAACATTTTTCTAAATTTCTGGTGGTTTTATATGAATTCGGGGCTCCTCAAATTTACTCCATCGCGTACATTTTTTTCCACGTTTGGCTGTAACGTTTTTATATTGTAAGTCTGAACAAATTAGTGAAAACTTATCACTTGAAACTTATTCTGTGGCCATTTCCGAATATATTTATGTACAAAAAAAATATGCAGGTTGGTCATCTGGACTGCAGACATGTCCACAGCTTTGTCCACACAGACATGTCCACACCTTTCAGAATCCTAAAAAGAGAAAGCGGAGGGGATGAAAGTCTTCTCATAGACATCCAAAATAATTAAGTTTGCTGTTAAGAAAATTACAAAACAGTTGAAAATAACAATATTGTAAAAAACACAGTGTGGAGCAGAAAATGGTGTTTTTATATCAAAACACCGAAATAGTGTGGGGAAAAATACATGGGCGGTATGACATCTTTATAGTGTGGGTTTTTTTGTTTTTATTTTGAAATTCAGCTAAAATTACTTTAAAAACAGCTAAGAGTTATATCAAAATGGAAAGCTGTGTCCGTGGACATGTGATACCGGCAATAACTTCCGACGGGCTCGCAGGAGAGCGAAGGTATCACTCATTTTATTACGTATAATATAACAATGAGCAACTACAAATGACGTCTATGCCTTCTACATATACATAAGGTCGTTTTGTGTTTGCAGCCATAACTCATCTGCAACCCTGCCACAGTACTAGGAAATTTTGCCCAGGGAAAAAGTTTAGGTATGATCAGCAGTGAAGCTTTTCTGCACAATTTGCGCTCCCACGCAACTTGCATAGCATGTGAGCCGCAAGTTGTGCAGCACTATGGGACGTGCTCACGTCCCATAGCGCCTGCGCAGAGAGATGCATCAGAGCTGCACGTGCATACGTAGATCCAATCGATCGTTGCCTCTCTGAGTCAGCTCGCTGCCGCGGGTGGTCTCAGGCAGGGCGACGTTGGCACTCTCTCTCTGCACGCTGATGTCACTAGTGACCGGCAGCCGGAAACTCCTCCGCTTCACCCAGCGTTACCTCCAGATAAGGGGTGGGAGGGCACTCCTCACGCCCTGGCCACATTAAAACTGTAAAGTCGTCAGGTGGAGTAGAGTGTCCCTTTTAAGTCTTTGCAATTCGTGCATATCTTGGAATGCCAACATATATCGCTGATGTACAAAACCTATGATCATTGAGTGAAATAGTAGTGGTAGATGGCAGATTATCATCAATTCCCAATGGATTACAACTGGAAGGTTGCCGTTTGAATTTATTTTCCATAAAGAAAGAAAACACGGCATTCGTGGAATTAACTTCAAATAACAATCAAAGGGAGGATGTCTCTGAAAGTATTATTCAGAGATTAGAAAGGTCAGCTTTTGCATGTCTTCCATAGGTATAGAGTTCTAAGTCAACACTGATGGTGGTGTGGGGTAAAGGACGATTCCAGAACGATGTGTCTATCATTCAGGTAATAAACCGTATACTTTGCTCTCTCTGACATTACAACAAGTTGGCTTTAAGTGCTTAATTCCATAACCAAATATTTATTTTATCAGACAGTAAAAATGATGCGATCTGCACATCTTCTCTTTTTAGCACTTCACACGTCTTCTCACATTAAACGGTATGTGCTTTGAGGAATCACATACCGTTTCACTTCAATGTCACAGGACTGTGTGTTGGTGTTTTCTTTTGAGCAGCACTTTCACCTGGGCATTTTTTTTCCATTTTTCTAAGTTTAAATTCATTATCCCTAATGTGCTGATGCTCTTTCTTTCAAATCTCTGTCATTTTCTAAGGCATTAAACCTCAATTCCAGTTCCTTGTAGTTTCGTTTTAGGTCATACAGTCTAATTCACGCCAAAAGTCTCTTCTTCGATGTTCTATAAAATATGCAAGATTTTATTATGTTGGGTGCAAAAAAAAAAAAAAAAAATGGTTTCTGGGCAAAACTGAAGTTAATCTTTAGCCTTAATTATTGACATATAGGCATTTCATAGCGATTTTTGGTCACGGTGAACACGGCAAACCTTGCTAATCGCAGAACTGAATCTTGGATGCAAACTGTACAGATACATGTGTATTTATACATACATGCATGCTGCTACTTTAGGGATTGGATTCTCAATGCGTTCCTTACATTGATTTACAGCTTTCTCTTTTCTTTTATAGACAAGTTAATTTTAAGGTCTGCTCCAGATTAAAACAAAAGCGTGTGCGTGTTTAATTAAAATGTGTTTGTGTGCTCTATTGTTTGAATGGCTATAAGTACAGTACATTACTGTAGGAGCTCGCTTGCTCTTTCTAATACATCTGAAGTGTAAAGTAGGATTGAATAAACATTGTAAGATATGTTAATAAAAATTCACTCTCCTTTTGTTGTCGGTGTCTTATTTCTAAAATTCCAAACAAGGACGACCTTCCACATCATCAAATTACATTAATTTGACAGTATTTTTCGAAATTTGTGCATATTGGCAAGAATGAGCATTAAAGCAAATATATGCACCATTTGTTTCTTTTTAAAAAAAAAAAATCTTTTTATGTCTGGGTATTCTAGACCTGTGAGCTTGACATCTGTGGCTGAGAAAGTATTTGAGGGGTTACTAAGGGTTAATCTTCAGGAATTCATGGGGAGGTATAATGTAATTAGCAAAAATCAGGTTTTATGCAACACAGATCATGTCAGACTAACCTAATTGCATTCTATGAAGAAGTAAGTAGAAGTATAGATCAAGGGGTCGCAGTGGATGTGATTTACTTGGATTTTGCCAAAGCTTTTGACTCCGTTCCACACGAGATTACTATTTAAATTAAGAAAAATTGGTCTAGATAAAAATACTTGTTCTTGGATAGAAAACTGGATAAAAGATAGGGTACAGAGAGTGGTCATAATTGGTAAATTTTCAAGATGGACACCAGTGGTAGGTGGTGTCTCTCGGGTCTGTTATAGGACCAATTCTATTCAATTTATTTATAAATGACCTTGAAATAGGCATTGCAAGTCATGTGTCAGTGTTTACAGATGACGCCTAGCTAGGTAAAGCAATACAATGTGAGCAGGATGTTACTTCGCTGCAGAGGGATTTCGATAGATTGGGGGACTGGGCACTCAAATGGCAAATTAAGTTTAATGTAGATAAATGCAAGGTTATGCACTTTGGCGTGAAGAACACTCAAGCCACTTATACCCTAAATGGTACTGAGTTACGGAAATCAAAGCAGGAGAAGGATTTGGGAATAATCATAGACTTTAAACTCGGCAACAATGCCCAATGTCGAACCGCAGCCGCCATGTATTGGAATGCATTAAAAGGGGGATTCATTATCGTGATGAAAACATAATTTTTCCTCTTTTATAAATCAATGGTAAAAGACGCACCTTAAATATGCCGTGCGATTTTGGGCACCCGTTTTATGAAAAGCTATTATGGGCTGGCGCTAGAAAAAGTGCATAGACGGTCGACTAAACTAATAAGGGGAATGGAAGGTTTAAGTTATGAGGAAAGACTAACAAGCTTAAACCTGTTTAGTTAAGGCTAGGGTCAGACGAACGCACGTGCAGCCGCACTTTATCACCGCCGTAGTAGCAGCAAATGACCGGCAATATACGAAGTACGGCCGCACGAAAGTGCGGCAACGCAAGCGGCAAACAAACGCATTTTTTTGAGAACGTCAAACCGCTAGTACGGACGTACAGAGTGCGCTGCGTCCGCTAGCAGCATGTGTGCGTGATTAGGAGACGTTAGATGCTGCTAATGTCCGGCCAACAAAACGTCCAGATGCAAAAAGGGTTTTTATTGATGATCCGTACAAAATCACGGACGAAAATGCGCATCGTATGACCGCTATCGTGTATTCCGTGAAAAAATACGTCCATTCGTTCAAACGCACTTTTTCACGGATGACGCAAAAAATGCGTTCGTCTGACCCTAGCCTTAGAGAAACGGCGTCTTAGAGGAGATCTGATAACCTTATATAAATATATACGGGGGCCATTATAAACCCATTGTGTGGAAACCTATTCATTAACAGGACTATACACAGGACACGAGGTCACCCATTTAGACTGGACGAAAGGAAATTCAGCCGAAAGCACAGGAAGGGTTATTTTACGGTGAGAACAATAAAGCTGTGAAATTCTCTGCCTGTTGAGGTGGTTGGGTCAGAATCTGTACAGACTTAACGACTGGATGTCTTCCTGCAAAAACAGAATATTGAAGGTTAGAATATTTAGTATTTGGGTAAAACCTGCTTGATCCAAGGAGAAATCTGACACCATCTGGGATCAAGAATGAATTTTTTCCCTGTATGTTGCATTTTGGCGAACGCTTCAGACTGGGTTTTTTGCCTTCTTTTGGATCAACAGCAGTAGGTGATGTGTGAAAGGCTGAACTCGGATGGATGTCTTTTTTTCAGCCTATGTAACAGTGGGTTCTTCAGAGAGCACCGAAATGTCGCCGACACTTCGGGGAATCAAAGTTCCCCACCCTGCGGTGAATTCAGCATTCACCGCAGGGTCCCCGGAGTGCAGGGAAAACACCCCGCAAAAAAAACATGCCGGAAAAAGCTGATGAGCTGCCGATCACAGCGCAGACCAGCTGCCTCAAAATCAGACAAGCTGACGAACGGGGTAAAAAAAAAGCTTGAAAGTGTCAAAATTGAAGCGCGGTTTGCAAAAAAGAAACCTACTGAACGAAAATGCCTGAAATTTACATATAAGGTTCTATGAATGTTAATAAAAAGGTCTGTTACCGAAAAAAAGATGCTTTAAAAAAAACAAAAAACTTTTTTGCTGAAAAATGCCTAAAAGATCATAAAAAAAAAATCTATAATTAGACTTTTTATTGCAGAATAAAAAAAAATAATATGCCTGCTCTCTGAATGGCCCCGAAATGTCACCGTACAGGGAAATTCCCTGTTCGGTGACCTTTCAGGGCCAGATCGTCTCTCTGAATAACCCCTTATGTGTGTAATATATATATTTATATACCTACAGGGTTATTCAAAGAGATCCGAATGGCTGCCGAAAGGGAATCGAACACTGAAAATCACGCTGATGGCCAATCGGCTATCCAGAGAGCAGGCAATTCGCCAAATCCTGGCGAATTGCCTGCATATACTGTGCCTGTTCGGTGCCTGTTCGAGGGCAGTGAATCCCCATAGAGAAGCAATGCTTCGTCTATTCAGAGAACAAGAACCAGCAGTGAAAGGTTCCCAAAATGCCCTGCCATTCGGTGGTTTAATTCGGCAGGTTTATTCAGGCGAATCCCATAGGCTTCAATGTTAAAAATATTCCTGTTTTAATTCTATATCTAATAAACCATTGCTTATAATATTCTGCAGTAAAGAGTCTCTTTATTTATAGATTTATTAGGATATTTTAAGCATTTTTCAGGGGTTTTTTTTAAAAAAAAAAATTTACTTTACTTATTTTTTCTGTAACAGCCCTTTTTATTATCATTCATTGGATCTTATATATAAATTTCAGACATTTTCGCTCAGTAGTTTCTTTGCAAACAGCGTTTCACTTTTCAAGCATTCAAGCGAACTGTTTTTTTAATTTATTCACTCCATTCGTCTGCGGTGTCGGCTTTTTCCGGCGGCTGCGCTGCGTGTGATCGGCTCCTGCTCGGGTTTTTACGGCGTTTTCGGCGGGTTATTCCAGATTTTTTTGCGGGTTTCGGTGTGAGTTCGCCCTCTTTTTGTGGTGAGTTTTCGGCGGGTTTGCGGCGACCTTTCCCTGCAATTCGGGGACCCTGTGGTGCTTGCTGAATACACCGCAGGGTCGCCGAAATGGGATCGGAAAATCGAATTGAAGAGAAAGAAAAGTCACCGAACGTGCGGTGACTTTTCGATTCTCTTTGAATAACCCTGTTAGTTACATAGACTGTATGAAGGTGGAGAGATAATCTCTCAAAACTGAGTAGTTTGGGTTGAAGTAAACACATGGAAGAACAGTTTATGGGAGAAAATGAGAGCTCTATAGGTATGGAGTCTTATCACGTTTGTGACATTAAAGGAATTTCAATCCTGGTGAACACTTCATAAATAATGCACGTAAAAGTTCACAGATATCCTGAAATGGTCTAATCCTGTAGGAGAAAGGATTAAGCGATACATTTGATTCAAACCTACAGACCTGACTAGAATTGTAAGAGCAGCTTGTCCCTCTTGACCTTATTTTGGTCAGGACATACTGTGCATGTATTTTTGTCATGTCTTGATGCATCATGTATCACCTACCACCCCTATGAGCAAGTCCCGGCTGGTGTCTGACACTATGAAATGACCTGTATTTGACACCAAGGTCACCTACACCTTGTTGTGATACCTTATCGGATGCTGTTTTAATGTTATGGTGTGACATGTGATCCACCAGCAGCAGCAGTGTGGTATCAGATGACTGTTGCCATCATACAGAGTACCCCGGAGTTCTTGTATATTTACGGAAAAGGTTGCAGAGGACCACTAGCAACATGCAAAGCAATGTAGTGAAACGTAAAAGTAGATATTGATTAAGTACAATGGATTGTTATGTTATTTCATATTACAATGTAGGGATTATTCCCTAAGCACCTTTTGTAGCACCAAAGTTCACCGTATTATAGAACTGTAAAAATCAAAATTGTTTGCAATTACAGTGAACTTCAGCTATTTATCGCCTTTATTCGTTTGTAAAATCAGTAAACTGCAGCTATTCTCCAACTACATTTGCTCCACCATAGTTTGCAGAGCCAGGTAATATACTTTTGTGATTTTGAAGTGGTGATCTTCATTGAACTCCGACAGAACACTGAAAACAGCGGCACAGCTTCCACTGAAGCTACAGTGACAACTATGCTGATGTATACAATAAATATTGTTGGTTGAAACTACATTGAGAATTACGCTAAACAACTTCGTCAAAAACTGCAGTGGCAACAGTAAGTACACAGTAGATTCACCATTCCTGATCCCCTGAAGTTCTCTGAAGTGAAGCCTCCACTCTTTGACTAACTGTGATCATTGAATGACCCATTATGAGATTCTATTCCAGAGTATCACCTTTGTCATAGGATAATACCATTTTCAGTGTTGACATTTCATCATTTGTTGGACGTTATTTTAAAGTGCACCTGTAGGATGGCTCTTTGCTCGCAGTGTCCACTCCCCCTGCAGAATATCTTAATTTTTCCAATACATGCGTATATACCGTAAAGATGCTGATCTATATAAAGGGAGGCATGCACGGTCAATTGGGCATAAGTAGTTTTGCCCGTGACGGATGCACTTTTAAGAGCTTCTGTAAACGCCTTAGTTCAGGTAGCATCGATGATTAAGAGTGCGGAAAAGCATAACTGTTTTCATGTGATACATACAGCACTAATTATAAAGTAATTTAAAAACAAAGGCATTTTCTTTAAAAGAATCTTGGTACAATGTGTGAAACATAACATGTAGTTAAAAGCTATACGTAGGATCCACTGGCTATTTTGAATGAAGGTTGCTGTTCTCAAATAAAAAAATAATGTTGTACTTTTTTATACATTAGATGATGTACTTATTTATTCATCACTTGTAGAAATTTCATTCATTAGCTGACAGTTCGGAATACTTTATGGAATCTCTTATTGTAGAGTATATGAAACACGGGCTTCAATTAAACTGCTCCATAGCCGAAATCTGGACCTTTTTCACGCATTTTTCAGTTCAGGAGATTCTGGTCATGTGAGGGCTCCCCTGCTGGGTGGGCATTCTTGGTGCATAACCAAGCGGCATTCCGCTCAGGCCCTCCTGTTTGCCAACTGCGGGCCTTTGCTTTCACTCCAGACACACCCGAAGCCGCCTCAGCCGTTTCCTCTGGGGCTTGCCCGTGTTGGCGACCATTCACGGCAGTGACGTGCGGTGAGGTCAGTGGCTGGTGAGGCACTGGCTTGTATCAGAGCTAGATATACACAGGATATTGCCCCGGCTCTCATGGATATTGCCCCAGCTCTAATGGATATTGCCCCAGCTCCTCTCATGGATTTTTCCCCAGCTCCTTTCATGGATATTGCCCCAGCTCCTTTCATGGATATACTGCCCCAGCTCCTTTCATGGATATACTGCCCCAGCTCTTCTCATGGATATTGCCCCAGCTCCTTTCATGGATATACTGCCCCAGCTCCTCTCATTGATATTGCCCCAGCTCATGGATTTGCCCCAGCAGCTCATGGATATGCCCCAGCACATGGATTTGCCCCAGCACATGGATATGCCCCAGCTCATGGATATGCCCCAGCTCATGGATATGCCCAGCACATGGATATGCCCCAGCTCATGGATTTGCCACAGCACGTGGATTTGCCCCAGCTCATGGATGTGCCCCAGCACATGGATTTGCCCCAGCACATGGATTTGCCCCAGCTCATGGATACTGCTCCAGCTCATGGATGTGCCCCAGCTCATGGATTTGCCCCAGCAGAGTCACAGGGTTCCTGCAGGGGAGGGCTCCTTACTTACCTGAGACAGCTCCTCACTGGCTGTGCTGTCCAAGAGAGAAGAGGTCGGCTGCTTCCTGTCCCACGTGTCTCTGTGGTGCTGGCACGAGGTCAGGTGATGTAGGAGGAGCTGCTGGAGCTTGAGAGTGTGTGACTGTGACAACCCCTCCCTCTGTGCTGAGCTCATGTGTGCTGTGTTTATCACACACACATGCGCTCAGCACTTTCTGGAGGGGGTTTGTCACAGTCACACTGCTGTGATCTCCCTGCCCGCCCCCCACGATTGACGAGGACAGTCACATGACTGTCCTGCATCAATCAAACCATGGGAGCACTGCCTCCCATGGTGGGTTTTTTAAAAAAAAAAAAAACTTGCTTGAGACAATGGAGCTTTCCCATTGGCTCAAGCTTCATTTGCTGTCATTGCCTGGAGGCAATGACGAGCTTGCCTGCTACCAGCCTGAGCTCTGCAATTAGCGTAGCGTTGGGCTGCGTAAATTGCATAGCCTAGGCTGGCTAAGTGCTGCCCCTGCTGTCTGTGTAGTGTATTACACACACACACACAGCAGCCGGCAAACTGAGAAAGTGAAAGCTGCAGGAGAAAAAAAAAGCGGACAGAGAAGAAACAAAGCACAACGAGGGAGCGAGGAGAGGTGAGTATGAGTATAAATAACAATTTATTTACAGTTTAAATGTACATACACACACATCACATGTCATTACAATACACACAATGAGCTCATTAATTTACTGGCATGACAGGGGAGGCGGAGCCTCCCCTGCCACCCCTGAGTGCACGTCCCTGATTCATGGCCATCTTTGCATGCATACAGCGGTGGCCAATCATAGCTGCCGCTCCACCTTAACGTCTGGACTCTAAAACCTCGCAAAGTCCTGTCGTGGATTCTATTCTGGGATCCGTCAACGCGTCTCGTACTTCGCCTTCTGAGTTCTCCCTTGGTCTTTTTCTCTTGCCTTGTTTCCTTATTTCCTTATTATTCTTCCTTGGTTCCCCTTTCCTTTATCCTTTTGCTTTTCTGGGAATTTAACGGTGTATGACCTGGCCTGCTTACAGACTCCGCTTGCCTTGCTGTGTATTTAACCATGTATGACCCAGCCTGTTTTACGACTCTACCTCTGCCTTTTCTTTTCTGTTACTGCTGTTTTTCTTCTTTACTCTTCTAATAGATCCGACCATATTAACCTCCCTGGCGGTCTATTTCTTCAGCAAACTCTGTGCTGAAAACGGTCTAATTTTTTTTTTTATTGCCCCCCCTAGCGGTATCCCGAGTGTGGCTCGGGGTTAATGTCCTATGTTGGAAGCTGTAAACCCGAGCAACACTCGGGATGCCGCTGGATACATCACCTCTCCCTGCGCTCCCTCGATGTCCCCAGTTGCCTCCTCCAGCGACCGCGACCTCATTACTTCCTTGTTTCCTCCTCGCGAGAAGGAATCCACGAAGTAAAACGCTGTGATCGCTGGAGGAGACTGCAGAGATCAGCGAGGGAGCGCACGGAGAGGTGATGTATACAGCCCGAGTGTGTCTCGGGGGTTACCGCTCTCAGCGGTGAAATTTAACTCAGAGACACACTCGGGATCACCGCCAGGGAGATTAGGGACCGGCTACTTAGCTTAGGGTTCTTCTTGGTTTTTGTTGGTCTCCTCGTTCTGAGTCTTCCTCAATCATGACATTTCAAATGCTAGTTTACCAGTATTTCGATTCCACATAAAAAATTGGATCAGGTATCTGCCCTCACGGCTATCCTTTTTTCAATGGAAATATTGGATTTGGAGATTTAATTTGAATTTATTGCTATACCAATTTCCAAAACGATTACAAGTTCTGACGGGTGTTGGTAAATTAATTTTCAGGCAATAGACTAGAGGTAATAAGACTGAAATCTTTTTTTAAACCATGGAATTTTCTAATATGTTTTAAACACAGAAATCTGAAAGATGCTGGCTGAAAATAAGCTTTTTCTGGTCAACTTTACCTCAGACTAACGTCATTTATCAAATATCGCCTAACCGCAGATTTTTTTTCTTCAACTAAATCGTCTGATAGAATAACATTCAGCCTATTGTATGAAATACTAGCTTTCACTAGTTTTGTCACATGCACTGTATGTGAATAAAATGACTAAAAATGATGAGGAACACAGCCAGAGTTATTAGATTATTTGCAATGTATCTTTAAAAAAAAATGCAAATGGAATGTAAATATATCGATTTTTTTTTTTTTTTTTTTTTTTATTATTTTTTTATTTTTTTTTATTATCCGGGTTATTCAAAGAGATCCGAATGGCTGGAGAAAGGTAGCTGAACGCTGATTTTCAGCATTTGGTTACCTTTCTTGGCCATTTGGCTATCCAGAGAGCAGGCAATTCGACAAATCCTGGCGAATTGCCTGCACATACGGTGCCTGTTCGGTGCCTGTTCGAGGGCAGTGAAATCCCCATGAAAAAGCACTGCTTCGGCTATTCAGAGAACACAAACCAGCAGTGAAAGGTTCCCGAATTGCCCTGTCATTCGGTGGTTTAATTCGGCAGGTTTATTCAGGTGAATCCCATAGGCTAACCCATAGGTTAAAAATATTCCCGTTTTAATTCAATATCTAATAAACCGTTCATTATAAAATTCTGCAGTAAAGAGTCTCTTTATGTATAGATATTTTAGGATATTTTAAGCATTTTTTTTACTATACTTTATTCTTTCTGTAACAGCCCTTTTTATTATCATTCCCTGGACCTCATATGTAAATTTCAGACATTTTCGCTCAGTAGTTTCTTTGCAAACAGCGTTTCACTTTTCAATCACTCATGCAAACGGTTTTGCTAATTTATTCACTGCATTCTTCTGCGGTGTCGGCTTTTTCCGGAGGCTTCGCTGCGTGTGATCGGCTCCTGCTCGGGTTTTTTACGGCGTCTTCGACGGGTTAATACAGATGTTTTTGCATCTTTTCGGCGTGCATTCGCCGAGTTTTCGGCAGCTTTTCCCTGCACTTCGACAGCCCTGTGGTGCTTGCTGAATACACCGCAGGGTCGCCGAAATGGGAAAGCCGATTTGCACCGAATTGAAGAGAACGAAAAGTCACTGAATGTGCGGTGACTTTTCGAATCTCTTTGAATAACGCTGTATGTTTCCATAAAAGGGACACCTGCTATACACTGTAACAATTTTATATTATTTTAGAACCTGCCTACTACTTAATGTCCGGCGAATAGAGACTAAAATCAGCAGGAACAAGTATTTATATTTGGAAGATTAAGGCTAGGGTCAGACTAACGCATTTTTCACGTTGTCCGTGAAAAAGTGCGTTCGAACGAATGGACTTATTTTTTCACAGAATACGCAATAGCGGTCATACGATGCGCAGTTTCATCCGTGATTTTGTACGGATCATCAATAAAACCCTTTTTGTGTCTGGACGTTATGTTGGCCGGACATTAGCAGCGTCTGACGTCTCCTAATCACGCACACACGCCGCTAGCGGACGCAGCGCACTCTGTACGTCAGTACTAGTGGTTTCACGTTCTCGAAAAAATGCGTTTGTTTGCCGCTTGCGTTGCGCGGCCGCACTTTTGTGCGACCGTACTTCGTATATTGCCCGTCATTGCCCGGCATCTGCTGCTAGCACGGCCGTGATTATGTGCGGCTGCACGCGCGTTCGCACTGCCTCAGTCTGACCCTAGCCTTAGTAGGATGACGAGTCTAGCTATTCAATCCGTTTCCATGGTTTTCTTTTTCTGTAAATTGTCACAAAGTGATGTACTTAAAATGTCAATACAAGTACATGGTTGATAAAAATAAAATAGCCAATTCAGTTTTAATGTAAATTCAATGTTTTATCTATTCCAGAAAATCCATGTTCCTGCTGGCGGATGTAGCTGAATAAGTGCTGTGATTGTTAAGTTCAGTGCGCAACGTGGCATCTATCATGTTGATAAAAAAAGCTTGCACTGAGTATGTAGCGACTGACATATTTTAATCATGTAAAATTATGGATTTCTGCACTTTTTAATTTAGCGGTAAGCATACCTACCTGCAGGTTTCGAAAAATACTGTATATATTAAGCAATGGCTGATAAAGTAAAATTAACCAGAGATTGTCCGGCACACCTGCTTGGCAGTCAAGAACCGTCAATCGTGAAACATCTGCTTAGACTCGTCCTCACCTGCAGAATCATAAGTCCCCATGTATTGAATTCTATCGTTTGTTATCTCATATTAAATAGAAAAAAAAATTAACTAAAATAACAGCAAGTGCAAACTGGATGTGGTGGAAATACTTGAAAACATCTGGTCGACGTCGTGGTCCAATAGGTTCAAAATGGCAGCAGGATTCTGTCTGGTCACAAATTGTCAAAGAGAAATGGCACAGCACGTCTCCCCGGTAGCCTCATTTACTGGTTACCTGTGCATTGCTGTCATGTGGTGCCTAGGACCATGTGAAACAATGACCACATTCACGTAGGTACCAGAGAGGATGGATTCACCCTCCCCCTCAGTAAATGATGCAGTGGGAGCTAAATGGAAAATGCTCACCCATGCAAAACAATAGTAACAGTTACAATTACAGGTATTTATAAAGTGCCAACAGATTCCATAGCGCTGTACAATGGGAGAGATAGAATAACAAATATACATACACATTACACACACGAACAGAAGGAGGGAGGACCCTGCTCGAGAGCTTACAGTCAAAGAGGAGAGGGGTGACCCATTAGGTGAGGGTGAATAGGGTAGATGAAGTGGCGGGTTGCAGGAGATGACAGTGGGGAGATCATGGTGTGAGCCTACAGGCTTCTCTAAAGTAATGTATTTTTAGAGACTTCTTGAAGGACTGGAGAGAAAGGGAGAATCTGATGTTGTGGCAGAGGGAGTTCCATAGAAAGGGGGCAGCTCGAGAGAAGTAATGAAGGCGAGAGTTGGGCGTGCAGGTACGAGGAACTGAGAGCATCAGATCATTGGCAGAGCGAGGTGGTCAGGACGGGATGTATCTGCTAATAAGGGAGGAGATGTAGGCAGGGGCGCGGTTATGCAGAGCTCTTTGTACGTGAGCACCAGTATTTTGAAATTGAATCTAAAGGAAAAAGGGAGCCAGAGAGATTGACAAAGGGTTGAGGTGTGAGAGGTGCAGGAGGTGAGGTGTATGGAAATTAGAGTAATACCTTGTATCTGAAGTGTACAGGGATTTACAGTAATTATATCCCCCTTAATATTATTCATGTACAGCGGTGAGTGACCACAGAGCTTTCCCTGTATTCTGACCTCTTCCTGGCTGTTGTACTGCAACAATAATGTGTTTGAACCTTTTGTTACAGTGAGGATTTGGGCTGCTAATTACAGCTTGTTTTTATCTCTCTGCAGGGTGCCTGAAGATAGACACGACAGCGGAATTAGTTTCTCCACAGGGGGCAAACTAATCTGTCTTTAAAAAATTGTGAAAATCGGGTTTTGATATGCTAACGAGTGCTTTTCAATGGATTAAAATGCAAAATCAAGATAACTCGACTTTTTTTGTGTGAAGGGGTTAATCAAGTTTTATTATTAGTCTCGTTTAAACTTACACCCCTTTTTCTTTCCAAATCATGACTCATTCTGTACATTCTTCATGTCGCTCATCATCCCCAGTCAGTCTTCAGCAGATACATGCTTAGTTTCCCGCATTACAAATCGTGAATTTAAAACGCAGTTCCAGTCAGCGCGTTGGGTAACGTCTCCCGCGGCTCTAAAAAATATTTGATCAGGGGAAGCATGGACCGTTCAGATGAGCAAATTCCATTTAAGCACTTACCCGATTCTCCATTTCCTTCATTCATCAGAACTCTCGGGCTCCTCAAATTCTGCTTAATAATTCAATCTTTATCTGCTGCCAGTTTTATTGCTTCTCTCTCTGGCCAGGAGCAGCAGCTGGCAAAGAAGCCGTTATGTCAGGTACGTCAACTATATGTTCCTAGATAAAACTAATGTTCTGCCACTCTGTTCAGGGTGGAATAATATAATACGTTAAAATATAGAGGACAGTTTAGGCTTATCCTGAAGATTCTCGTCAGCCGTCTTGCGGGCCAAACAATGTTGACTTCTCTTTACAGGTCCTGGAACTACTGCCAGTCCTCAGCAGCAAAGAGACGGGTAGGATTTTACAGTTGTTATCTCTTATACATTAAAGCCATAATATTCAGACCACAAATGGAGACTAATTGTAGATAGATCATTTAGATCTGGTATATGTATCTATATCGATATCTCTCAGCAATGCAAAGTGTAAACAAACAATAGTGATGTAGTGGGTCTGGGAGTTCTACTGGAAGCCTGTCGCCTGTGGGTGCCAACCGACATAGGAGTCCCAACAAGGGCCAAAAGGTACTGTTGCTGTGACGCACACCAGAAACATTAAGATCTTCAATATTTACATATTAATGTGACATTTAGCAGAATTATTGCAAGATTCCTGCATCATTCTTCAGAACTATAACGTATCTTGCAGGCTATAATGTTTGAGGAAGGTCTAGTTCGGATGTTTGAAAACAAAATTTGAGATTATTGAAGCGAACATTTCACTTCTTTTTCTTGAAACATTTTGTCTTTAAAAATGCAGTTGACCCACAACATGCTCTATTTAAATATGAATTTGCCACATTTTTATAGTTACATTCTATACACCCTGACCACTTTAGCCCCCCCCCCTAATCCTGGCCCATTTTACCAATATCGCTGTGTGTGACAGAGGAGTTTCCTCCACCCACAGAGGTGTCGTCAGACACTGCAATTTTAGATTTTCAGGCTGCCAGTCACCAAATCCGTCACAGACTGTCAGCACACCCTCTGGCTGACATCTTCATCATTCCGAATGCTCATAGCCAGGGCTGCCTTAAGACAGCTTGGGGCCCCTTACTGACCCATTGGTCGGGGTCCCCCTTCTTTCAGCTGCCCCTTTCAGTAATCTAATTAAAATGAAAGCATTTTGCCTCATCTTCAGCTCATCCTATTTTACAGGGAGCAGGATAAATCACTGGTGGTACAGCAAGGGGATACAATGTGTTCCCTGGTTGGAGGGACTTTAGTCTGCACCTCTACCTGGTGCAATCACTCCCTCAGTGATGAGTCGGAGTGCTCTTACCATCCCCACGTGCCGCAGCCAACCTGGAAATTTCTTGGTATCCCGATGGGCCAGTCCTGGTGGCATGGAGGCGCCCTTACATCTGTGCCACTCAGACAAGTTGCATAGGGCTTAGCAAGAGCCAGGCCCCCTGAGCCACTGGGCCCCTGAACATCTCATGGGCTTTCACACATGACGGCAGCCCTCCTCATATTAGTGAGCGTTCTGAGAAGGCAAGCCAATGGATTGGTTCTGCGCATGCGTGCAAAGCTCCTATCCATCCTTCTCCAACAGTGCAGTGGTACTTTCGTAGAAAAATACGCAAGTTCTGAGCGAAACGTGACTAGCGCTGCACTATGGAAATTGCGTTAGAAATTTCAGGGACTTCTGTATTTCAGAGGTCAGAACTGAGGGGGAAAAGGAGAGTATTTTCACCTAAAATAAAGATAATAAAGTTATTTAAGGGCAAAAAATTTCTTTAGAGCGCCCATTTATATAGTGACTTAACGACTGATTGGGGAGCTTTTTTAATCACAATAATTAAAACACATAATAATGCAAACAAAATCCAGTCAAATCCCGGATGTGCCCGGACAGGGTCACATCTGCCAAGTGCTGCTTCCTCGCTGGACACCCAGTTTCTCCTCGTGACTCTCACACCTTTCCTCAGTACCTTAGCCGCAGCTTAAGGACAGGTGCACGTAGAGAGCCTGACTAGCACCCCCAGAAATAAGCCGAAGCTGTAGACCTGAAGCCTTTCGTTGGCACAGCGAGCAGAAGGTACCTGCTACCCCAAATCATGAACCGTGACTTCGAGCTTGGTCAGAATAGAATTGACTGTTTATTCATGGAGACACACAAGTACAGTCAAGGACCAATCCAATTTGCATACAATCAAACAGATTACATCACAGATCAGATAACTGTACAGGACCTTCAAACAATGGACAATGGGATTTCCTAGGAGAAGGGGGAGGGAGAAATGGTAAGCAAAAGGAATTTCTTACAGAGAGAATGTACACAATAGAGAGCAGGTACTAATACAGAGGTCACACTATACAGAGAGAAGGTACACAGTAAACACAAACACCCTGCATCTAGAATTGTAGATACAGGGTGACTTTAATAAAGGAAAGAGCAGGAAACCAATATAAAACATCAGGCCTGCACCTTCCAAAAACATTTCTAGGCCCATGTACTTCGAGTCCAAAGTGATGCACGTCACAGGAATGTACATCCTTTCCTTAGTCCTTTCCCTAGAGCCACGAAGAACAGGGAATTATCGTTGTTGGAGATCTAGTTTGCTTCCTGCATCCAAAATGTCTACAATATCTTGGTGTGTAAATTGTTGTAGGGAGTTTTTACTGTGAATTACTAAACCATCGCTGAATTTATTTGGATTTATTGTAGTAGAATCGACCAGGAATATAGGGTACACCAAAACCAGTCAATTTGTCCTTTAATAATTAGACACCTTGATATTTTATGGAGATGCCTACATTGAGGACCTTTTGTGCGTTTGATAAATAATATTTTTTTTCCCCCAATTTGGAGGAAACGTTGCTGGCTCAGCAATAATGTAGCAATATTTCCAGGGTTGAGTTGTGTATGAAATCCGTAGACGAGATCCAGGCAGCGTTAACTTCTCACGATCTTAGCCAAGGTTCAGCCAGGCAATGGAAATCTAAACTGACAGCCACCATTGATGGTTTTCTACTTAACGTGGCATTACAGACTTCTAGACCATGTCTTTCAAGCATAATGAGCAGCGAAAACATTTTCTGAATGTAAAGTTATTGCCATTTAGGCTGGAGTAGAAGTTTGCTCGGTGAAGGTTTCGAATGCGAGAGAAAGCCCTTGTCATATTTCAAGGTGAACCTTTGTTATTCAAAGGGATCATAGCTTCCGTCTCTGGCTCTTTGCACTGAAACAAAACAATGTGGCTGTGCAACGGGATTATTTTTCAGCCATTTGACAATTAGTAAGGTGAGGGAGGATTTCGGAGGGTGACGTTTGTGTGGTTTAGAAGTTGCAATTTGAGAACGGAAGCTTAGATGTGATAAAATGCTGGAAATTCAAAGTTCTTGGCTGGAATATAAACTAGAGAGAATCATCTTTTTTGAAAACCTTTAAACTCGCCAAAGGTAGGTCATTCGTTATCTTTGTATTTCCCTTAATTTTGACATACTGAACTTGAGTCTTCGGTCCATGTGTACATTCCATTAATTAACCACTTCACTACCAATTGCTTTTTGTTAAAAAAATAATTTGAGACATGGGATGCATAGTTAAATATTAAATATGGGGTAAAATGTACATTTTGCATAGAGATTGTCATTCTAAAATAGTTAACTGATTAACCCTTTCACGCCGGGCAGGTGGGGCCCCTCGGGAGGGCTTTAACGCCGGTTGGGGTGTACTGGTACACCCTGCTAGCCGGCTGCTGCGGCGGACCCTCCTTCAGCCCACCCACACAGTGGACGCATGTCGCTGGCTACTAGGGGACGCTTGAACCAGGCCGTCCCACTGCAGTGAACGGTGCACACCAGCTAGTGGGCTGGCCGAAGAAGACCCATTGAAGTCAAACGGGTGTACTAGTACGCCAGCGGCTTCAATGCCCATCCACTGCAGGAACGGCATAGTACACCCTGCAGCGGGAAAGGGTTAAAATGTAAATTTGCTCTTTTTTTATGAATTTGTTTATCCTTAATAGAAATATTCCTGGGATGAAAGGTTCTAAACTCTAGATGGTGCCCCTTATCTTGCACAATTTTACTCCGTGTCTGTAGTATCAGCATACAGACAGAAATGGCCTTTGTGTCAAATACAGTAAATGTGATAGATACTAAAAATGGTCAAATCTCCTGCTTATGGGGGTTTGCAGTGATTATAACGAGATTATTAGCAATGTTGCTGCCAAAAAATACCGGTAGAATATAAAAAGAGCAGCAGCATCACCTGCAATGTAGTCTACGAAAACTCAATATGCCGGGTTTGGTCAGGAGTTGTAATTGGCACGGAAGAATGCTTGATGGTTTGGCTTTGCTGGTGTAGGAAAGATCCCTCTTGCTGGAAACTGGAGGAAAAAAAGCCACAAGTTAAAAAAATATATCTAGAAATCACTAGCATAGTGAAATTTTCAATATGGTTAAATGTAAACTTGCTGTAAAGACAACTCGGACCGTTTCATGTTTTTTGTTTACCAGCAACTCGTGGTGTCTTGAAAATGTCGTAACTGCAACAGTAAAGTTGGAAACCCATTCCATCGCCATGAGCTGTTTTGAGGCACGTGGGTCTTCAATAGGGACTTACCCTCCTAAAAGAGGACCCTTGGGGTGGCATCGTGTCTTTGCTCTTTTGTTTTGGGCACTCTGTATTCAAATTGGCTGCCAGGACATGTGGTTGATGCGCGATGACAAGCAGGGATGAATATTTCATTAGCTATGGGTATATCTGGTTACACATTAGGTTATGGAGCCCTGGGTCTGTCGCGGAGTTCAGTATACGGAGCACCTTGTTCCGTGGTTTAACCTAATCACCAGGAGAGGAGGTTATTTTCATTTGTTGATAGTACACATAATCCTAAAACCCGGCAGCAGGAGCCAGTCCATGCCAAAGGTACGCTGTGTGTAGTGTGTGCCGAATTGACACCTTGCTGTAGACAGGCAGAGTTCGGGACGGGTACAGGTTGCAACATGCTGGAATTCTAGAACATTTGTAGAAAGGCTTGTTAGCATGTCTTTAACACGGGGGAGGGCGCAGCGATGTGATCCTTGACCCCGGGGGTGTATGTGATCTGCATTTACCTATTGCGTCATGGGAATTGTAGTTCCCGAACACTTACAAAGCATGTGATTTAGACCTCGTGTATTTGGGTGATCAGCATCAGCACACTTAGATATTTGTATGGTGGGTCTAATCAGGGTGGGTTCTATATTTGACTGATATGGACCTTCTAGATGCAATGTCATCCTTTTATTATGACAAGGTGTCACATAATAACGCAAATTAAAAATTTTAGGCAAGCTGTTTCACAAGGTTCAGTCACTTGGGATGAATTTCCAAATGAGCTTGTGTCTGATGGGGTGAAAAATACCCCAAACTCCTTATTTGAAGTAGATTATGGTCTGTCCATGAGAGACTGAGGGGCTTATTAACTAAGCCATAGATTGAGGATAGCTGAAAAGGGAGCTACTGTAATAAAGTGAAAAGCTATAACTGACTTTCTTCTTTTACAGCGTTCACCTCTATCTACGTTAGGGATCTCAAACTCTGGCCCCGCAGATGTTTCTGAACTACACCTCCCATGATTCTTTGGCCATTTCTTGCGTTCAAAGAATTCTTGGATTTGTAGTCAATAAACATTCTGGGGTGCAGAGTTTGAGATCCCTGGTTATCAACATTTTGGTGTTTCATGTTTGCATTTCATCCTAATATTCCTGTTTTTTTATTGTTTTACTGCCTTGTCTGTGTGAATTACATGTCGACACCAGAAGTTATGAAGTGTCTGTTTTAAAGGGTTTAATCACTAACTAGGAAATAATATGGAGAGCATGTACACGGAGATTTCAGTTTGTTGTGGTGAATTATGAATCTAAACGTTATAGAGAGCCCATTGTGACGTGATTTTTGATGTGCTATTGGTCTCCAATCGACAGATCAAAGGAAATGCGTTCAGTGCCCTTGTTTATGCCACCTTTGCCTTACATTAGATCAAATGTGTTTGGAAATACATTTAATTTCCATTTTACCCTAAAAATTCTAGACTGTTTTGTCGCTTTGCTTACAGATTGCTGAAAATGTGAATGGGAAACTTTCATTTTTTATCTCTCTAACAATGTAATACCAGGGCGAATTAACAGCTCCAGGCCCTTTTCCCAAAATAGACCATACTTATGTGAAGAGTTACAACGAGGCAGAAAGGGTTGGGATATAAGCAGAATGCGCCGATTGGGATGAGATGCAATGCGCTGAGAGGGATGAGACGCAATGCGCCGCGAGGGACGAGACGCAATGCGCCGATTGGGATGAGACGCAATGGGCCGCGAGGGATGAGAAGCAATGCGCTGAGAGGGATGCGACGCAATGCGCTGAGAGGGATGAGACGCAATGCTCTGAGAGGGATGAAACATGATGCGCCGAGAGGGATGAGACGCAATGCGCCGAGAGGGATGAGACACGATGGGCTGAGAGGGATGAGACGCGATGCTCTGAGAAGGATGAGACGCGATGCGCTGAGAAGGATGAGACGCGATGCGCTGAGAAGGATGAGACACGATGCGCTGAGAGGGATGAGGCGCAATGTGCTGAGTAGGATGAGGCAAAAAAAGGCACCGAGAGGGATGAGACGCGATGAACAGAGAGGGATGAGACGCGATGAACAGAGAGGGATGAGGAGGCGTGATGCACCCAAAGGGATGAGGTGTGATGCACCGAGAGGGATGAGGCACGATGCGCCGAGAGGGATGAGACACAATGCGCTGAGAGGGATGAGACGCGATGCTCTGAGAGGGATGAGACACGATGCGCTGAGAGGGATGAGACGCGATGCGCTGAGAGGGATGAGACGCGATGCGCCGAGAGGGATGAGACACGGTACGCTGAGAGGGATGAGGCACAATGCACTGAGAGGGATGAGACACGATGGGCTGAGAGGGATGAGACGCGATGCGCGGAGAAGGATGAGACACGATGCGCTGAGAAGGATGAGACACGATGCGCTGAGAGGGATGAGACACGGTACGCCGAGAGGGATGAGACGCGATGCGCTGAGAGGGATGAGGCGCAATGTGCTGAGTAGGATGAGGCAAAAAAAGGCACCGAGAGGGATGAGACGCGATGAACAGAGAGGGATGAGATGCGATGAACAGAGAGGGATGAGGAGGCGTGATGCACCCAGAGGGATGAGGTGGCGTGATGCACCCAGAGGGATGAGGTGTGATGCACCTGAGAGGGATGAGACACGATGCGCTGAGAGGGATGAGACGCGATGCGCTGAGAGGGATGAGACGCGATGCGCTGAGAGGGATGAGACACGATGCGCTGAGAGGGATGAGACGCGATGCGCTGAGAGGGATGAGGTGTGATGCACCGAGAGGGATGAGACGCGATGCGCTGAGAGGGATGAGACGCGATGCGCTGAGAGGGATGAGACGCGATGCGCTGAGAGGGATGAGACGCGATGCGCTGAGAGGGATGAGACGCGATGCGCTGAGAGGGATGAGACGCGATGCGCTGAGAGGGATGAGACACTATGCGCTGAGAGGGATGAGACGCGATGCGCTGAGAGGGATGAGACGCGATGCGCTGAGAGGGATGAGACGCGATGCGCTGAGAGGGATGAGACGCGATGCGCTGAGAGGGATGAGACGCGATGCGCTGAGAGGGATGAGACGCGATGCGCTGAGAGGGATGAGACGCTATGCGCTGAGAGGGATGAGACGCTATGCGCTGAGAGGGATGAGACGCGATGCGCTGAGAGGGATGAGACGCGATGCGCTGAGAGGGATGAGACGCGATGCGCTGAGAGGGATGAGACGCGATGCGCTGAGAGGGATGAGACGCGATGCGCTGAGAGGGATGAGACGCGATGCGATGTGCTGAGAGGGATGAGACGCGATGCGATGTGCTGAGAGGGATGAGACGCAATGTGCTGAGAAGGATGAGGCAAAAAAAGGCACTGAGAGGGATGAGACGCGATGTGCCGAAAGGGATCAGCCCCGATGCGCCGAGAGGGAGGAGATGCGATGCGCCGAGAGGAATGAGGCAAATTCACAGTAGAGTGAGAGGGTCTCTAGGCAAATGAACCTCCTCATCTGGCACCTGAAGTGCGCATTCATGTCTACGAATTTGCCCAAAAGCAGAATTCCCTTTGAAGCTGCTGACAGCCTCTGCCCAATTAATTTTTGTTTATTTTCTTTAACACCCTAAAGTGGTCAGGATGAGTATGTGTTCCTTTTAAACAAGAAACTGGCAAAAGGTTGCCATGTAATTAACATTATTGTCCATCCTTAACTCTGGTGCAGTAATGCAGGACCTGCCTCTTGGTATTGGTTCACTGCTTTGCTAGTAGAAGTTTACCGTAGCAACAATATAAATAATTAGTAGCATTTTTGGTTTCTGGTAACAAGTGGATATGTATAATTTATCATCGCAAATCAGACTTGTGCGTCCGACGACAGAACTAGGAAACGTACGTCTTGATATTCCTTCTTAGTACTTGAGTTGTCACCGCACTGCGACAAGCGTTTCATTGTATTTAAGAGTTTTTAACTGCACATGAATTCTAACGGAATGATGATCACACGACTGTCAATCTACAGGGTTATTCAGAGAGAGGTGAAAACCAGGAGAATTGGCAGGAGAAGAGAACAATTTAGACCACATAGCCGATTTGGAAAGTGAGATAAATGGGCGAATTTTTCTGGTTTGGCTATTTTGACCTAGAATTTTCACTTCTCCGGTCATTCTCCTGGTTTTCACCTCTCTCTGAATAACCCTGATTGTGTATCCCTCTCCCATTTATTGAGAATTGGTAACGTCATTGAGGTAGCTCTCAAGATGAGTGAACCCCATGTCCCTCTTCATTGTGTCTGTCACCCCGGTGTGCCTCATTTCCCATGTAACTTTTTTCTTTCACTCTCCCCCCCCCATTTTCCTTGGCACACAGCACCCTAGTCACACCCTTAATCTTTCTTCCCTTTCTCCCTCACCGCCTTGTACCTTTTCCTACGCCCTCTCCATCCCTAAAGTGTTTCTTAGGGTGCTCTGTCGTGGTCCGCCAGATATTCCAGCACTACAGCTCCCATGATCCAGTCATTAGGTTGACAGAGCCTACTGATAAGTGTAGTTCCAAAACATCTGGAGGACCAAGGTTGATCACCTCTGGTGCAACTCCTAGGCGTGCACGGTCCATGCTTTAAAGTGTGCACACATGTTACATTTAATTTTTTATTACTTGAAAATTAACAGTTTGTGATCAATTATAATTTTTATGTTCCTTGTCATAAACCAAATACGAAAACCCCAAAAACAAGAAACCTTAAAACTCGAAAGCAGGAGCAATTAGGAAGCGCACATTCTGCACACGCCTACCTTGTAACTACATGTTAGTGCTCAGAGGAACAAGGTTTTTGTTTGTAATTGATTTGCCCAGCAAACCTAAATAATAAGCAGGGACTGTGCTTTGTTCAAATATTGTTTTCAACCATAAGACGGTTTGGTAATGGGGGTCCCAGACCATAATACATATATATTCATTGCAACCAACTTTTATAATGTAAGGGAAGAGTTAAACTAGTTGATAATCAACGGTTAATAACTGTTAAGTGCAATCGTTCAAACAAAAAGTGTTTTGTTTTTATTTGCGTTTATTTTTTCCCTCCGCAATATATATTAATTGTTAAAGTCCTTAACCCCATATTATTTGCCGATCTCCTACTTTGTCTTTTAGGACGCAGTATCCTCCCTCCTTGCCGTCCGGGTCCCATGCACAGGTGACCCAAATAAATCCAGTACATTATTAATTCTGGAGAAATTTGACAGTTTAATGAGAAATATTGCCAGTGCGTGAAACATTTACCATCTCCTTGTTATTTCCGTTCATCAGACTGGTCACAATGTATAAAAGAAAATATGGTGCATGAGTTGAGTATTGAAAAGCCAGCCTTTTCAAGGCCACAAGGGCAGCAGTGCTTGAAACTGTATCTCGAGTCTGTACAGCATTTTAAGATTGCTCGGAACTCTATGTCGTCCATTGTACGGGGTGTCCATAAAGTCTCTTTACAATTTCAAAAATTTATTACAAAGGCAAATGAAAAGACAGATAAGTGAAAATTATTACAAAATGAGACGTATATATTTAAGGTTTTTTTGCCTCATTGAATACACCTCTATATGGGCACCATTAGTTGCAGGAAGCACATGAAGACGGTGCTCAATTTCTTGTCATGTTCGCTGTAGCATACCTTCATCAATGGTAGCAATGGTATCAGTGTCCCGTACCTTTGTTCCATACACCATATCTTTAACCTAACCCCATAGAAAGAAGTGGAGGGGAGTGATCTCTGGTGAACGAGGTGGCCAGGGAATTGGGCCACCCCTTCCAATCCACTGGTCTGGAAATGTTTCATTTAGGAACCCACGAACATGCAGTCCCCAATGTGGAGGTGCACCATCCTGCTGGAAAATGATGGTTGGTTGAAGGTCATGTAGTTGTGGTGCCACGTATTCAGTCAAAAGGTCAAGGTAAACCTTTACAGTAATGCCTCGCCGAAGAAAAACGGACCAATGATTCGATTGCACATGATCCCACAGCACACATTCATCCAAAGCAGAGGATCACTGATGCCATTGGCACCATTGATGAGGGTATGCTACAGCCAACATGGCAAGAAATCGAGTACCGTCTTGATGTGCTTCATGCAACTAATGGTGCCCATATTTATTTATTTAATTATTTATAAAGGGTTTTTACCAGGAAGGATACATTGAGATTTCTCTCGTTTTCAAGTATGTCCTGGGTTCAAGAACATTGAGTGGTTACAGAAATACAAAATAGTAAAATGCAAGATATTAACACAAAAACAAATATACAGATTAACAGGAAAATAAATACGTAGGAAATAAAGTCATTATGTTACATGTTTACAGGTGCATTCCGTATTGAGGTATGTTAATAGGGATCTCTTAAGGGACTTTAGACTGGGGGAAGATTTGATGGCGTCTGGGAGGTTATTCCATATTTGCGGTGCTCTGTAGGAAAATGAGGATCGAGCCACTTGCTTTTTGTATTGTGGTATTGCAAGTAAGGTGCTGGTCCTGGATCTGAGGTTATAGGATGAGGGAACTGCTGGGGCAAGTAGCCTATTCAGGTAGGGTGGTAGCTTCCCAGAAAAGCTCTTAACCACCAGGTTGGAAAGGTGAAGGGTGCGTCTAGAGTCCAGTGATGGCCAGTTTAGTTCTTTTAACATGTCACAATGCTGGGTCATGTAGTTACATTGTTGCACAAAGCGTCAGAATGAGTTATACACTGTAGTAAGTTTCTGGAGGTGTGTTTGCGGGGCGGCTGCATACACTACGTCTCCGTATTCAATGGCTGGCATAAGCATTTGTTGTACAATCTGCTTTCTTACCGCGGGGCTCAGGCAGGATTTATTTCTGTACAGGGCACCTAGTTTGGGGTAGAGTTTAGATGAGAGTTTTTCGATGTGGGGGCCAAACGATAGATTTGGGTCTAACCACATACCTAGATATTTGAGAGAAGTGACTGTAGTCAGCGTGTCATTTGATCTTGTCCTGACTCATAGATGGGGTGTTTGCAATTTGTGTAGTTTATGCTCCAAAGAGCATTGTAACAGTTTTGTCAGTATTTAGAAAAAGTTTGTTATCTGCGATCCACTTTTCTACCCCTGTGAATTGTTCTTCCTCCAGCTGCGGGAGATTTGGTTTGCTGGTATAGATTAGTGTCGTCTGCGTACATGTGTACAGTTGAGGCTTTGCAGACATTGGGCAGATCATTTCTGAATATCGTGAATAGAAGGGGGCCAAGTATTGAGCCTTGGGGTGCACCGCATGTGACTGGGAGGGGGAAAGAGGAGCTGTCAGAAATGGATACATATTGCGACCGATCAGATACATATGTTTGAAACCAGGTTAGCGTGCGATCACCAATACCGGAGTTTTTTTAAATTTTTTGTAATAGGATGCCATGATTTACTGTGTCAAAGGCCTTGGCAAAATCAAGGAAGATGGCTCCAGTTAGGTTTCCTTGTTCCATGCCAGCTTGGATTTCATTACAAACTTTTAAAAGGGCAGTTGTAGTTCAATGATATGGACGAAAGCCTGATTGATCTGGGGTTAAATAATTCCGATACTGATAATAATCACATAATTGAGTGTAGACCTATTTTTCCAGAATTTTTGACATTGCAGGGAGCAGTGATATCAGGCGGTAGTTGGATAAGCTGGGATTTGATCAGGTCCAGACTGATTAATGTATTGAGTATTTCATTTTGTGGTTACGGAGAAGTTTAGTGATGACACTGGTCTAAAACTGAATTTCTCTGTGTTACAGGGTCTTTGCACAGTTGGTGGGGCCTGACCTGTGTGCTGCCTTTCTGATTGCATGTCATTTCCTATCTTAGCAATCAGGGTGGTGACGCATCCAACAAAATAATTATTAAAAGCATTTGCTACATCCAGGGGGTGTTGTACAGTTTGATTACTTTGACAGCAGCCGGTTGGGAGTGGGCGGGGGGTTCTTGTATGTTACTAATGATTTTCCAAAAATTTCTAGGGTTTGATATGTTATTGTTTAAATTTTCATTGAAGTATTGGGCTTTAGCCATTTTTGTTTGTTTTGTGCATGCATTCCGACATTTTCGGTATTCACAGTGATCGTTCATGGAACCAGTACTCTTGAAATTTGACCACAGGGAGTCTCTAAACTGGTACATTTGCGTGAGGCCAGCTGTAACCCAGGGGAGGTGGGCCCCTTTTACTCGCACTTTACACAGCGGGGTATGGGTATTCCAGACTTTCAGGAGCTCGGATTGAAAGTATTCAATTGCACAGTCCAGGTCTGGGATTAGGTTTAGTCTGTACCATGGGAGCTGTTTGAGATCATTTAGGAAGGTTTCAAGATTAAATTTCTTGAAAGACCTGGTGATTATTACCTTTGGTGGACATTTTGTGGCCCTTATTTTGCACACACAGTACACTAGGCAGTGATCACTGAAACTGTTAGCGAGAACGCCTGCCTCCTGTATTCGATCAGGACATGATGAGAGAATCCAGTTCAGCAAGGTGTGGTTAGGGCTTTTCATATTAATGTGAGTGGGGGAGGAGATTAATTGTGTTAGCTGCAAAACCTTAAACAGTGAGCAGTGTTTATTGTTTTTAGGATTCAGCCAATCAACATTAAAGTCGCCGAGGACCAGCATATAGAGGTGTATTAAATGAGGCAAAAAAAATTAAATATATACGTCTCATTTTGTAATAATTTTCACTTCTCTGTCTCTTCATTTGCCTTTGTAATACATTTTTGAAATTGTAAAGAGACTTTATGGACACCCTGTATATCCACCGGCTGGCTCGAGTAGGGGTAACATCACTGCTCTGTGTGGGGAGAGCCTGTGGAGACATGATTTTGATTTCAGCAAGAGCATCTCTCCAGTAAGTGTCCTTCGGCAAGACACCTAACGGTACATTTTATTTTTTTTTGAGAAAGGATTTTACCAGGAAGGATACATTGAGATTTCTCTCGTTTTCAAGTATGTCCTGGGTGGCGAGTATGTACCGTTAGGTGTCTTGCCAAGGACACTTACTGGAGAGGTTGCTCGCTGGGATCGAACCCATGACTCCACAGGCTCTCTCCATGCAGAGCAGTGACAATACCTCTACTCCACCCAGCCGGTACTCATACATACTCGCCACCCAGGACATACTTGAAAACGAGAGAAATCTCAATGTATCCTTCCTGGTATAATACTTTCTCAAAAAAAAATATGGTGGGGTTAAATCTGTTGTATTTTTTATTTTTATTTCCTTTTCAATTTATTAAAGCGCCTTCATGTCATTTCCTTCATGGACAGTATACAGGTAGAATGATAAGACAGGCCGCTTTTTACTTGCTTTGACATTGGGGCTTTTTTCTCCCTCCCATGCAGAGCTTTGTGTTTTGGTGGAATTTATCCCTCTCTTGCAGACCCCTGTGCCTTTTACCCCATCCCATGCAAAGTCCTATATTTTTACCCCCTTCCTCATGCAGGCTCTTTTTCTTTTGCTCTCTTCCAGGCAGAGACCCTTGTCTGTTACACCTTGTTTTGCGGAGCCTTGTGCTTTTTACACCCTGTCTTTTGCTCGCTACCATACACGGCTCTGTCTTTTTTTAACTCCCTCATATATAGAGCGAGCCCTGTATATTTTACTCCCCTCTTTGTAAAGCCCAGTGTATTTACACTCATTCTTGCAGAGCTTTCACCTTCTTCTACATGCAGGGCTTCCATGAGAATGCTCGGGGCCCCTTACTAAACCATTGCTCCCCCCCCCCTTTCCATCAGCTGCCCTTTTCAATAAACTCTTCCTCTCCAGTAAGGGGATCAAATGTGTTCCATTATTGGAGAGCTGTGGTCTGCATCTCGCTCTGGTGCAGACTATACTAATGGCTCCCTCAGTGATGAGCCTGAGCGCTGTTACCGACTCCCGATACCTCGGCCCTCCGGGAAATTTTGTGATAACTTGGTGGGCCAGTGGTGGCAACGAGTTTCCTTATGTCTCTGGCACTTGGAAAAACTGCACAGGTTTTGGCATGGCCCCCCTGGAGCCACTGGGCCCCTGAACATATCATGTGCTGCCAGATTTATGCAGTTTTTTTTAATCAGTTTGCGTTTTATTGGAGTTTAGAGGCTATAGAAAATGTACGGTACAACGGCACCTAATTAAAAGGAGTACAATAAATTCTACAAAGGCAAATAAGGTCAAGGTTGGCACCTCACAGCACATCGTATGATAATGAAGAGGGGGGAAACAAATGAAAAAGGGGGGACCCACATAATATCACTTGCAATATACAATAAGTGCTGTCAGATTTAATGTATTAAAAAAACAGTAGTTCCTGGTGGTCCAATGGGACAGCAGGATGCTGCACTCCACTCCTCCAGCAGCTGCAGACCACATAACTACTCTATCGCGGTATGCAGTGATGACGTGTAAGAGAGTCAGTGTGGGTGTAGCTAGAGCAAAAGAGCAGTCACGTGGTCTGCACCGGATGGTGGAGCACATTGCTCTCCCACCGGACCAAAAGTCGGTTTCAAATTTATTTTTTGCCACTCCATTTACCACCAGAGATTTTATGCTCTCCCTGCAAAGAAAGTTAAGCAGAAGAGTGGGCTGGGATTTTATTATTAAAAAAAAAGAAAAAAATACACATATTATTTGAATACTCAACACACAGCCACCCCACACTACACATAACTATCACGCATGCAAACGCACAAATATGATATACAGCTACTACATATTAAAATAAGTTTTATAGTTGTGAAAATCTGTGATATACTATTACAGTCAGGTCCAGAAATATTGGGACATCGACACAATTCTAACATCTTTGGCTCTATACACCACCACAATGGAGTTGGAATGAAACAAACACAATGTGCTTTAACTGCAGACTGTCAGCTTTAATTTGAGGGTATGTACATCCAACTCAGGTGAACGGTGTAGGACTTACAGCAGTTTGCAGATGTGCCTCCCACTTGTTATGGGACCAAAGGTAATGGGACAATTGGCTTCTCAGCTGTTCCATGGCCAGGTGTGTGATATTCCCTCATTACCCCAATTACAATGTGCAGATAAAAGGCCCAGAGTTCATTTCAAGTGTGCTATTTGCATTTGGAATCTGTTGCTGTCAACTCTCAAGATGAGATCCAAAGAGCTGTCACTATCAGTGAAGCAAGCCATCATTAGGCTGAAGAAACAAAACAAACCCATCAGAGAGATAGCAAGAACATTAGGCGTGGCCAAAACAACTGTTTGGAACATTCTCAAAAAGAAGGAACGCACCGGTGAGCTCAGCAACGCCAAAAGACCCGGGAGACCACGGAAAACAACTGTGGTGGATGACCGAAGAATTCTTTCCCTGGTGAAGAAAACACCCTTCACAACAGTTGGCCATATCAAGAACACTCTCCAGGAGGTAGGTGTATGTGTGTCAAAGTCAACAATCAAGAGAAGACTTCACCAGAGTGAATACAGAGGGTTCACCACAAGATGTAAACCATTGGTGAGCCTCAAAAACAGGAAGGCCAGATTAGAGTTTGCCAAACAACACCTAACAAAGCCTTCACAGTTCTGGAACAAGATCCTATGGACAGATGAGACCAAGATCAACTTGTACCAGAGTGATGGGAAGAGAAGAGTATGGAGAAGGAAAGGAACTGCTCATGATCCTAAGCATACCACCTCATCAGTGAAGCATGGTGGTGGTAGTGTCATGGCGTGGGCATGTATGGCTGCCAATGGAACTGGTTCCCTTGTATTTATTGATGATGTGACTGCTGACAAAAGCAGCAGGATGAATTCTGAAGTGTCTCGGGCAATATTATCTGCTCAAATTCAGCCAAATGCTGCAGAACTCATTGGACGGCGCTTCACAGTGCAGATGGACAATGACCCAAAGCATACTGCAAAAGCAACCAAAGAGTTTTTGAAGGGACAGAAGTGGAATGTTATGCAGTGGCCAAGTCAATCACCTGACCTGAATCCCATTGAGCATGCATTTCACTTGCTGAAGACAAAACTGAAGGGAAAATGCCCCAAGAACAAGCAGGAACTGAAGACCATTGCAGTAGAGGCCTGGCAGAGCATCACCAGGGATGAAACCCAGCGTCTGGTAATGTCTATGCGTTTCAGACTTCAGGCTGTGATTGACTGCAAAGGATTTGCAAGCAAGTATTAAGAAGGGAAAGTTTGATTTATGATTATTATTCTGTCCCTTTACCTTTGGTCCCTTTACCTTTGGTCCCTTAACAAGTGGGAGGCACATCTGCAAACTGCTGTAAGTCCTACACCGTTCACCTGAGTTGGATGTACATACCCTCAAATTAAAGCTGACAGTCTGTAGTTAAAGCACATTGTGTTTGTTTCATTCCAACTCCACTGTGGTGGTGTATAGAGCCAAAGATGTTAGAATTGTGTCGATGTCCCACTATTTATGGACCTGACTCTATATGTACACTACTTACATTATTTTACGATATCACACTGTGCGATTTATTGCACGGATTTTGCTGGAATATCGCGCTATGTAGCTTCTCCAAAGCATTTCAATGGAGCTGTTCACATCTTGCCAGGCGACGTCACGCGTCACTGTAGCATGTCGCTGGTACATGACCCTTTTTTTGAGATTTGCATTGGTGGTGTTTTGCAAAATCGCGCAAAACCGCGACATTATCGCTCAATATCGGAAATATGAAAATCGCGCAGAAAAACACGCGATTTTCAAATCGCACAGTGTGAACGGGGCCTAACACTTTGCCGCAGGTTAGTCCCAGACTCGCCTGAAGCATCTTCTTTGGGTTGCCTTTTGCATGTCTTTTGATTGCTGTGGAATTCAAGGAAAACACAAGAACATTAAATTTTTTTTTCCTTTCACCATTAGATTAAAAAAGTGCCAGTTTGCTCGATGGCAGAGTACAACCACCAATAATCCTCTAGAACCACTGTTTTTTCTTCCTATATCCTATCATTAAAGCCGAAAGACCTTTAGATAAAAGACATAATTACTGCATGAAGTTGACACTTTAAGATGAAATGTGCTTATTTTATTTATTCAAACATTTGTCTCTGAATTTGCGTGAATAAACAATGTCAACAAACAGTAATTCCTCTAAACCCTGGCCTTAAACTGCTCTTACTCAATAAAAAGCTCAGAATCAGGACCAATTAACGTCACGGTAATCTTTCCTAGTGATAATGGAGTGAGACGCTCGCAGATTGAGCAGATTATATGGCCTACACTCTCCAATGACACACAAATCCAGCCAGCGGCTGCACTCTCTGCCAGCGCGGCGTCCAGGGCACAGTGAGAACGACATGTTATGCTGTCGAGGTAGATGGGGATCGCTACGTGGCCGTCAACTTAATCCAGGGAAGTTCTTCACATTCCCGAACGAAAATCATTTAGACTACAAAGAATAATCCGAACCACCAGTCACTAATGTAAGTTCCTATTGTTTTTATTTTTATCTCTATTACTATTTCTTGAGGCCTTTGACTGAATACGCATTGACAGATTGCAAGAATACAGCTTTCAGAAAATATTCAGTTCCGTCCACATTGACCAAAACCTACAGGACTGCAAATGTTAAATAAAGACGGCGTTCAACCCCCCCCCCCCCCAAAGACGAACTGGCTAGGAGAATCCAGAGCCGGAACTGGACAGTGTTTTGAAATACAATGCCTGTCCAACAAAAAGTCACACACTCTAATATTTGGATAGCCCTTTGCTT
This sequence comes from Leptobrachium leishanense, assembly GCA_009667805.1. NCBI lineage: Eukaryota > Metazoa > Chordata > Amphibia > Anura > Megophryidae > Leptobrachium > Leptobrachium leishanense. The sequence goes on from CM019069.1 coordinate 46,406,365, forward strand.
TGATTACGGCACGCATTCCCCGCGGCATCGTTTTGATAAGCTCATGTAATGTCACAGCATTTATTTCCATCCAGAGCTCCATTATTTTGTGACCAAGATCTTGTAATGATGATGGGAGAGTCGCAGCGCTGCGTAAAGTCTTCTCCAGCACATTATCCCAAAGATCCTCAATGGGGATAAGGTCTGGACTGTGCGATGGCCAATCCATGTGTGAAAATGATGTCTCATGCTCCCTGAACCACTTTTGCACAATTTGAACCTGATGAATCCTGGCATTGCCATCTTGGAATATGCCCGCTGTGCCATCAGGGAAGAAAAAACTAATTGATGGACAAACCTGCTCATTCAGTGTATTCAGGGAGTCACATGACCTCATTTTTTGCAGCTGAAACATATTAATCACTGCAATAATTATCCAATGGAAGGCTATTGGCTAACTCCGGGGGGGGGGGGGTGACTTTCTTTTTTTTTTTTTTAGGCCAGGCAGTGTAGCTTTGGTCATTACAGGATTAACCTATTGCTCACCTTCCTAGAACAACTAAGTGATGATAACATAGTATCACAGTGGCATGACTTGAAATAAAATGGATTCAAATGCATCACGTTCAGCTTGTTACCACTGTTGAGCATTGAATTATTGATTTTTTTTCTTTCCTGGTTTTTATTATTATCCTTTTTTTTTTCTTGCCGCCTGTCAAATTGCTGTATCTAAAAGGTGTTAAAGTTCTTTTCGGTATTGATCTTTTAAAGGTGACGGCCTAGTGTGACAGACACTTCGATTACATATTCTCGGACTAAAACATGAGCATTTCAGCGTCTGTCAGTCCTGAGCGATAAAGGTTTATGTGGTGTGGTATTAGTAGTTTGCACCTGACTGATATCCACTGTTTGTGTCATATTATAGACATTTACAAGGGGGGGGGGCACGTGGAGACAACAGTATTAATCTCTATGCAGCCACGGCCACGTTTTATAACATTTAATAAGTGTACATGTGCATAGTTCTCCATTTATTCTATGAGAATTAAAAAATGAATCCAGTTTACAATCTAATACAAAAAGCCCCCAAAAAAATTTAAATTTTGTAACAATTTGCAGAGAATTAATCTTCTGAACCATCATATCCCTGTATAGCGTAAATAAAAGCAACAAATTTCCCTGTAGCACAAAACATAAAATGCTGAATTTTTCCATCGGCATCTCCATATTGCTGTCTCAGCCGGACCAGGCACCTGAGGGCAATGTCAGGCGGGTGCACTATGTGACTTGCCTTCCAGCGTCACATAAGAAACCAAACCTCTAATTGTGTTTAGTTTCACACGGTATAATGGTAATAAGCGCAGATGAAATTTTTTTCTTTGTTATTGTTACCGGAATCCACCTGGCTCTTTTGGGGGGAGGCCGGGCCGGCGCGGATATTCCCAGATATTTCCCTGAACTACAGCTCCCATGGTTCTCTGGCCATCTATTACATTCAAAGAATTCTGGGAATTGTAGGCCATTAACGTCTGAGGGGCTGGAGTTTGTCAACTCTGGCCTAGGCTAGACGTTCTAGTAATTCTTTGTAAGTCCCTTCTGGAATAGCCAGCAATGGCATTCATCCTTTATGAGAAAGCGTGTTATTAATGCACATGACTTGGCTTCCACTTTTAGGTTTGTACTACCACATGTCCTCCGCTATGGACAATGAGAGTCTGGGTTTCTGGACTAGTTCTAAAATAATTTTCAAAATATACAGGGCCGGCCCAAGACATTGTGCTGCCTGGAGCGAAGGATGAAATGCTGACCCCCCCAAAAAAAAAAACACGCAGCGTGTATGAGCGTATCACAGTGCGCCACATCAATAAAATTTAAACACTCATACACACCGTACATTAGAATTTTCTTGCTGTGGAGCTCTGTGATACAGTAATGTGAGGTGTATATAACTGAGCCCAGCGTCACATACCCAGCAGTGCCCAGCATCACATGCCCGGCGTCACCCAGCAGTGCCCAGCGTCACATACCCAGCATATTTGCCCCCAGACTCACACATGGATATATTTGCCCCCAGGCTCACTCATGTATATATTTGCCCCAGGCTCACTCATGTATATATTTGCCCCAGGCTCACACATTGATATATTTGCCCCCAGACTCACACATGGATAGATTTTCCCCAGACTCACACATGGATATATTTGCCCCCAGGCTCACCTCTGCCAGGCCCCTCTGACAGGCAGATCCTGCGGCCGCCGCGTTTCTTCCTTCAACGAGCGGCAGCCTCATGAGTATCTGCCGCTCGCCTGGGATCCAGCCTGCTGCGATCTCGCGAGATCACGTGATCTCGATTGCAGCAGGCTGGAGGATGGATCTCGGGCCTGCGGCAGATACTCATGCGGCTGCCGCTCGTTGAAGGAACGAATGTGGCTGCCGCACGATCTGCCGCCGCCGCATAAAAAAATAGTGCAGAGCGCAGCAGCGGTGCTGGGGGCTGAAATTTACCACCCCCAAATTTCTGCTGCCTGGCGCCGCTGCTCCGCTCTGCACCATTGTCGGGTTGGCCCTGAAAATCTAGAAAGAAAGTGTAAGAAACTTGAAAAGTTTCATAAGCAGTCAGACATTCTTTAAAAAATTATTTTTGGGGAAATAAATTACAATTTTTTTTTTTTTTTACTTGTGTATTTTTTCAGGAAGTCTTTATTTGGCTTGTTCCCCTATAATCCGAACATGATTGGACTTGAGTCGCTCTCTGACCCGTCTGACACCTGGGAAATTGTCGATACCATAGGTAAAGGGACTTACGGAAAGGTTTACAAAGTCAACAACAAGAAAGATGGCAGCCTCGCGGCCGTGAAGATCTTGGACCCGATCAGTGTAAGTTGACCATAAAGCAATTTTATTCCAACTGCTGACTCCACATGATGTCAACCATGATCTCCTGCAAGGCTTAGCCTCCTATTTCGTTATTAGCCTGAAATTAACCCACGGTTGCCTAACAGCTAACACTGTCGTATTGTTATCAGTTGAATTGTCTGTATTGGCAGAATTTTCGGCAATATATTGATATCATTATTGTATTTATTTTTTTATTTTGCACTTCTGCTTTATCTTATTTTTTTTACTGATCAGAAGAATTTAGCTCAAATAAAATCTCCAGTGTAGATGACCTTTTTGTCGATTTCTGATTTGTGTACATGTGTAATATACAGTATGTAAAACAGCTTGACTGTAATACTAAAAGTGTTTAAAAGGCAGAAAAGGTCAGCTCCTCCTACCCCGAAAATGATACTACTGGTACCTAGAGATTATTATACTGATTTAAAAGTTCCTCCAAGGAGTCTGAATGTCTAGAGACTGCCTGGAAACAAAATGGGAATTATATAAGTTTAAAATAATTGCCGTCGTTCATTACAATGCTATTGTTAATGTGCATAAACCAGTGACGCGCAGTGAGGTCAGCAGCTGGTGAGGCACTGGCTAATATCAGAGCCAGATATACACAGGGTTACGCAGTCGCAATTTACGCATTTGATTATCGTTATATAGGAGAATAGAGTTTCACGATTTATACTCGGGTTTACCAATTAAAATACCAATAGAGGGCGCTATTACACTCTTACTTTAAAGTAAAGTTGCACTTACAATACTGACCAATAGAGGGTGATATTACACTCTTACTTTAAAGTAAAGTTGCACTTACAATACTGACCAATAGAGGGTGCTATTACACGCTTACTTTAAAGTAAAGTTGCACTTACAATACTGACCAATAGAGGGTGCTATTACACTCTTACTTTAAAGTAAAGTTGCACTTACAATACTGACCAATAGAGGGTGCTATTTGCGCCCCCCTATTGGTCACTATTGTAAATACATATTCTGTGTAGGCAGGGCTTTTCAGCAACTATGCAGAGACGGAGAGCCAGCTAGCTAGCTTGCTTTTTTTAGGGTAAAAAAGGGTTTAAGGATTATATCTGGTGACAGGTCAATAGAATAGTCAGCTCACTAAGTTTTCACTGTAGTTCATTCCCAATGTCTGTGGAACTTGACTCACTGTTCTTTGGGGGGGGGGAATGAACTGTGGGGGTTAATGACTGATATATAGGGCATAGTGATTAAATTATTATTATTGGGAGATCATTTCTGAAATGCGGGCTGTGCATACTACTGAGGTCCCCACCTCCAACCCACAGTATGTATGCGTTTATCGCATGAACATGCGCTCAGCACACTCTGGAGGGGGTTTGTCACTGTCACACAAGTCATGCTGCTGTGATCTGCCTGCCCACCCCCCCCCCCACGATTGACGAGGACAGTCACATGACTGTCCTGTGTCAATCAAACCATGGGGAGCACGGCCTCCCATGGTGGGCTTTTTTTAAAAAAAAAATTGCTTGAGACAATGGAGCTTTCCCATTGGCTCAAGGTTTCATTTGCTGTCATTGCCTGGAGGCAATGACGAGCGTGCCTGCCATCAGCTTGTGCTCCGCAATTAGTGTAGCGTTGAGCTGCGAAAAATTGCGTAGCCTAGGCTGGCTCAGTGCTGCCCCTGCTGTCTGTGTAGTGAATCACACACACACACAGCAGCCGGTGTTCTGCCAATTGAGCGAACTTGCAATAATGTCGAACCGCATCACTTCCGGTGCACCTACGTCACCAAAAGTGAGGCGGATCAGCTGGATACAGCATCCGGAATGGCAGTGAAACCTCTGATCAGCTGCAGATAGGAAGGAATTCCTTCCTCATACACCAATTCAGGGCCCGCCCACTGCAGTCACGTGATGCAACCCTGCTGTGTAACTCACGCATCCAACCCTGCACTCTGTATAACACACGACCCCCCTCCCACGGCTGTGTATAGCGCACAAGCCTACCGACTGTGAGCCGCACACCCTGAATATATAGAGGAATCTTGAAATAGCCAGTGTGTATTTAGAGATTCCTCTATATATTCAGGGTGTGCGGGTGACAGTCAGTAGGCTTGTGCGCTATACAGAGCCGTGGGAGGCTGTTGTGTGTTATATGAGGAAGTAATTCCTTCCTATCTGCAGCTGATCAGAGGGTTCACTGCCATTCCAGATGCTGTATCCAGCTGATCCACCTCACTTTTGGTGACGTAGGTGCACCGGAAGTGATGCGGTTCGCCATTATGGCAAGTTCGCTCGATTGGTAGACCACCGTCAAACTGTGAAAGTGAAAGTGCAGGAGAAAAAAAAAGCAGACATAGAGAAGAAGCCAGCACAGCGAGGGAGCGAGGAGCAGGTGAGTATGAGAACTTGTTTCAATAAATAACCATTTATTTACAGTTTAAATATACACACACACATCACATGTCATTACAACACAATGAGCACATTCATTGACTGGAATGGCAGGGGAGGCTCTGCCTCCCCTGCCACCCCTGACTGCACGTCCCTGGCATAAACTATATCAGACTAATTTCCCCATTCTTTGTAAGGATCTTCCAAATTGTTTCTTCATTGAAAATAAGAAAAATTTATTTGCTCCATAGTTGGCAAGCCAACTGTACGCTCACTTCCATTTAGCTGAAGCAAACACACACATCCTTACATCTCACTCAGCTATGTGCATACTTAACACATCTCAGTCTACCACATGACCCCTCCCACCTTGCCCATCCAAACACACACTCGTTCCCATTTCACTCACCCAAACACGCTTATTATTATTTATTTTTTTGAGTAAGGATTTTACCAGGAAGGATACATTGAGATTTCTCTAGTTTTCAAGTATGTCCTGGGTGGCGAGTATGTACCGTTAGGTGCTTTGCCCAAGCACACTTACTGGAGAGGTACTCCTGTGTCTCCATGGTTACAGAGCAGTGATGTTGCCTCTACTCCACCCGGCTGGTTATTCCCATCTCCCTCATTCAAACACACACTCCTTTCCATCTCACTCATCCAAACACACTCTCATTCCCATCTTACTCATCCAAACACACGCTCCTTTCCATCTCACTCATCCAAACACACGGTCATTCCCATCTCACTCATCCAAACACACGCTCCTTTCCATCACACTCATCCAAACACACGGTCATTCCCATCTCACTCATCCAAACACACACTCCTTTCCAACACACTCATCCAAACACACGCTCATTCCTATCTCACTCATCTAAACACACGCTCATTCCCATCTCACTCATCCAAACGCACGCTCATTCCCATCTCCCTCATCCAAACACACACTCCTTTCCATCTCACTCAACCAAACACACGCTCATTCCCATCTCATTCATCCAAACACACGCTCATTCCCATCTCATTCATCCAAACACACGCTCATTCCCATCTCATTCATCCAAACACACGTTCATTCCCATCTCATTCATCCAAACACACGCTCATTCCCATCTCACTCATCCAAACACACGCTCATTCCCATCTCACTCATCCAAACACACGCTCATTCCCGTCTCACTCCTCCAAACACACGCTCAGTTCCGTCTCACTCATCCAAACACACACTCATTTCCATCTTGCTCATCCAAACACACGATCATTTCCATCTCACTTATCCAAACACACGCTCATTCCCATCTCGCTCATTCCCATTTTACTCATCCAAACACACGCTCATTCCCATCTCGCTCATTCCCATTTTACTCATCCAAACACACGTTTATTCCCATCTCACTCATCCAAACACACGCTTATTCCCATCTCACTCATCCAAACACACCCTCATTCCCGTCTTTCTTGTCCAAAACACGCTCATTCTGATTTCACTCGGCTTAACCTGAGAAAGGCTGATGACCAGCCGAAATGTTGCAGTTTCCTAAATACAGCAGTGCCTTTAAATGCCTGTTTAGCATGCCCGGACCCTCTCCTGTTGTGTGATGTAACCCTATACTCCTAGTTCACTCAGCCAACCAACCACAAACTTCTGTTTCATTCTACCAAAAGCACACACTCCCATCTCAGACAAATAAGCAATTCCAGGGGAATTTTACTGTGTGGCAAGATCATTAGTGCCAGTGGTTTGGGAATAGTGGGGCCATAGAAGCGGCTTCAATCATGTGTGAGTAGATGAGCAGAGGGATGAGTTGCATCAGTGATGTGTTGCGCTAATCTGAAGAAATGGGTTTTGAGGGATTTCTTGAAGGATTGAAGATTAGGGGAGAGTTTGATAGGGCAAGGCAAGTCATTCCACAGGACCGAGGCTGCCCTTGAGAAGTCTTGGAGGCGAGAGTTGGCCATGCAGGTGTAGACAGATAACAGGAGGAGATCGCCCTCATAATATATACCAACTAATATATATCAAATAATACATTAAAGAGCAGATGAAAGTGTTTGCAACCTGGCTATTTCTCAGTATTAACTTTCATGTATATAATGTTAAATTATAATGCTAATTAATGGATTGTGCATGAATTTGAGTTTATACCTAATGATGAAATTAGCACATATGTTTTTCTGATATCATTGCATTAACTATTTATGGTTTTGAGGCCTAGACCACCATCACGAGGTGATATACTTTGCCATAAAACCGCACATCAACATGGCAATACAGCAATATTTCCTGTTCTTTTCGCACCAGTGTATCCAGAGAATGTTTCATGACACCCTGAGATCGATAGTCCTTTTTATAACATACACACGAAGATCAATAGTTTCCAGGATACTATTTCAACTCGCGCCGTCCCCTCCAGAAACATGATTTCACGTTTGTTTTATTGTTGGGTGATTTTGCAGCCTGGGCCTGCTTTTATATAGTAAGAATACGTAGAGCGATTCTCATGCAAATAAAAGATAAACATGCTGTATATATATCTCAGTCACACACAAAGTATACTTTTTATTATTATTATTAATCTCATGCGCCCAACTTGCCATCATTAATTTAGGGTAAGATTGTTAATGTGCCCCTCCGTACATTATAATTTGCTCGGTTTGCTCTCCCCCCTCGTCACATACGGTCGACTGGGAATAACAGACACAGATACAAATTGTAGCGACTCAGTAATTCAATTTTATGTTGCGTAGCTTCGTCTTTATGCTCAAATAATGGGAGGAGAAACAAGTGGTGAGGCGCAACTGACCAATCACAAAAAGACAAGTATTTTGGCAATACATTATTTGAGGAATTGATGAGAATATTAGGTGTTTTTTCCATCATGCGAAAAAACATTTGTTGTACATTAGCGTCCGGGATCAAGGTGCTCCGGTCAATCAGGTCAGAAACAGTGGTTTTGTTGAATTTGCTTGTGGATTTATATTTTACACACAAATCACAAAATTTCAAAGAAGCTTAACTAAAATATAGTATTTTTAAAGGTAAATAAGCATGTAAAATAATATACAAATACACAATAAATTAATAATTTCCCTTTAACATCCACATTATGCCGGTATTCAGTCACTTCATCCATTCTTTACTCATACCTCTGATACACGTGATGATTCCTCTAAAGCTATTTTTATTTGTTGAAATATTTATTTCTTGGCTTTCCATTGCGGGAACAAATTCACAAACCTTGGCTGCAAGGCCAACAATATAAATGGTCTTTATTTAACCCCTTACATGCGGAGGACGTGCTCAGCACTTCCTGCCGCATGTACACTTTCCTGCGGAGGACCAGTGCATGGCCTTTCCAATGATACCAAACATGACCATGTAAAATGTAAAAAAAAAAATATATATATATTATTTTTTTGTTTTATTAATGCAGCAATATGGTTCCCATTTCAATAATAATGTGAACAATGATGCTGCACTAAGGGTTTTTTCTATGGGGGGGCATTTGGTAAAAATCACGCAATTTCCCCCCAAAAAAATGTAACGAGTCCCCATTTCTAAATTTTTTTTAACAAGTGCCACCCATAGAAAATATAACTGCAAAGGGTTGCATGGTAAAATGTGAAAAAAAAAACACTTTACACACTGTAGATGATTGAAAATTCTAATTTTATTTAATTTTTTGTTATAATATTCAGGCAGGACATGCCATATACATATAAAAATTATAAATTATGAATCTGACGGAGAGAACAATATATAATTTGTTTGGGTTGTATAATAAAATGTGACTTCAAATCGCATTCAAAAATGATGAGTGAAACCGGTAAAATTGAACTCAGCACACAGGGGTGAAATGGTTCAGCAGAGAAAGGGTTAAAGAAATAAAATATGTAGTGGAAGGTTTGCTTTTTATGATAATTTAGAATTTGTTACTATCAATTTGTAGCATTCCTTTAGGCTCTGATTTTCTTTTGTGGGAGAGGGGGCATTGTTTTTTTAGCGTAAACGCAGTGGTAATTGCTTTAATTACGCAAAGATTTATAGTAATTCTAATAGTGGACACTCTGACCAAGGATCTATAAAGGAAGCCGCTGCACATCAGTGATTAGCATCGTATGAATAGAAATCGCTGTAATTGATGAGTGATTATGTACCATGGGGATTCTCGCATTCTACTACTTTTTGAATGATCTCGGTGTGACAACATTAAGCTCCATTTTTCCAAAATTTCCTGTAATGTGATAATCCCTTCAATTCTAAATAAAACCCATATCCTCTATTATAATAAATGATTGGTTGTTAAAACATCTGCATCTTCAAAAGTCAATCCTCCTGGGGGAAAGAATGGATTATCTGATGAATTTGACAACAGCAGCCGGCTTTTATAGATTATTGGATTGATGATTGTTTGTTACAAATGATCGCTTGGTGTTCCTCACCGTGTCCATTCCAGATTGTAAATTTATTTGTCCTTGTTACAGTGGACAGCAAAAGTCTACACACCCCCTGTTACAATGTCAGATTTCCATAGGCGTGCACAGCCTATTGCGTTAGGGTGTGCACCCAAAAGTTCAAACACACACATATATTATATATTCACGCACCCTTATGAAAACATACAGACACACACTCACGCATTCAGCCAAAATATATCATTACTATAGGGGTCATTCACAGAGCGTTGAAATGTCGCCGACTGTTGTTCCACTTCGGGGAATCAAATTGCCCCACCCTGCGGTGAATTCACCATTCACCGCAGGGCCCCCAAAGTGCAGGGAATCAGCCACTCACAACAGGAACCAGGACGCCACGATTGGACGGAGGTGACTGCAAGAGGACAGCGAGGGAAAGCAGGGACAGGTATGTAACAGCCCAGGTGTGGCTCGGGGTTACTGCTTTCAGCATTGAAATTTAACCGCGAGCCACACGCGGGAAAACCACCAGGGGGCTGATTAAATGCATCGATTTCGACGTATAAAAATTTCAAAATCGGACCAGGGAGGTTGAGGTCTTGTTGCCAAGCACCAATATTTAGTCTCCTACCTGTATCTCACGATGCTTTATTCACTATTCTTACTTTGTGCAGTGCAGGCAGAAGATATAGCAGCGATTCTAGGAGCAATACCAGCCTTTTGGATGAAGGGCAAGGGGGCAACACCGGGCTGAGACAAGGACACTGGTGCCAAATTTTGCACACAGCAACCTGTTTAAAGACAAATACATGCATTTACACACACAGCCATACGTTCACATAACTATATATCCCCTACACCCCGGGGGTATGTAGCATTAAAACTCCCAGTAGTGTGTGGTATGTGTGTGAGCATAGCCGAGAATCCACAGCAATAAAAACACACAGTAATGTATGTATGAGTGTGTCACAGAGCTCCGCAACAATAAAACTCACAGTAATGTTTGCTGTGTATGGGCATATCAGAATCCACAGCAATAAAACTCAGAGTAGTGTGCAATGTGTATGAGCATATCATAGAAACCACAGCAATTAAACTCAGCAATGTGCAGTGTGTATGAGCGTATCACACATTCCACAGCTATAAAACCTCCAGCAAAGTGCTGTGTGTATGAGCGTATCACAAAAGCCACAGCAATAAAACTCCCCAGTAATGTGCTGTGTATAAGCGTATCACAAAATCCACAGCAATAAACCCCCAGTAATGTGCTCTGTGTATGAGCGTATCACAAAATCCACAACAATAAAACCCCCTGTAATGTGCTCTGTGTATGAGCGTATCACAAAATCCACAGCAATAAAACCCCCAGTAATGTGCTGTGTGTATCAGCGTATCACAAAATCCACAGCAATAAAACCCTCCAGTAATGTGCTCTGTATGAGCGTATCACAAAATCCACAGCAATAAAACCCCCAGTAATGTGCTGTGTGTATCAGCGTATCACAAAATCCACAGCAATAAAACCCCGAGTAATGTGCTGTGTGTATGAGCGTATCACAAAATCCACAGTAATAACCCCCCCCCCCCGTGATGTGCTGTGTCTATCAGCATATCACAAAATCCACAGCAATACCCCCCCCCCCGTAATATGCCGCGCGTATAATATATAAAGGTTGCCCCTTCTTCTGCTTACCTTTTTTTTTTTTTTTCCATTGCAGGAAGGGGGTTGAATTTTGGTCAAGGAGGGGGAATCCGGCTGGCCACATCCCATGGATAGCCACCGGGACCTCTCACCCCCGAAGGCCTGGAGGCAGCCTCCGCTTCCCTGGTGATCCGGTGGCTGTGGGGTGCTGCACCACGATCTGTGCTTACAGACCACAGAGCACGTCCTACAGCAAGTGACTGGACTCAAGCTGAGCGCCGATCGCAGGTGACCTGTCACCTGACCGCCGGCGCTCTGACACAGTCAGTAAGTGCCGGCAGTCAGATGACAGGTCATCAGCAATCGCCGGCGCTCAGTTTGTGGCCAGACACTCGCTGTGGGATGTGCACTGTGGTCTGTAAACACAGATCGCGGTGCAGCACCCACATCCAGCGGACCACCAGGGAAGCGGAGGCTGCCGCCAGGCCTGCGGAAGTGAAGGGTCCCCCGTCCCGGCAGCTATCCGTTGGATGCGGCCAGCTGGGACCCAGAGTGTACTGCGGGCCTGCGGGGTGTGCCGGGGGCCGGCATTAGGGTGTGTCCAGGCACACCCCGTGCGCACGCCTATGCAGGTTTCTATGATGTAAAAAAAATTAAGCAAAGATAAATCATTTCAGAACTTCTTCCACCTTTTTATCTTTTTATTTTTTAGAACACCTTTTTTGTATATTTTAGCAAACATTTTTGTTTCTCAATTTTTTATTTTAAAAGGCGCTTTGTTTTTATTCTTAGCCTTTTTATTATTTAGACACATTTTAATACATTTTTATTGGTTTAAACACCTATTAAGAGAATGGGAGAGTTCCATAGTTTTTTTTTTAATTTGCAGTTCAGTGGGTTTTGCTAAGGTCAGTTTGCCGGTCTTCGGTAGCGTTCATCAACTTTTTAATGATGCTTCGGTGATTCCATCTTCAGCTGGGGTCAGACGAGCATCCTTAAAGAGTGGAAGGAACGTCCGTGAGATTGGACTGTCGTAGAAATTAATCTATCAATTCCCTAATGTAGTTTGATCCGCTGCACTTACAAGCAGCTCTCTGCTATCCCTGCCATACTTACCTGAACGTTCCCAGCAAGGAGACCCAGAGACTCTGCTGTGGTCTTCTGTATCCTCACCCAGAAAAAGTCGCACACACACACGCTGTTTCTAGCTGGAGTTCATCTGACCAAGTGTAGCTGTGTGCCCGTGGTCAGCTTAATTTAATACACAATAGCACAACGACCAGTGGCCAACTGGCTGTACAACAGAAAACCAGTTTGCCCAGTAATTACATTTACATATCAAAAGGACAGGGGAGTGGACTAGAATGACCGACCGGCCACCTGTACATGACTCATCCCTGAGTCATCTCCATGGTCCCCGTCAGCCATGTTTGTCCGACCATCCCCCATCACTGTCAGTATGGACCCCATTCAGATACTGCTCAGAGTGATCAGCATCTAGTGAAGATCAGTCTACTTGTTCTTATGGATTTGTGACATATATTTGCGGAGACATTCAGTTATTGTCTGTACACGGTACGAGTGTACAGATAAGGCTTAAATGTCTTAAAAGCAGGTATGTATCCAGAAAGGGATAGCGTAGCAGCAACAGAGATATAATACGTATCTCTCGTTATGCAGACTTCACTTCTCCAATGTGCATAGACATTGGGAGGTAAAGAGCCCAGCGCATTGCACTTAGTACTCACAAACCGCCAAACGCCTACACACACTGAGAACACGTCTCTAAACACAAGAGAAGGTTTTCATACTGACGGTTTTGCCGCTGGTTCTGATTAACCCAAAATACACTCTGCTAGAGCGATTCTCAGTTTAATCCAAACACAGGGAGACAGATGACAATTTATAAAACACACACATCCTAGAATATAATGTCCACATAATAAAATTTCCACAACAGTCCCTTCTCTTTGTCATTTGCTCCCCAGTGTCCCTCGATGAATCTCGATCTTCCTTGGAAAGAAACAGTTCCTCTTGTAAAGTTCTGAATGCAAAAAGCCAAACAGATGATGGAAAACAACAGACAGTCCATCTTGACACGCCGAATCTTAAAGCAAGTGTTAAAACAAAATTTGACACGTGGATCATAAAGCAAATCTAAAACCAAATCTTGACACACCGATTTTTTTTGGCAAATCTTAAAACAAATCTTGACACGTAGAACTTGACACGTAGAATCTGCTTTAGCGGAGGTGACTCAGAGGGAGGACATGAGGTGGTGGGTTACGTCGAGCGTTGGTCGGTCTGAAATCCTCTGTATCCGGTCCATGGGTTGGTCTTCAGGGCGTCTCGTCTGTTCGGGCTTCGGTAACTCGGTCGATTAGACATCAGGAACATCTCACTCCAGCATATAGAAGGAATAGAGACAGAAACACCATAAGTATTTATACTCCCATTACCTTTAGCCAGGATCCAATGGAAAACAAGAAATCCCCGAAGCTTCCCAAAGCTTTAAAAAAAGATTCCAACCCTCACTAGCTATAGCTCCGCCTCTGCCCTGCTCCCATCAGTGTTCACCTGACCCTTGTAAACCCCCCCCTTTGGACGCTCTACTGTCATTGTTTCTTGGTGATCTCCCTCACTACAACACCGCACAAGAATTTAAACAAGCGAACGGCAGGAGCCAGAGTTACTATTACAAATGTCTCCTTGTGGCCCTTGCTAGTCTTAGGTACATTTCCCTCGCTAAAAACTAAACTAAACAAATAAAGAAAATGATACTCTTCACTCTTTGACGTAGTTGAGAAACTTCTTGCAGTGACCGGCGTGGATCCAGTTGTCTCGTCCCTCGAACTTCAGGGAGGTTGGCATCGTCTGCAGCACCTGGAATGGCCCACGATATCTCGCCTCTAGTCCCGTCCTCGGATTTTTCTTTAGCATGATCCAATCACCTGGTTGACTAGAATGTACACTGGTTATTGAGTTTGGGTCTGGGAGAGACTCCAGGACTCGGTGGACTTTTTGTAGCTCATCAAGGAAAAGTAATCATGATGGTCCTCAAAAGTGTTTCCCTACTAGGTTGGAAAATTGATTAGAGGTTGAGAGGTTAGAATGGTTAGTAAAAGTTGGAAAGTTTACGTTTTTCACACCATTATCATGGTCATCTCCATGGTCCCCATCACTGTCAGTATGGACCCCATTCAGATACTGCTCAGAGTGATCAGCATCTAGTGAAGATCAGTCTACTTGTTCTTATGGATTTGTGACATATATCTGCGGAGACATTCAGTTATTGTCTGTACACGGTACGAGTGTACAGACAAGGCTTAAATGTCTTAAAAGCAGGTATGTATCCAGAAAGGGATAGCGTAGCCGCAACAGAGATATAATACGTATCTCTCGTTATGCAGACTTCACTTCTCCAATGTGCATAGACATTGGGAGGTAAGGAGCCCAGCGCATTGCACTTAGTACTCACAAACCGCCAAACGCCTACACACACTGAGAACACGTCTCTAAACACAAGAGAAGGTTTTCATACTGACGGTTTTGCCGCTGGTTCTGATTAACCCAAAATACACTCTGCTAGAGCGATTCTCAGTTTAATCCAAACACAGGGAGACAGATGACAATTTATAAAACACACACATCCTAGAAAATAATGTCCACATAATAAAATTTCCACAACAGTCCCTTCTCTTTGTCATTTGCTCCCCAGTGTCCCTCGATGAATCTCGATCTTCCTTGGAAAGAAACAGTTCCTCTTGTAAAGTTCTGAATGCAAAAAGCCAAACAGATGATGGAAAACAACAGACAGTCCATCTTGACACGCCGAATCTTAAAGCAAGTGTTAAAACAAAATTTGACACATGGATCATAAAGCAAATCTAAAACCAAATCTTGACACACCGATTTTTTTGGGCAAATCTTAAAACAAATCTTGACACGTAGAACTTGACACGTAGAATCTGCTTTAGCGGAGGTGACTCAGAGGGAGGACATGAGGTGGTGGGTTACGTCGAGCGTTGGTCGGTCTGAAATCCTCTGTATCCGGTCCATGGGTTGGTCTTCAGGGCGTCTCGTCTGTTCGGGCTTCGGTAACTCGGTCGATTAGACATCAGGAACATCTCACTCCAGCATATAGAAGGAATAGAAACAGAAACACCATAAGTATTTATTCTCCCATTACCTTTAGCCAGGATCCAATGGAAAACAAGAAATCCCCGAAGCTTCCCAAAGCTTTAAAAAAAGATTCCAACCCTCACTAGCTATAGCTCCGCCTCTGCCCTGCTCCCATCAGTGTTCACCTGACCCTTGTAAACCCCCCCCCCCTTTGGACGCTCTACTGTCATTGTTTCTTGGTGATCTCCCTCACTACAACACCGCACAAGAATTTAAACAAGCGAACGGCAGGAGCCAGAGTTACTATTACAAATGTCTCGTTGTGGGCCTTGCTAGTCTTAGGTACATTTCCCTCGCTAAAAACTAAACTAAACAAATAAAGAAAATGATACTCTTCACTCTTTGACGTAGTTGAGAAACTTCTTGCAGTGACTGGCGTGGATCCAGTTGTCTCGTCCCTCGAACTTCAGGGAGGTTGGCGTCGTCTGCAGCACCTGGAATGGCCCACGATATCTCGCCTCTAGTCCCGTCCTCGGATTTTTCTTTAGCATGATCCAATCACCTGGTTGACTAGAATGTACACTGGTTATTGAGTTTGGGTCTGGGAGAGACTCCAGGACTCGGTGGACTTTTTGTAGCTCATCAAGGAAAAGTAATCATGATGGTCCTCAAAAGTGTTTCCCTACTAGGTTGGAAAATTGATTAGAGGTTGAGAGGTTAGAATGGTTTGTAAAAGTTGGAAAGTTTACGTTTTTCACACCTTTATCATGGTCATCTCCATGGTCCCCATCACTGTCAGTATGGACCCCATTCAGATACTGCTCAGAGTGATCAGCATCTAGTGAAGATCAGTCTACTTGTTCTTATGGATTTGTGACATATATCTGCGGAGACATTCAGTTATTGTCTGTACACGGTACGAGTGTACAGACAAGGCTTAAATGTCTTAAAAGCAGGTATGTATCCAGAAAGGGATAGCGTAGCCGCAACAGAGATATAATACGTATCTCTCGTTATGCAGACTTCACTTCTCCAATGTGCATAGACATTGGGAGGTAAGGAGCCCAGCGCATTGCACTTAGTACTCACAAACCGCCAAACGCCTACACACACTGAGAACACGTCTCTAAACCCAAGAGAAGGTTTTCATACTGACGGTTTTGCCACTGGTTCTGATTAACCCAAAATACACTCTGCTAGAGCGATTCTCAGTTTAATCCAAGCACAGGGAGACAGATGACAATTTATAAAACACACACATCCTAGAATATAATGTCCACATAATAAAATTTCCACAACAGGACGTTCCTTCCACTCAACGCCCATCTGGCCACCTCGCTGAGCGCAGTTAGTGCGCTCAGCGCGGCAAAGCTCAATCCTCCTATGGAGAATCACACTTTGCAGCTCCGTCAGCGCGCGTCCTAGCGCTTTGACGGAGAGTGGTGCTGCATCGATGCAGCACGGCCACTGTTGCGCACGCAATTTGTGCGCGCACAACAGCGTATGGCTGGCCCCGTCACAGCGTCACAATGCTGCGACGGATGCCAGAAGGCTCGTCAGTACGGGCACATATAGTGCGCTCATCTGACCCCAGCCTTCACCACACTATGGTGATCCTACGATGAATGGTGAATTCACCATAGTTTCGGCGAAATGGAATCACCGAAGTGAAAAGCAACGAAATGTTGATGAAATTTGAATGCTTTGTGATTAATCCCTAGAATCTTTAGTAAGCAGATTTAAGAGAATTTTCAGTTGTTCATGGAACCAAACGGAAACCGAAAGAATGCAACTAGGCGTCTGTGTTCACGTTGTACAAAGTTGACCTAGTGCTGTGTGCATAGCTGCTCTGCATGGAAATTAAAGTACCTGGCTCAATAGTGAGGCTGACATAACTGAATTTATTCTAGGAATTCAAGATTCAAGTTAGGCTAGGGTCAAACGAACGCATTATTCCCAGCAACCGTCAAAAAGTGCGTCCGAACGCATTGACGTATTTTTTTCACGGAATGCACGAAAACGGTCATACGATGCACATTTTTGTGCATAATTTTTTACGGATCGTCAGTAAAACACTTTTTGCGGCTGGATGTTATGTA
Source organism: Leptobrachium leishanense (assembly GCA_009667805.1). Taxonomy (NCBI): domain Eukaryota; kingdom Metazoa; phylum Chordata; class Amphibia; order Anura; family Megophryidae; genus Leptobrachium; species Leptobrachium leishanense. The sequence goes on from CM019069.1 coordinate 46,423,890, forward strand.
GGCTGGACATTAGCAGCGTCTGACGTCTCCTAATCACGCACACACGCCGCTATGCCGCCGCAGCGCACTCTGTACGTCAGTACTAGCGGTTCTGCGTTCTCGAAAAAATGCATTCATTTTCCACTTGCGTTGCGCGGCCAGACTTTCGTGCGACCGTACTTCGTATATTGGCCGTCATTTGCTGCTACTGTGGCCGTGATTAAGTGCGCCTAAACGCACGTTTAAAATGCGTTAGTCTGACCCCAGCCTATGGCATTGTTTTGTCTGACAAAATGATCACATATTTCTCTATAAACCATTATTGTTTTTGCTATTATGTGCTCAGAACATCATTCCCAAGTAACATTATAGTGTGGAAACCTTGTAAAAGATTAATATATGCTCCCCATATGGTACAACGATATACCACATTCACGTTTTCTGCTGCATTTGAATTTTTGATGCTATAAAAAGCAATATACTTAAAAAGTAATTTCCATGTGTTCTTTTGAATTGAAAAATCAACAAATTAATTTCAAATCATACCACTGTTCCGCATCATTACACCTCTTTAATGCCAGGGCAACAACCAATTACTTGAAAAATAATTACTTCTGTTCAACTTTAAAAAATATAATTTTTTTTGTTTACAGTGGGGGCTACATTACAATCCCCACGTTAAAACGGGGGCGGTAGGGAGAAAAAACTGCACCCGCAGTTGTCCCCCTACTGCCCCCCTGTTTTACCGGGGGATTATAATTCAGGTGCAAAAAGTGCTGCTTGCATTTGTAGCGGGCGCTACGCCCCGGGATGCTCGCGGCAGTTCTGAGCGCAGCCGTGAGCATCCACTCGATGGAGTCCATAGGACTCCATTGAGCCAGACGCCGGCGGTCACATGACCTGCTGGATCTCACCTTGCGAGATCCGGCCGGTCAGCGTAGTGATACACAGGGGGAGACTGAGGAACTTTTCCCCCCAATCTCTCCCTGCTCCCGCCCGACAGAGGAAGCGGACGGAGCCGCGGTCCTTGCCGCAGGACCAGGAGGTGAGTATAGGATTGTTTTTTTTATTTTTTTGGATGGTGTTAACGGATTCTGCAGAAGCGGAATCCGTTAACACCAAGTCCTGGCTGTGGTTAACTTTCCGCTAACCAGAGCCGGACGTTAAACAGCGTTAGGACTTTGTAATCCTAACGCTGATTAACACTTTGCGCTTCCCATGCTAAGTATAGGGAGCACAAAGTACGGTGACCTCGCGCTGAAAAGCGCAAGATACCGAACGCAAACAGATTACTTAACCCGTTTGCGTTTGGATTGTAATATGCGGTAGCCACTGCGGCTAACGTTAATGCTGACGCAGGTGAGCGTTAACGTTAGCACATAGATTGTAATGTGGCCCGTGATGTTTAAAGATATACCTCTCTATTCCACTAAATCGATAAAGACATTCAATAGTCAATATTTGTATCTTTAAGCTTTATGTGTGTTTCCTTTCACAGTTAATTCAGCAGCTTAAAATTCATTGTATATTTCTGTCATAATTTATTTGTCCAGAAAGATGACTTTTTAAGATATATGGTACCACCAGCTGTAAAATACGATTCCGAGTAATAAGATTTGTGGTTACCATTTTATTCCGTTAGACCTGAGTTTCGCAACCCTGTCCTCAGGTCCCCTACCAGGCCAGGTTTTCCAGATATGTGAGGCACAGCCCAGGTGATATGATATGCTGCTCAGTGACTGCAGGATTCAGTCTGCAATTCCCCAATGTAAACCTTAAAACCTGGTTTGTTATGGGGGCATGAGGACAGGGTTGGGAAACACCAGCTGAGAAGACAGTGCTTTTGTTACTAAAATCATTTTCATCACAAACGGAAATTCTGGAGAACAACTCCACGTAGACCGCAAAAATAACACTTAGCCGGGGGACCACGTCAATATCTGACATCGAATTCCAATAATCTGATTTATTTTCCCATCATACTGCTTTTTGTTTTTCTCCCAGGTGTTGTACAAAAGACTTGGCTAAACCTTGGCGCTCCAAACACATTGAGCTTTGATACATTATGATGTTACGTAAACCTTTAACTTATTCTATTTAGAAAATGCCTTTTTTGATAAAACCAAAAAATACTTTCTCTATCTTGTGTTCCTCTTACAGGATGTTGATGAAGAGATTGAGGCAGAATACAATATATTGCAGTCGCTACCGAATCATCCCAATGTCGTCATGTTTTATGGGATGTATTACAAAGCCGACGAGTACGTGGGAGGACAGCTCTGGCTTGTGCTAGAGGTAGGTGCTCATCCATCAGCTATACTTGTGAAAAACATTGTCTATCTTAAAAGGAACACTCTACTCATCCTGACCACTTTATTGTTTTAAAGTGGTCAGGAAGTGAGAAGTGCCCCTCCCCCTTCCCCAAAATTGTTGGGTGAAGTGGAGGCGTTTCCTGCATCCCATCCAGCATCACCAGCAGCCAGGATTTTGAATCTCCTGGCTGTCGGTTACAGATTGGCCACTAGTGTGTGCCAGTCTCAAACTGCCGGGTGATGGATCAGATCTCGGCATGCGCTTGCAGCTCCGATCCATCCTTCTGCCCAGGTGCTCTGGAACTTGAGTATGTTAAGTTTGCAAGTCCCGTAGCACTGGGTAATTTGTAGTTCCTAAGATACGCAAGTTGCGTAGGAGCGCAAATTGCTTAGTTATGCTTCAGGCCTTGAGCTGCGGTGGAGGAGCAGCGTGCACGAAGGGAAAAATGTGAGTAAAATCATCCAAAATAAATAAACAATAAAAGAATTATTGGCCTCAGCCCAGTTATTTAAGGGCAATAAAAGGGAATTCTATTTTTAATCGCGTATTCCTTTAATGTATTCTATATCAAGCTGGAGCGATGTATTGAGGCAGACAGGTCACAATTTAATATGTATAGACACGTGGACTAATAAAATCTCAGCCAAACTGTAAGTCCAATCATTGGCTCATGTGCAGTTGAATAAGTTTCCTCCATTTTTATATTCTCTCTTAAATCACTACTTTTGATCAATTTGCATGGCAATATTTGGCCTGTCCAAGTGTTGCATGTAAAATTCACAAAAAGACGTGTTCACGCTGGTGGTGTTGTCACATAAATTCTGACAGCACTTTTCATGCTATGTGTCCCATTCCAGTCCTGCGTTCTCAGCTGTCCTGGTTGAGGGAAACCTCAGGCACTTCCCTAATTATCATGGACTCCCTATTTAAAGGTAGTTACCCGAAATCCCTGATACCTTGACATTAGTCCATGGTGTTACCTGCTGTCCATGTTTGTATATTTTTTCCTTATTCCTATGCTCCCCGTCGAGATTCTTATTGTCATCACCTCCATATCATAAGTTCCCTTGTGTTTCCTGCCTTCCCTGATTGTGCTGTTATACCTGGATCCTGTATTGGTAATAAAGCCACCTGATTTTGCACAATGCCTGCCGTGTGTCCCCTGCAACTTGGCGCAGATTGTGCATCCTGCTGTCATGAACGGGACACCAACTGAGATTTGAAACCTAATATTAAAGCGGTGAGCTGATGCAGACCTAGCACAGGCAAACCAACTGTGAATTGGGTTTGAGCCCTGTGGTTTGAACGTAAAAAGTCTTGGGCATGAATTTAGTAACCGTGCTTGATGGACAAAGTAATGGTTAGACCCTGACGCTGGGTCAAGCCAGGGAAAACATTGGAACAAATGCTGCGATGCAGGGGAGTAATGCAAAGTTGGGAAAATGTTTGCTGCTAGACTGACATCCTGCTTAAAAAAAGGATACACGATCCTGGGTTCGGCCCTTGAGTCACCAGTTGGAAGTGTATATTTAAAAGGAAACAAAATAGCAAAACAAGAGGACATAGTCTTAGATTAGAGGGGCAAAGGTTTAAAAGTAACATCAGGAAGCATTATTTTACTGAGAGGGTGGTGGATACATGGAACAGCCTTCCAGTAGAAGTGGTAGAGGCCAAAACAGTAATTGAATTTAAGCAGGCATGGGATAGGCATAAGGCTATCCTAAACAAAAGATAAATCCAGGTAAAGTATCCATGTAATTGGGCAGACTACATGGGCCGAAAGGTTCTTATCTGCCGACATTTTTCTATGTTTCTAAGTGTAGGTTACTCAGGGACAGGGATTATATTCTTACGAAGAAAAGGAACAGCGCCTATATAGTCATATAAATGGTGAAGAAAAATGGTATCCACAACCACTAATAAATGTGAGGAATATCACCTCCAACAGTGTATATATATATATACAGAATGGTTTACCAATATGTGGATCACAGAGATGCTGGCGTTCTTGAGAACATGTAAGATAAAACACAGAGAAAACATACAATGGCGCAGTACAATGAGACTGGTATAAAATAATATAGTGGTAACGATTGTCCACTCACCTGGATCAGAGCCTGTATAATTCAAGGCTCTATATATCAGCAGTGGGTCTCTTCAGGGATGACCCCGTCCCATGTCCATATGTTCTCTTGAGGTATCACATGTGAATTAGAAATAAACATAGATGGACCATAGCGTGATTCAATACGACCTGATTTTAGGTTATATATCGTTCAATAGGTCAAACTCACGTGGTTTGGAGCCTGTGGGGTAAGCACTGGCTCCGTAATAGCACTTCTGGTGTAAATGGGGTACACCAATTCCCCTTTCCTGATCAAATAAATGAAGGATTTTCATCTCTTCAATAAATGAAAATATTTAATGATAAAACATTTAAAGAAAATGCCAAAACCCGTTTCGCTGCAACAGCAGCTTCATCAGTTGGTCTATCTGATAGACCAACTGATGAAGATGCTGTTGCAGCGAAACGCGTTTTAGCATTTTCTTTATATGTTTTATCATTAAATATTTTCATTTATTGAAGAGATGAAAATCCTTCATTTATTTGATCAGGAAAGGGGAATTGGTGTACCCCATTTACACCAGAAGTGCTATTACGGAGCCAGTGCTTACCCCACAGGCTTCAAACCACGTGAGTTTGACCTATTGAACGATATATAACCTAAAATCAGGTCGTATTGAATCACGCTATGGTCCATCTATGTTTATTTTTTATTCACATGTGATACCTCAAGAGAACATATGGACATGGGACGGGGTCATCCCTGAAGAGACCCACTGCTGATATATAGAGCCTTGAATTATACAGGCTCTGATCCAGGTGAGTGGACAATCGTTACCACTATATTATTTTATACCATTCTCATTGTACTGCGCCATTGTATGTTTTCTCTGTGTTTTATCATACAGGTTCTCAAGAACGCCAGCATCTCTGTGATCCACATATTGGTAAACCATTCTGTATATATATATACACACTGTTGGAGGTGATATTCCTCACATTTATAAGTGGTTGTGGATACCATTTTTTTTTCACCCTTTATATGACTATATAGGCGCTGTTCCTTTTCTTTGTGTGCCCATATACCCTTTTTTTGGGGTTTGTGTAGGAAAAACCTCAGTTAGATTTAGCTGCCGTATTTGATTATATTGGTGAGAACTTTGCCTCTCCATCTTGGCGCCCCTTATTGTTGTTTTTTCTGAGGGATTATATTCATGTCTGCAGATGAGGAAACCGGGTGACATAAAATGACTTTAAAAAAAACAAGCTGAATAGGGGAAACTGCTGGAATAGGAGCCAGTGAAGCCCATATGTTACAAAAATGATGAGATGAGTTGTAGGCCGGAGGCCTCTCACCCAACCGATGAACAGCTTGTCCCGGACTGTTGTGCTCTGCCCTCTCTGCTGTCTGGAACCCAGTGCTGCCGAAATCCCCTCTCCCAAACCGAATCTCCTCAGCCAGGAAATGGATGCCGCCAGCACTCCGCTCCGTCCGCGGCCTCCTTACTCAAGGTCATTCTCCAACACTCTCTGCCACCAGAACAGCTCAGCGGAACACACTGCAGTTCGATTACACACTCTCCCCGATCTTTCCAGCACAGGATACCGCTGATTCTCAGCGCCAATCTAGCCTGGATCCCGGACAGTGTCTCTCTCTCGTGACTGAACTCATGCACCGCTCGCCTCGTTCTGCACACGATGCTCCCCCTTCCTGCCGCCAGCGTGCTCACTTTCTCCCTCTGCCCAGAGATTTCTGGGGAATGTAGTCCATAGTCCCATACATTACATTGTGCTCTGGCTCCCTCTAGCTGCAATAATGTCTCAGTTCTCAGAGCCAAATTAAATACAGCGCTACATGTGTGCTACGTGCCAACAAACTGTAGGCTAGATTACGTACCGAACGCTAACTGTGGCATTCAGTATGTAAGCGTTATCGTCAGGATATGTGGCTTTAACGCATAACAACCCTGATTACCTTCCTAATGCTAATCGGGGAAAAAATCCATTAGCACATCGGTGATTGCGCGAGCTTACTGTACTTTGAGCATCCTGTACTTAACATGGGAAGCGCAAAGTATGGTATTACAAAGTGCTAGAGCTAATTACCACACTAATGGGTTAAACAGATTTTTCCGTCACCTAAAAGCTGGTCATAAATGATTCCGCTTTTGTTTTTCAGAATCATTTAGCACCCCCTCCCCCCAAATCCGATACTCACCTCTCAGCCCACAGCAAGAACAGCGAACCGATTCGCTGATTCTGGCCGCTGGGAGCAGAGTGAGACTGGGGACAAATACTGAGATAGCAAGATTATGCAGGGCTCGTGGCCCGCCATGGCATCCCTCTATGGAGTCGGCGAGTATCACCGAGGGCAGCTCTTCATTCTGGGGCAAAGTGCGCCTGCCCTGGAATCTCACGCTAACATGGGGACACTATGGGGAAACCTGTAGGCTTGGGTTTTCCCCTTTAGTGTCCCCATTTTAGCGCTATCGTTGTAATCTGGCCCTGTATGAGCATAGTGCTCGCTTTAGGTTTTTCTGTGGTTCGGTAATCAATTGATTTTACATCCCATCAGCTAATGGAGTGTGAAAAGGGAGATCCCTTAAAAGCTATTGGCACTTGTGTTTAAACAGAGATGCTCAATGACTTAGAAGAAATAAATGATGCTGGTCGAATTGCACTTTTACGGTGATGCTTCTTTCCAGGCTGTGAGCTTGCCTTCCTAGCGTTGCATGAATCTAGTGGCATAAGCAAGAGCAGAAACCCAAAATGTGCTCTTTTTTTGTTTTATCCCATCGTTCAAAAATCTTTGAATTTTTCTCCTATATATTCTCGAAAATATGAAAATGTCTTTTTCTCTGATATTGTCAATGTACTACATCGCTGTGAAGTATACTGAAAGTCAAAATATGGGACCTCTCTCTTAAGAAGGGCATTGACGAGGCACCATGGAAGCTGTTCATGAACAGAATCATTTCATAGAATGTTCTGTCAGCTGGGAATCATGGGAGATAAAGGAGAATTTGTAGGTGTTGGTCAAGGTTGGCTGAAACCACCTTGGTTCTCAAAGCTGTAGCTTGTCTATTCGATGGGAAGGTTGCAGGCTAGCCATGGTTTGAAAGGTTAAATCGTCAAAATGCTAGGCAGTCATTTCTTTGCGGTGTTTGCAGAAGGACAAACATGCTCAGGGGACTATTGTAATGAGTTCCTGTGTAGTCCTGATAAGGGAACTTCAATAAGAGCTGTGGATGCTCACATATGAAGCAGGATACACCAGTCTGCCTGATCGCCAGGATCTCTGCCTCCTCCTTCGCTCGCGGCTTAAATAGTGAAGCATCAATCTGAGCTGACGTTGAACATTTTCAAATTGCTCATTTGTTTCAGCTGATGTTAATCTCCCGAGCACTTACTGTACATCAGGGCCGCTCCGTTACGTTTCGAGAGAACAGAAAGAAGAAAAAAAAAGCTGATTACAAAACGTATGTTGTAACACTATCCAAATCCCTCATTTGTTCAGCGCAAGCAAAGTGAATGCAAACAATTTAGGATTTTCTATAGACCCACACGACGACGACACCGTGCCATGAAGCTAATGCCATTTACAATGTAACGGGTATGCAGAACTGTAGAATGGAGCTCTTTTTCTTTCTCGCTCTCGCTCTTCATTTCTCCCCTTTAATTCCAAGTTGTAAAACAGAAGCTGCTGGAAAGCAAAGTGTATATGAGAGCGGAGGGGTGACGAGGCGGGCTTAGGACCCCGAACGTGTACAGGACACGGTGCTCAAAATGACACGCTGTGTACTCAAATCCCACTTACTAAAAATTACATGACATAAATGTCAGTGCGATAATTTAAAATGAACGTTTTCGGTTTATACCGTGTGAGGTACTGGATCTGCCCAGACAGGTCCCTGAACACAGATGGTCAAAACCAAAGAGTTCCCAGATCCTGTTTTTTGTTTTTTTTGAGAAAGGATTTTACCAGGAAGGATACATTAAGATTTCTCTTGTTTTCAAGTATGTCCTGGGTGGCGAGTATGTACCGTTAGGTGTCTTGCCCTAGGACACTTACTGGAGAGGTGCTTGCTGGGATCGAACCCATGAATCCACAGGCTCTCTCCATGCAGAGCAGTGATGTTACCTCTACTCCACCCAGCCGGTACTCCCAGGATCCCCCACAAATTAAGCCCTGCCTTTTAATACCTTCCTTCTTGTTCACTTGATGCTCCCAGTCTTGACGCTGATAAGTAAATATCACCACGTCCGTTGACTACATCTTGTCTCCATATTGTTTTCCAACCAGTTATTTCCTGTTTTCTTCCGCTTAAGGTTCCCACCTTGCTCTGTCTGTCCCAGTGATGGTTCCCTTCCCTTTCTTCCCCATTAGATACAAATTACTACGTTCTCCCAAACTGATATTTTTCGGGAGGGGTTTTCCCTTATTTGTTATTAAATTTCCTACCAATAATATTTTTTAATTTTTTTTTTATCATTTGTAGAATAAGTATGTTCTTCTACTGATACTTTGTGAGTCTGGCAATATCATCCAGACGTGGGCCGCTTTCTCGAGCTTTCTAGGGGAGGGTATCCGCTATACATTCTCAACAAGGCCTTACAAGACTTAAACAATTGTCGGAGTTGCTGTGCCTGTTGTGTTTCTTCCTGACGGAGCCTAACAAGGCCGAAATGATCGGCAGAGGTTGTCGCATCTCCGGTTGTCGGGCTTCCTTGGCATTTCAGTATTGACCTCCCTTTCTGGGTGATTGCAGTCTGATTTGCATATGATAATGTCTTCTCTTTAATGGCGCCATCGAGCAAAAACCTTGTGAGACCTGAGCAGGAACCAACTGTAGAGCCCACTCTCAGGGCCGACACAAACCTTGTGCTGTTGCCTGTTTACAGGACCCACACACACCACACAAACCAGCATGTTCCACAGCATTTACAAACCGGAAACACAAACAAGAGACTTAATGGTACATAAGGACCAGAGGGCCCTGCCTGTGCGATAACAGTGTAGCAAATACAGTGTTTTATACAGAGTGCACTACCTGACACCCCATGAGCTTACAATCTACAGTCCTAACTGTGACTAGCTAGAGCTCAGCAAGAGGATGCGGTGCCAGCTGAATGAATCATGTGCCCTCCCGACTGGGCTACACAGCCGTGGCACTGACATTACGGGCACTATTACACTCTTCGCGCACAATTTTGCGCATGCGAAAAACACTTTAACGCGAGGGGAAAAACCCTTCGCACTGAACGTCGTATTACGACGTTCGCGCAAAAGAAGCGCGTTAACGTCTAACGTGAGTGACCCTGCGCGAACCCTGCGCGAGCGCAGGTTCGTGCGCACATCCCATACTTAACATTGTGAGCGCAAATGCGTTCGTGCGCTGGTACGCGGATGGTATTGCAATCGATGCGCAAATTTTAACGAACAATGTTTGCGCATAATTTTAACGTCTTTTAAAAGCTGGTGGTAACGGCAAATCTGAACGTCCTGGCCGAAACCAAATACACCAGCACGAAAAAAAAATACAGCACAGTATAGTTACACATTCTACGCATACCCAAACAATAAAATTGAGAGGTTGCGCGTGTTTTTATTATTGCTGCAGCATATATACTCAGATTGATTTTGACAGGCGCAAAAACTGAACGGGAGACAATTGTGGTTCTTAATTCAGATTGGCTGAATCGCGTGAAAAAGCAGTCCGCCCACCGATTTCTGCGAGCAGCGTTAATTCGTGCGCGTTTTTGCGCAACGCGGTATTTTTTGACGGATGAAAAAATGCGCTCGGATTTTAATATCAGCGTTAATTTACGCGCATTAACGTTTAACGCTGCGCGCAAAAAAAAATAGCGCTGCGAGAGCGTTTTTGCGCAAAGAATGTAATAGAGCCCTGCATGTGCCAAATAGGGAGATCAATAGATATTTAACCATTTACTTTTGGACAATGGCCTTTGCCACCCCGTAGGTATTTGAAGATTTTGCCCAGCAGCTGGTTTGGGTCTGTCGAAAAGGTCAAGTGCAACAGCTAATAGAGAAACACGGTCTACCACCTCTGATGTATTCAGCAAAAATTCAAAGTATTATGGATAACAGTGAGCCCACAGACTAATGACTAAAATAATAACCGTATAAAAACGCCTGTATGCGTCGGCGTGAGCGTGGCGTTTAATGAACTCACGCCCCTGCATTATTTTCTTTTTTTCATGAGATCATACAAGGCCTTGGCGAAAACAAGGATGCAGGGAATGGTTGGTTTAGAAGCTAATGTTGTGGGTAAAAATACATTCACAAATGGCCTAATTCCTGCTTTTTATCATCTCCTTTGATGTATGGCAGTCCACTAATGGAAACGGCTCGCAAGAAGCTGTGCTATTCTGGATCAGAATGTTTCATCTCCGCTGCTGGCAGACCCTGCCATCAAGTCTAAGTATAGAGATATGGCTGCTGTCTGTTTTATATTGCCTGCCAGTGGGATCAGTGATGCAGCGAAGGCTTCAAATGACTGTAATTTGTTGCCTCATTGTTATCAAGCACATCAATCTTTTCCTGCCTGGTGCTTTCGTCATACGGGGCATGGATTTCTTAAACGGCAGAGCCCCTATTCTTTCAGAAAGCACAGGTGTACCTTTCTATTAGCATGGCGGCTCCTTGGATGAATCTTAATTATATGGCGTGGGATGCTAGAGTAATTTACTGTTACAGGAAAAGCCTGCAAATGCAAGCAATTTAATGCACGGTAAAGCAATTCACTTTCTACCGGAGCATTTGTATATTTTAATGTCTTGATCTGTTGGTTAATTGTGTCACGTTGATTCTTAACATGTAGCCGTTACCTGTCGGGGAATTTTAGAAGAAACACACATTGGCAGGTGTTCTATGTGACTTTGTAATGTAGATGAAGTATATTTGGAAATCTGGGGTGATCTTTGAGGGTAATTCATGTAGGCCCATAGCCAAATGAATGAGAGTTTCAGGAACCGTACCTCCTCTTATGTTGACCACATCCCATCACAACATGTGCTGGAAGCAGCCGTCGTTTTCGGTTATGCACAAGTCGACGCTACGCTGCATGATCTTACTAATGAGTCTCAATATTGAATCATCAATATTTTGGATCTCATTCTTAATGTTATCCTCTAAGACACTGTTTCCCAAACCTGTCCTCAGGACCCTCCGCCTCGCCAGGTTTTCCAGATATGTGCAGCACAGCACAGGTGATATGATTTGTTGCTCAGTGATTGCAGGATTCAGTTTGCTTTACCCCAAGGTGATCTGCAAAATCTGGCCTGGTCGAGGATCCCGAGGACAGGTTTGGGAAACACTGCTCCAATACATCTCTTGTGTAAGGCTTGTTCCGGGACACTTGTTCCTTCAGATAATCTCTCATAACAAAGTCCAGGCTGGTAAGTGAGTGAGACTCGGATGGCCACAGATTTTTTAAAATGACACAGTCCTCAAAAAAAATCATTAGATGAGCACCATTGACTCACATGATGTGTGGCATGGGGATTCAACTTGCTGGAAGTAACCCTGTGTAATTTACAAAGAGGAAGCCATTTTGTTCTGTGGGAGTGCTATTCTCGTGGCTTTGTTGTTTTTGTTGGTTGTGTAGAATAATTATATAATGGTCTGTTGATTAGTCTGTCTTCTAGCACACTTAAGGTTATTCGGCTGGTCATTGTGCAGTAATGGTAGCCAGTTGTGAGTGAATGCTTGCTAGCTTCTGTCTACCTTGGTTGGAATATGTTTGGTAATGGTAACATCTAAAGCCCTTATTATATGCCACTTTTAAATTTCCAGTTTTGTTAGAGCTTTGGCCATTCTGTGTACCAGGTGGTCACCAGGGTTTGTGAACGTTGTATAAACAAAATTTATGAGAGTACTGAGAATGGGCGACAGCATTAGTGGCCTGCCCTATGGTGGGTCCCTGCTCTAGTCTCATAAGGTTTTAGCTTGGTGACGCCGTTACAGAGAATACTAAACCATATGCATATTAGTCTGCTATCGCCCAGAGAGGGTGGCCGCCAGTACTGAATCTCCAAGGAAGTCCTCTCTGCACAACAGATGCAACAACCCCTGCCACTCAATTCGGCCTGTAAACTTCATCAGGAGGGTATAGCCGACACCCCTTTAGATACATATAGTGAACATAAACAAAGTTTATGAGGAGGTTGCGGTATCTCTCACGCAGAGATGACTTTCTTGGCATTTCAGTGCTTGCCGTGCTTCCTGGGTGATAGCGTCTGATTTGCATATGGTTTTACTCTTCTCTGTAATGGCTCAATCGAGATAAAATCTTGGGAGATCTAAGCGGGGACCCAATGAAGGGTAGGCCACTTGTGCTGTTGCCTTTTATTAGAAATCCGTGTTTAATTTATATTTCTCACATATTCACTTGGCATATTGCCATGTGTTATGTTTTTAGCTTCTGTAATGAAAGATATGAGAGGATCCTTCCAATAATTAAATGTGTATTGTTTTGTATGCAAAGATATTTGTTTCTGTACATAATTAAAAGCCTTGCTCCCAATTGCTATAGTTCAGGACGGGCAACGAATGTGGGGCTGAGATGCTTGGGGGCTGGACATTGCCATACACGGCTGACAGGTGCGGTATTTTAAAAGCAACATTCCTGCATCAATTTCCCACAGGCCCGTTGCCTCAGTGTCCTCTTGGACTCTGATCTCTCCTTCACTCCTCACATTCAGTCACTAACCAAATCCTGCTACTTCACCTAAAAAAACATTGCATGCGTCCATCCCTGTCTTAATCAGGACTCTGTTAAAATGCTCATCTAAGATCATATTATCGCCCACCTTGACTATTGTAACCTCCTTCTCTCTGGCCTTAAGAGAGCCCAGATTTTCCTTCTGCAATCTGTTATGAACGCCTGTGCCAGGCTCATACACCTCACATCCTGTACCTCTCGCACCTCACCCCTTTTTTCAAAATTTACACTGGCTCCCTGTCTCTCATAGAATCCATTTCAAAATACTGGTGCTCACATACAAAGCTCTCCAAAACCGCGCCCCTGTCTTCATCTCCTCCCTTATTAACAAGTACATCCCGTCCAGACCACTTCGCTCTGCCAGTGATCTGACGTGATCGTCTCCTCGAACCCGCACCCCCAACTCTCACCTTGAGGACTTCTCCGGAGCTTCTCCCCTTTCTATGGAACTCCCTCCCCTGCACCATTAGACTCTCCTCATCTCCCCAGTCCTTCAATAAGTCTCTGAGAACACATTATTTTAGAGAAGCCTATCCTCTCACTCCATAATTCCGCTCTGTTCATGTCTTACTCCATCTTCCCACCCAGCCCACATGCACCTGCTACTTCATGTTCTCTATTTACCCTCCCCTAGCGTGTCACCCCTCTCCTCTTAGATTGTAAGTGTAGCGCTGCTTTAAAGACTGTGACTGTGTTCTGCTGCATTTAATTATTATGGCCACCAGAGGGAGACAGAGACCTATGGATTATGCTGGACAAACAAGGAAAGAACTGAACTATGCCTACCATGATCCTTTGCGTGAGGACAGGAAGTGGGTGGTGTAGGAAGAGGAAAGACATCAGCAGCCTCGTGCAGGGGAGAGGCAGAGTGAGCTGAGCGGTGAAAGGTGGAGGACGCACGTGAAAACTGTCAAGGACCGTGACCAGGCCAAAGTACAGGCGCTGCCTCACTGGTGCTGGAGATCGGGACGGTGACCCTGCTGAGACCTACCTACGCAGCGCTGAGAGTCTGGATGGAAATCTGTTCCGGCTGGACCCGAGTTGCAGGGGACTGGCTGATCGATTGGGAGTGCAGCGTTGGATCGTTCGTTCTTCCTGTTGCGGAGATTCAACAAGCAGGAGCGGATCCAGTGGCACAGAGTCCAGTGCACGTGGGAGAAGATCCTTGATCGGGTGCTGGACAGTTAGGGTTAAGTGTATTATGGACATTCCCGCAGACACTTGGGCCGAAGACCAAATCCGCCGGGCCGTGGCAGCGCTGACACCAGATCATAGGGGGGCAATACTGGACATTAAGGCGATCCCAGAGACTTCTCACACATATGTTCTTTTTGAGTGGAGAAAGGATGTTCCGGTGTGTTTTCAGGGCGCGAGTGTGAAGCTGGCTGACGATGTGGAAGTTCGACTGGTCCAGCCCAGCGCGCCACGTGGTGATCCCGCGAATGTTCCTGCGGCTAGCCCGACAACGTCAGGTCACAGGGTACCGGATACTACTTCAACCCCGGTGACAGGGTTCCCTCCTGTTGCATTCTTTACCGCAATGGGAAAACTGGTGGAAATATTAGCCCAAAACTCCGCTGTGTCTCCCAATTATGGATATCGCAAGTTACGGTTTTACTCTGGTTAGGTCCCTGTGCCAACTGGAGAAGAGGACTTTGAGACTTGGATAGATCAGGCAGTGCAAGCAGTGGAAGAATGGGAAGTTGCTGACACCGTGAAGAGACAAAGGTTGATCGAGAGCTTAAGCGGTCCTGCTTCAGATATCATCCGAAATCTGAAAAGGGACAAGCCAGGCTGCACTGCTGCGGAGTATCTAGAAGCTTTACAGGAGATTTTTGGGGGAGTGGAGGATTGTGCCGAGCTTATCCACAAGTTCTCTCACACCTATCAAAAGGAAGGAGAAGAATTGTCCACCTATGTCTGGCGGCTGGATAAAATCATCCATCAGGTCATTCTCAAAGGAGGCATGGAACTGAGTCATGCAAGCAAAGCTTTGATGGATCAAATTTTCAAAGGAGCACTCCCACTGGATCCCATAATGTTGAAATTTCAGACTAGATAACAGAGCAAAAGACTGACCTATTCCAAACTGGTCAAAGCTATCCGAGAAGAAGAGGCCTTAATTAAGGCTAAAAGGGTTGCTAATGCTTCACACACAGTTTTCACCGCAGAAGTAGGAACTCTCTGTGTAGCAGACATACAGACTGAAGTGCTGGCTTTGAAAACTCAGATGTCGCAAATGATAGAGTTGATGACATTGCTGTCGGCTAAGGACACCAGAACTGAGGGGGTTGCTGTAGCCTCGAACAGGGGGTCTCCAAGTGAGCCGCAAGAAGAAAATATGTCCACACTCTCGAGGAAGAAATGTTTTGGCTGCGGGGAAATCGGCCATTTCAGGGCCCAGTGCCCAAAAGGGAGGGCCGAAAAGAAACCGGTCGAAGAACTCCTGAAGGCCGTGGAAAAACTGTTGTCCACTTTGCAAGCGGGAAACTCCAGAGGGCCCTGGTGAGGGAGCAAACTAGGTGCCCGACTGAAAAAAACCGCTCCAATTTTCAAGTCCCAAATGAAAGGCCGAGAGGGCCCAGATCCGTGCCAAATGCTGTGTCTGCCAGGACTGAAAGATTTACTCCCTTAGTATCCGGTCCTATGTCGCGGGAAAGCAATGCACACCCAAGACCTCAACGAGTCAGGAAGAAGGCTAGGGTACAGCGAACTGGGTCTATACCTCCTGTGGCTACGAACAAGTTTCCTGACCAGCTGGTAGGTCCTTCTCCCATCGTTCCAATCCAAGTAGAGGGGGTCTACACTAAAGCTCTGTTAGACTCAGGTGCTCAAGTGACGTTGATCTATCGAGACTTCTACGAGAAGCACTTGAAGCACATACCTTTAAAGGAATTAAAGGACCTTGAAATCTGGGGCATCGGAACTGAGAAACTTCCCTATGATGGATATCTACAGGTGAAGTTAGGAATCGGATCCGAAGTCATCGGACAGTCTGGAGGTTGTGATGCATTGGCCATTGTGTGTCCTCGCCCTTCAGGAGCCAACAGAAGTTCTATGATAGTGGGGACGAATACTGATCTGGTGAGGCGTCTTCTGACTCCGATAGTGATGGAAGAAGGTTTTACAAAAGGAGTGCATCCGATGTTACGTCCAGAGGGCACCTGCTGAAGTGGGCCGTCTGTGGAGATTGGGAGGAACAGAGAAGGTTCTGCAATCAGGAGAAGTGGCGAGTTTCCGAGCTTCAGTCAAGTTGAACGGATCACAGCCGGGTCCTTATGTGGTACTGGAAACTGATCTCAGTCATGGGAGTGAGGCCAGAGTAGAAGTAGTCCCTGAGATAATCTCTACCAGAGCTTTGAAACGGACACGAGGAAGAGCTTCAGTTAGTGTGTGTAATGTGTCTGATTCTCCAGTGATCCTGAAAGCACGAATGCCCATCGGACAAGTAGCTTCTGTTACACCTCTCTCCCCTACCGATTTAGGGGGGGAGTGAATAAAGAGATTTCAGCTGAAAGGTTCTATCCTAAAGATGCTCCCATCTCGCCTGAATGGAAAAAGCGACTTCAGTCCCAGATTCTAAAATGGAAGGACTTGTTCTCGAAGGCTGAGTTCGACGTGGGATTAGCTAAGAGCACTGAACATCGCATTCGACTACAAGAGGATAAGCCGTTTCGAGAAAGGTCAAGATGAGTTCCGCTGGGAGACTTGGATGATCTACGAGAACAGCTAAATGAACTACAGAGGACTAAGGTGATTCAAGAGTCCAGGAGTCCTTATGCCTCTCCCATAGTGATGGTTCGAAAGAAGAATGGTTCTATCCGTTTATGTATAGACTATCGCACGTTAAATCAGAGGACCATTCCTGATCAATATGCTACTCCTCGGATCGAAGATGCCCTACAGTGTTTGTCTGGAGCAAAATGGTTTAGTGTACTAGACCTGCGAAGTGGGTATCATCAGATACCAATGCATCCTGAAGACAAAGAGAAGACTGCGTTCATCTGCCCACTGGGGTTCTTTGAGTTTAACAGAATGCCTCAAGGCCTTACGGGGGCTCTCGCCACATTCCAACGGTTAATGGAGAAGACAGTCGGGGATATGAACCTGATAGAAGTGTTGGTGTATCTAGATGATATTATTGTGTTCGGGAAGACTTTGGAAGAACATGAGCAGCGATTGGAGAAGGTCTTTAAGCGGCTCAACGAAGAGGGGTTGAAACTGTCCCTGGAGAAGTGTCAATTTTGTCTACCTTCCGTTACGTACCTGGGACATGTTGTTTCGGCAGAAGGTGTTTCAAAGGATGCTCGAAAGTTGGAAGCCATAGCTTCCTGGCCTAGACCCCGAAATGTTATTGTACTTAGCTCTTTCCTGGGGTTCTGCTCACATTACCAAAGATTCGGAGGAGGATTTGCTAAAATAGCTCAACCCTTGAATAAGCTCCTACAGAAAGAAGAAGTGGAAGAAGGCTCCAAGGCCTCTGATCGAAGTTCGTCGGCTCAAGGGCCAAGGAAGGCTCGAGAATCCATCCAGGAAGAATGGACTAATCAATGTGAAAGTGCCTTCATGAAGTTGAAAGAGAGCCTGACTCGAGCTCCCGTCCTGGCTTACGCTGATCCTCATAAGCCGTATGAATTGCATGTGGATGCCAGCAGAGAAGGTCTAGGGGGAGTCCTATACCAAGAATATGATGGATTGTTGAGGCCTGTAGCGTATGTAAGCCGAAGCCTTACACCTTCAGAGAAGAACTATCCTACCCACAACTATAGTTCCTAGCCTTGAAGTGGGCGGTAGTAGACAAGCTCAAAGATTATCTGTATGGGGCTGAATTTGTGATAAAGACTGACAACAATCCTTTTACATACGTCCTTACTACTGCGAAACTGGATGCAATGGGACATCGGTGGTTGGCCGCTCTGTCAGGGTTTCGGTTCAGCCTTAAGTATCGCCCTGGAGTAAATAATCGAGATGCAGATGCTTTGTCAAGAAGGCCTTATAATGCAGAATGGACTCAGTTGACTCCAGATGGGGTGCAAGCCTTATGTCAAGGGGCCGAGCGCTGAGTCAAGGGAGCGATTGGGGCAGAGGCTATAGGAGTTATGGCTGTGGGCGTTCCAGAACTCTATTGTAATCCTACTCTCTCGAAACAGGACCTGAGAGCAGATCAAGCCAGAGATCTCCTGATCGGATTGACAATAAAAGCAATGAATGCGGGTCATAGGGGACTTCTGCTGACAAATTCTCCCGAAGGAGCTCGTTTGGTCTATAAAGAGTGGGAGCGGCTGAAGATGTTAGATGGGGTGGTCTACCGAAGGGGCCCCTCGAATAATGCTGAAGAAACGCAGCAATTGTTCCTCCCAGAGAAGCACAGAGAAATGTGTTGAGAGCATTGCACGATAATCATGGACATTTGGGTGCAGAGAGAACTTTTAAGCTGGTGCGAGAAAGATTCTATTGGCCCTGTATGAGATCTGAAGTTGAAAGTTACTGCCATTCGTGTTTGAGGTGTATTCAGAGAAAGACCCTACCAACCCGAACTGCTCCAATGAGCCACCTGCAAAGTCAAGGACCCATGGACTTTGATTTCCTGTGCTTAGAGCCTGATGCTAGTGGGCAGGGAAATATCTTAGTAGTGACTGATCACTTCACTCGTTATGCCCTCGTTATGCCCAAGGCACTCGTTATGCCCAAGCTTTCTCTACAAAAGACCAACGTGCTCCTACATTAGCAAAAGTTTTAATGGAGAAGTTTTTCGTTCATTACGGCCTGCCACAAAGAATCCACTCAGATCAAGGCAGAGACTTTGAGAGCCGACTTGTCGGGCAATTGTTAGAAGTATTAGGAATTCAGAAGACTCGAACTTCTCCATACCACCCCCAAGGTGATGCTCAACCAGAAAGGATTAATCGCACTCTACTGAATATGTTGGGGACACTGTCAGCTAAAGAGAAACAGAGTTGGAGTCGTCACATAGCTACGCTGGTGCATGCGTACATAGTACTGAGAATGATGCAACTGGATACTCGCCTTATCGTCTCATGTTTGGAAGAGAAGCTCGACTGCCAGTTGATTTAGCTTTTGGCCTATCTCTTGACCAGACGTCTGTCACTTTCTACAAAAATTATGTGGACAGACTTCGGGAAACCTAGCTGCTGCATTTGAACAGGCCCGTTTGACCTCAGAAGGTAGAGAGCAGAGAAACAAGGGAAATTATGATTTGAGAGTTCGGGTACAGGACCTACAGCCCGGCGATAGGGTTTTGTTAAAGAACTTGGGTGTTTCTGCAAGACACAAGCTGGCCGATAGATGGAGTTCTCAAATTTACAGTGTCTGCAAGCAACTGCCTGGTCTGCCGGTATACCAAATCCGTCCAGATGGAAAGGCCGGGCCTCTAAAGAACTGGCACAGAAATCATCTGTTACCCTTGACAGAGGCGGTATGGATACCAGTTGGAGATGAACTTTCCTTGCCAAATCCGCCTGTTCCTTGTTCGGCTCCTGTTACTCGTTCGGCTCCTGTTACTCGGTCTCAGCAGTTACGTTCTGTCAGAGAAAATGAAGAAGACAGTGAGGAAGAGGACTGGTGTTTGAGCTGGGTGCGCCCACCTGAGCCTGAAGAAGTTATTCCGGCCTCTGATCAGTGTGAAAGTAGCCTGAGGCCTGATGCTCCAGAATTCCGACCTGAAGTACCTGAAACCTTGGAAGTTCCTGAAATTCCAGAAGATGCTTCCATAGATTATAGTTCTATGCCTTCACTGGAAGGCTCATACTCAGAGGAGGTGTCTGCTCCAGTTGTGGATGAAAGAATTGAGCCCGTAAATGTGGCACTTCCACCCGAAGAGGAGATGATTGAACCAGAGTCTAAACGTTCTATCCGACCCCCTCAGAGACTTACCTACGATTCACCGGGACATAGCACTGAAGAGGCTGTTACCACTGTGCGAAGGTTGCCTGAAGTGTCTGCTATGCTAGCTGAGGTAGTCAGGAGCATGAGTCAGCTTGAGGATGTATATCTGACCCATTATATGTTTGCTACTGAGCCTGAATTTATTGCTTAATGTAAATGCTGAAATGTCATGTATCTGTTACACTTCCTTGGAGAGACCCAAGAGTTTAAGGGGGGGAGAGTGTAGCGCTGCTTTAAAGACTGTGACTGTGTTCTGCTGCATTTAATTATTATGGCCACCAGAGGGAGACAGAGACCTATGGATTATGCTGGACAAACAAGGAAAGAACTGAACTATGCCTACCATGATCCTTTGCGTGAGGACAGGAAGTGGGTGGTGTAGGAAGAGGAAAGACATCAGCAGCCTCGTGCAGGGGAGAGGCAGAGTGAGCTGAGCGGTGAAAGGTGGAGGACGCACGTGAAAACTGTCAAGGACCGTGACCAGGCCAGAGTACAGGCGCTGCCTCACTGGTGCTGGAGATCGGGACGGCGACCCTGCTGAGACCTACCTACGCAGCGCTGAGAGGTCTGGATGGAAATCTGGTTCCGGCTGGACCCCGAGTGAGGGGACTGCGCTGATCGATTGGGAGTGCAGGCGTTGGATCGTTGTTCCTGTTGCGGAGATTCGACAAGCAGGGAGCGGATCCAGTGGCACAGAGTCCCAGTGCATGGCGGGAGAAGATCCTTGATCGGGTGCTGGACAGTTTGTCTATCGGATGGGTGAGAGGCCTCCCAGGCCGCAGTTCCAAAAATAAGAAACGCACGCTGCAGTATTGTTTAAATCCACAGGGCCCCAACGTGACTAGTCGAAGATTGTTTGTTTCATTCACTGGCCAGTTGAAAACAGTACCCGGGTACCTGAGACAATACACATACACATTTTTGAGCTATTATTCACGGGACTTACACTCCAGAACTGAGGGGGTTAATCTTTTTTTTTTCTTTTGCCGCCGCGTGTTTTTCCCACGTTACGAAATCCTGTCGTTTAAATACCGTATCTACGTTATATATGCTGCTTTATTGGGATCAGTAAAGAATATAATCTATAAAACTCCACAACAGTGCTGGTGTATAGTTATTCCCTAGTGCGGTGAGACTAACCCGAGGTTAATTCAGCGGCTCCTCCGGGAGTGAGCGCTACATAAGCTCTTGAGCAGGGTCCTCTTTCCTACTGTTCTGTGTATTAACTTGTATGTATATTTGTTATTCTGCCACCCATTGTACAGCGCTACGGAACTTGTTAGCGTTTTATAAAAGCTTGTAACTTTAAAAGAGGGGAACAAATACCTTTGTGAGGCCTGATCACCAGCCATTGGCATCTGATGTTGACTATTGAAAGCTTGGGGTGTGGACATGATGCCATTGATATCGTTAGTTCAGTTTTGGAGAAAGAAGTATAGTGAAAGAGAATAAACAATAAACAACACATGGTATAGACAATCCTTACTTGCTATGTGTTGATGCACACACTATATCTGATGGCAGAATTGCTTCTATCTCTTTGTCGGAAGAGAATAAGATTTTATATGCGTGTTTGTATAAACATGACCCTGTTCTTGGCATAAAACCATAATGGGTCATTGGATCATTAAGCTCTACATCAATCTTCTCTCCCATAGCTGTGTAATGGCGGCTCTGTGACTGATCTTGTGAAGAGCATCTTGAATTGCGGCCAACGTTTGGACGAAGCAATCATCTCGTACATCCTTTATGGAGCTCTCCTGGTAAGACGACAGGCCTGGCATGATGGGCGGTGTGTGCGCCTGCCTGATATCGCTCATTTTAGCCGTTTTCGAACTCATCTTATAGTGACTATAACTTGCCCGCTGCTCTCCCACCAAGAGCCAGACCAGTCTTTGTCGAGCAGGACAGATGTTCCTTCAGAATGATGCAGATTGCACTCATTAAACTCTTAATAGCAGAGTCATTATTTCCTAAACAGGGGGTAATTTTTCTATCTTTTTTTTTCCCTCTGTTTTCTTTTTTTAGGGTCTACAGCATCTGCACAACAACAGAATCATCCATCGTGACGTCAAGGGGAACAATATCCTCCTCACGACAGAAGGAGGAGTCAAGCTGGTTGACTTCGGTAATGACTGCTTGCCATTTAACGTCTCCATGTGCAGTTTGTGCCATTTCCTCAATTTGTCGTCGGCTAGGAAGTTTGAGATACACCACAGGTTTTGTGATTATGTTCAGCGGGAATCGATGAGCACTTTGGCTTTAACAGATGGAGTTCCCTCCGAGTTCCTGGCACGTAATCTGTTTTGGGTGGCTGCGAACAGTCTCGTTTTAAGCTCTAAAAAATAGCAAGCCGTTTATTTAACAACTCGGCTGCAATCTGCTCGTGCGCCTTGTATTCCAGTGCACCCGTCTCATTGAAATTCAATATTCCATCTTTTGCATATGAAAAGGAAACTGATCATTTCTCTCAAACGCAGGCGCTAACTGCCTGGAGCACATTCGCTCCCTTTGAGCAGAAGGTAAAGTGGTCCTGTGGGCCCCAAAACCAACAGATACATTTAATTTGCGATTATAGCAGTTGGAGTGAGCTTGATTGAAATGAAAACATAAATAAGAGACTGAAACAGAAAGCGAGAAATGGCGCCGGAGCAGAAGACGCACTACATTAGCATATATTATTTTTGTATTACCACCCTAATGGTCAAAGGTGATTTTATCGACTTTAAAGTCATTTTTATGTTACTATCATTAATGTTATTAATAATCACAGCAAGGGAAGAACTAACGAGAAAGGGAGACAATCATTAATAGCTATGTTTTTGAAACAAAATTGCCATGCAAGTTGAATTCATAATATTGATAAAAGTTGGGTATTAAGCTCATCAATGGCTAGCATCCAAATATTAGACTTTTTTCCATTTTACCAGGATATAAGCTGAACGAATACATCAGCGGTTTTCAAAACAAAGTGCTTAAGGGGTTAAGTGCATTATATAGCTCTCTTTGTTAATTGAAACATGAAATAAAAGATCGGGTACCATATATCGGACTTAGTGCAAACTTTTGGATTGTGCTAAAATTTTAAAGTCTTGAATATAAAATATTGGTAAATTATCCATTGTTTCCATTAATTTTATGTTGTTGATTTTTTTTTTTTGGTGCAGCTATGCCTATGTTTGACCCATTCACTACCAAAACGTGCATAACCAATTTGCAGTGATATTCAATGAAAAATTAGGATATAAAACCTACTCAGTCTGCATACCTTTTTAAGGCAATGTTAGTGTTCTCCTGAGGAGAAATTATTTTTTGGGAGCTTTCACTCCTACTACTGTCTTACTGTAAAGAAGCCCCTTCCTTCAATGTAACTACAGGCTCAACAAACTTTATTGCTGCATTTAAACAGCCAGGGACGTGGCAGAACACAGGGAGCGCTCTGGGGTCACTCACTGCTGTACAGCGATTAGATTCACGGGGTTATTATGACTGAAAATCCCTGTACACTTCAGATACAAGGTGTTACTGTAATATCCATATACAGGCATTGTGTCACATACACATATTATTTTTATATTCTATTGGTATTTTTTGGAAGCTGCATTGCTAATAATCACTACAATCACTACAAATCCCCATAACCAGGAGACGCAACATTCATCATTGTATTATGTATTTTTATCATGTTTACTATATTTGACACAAAGGCCATTTCTGCCTGTATGCTGATAATGCAGACCTTGTGTGACATTGTACAAGAAAAATGACACCCATGGCAGCCATCAGGGGGTGGCAGCCCATTATATGTTCTGGGGCCCCGCCCTGGCCAAACCCAGTGTAGCTTGTTTAAAGTGCTACAGACGCAAGGGCACCCCATGGCACCCAAGACTGGTCCACCAAGATTTAAACAAATTTCCAAGTGGGCCATGGGGGCATCTGAGGCCTTTAAAAGCCCTCCGACTCATCACATAGGAAGTGATTAGTATGGAGTGCACCAAGTAGAGGTGCAGAGTGAAAGCTGTCCCACCAGGGAACAATTTTTATCTCCTTACTGGAGGAGAAGAGGAACCAAACTGATTTAATTTTTAATTAGTTTACGGACTTGGCAGCTGATGGAAAGGGTCTCCGACCAATGGTTTAGCAAAGGGCCCAAAGAATTATGATAGCAGTCCTGATGACACATCTAGAGAAGGGATCTCAAAGTCCAGCCCCCAGATGTTTCTGAAATGTAACTGCCTTGATTCTCTGGCCTTCTATTGCAGTTAGAGAATTCTGGGAATTATAGGCCATCAACATCGGGGAGGTCAGAGTTTGACACCCCTGATCTAGAGTCTTTAATCTTTAATCCCAGCAATATTTCTGTAAATGGAAAAACAAACACGTGGAAAATTGTAAACGAGCAAATTTACATTATTTTTTAAACCATCTTAGAATAATACTTTTTGTACAAAATTGTTATTGCTCCCTACATCTGAGTATCAATCGCGCGTCCTATGTTTCAAATAAATGGTTCAATAATATATATTTTTTTATCAACAAAAAGCATTTGGTAGTGAAAGGGTTAAAAAATATTTTTGCGTATGTCGTTCATCGCCTCTTATTTTAATATCACTTTCAGTAATTGTATCGGATTTTTTTCAAATCCGGGCATCCAAATATTTAGCCGAAAACGTACAGATGAACGATCACAGAAAACCTGTATGATTGTGCGTCCAGTGGGTGACCTTGAAAATGAGCCGGAGAATATCTTTAGTTTATCACGGAGACTCTAACACCTGCCGCCTCCTGCTGTGATGTGAATGGCTTTGTGTCTGTAAATAAATCCTGACTTGCCGTTCCTCGTCTGATCACATCACAGTAACGTTTAAGGCAGGTGCCTGGTCTATAAATAGAATACTTTAAAGAAACAGCTTGTCGACTTGCACAAACCTCCGTGTCTTGTTCTTTTTGAGTACCTTCTTTTTCAATTTTTTCTTGCAACCATGTTCTTAGTGGGGAGAGCATTTTTTCCTTTCAAGAAAACCACCAGTTTGTTTTTTTATTTATGCAACATGTCCATGCAACACACAATTCTCAATCTGTCTCTATGGGTGAATTCTACATTAATATGGCCACGTTCAGCCTCTGCTTGCACTGAAACGTCTAGACCTTTGAGCAGGGGCAGATCCAGACACAGGTTTCGAGGGGGACATTCTACCAATTTTGGCCAAGAGCTGGTGTTGGGTTCGCAGGGACAGGCAGATATATTTTCCCCCAGCTCACATGGATATATATTGCCCCCAGCTCACATGGATATATATATTGCCCCCAGCTCACATGGGTATATATTTGCCCCAGCTCACATGGATATATATATTCACCCCAGCTCACATGGATATACATGTATATATTCGCCCCCAGCTCACATGGATCTATATATTGCCCCCAGCTCACATGGATATATATATTGCCCCCAGCACACATGGATATATATTTACCCCAGCTCACATGGATATATATATTCGCCCCAGCTCACATGGATATACATGTATATATTCGCCCCCAGCTCACTTGGATCTATATATTGCCCCCAGCTCACATGGATATATATATTGGCTCCCAGCTCACATGGATATATATATTTGTCCCCAGCTCTCATCTACTCTGCCAGGCCCCAGGCTCCACCGGCGTTCTTCTCCCTACAGGCGAGCGGCTGCTGGCATGATGCAGCTTGGTTGCCTGCCGGGAACCACCTGACCAGTGGCGCAGCCACGTTCTCGCGAGATCGTGCACTGGTCAGGTGGTTCTTGTCCCAGGGGCGAGCAGCCAAGCTGCATGCCAGCGGCCGTTCGCCTCGGAGGGAGAAGAACGCTGGCAGTGGCGATTTTCTTGGGGGGGGGAATTGCCCCGTTGCCCCATGGATCTGCCCCTGCCTTCGAGACTATTCACTAAAGCACACGAACAATTGATTTGAGTCTTCATTTCAAGCAAGTGAATAAAATGAGTGAACAAAAATAAGGTTTGTAAGTGTCCCAAGAACGGGCAACACCACAAGTTACTTGTCTTATGCTGGTTCTCTGCTCAGGTCTCACAAGGTTTTAGCTCGATGGTGCCAATATAGAGAAGACATTACCGTATTCAAATCAGACTGCTGTTGCCTAGAAAGGGTGGCCAGAGCTGAAATGGCAAGAAAGTCCTCTCTGCACGAGATCCAGTAACCCCGATGATCGTTTCAGCCTCATCAGGAGTGTATAGCGGACACCCCTCTATCCCCTCAAGTAACGGGTCCACGTCTGGATTGTCATGTATACTTATAGTGGGCAAACACAGAGATTTTGAGGGTCTTGGGAATGAGCAACAGCACTAATGGCATGTCCTGCGGTGGGGCCCGCTCAGGTCTCATAAGTTTTTAGCTCGATGGCACCATTGCAAGGAAGACTATACCAAATGCAAATCTGACTGCGATCACCCAAAAAGTATGGCCTGGGCTGAAATGCCAAGGACGTCACCTCTGCACGAAAGATACAAGAGACCCTGAGCTGAAAAAAATCTATATCGGGCCTTTAGTCGCCACCTGAATATCTGGTTGCACATTTCTGTGACCTTCAGCTCCAGCAGCAAACCCAACCTTTATATGTTGCCACCAGTGAAACTATGTTACAGTCTAGGCTCCACCATGTGCTACAATGTGTTGTACCCAAGAGCCATGATGTTGGGAACTGGGGATTTGTTGGTCGTTGATCCACTCATTACTTCTGACATGACATCTTGTTTTGTTTGTTATTGAGAAGCTCTCATTGGCTTTTCAACTGCCCTTGAATCCAAGTGTCAGGGGCTGTCAACTTCATCATTAATGTGCAATAAAATGCGTAAAATAGAGTAAATTTGGCAACCGCTAAAAGTATGTTTTCTGTATCTTATTTTTTGGGGTTTTTGTTTATTGCAGGAGTTTCCGCCCAGTTAACCAGTGCACGCTTGCGCAGAAACACATCAGTTGGGACACCATTTTGGATGGCTCCTGAGGTATGAAATGTAAAAATTACATTGCACTAGCTCAGTCTCTAAAGACCATACTTCGTTACACTTTAAAAAGAAGTAGATCAGAAGAACAGATGGTTGTAGAGAAAATATTGAATAAATATATATTGCTCATGTAACGTTGGAGCTGGGATAAGCTGTGCCTCTTTCCCTACGGATTGTTATCATTTATACTTCCTTTTAATTAGGTGCCACTGCTCCAGTTTTGCATTCTTTTCCTTTGTTTAGTCTGTGGCCACTCCTTTTCATCATAAATTATATACAGCCTGGCCAAAACCAAAGTCTCATGTTCTAATATTTTGTTGGATCACTTTTGATGTGATTAAAGCATGCATTCACCGTGGCATAGTTTCGATAAGCTTTTGCAATGTCACAGCATTTATTTCCGTCCAGAGTCGCATTCATTTGTGGTCAAGATCTTGTATTGATGATGGGAGAGTCGGAGCACTGCGTAAAGTCTTGTCCAGCACATTATCCCAAAGATTTTCATTGGGGTTAAGGTCTGGACTGTGTGGTGGCCAATCCATGTGTGAAAATTAC
This sequence comes from Leptobrachium leishanense, assembly GCA_009667805.1. Taxonomy (NCBI): domain Eukaryota; kingdom Metazoa; phylum Chordata; class Amphibia; order Anura; family Megophryidae; genus Leptobrachium; species Leptobrachium leishanense. Next base: position 46,451,454 of record CM019069.1, read on the forward strand.
ACAATTTGAGCCTGATGAATCCTGGGATTGCCATCTTGGAATATGCCCGCTGTGCCATCAGGGAAGAAAAGAATCCATTGATGGAAAAACCATCTCATTCAGTATATCCAGATGACTGTATTTTTTGACACATAATGTTGCTGAACCTAGACCTGACCAACTAAAGCAACCGCAGATTATAACAGACTTGTACGGCAGGTGGTGACTTTTCTTTTGGCCAGGCAGTGTATAATGGGTTGTGTTTGATTATAGTTTTCTCTAATTCAGTTATTGTGACCGAAGACATCACTGATAAACTAGACTTTCTGTTTTCTAGCTGTCCGCCATGTTTGTTTTTACACTGCACTGCACATAAGTCATAAGGAGGGAAATCCTTTGCGTATCGGTCCTACCTGTCTTCCATTTAGGTCATTGTCTGTTTTTTTAAGTTGATCTTTTTTAATCTAGGTGTGCATTAAAAAAGCAGATATTAAATTAAAGATATTAAGAAATTAATAAGAAGATATTAAACACTCCTTGCTACAACTCAAGATATGATGCTATTTCTGGCTAATTTCCATCAGCAGGTTGTTATATAGAAGATAATCAGTTCTAATTCATGAATACAGGTGGCAGAGATTTTTTTTTAGACTTTCATGGTGCCAAAAGCAATGTCCAACCCATTCCCATTCATACAGATTCAGTTGATCATGATATAATAATGCTTCATGAATGAGCATGATGCCATGGCAACTACTGCATTGCCATAGCAACATGTTCATTCATGAAGCATCACTGCTCACCAGTGAGCAGAATCTGAATGAATGGGGAGCTCCAAGATAGCATGGATTTGATGTATGAAAGTGAATTTACTCAAACACACATAATGGCTACCCTTATCGTTAAACAAAAAGGGGAAAGGAAGGGAGGCAACAGAAATTGTTGGGCGGTCCGCATAAGAAAAAAGGTGGGGGTAGTACAGGGGTATCAGGAAAAACAAAATGGTAGGGGATGTGGGGAGGGTGGGGGACTACCCAATCAGAGGACATTCCTGGCTCACCCCAGCAACCCAAGGGGAAGCCGGGGGCCAAGGAAGAGGTCACAGGGTCGGGAGTCCTGGGGCCAAAGAAAACGGCCAGAGCCATGGTTGCCGTCTTAATGGCTCACCCAGGACGACACAGTGTCCTGCTGCGGAAAGGGAAAAAGAAAAGCGAGAAACAAAAGGGGGGATAGGAGATCCCGATTTCCCGGTGTGCCCACAGAGTCTCAGAAAACAGAATCCTCAGAGACCATAACACCCAGGCATAAAAACCAAAAATGCGTAGCATGCCAAATGGGGAGGGGAGTGGAAAGAAATCCGTCAGAAAGTCATCAAAAATTAGGGGTTTAGAAAGGAGGGGGCAGGGGGTTCAGTGAGAGGCCCGCAACCATCGAGGGGCGGGGGAGAAAAAGGGGGGCACATAAATGTGGGGCATATGACAACGTCGGAGGTGCCAATCAAACCTCAAATATAAATCAATAAAATGTGTCCAAATCATAAAAAGGTCCTTTAAAAAATAATAAAAAGTTTGTTGCAAAATAAAAAAGCCTCTTTTAAAAATGAGATAAAAAAATGTATGAAAAATACAAAATTGTCTTTTAAAAAATAGAGCTTTTGCAAAAAATGAAAGAATAAATGGTCTTTAAATCTTACTTTTACAAAGATATTACTTTTTTGCATTAAAACCTATAGGATTCGCCTGTTTAAACTTGTCAAATTGAAACACCGAAAATCAGGGCATTTCGACGCAATTTGGCATTCTGTGAATAGAATACACGTTAGTCTATTCCTTGGTATAATAAGGATTTATATAGCGTATGCTTAACTAATAAATGTTATAATGCATTCCTAATGGGGATGCTATGCTTCTGTCCGACAATGCTGCTGCTACTGCAGCTATAATAGATTTTGTAAATTGCAGGTTATTCCTTGTGTTGGGAGCTTTATATTAACGGTTGGCCTTTGATCTTACCATTTCAAAACATACCTTTCACTTCATGTGCCATCTACTATATATGTATGCTGATACTTATCATGTTTCCAGACAGAACACATTATCTAGCTATAGCACAAGAGAAATCAAAAGGTGATGAATTAACATGGAAAACATTACTGAATGTTATTCACCCATTGAACGACCACTCATGCCACTACTCGCCTGTCTCCTGTGAATCAGAATACAAATCCTTCAGGTGGAATCAGCCCTGGATTTGGTAAAATCAATATCTAGAGAGAAAGACAAAGACAGAGGCATTACTTTGCATCACGTGTGTCCTAGATTCCAACATCTTAGCTGTACCAAGTCCAAATTGATAAATCGCGTCTATTAAGACTCCATGGGACTCAATTGAAGCCCAAGGACCAAAAACTCTACAAAGGTCAAATGAGAATCTATGTGTCACCTGCATGCAGCGACTGCAAACAGGTTTGGTTTCATTCTAAAAGGTTCCTGCCGAAAGATAACAGTAAACTGACTTTGCTCAGTTTTCCGAGTGTAATAAAACCAGTATCCTCTGCTCCTGTTTCTCCTGTGGAATACCATTAAAAAATAGCAACAATTTGTCTGCAAAGGCAACCTTTATCAGTAGAGTGAAAAATATAGAATTTCCCGAAAAGATGCAAAAATTATACAGTATCTCTTATTCAAAGTGCTTGGGGCAAGAAGTGTTTCAGATTTTGGAATACAAGTTGGCCACCCTTAACCGGAATTCTAAAATCCGTAAGACTCCGAAAAATAGAGTTTTCGGAGCCGTCTGGATTTTAGTGATTCCGGACCACGAGTGCTCTGTACGGTGGTTGCAGAAGACCATGGCTGGAAGCCTTCTGAGCAGCCCAGCATGTGACATGCTGTCCAGACTTATACTGACTCCGAGCAGCATGTCGGTGAAGAAAGAATGCAGAGCACTACCAGCGTGTGTACACAATGGGAACTGCAGCAGGATCCGGATCGCAGATCTTCTGCCATGATCTCCTTCCTCTGAAATATTGTATTCTCCAGGATTCTGAAATCCAGAAGTAAGCAAAACCTTGGGACAGGTGCTTAGCCTGTATTTGAATATCATAATGAGAGATCGAAAAACAAAATTCATTGATGTTTCATTTACACCTCATACACACAGCCTGAAGCTCATTTCCTGTGATGTTTTTAAGAATTTTGTCCCCTGTGAGGTTGTAAAATTGTCCGCGTGTTGGGTCATGGGACACTGAAAAGGTTTTCGCATTTTGGAAGTTTTCAGATGAGGGATACTCACCCTATATTACGTTTCAGTAATAGGACACTCTTAAATAATGTAGGAAGTAGAACCACGCTATGGAAAGTGATTATTATGCCATGAAGTAGATCTCAGCATCTTCAGCAGTCCAAATAGCTGGCATCTTATTTCCCATAAAGTGCAGAAAACCTAAAGATTGGCGAGCCATCATGGAATTCCAAACATCTGGCGATTTCTGGTACTTGCCCTAAAGACTAATCGAAGAAAAAGGAAATGCTGTATGAAATGAAGCCGCATAATCGATAATTGTTGCAATAATTGGTGAGCCAGTTCACAAGGCATGTTGAAGAGGTAGAATTTTATTGCATACTGTTCAACTTTTACCTTTTTTTATTTGGATCTACAGCTATCAGATGAGGCATAGCAGTCAGTCCTATATCCTTAAGTGTACTTAAACCAATTGATACAGATAAAGTGTCAATAAAATATCCGCATTATTAGGTCCACTTTTCTCTAACCTCACCCTTCCATTTCCCTGTTTACATTATTATTATTCTCTATTTTGCAAGGCTGTTCTTTCTAAATCGAGTGCTGTGTGTATCCGATTCTCCTGCGAGGGGATAATTGCAGAACATTAGTAGTGGTTTTCTCTTGCCACTCATCAGACCTAATTCACCAAGTCTGTTGACTGCGCCATGGGATTCAAGGTCAGCTCCAGGTTAATAGCTTCAGGGCTGTTTACTTTTACTCACTATTTATATAAAATTAGCTCTGATCATTTGGGTATTTTGTGTTTGCGCGTTTGATAGACATTTAGACGTAGACGTTTACTTCAAGAACATATCCTTCTGCTAAAGCGATGCTGATATGTAGAATATTTTATGTAGTTGTGATACAGTGTGTGTGAATTGAAAGCTGAAAGAAGCACTCCCTGTGCTGACAAATAAGCCAAAAACAATCAATAAATTAAATGAAATTTCATTAAGGTTTATCTAACGTACACACGCACTGCTATCTCATACAATGATCAACCTGTCAAGACGGCATGTGATTTATTAAATTAATTAATAGATTTAGTTGCAGAACGGACAAATTTGATTATTGGAGTATAATTAACTCCTCTCCGATCCTCTGCTTACTGTTACCTAATGGCGCTCGGGATACAAGAGCATCAGAACATCTCAACTCAAGGGGCAATATTACAAAGTTGATGCTAACCTAACCAGAGCTGTTATCTTACCAGAGCCAGTCTATGGAGTTGCTGGGCCCTATTACATTCTTCGCGCAAACGTTTGCGCTGGCGCAAAAACGCATTAACGGGAGGGGCAAAACCCTTTGCGCTGAACGTTGTATTACAATGTCAGCGCAACAAACGCATGTATACGTCTACCGTGGGTGAACCTGCACGAACGCTGTGCGAGCTTACTGTATGTTGCGCGTCCTATACTTAACATTGTGAGCGCAGATGCGTTTGTGCGCTGGTACGCGGATGGTATTACAATCTATGCGCAGGAATTAACGCATAGACGTTGCACGCATAATTTTAGCAACTCCTAAAAGCTGGTGTTAATGGCAAATTCTATCAACCTGGCTGAACCCAAATACACCAGCCCAAAAAAAAATACGCAGCAAAGTATAGTTACACATTCTACACATACCAAACCAATAAATTTGAGAAGTCGTGTGTTCTTTTTTTATTGATGCAGCATATATGCGCAGATTGACTTTGACAGGCGCAAAAACTTAACGTGAGACAATTGAGGTTCTTAATTCTGATTGGCTGAATCGCGTGAAAAAAACAGTCCACACACTGATTTCTGCGTGCAACGTTGCTGCACGCACGTTTGTGTGCATCCGTTTTACGCGCATTATTGCTCAACGGATGTAAAAATGCGAGAGGATTGTAATTCCAGCGTTGATTTACACGCGTTAACGTTTAACGCTGGCGCACAAATTCACATGTTGCGCGAGCGTTTTAACCCGAAGATTGTAATAGGGCCTGTTAAGTTTACAACAGCTATGGTTAAGATAGCACCAAGTTTTTAATAAAGCCCAAGGTTCTTTGTCTACAACTCTTTATGGCCAAGGATACAGAGGCATCTGAGCAATAGGCACCGGTTGTTCAGGATACAATTGACTCCAATAAGAGCCAAGTGGAGAGGGAAAAGACTGGGCAACAGTCCATTGTGTTGGCAAACTCCCTGTTCTGATATGGCTGTCATGAGTCATTCATGTAGTGGTCGAAAAGAAATTGTGAATTATACATTGTAAATATAATTTTTAATCAATAAATCTATACACTGGGGAGACCCTGTGAACAAGCTACCCAAAAGTACTGCTTGCTCTTAATATAGACTTTACATATGAAAAAAATTGCTGCAGTTATCACCAGTGATTTTAACTAGGTGCGGGAAGAGCCAAGGCAAATTTTGGACCTTTAATTCCCAAGGATGGTTGCCAAGATTGAGGAGCAAGTAGCTATAAGTCTCTGTTTCCAGACTCTCCACCTGTCCCCATGTTCTGCTCCACGATCCCCTGCTAGATTACCAGAATGAGTATGGGGACGCTGGAAACCGGTGTTAAGGAATAGACAACAAAAATTAATTACTTATCCCTCATCCAGCGATGAAGAGGACAGTATGATCTGATGCCTACTCTCACTGCGATCACATGATCACTGAGAACAAACATTTCTCAGTGTCCTTCTGCTGATCCTGCATGACCCCATAGGTTCATGTACATGCAATCTTGCTAAGGGCTTGTAAAAGTCTCCATGGAGTCCTTTGCAGTCTAGCGAAGGATACCAGCACCAGCTCATGTCACCACTGCCTGTATTCATTAGCTCCTCCGAAATATTACGAGTCAACCTACTGACATAACAGCTGGCTCATAACCAAGCCGGTAACTGGGAGCCAATAATGAGTAAGGGCTTGTGATGGTTTTTTTTGCCACACCAGGAATATTTAGCAAAATATTTGTAGTTTCAATTTGGCAATTATTTGTATTTTCTAGCCTATGGTTATATTCTGAAATACTGTGAATCTCTTTGTGGGATGGAATAAACAGATTTCTCACAGACAGGTTAGCAATTCCTTTTGCTGAAACCATAAAACTATTGAGATATTCTGTGTGTTAATTCACGATATGCCCAGAACGACAGGTCAGAAATCTTAGAGGCAAAAGCAAACTAAATTGTCTTTTTTCAGATTTTTATATAAACTGTATGAAGAAGAAACAACATGTCCTATGGAGACATAAATGGCACGGTGACGTGCATCACTGATTTTCCATTTGTGCTGTACATTGATGGAAAGGTTATTCATCCAGAAAGGAAACAGGAAAAAAAAGAGGACTGGTACCATTTACAGTGGTCACTAGCTTAGTATTCATTAACCTTACTGTCCGCATTCATTATCTAGACCAGGGGTCAGCATCCTTGGCCCTCCAAGGATGTTTTAGAACTACATATCCCATGAAGCTCTGCCAACATCTAATGAGTAGCTGAGTATTATAGGAGATGTAGTTTCAAATGATCTTGGGCCTTGGTTGCTGACCCCCTGGTCTAGAGGAACAGTTAATAGTGCTTGACATTACCATAATATGTTTATTATGACAAGCTTAACCTCCCTGGTGGTGTGGCTCGGGGTTAACTTTTTGTGCCGAAAGCAGTAACCCCGAGCCACACTCAGGCTGGATACGTACCTGTCCATGCACTCCCTCACTGACCTCTGTGATCGCATTCTCCTCCAGTGATCGCAGCGTTTTGCTTCCTGGTTCCCTTCTCACGAGAAGAGAACCAGGAAGCATGACTTTGCGGTCATCCGGAGGTGACAGTGGGGGACAGCGAGGGAGCGCAGGGACAGGTAATGTATCCAGCCCGAGTGTGGCTCGGGGATACCGCTTTCAGCAATGAAATTAACCCCGAGCCACACTCTTATACCACAGGGGGCCAAATAAATTGTAACGATTCTGACATAGAAAATATGTCAGAATCATAATGCCAGGGAGGTTAAAGGGATATGCACGTCTAGAATAAATCAATAAAAGTTTTACAAATGTGTAAAAAGTATTTATTTTCTTGCTTTAAACTCTGTCATTTCATCTTCTCTGGCCACGCCGCTCAGCTAGGGGTGTTTCTTCAGCTCACACTTCCTGTATATTCCCCGCCTCCGTCCCCACCCACTACTCCACCCATCTAAGCTTCACATGAACTAGCACAAGCTGTGCCCATGAAACCCTGTGCACGCTCAGGACCTCAGACTGGGGAAATGGAGGAACTGAATATTAGCTTCTCTGCTATTGTGAAAATATAGACTCGCTCCCACACTCACATTCTCTCACACACAGACTCACTCACCTACTGACACGCTCACTTGCGCTTTTTCATGGTTTACATTCTCACTGTCTCACTCAAACACCCTCACAGGTCACTCACACTTTCTTGTGCTGTCTGTCTCTTGTGCACGCTCTCCCTCACTGCACCTTTTCTTGCACCTTCTCTGCTTTATCTTGCTGTCTTTCTCTTTACCTCTTCTTCTTTGCTGTCCCTTTCTCTGCTGTCTCTTTTTCTCCCTGTTTGTATTTCTTTCTTTCCTTCCCTGTCTCAGCAGTAGCTGGAAGTGAAAGAGTTACAGGTTGGAATGGCACTCAGCCCCGCCCTCCCCTCAGCTCACAGTGCAGGAGGGAGGTGGATAAACTCAGTCGCACATGCTCAGTGCGTTTTTTTATGCATTCAGCAGAATTCACACGGATTGGTTAGCTCAGTATGCCTTCTGAGGTGGGCGTGGAAAACACCAAGCAAGAAAAGTAGGTAAATATGAAACAAATATCATATTTACTTGCTTTTTATGCCTGCTGAATGGGACTACTGACTCATTAAAAGGCAATGCACATTTTAAAGGGCATACTGACAAAGCATGCATGTTTGACATCTTTTTTTTCCGTAATGCAAGCAGGCGCCCCTGTAGCTCTCCTGTAGAAAGACCCATCATTGTCATTCTTTGCCAATATTTCTTCCATCACAGACATCATTAAAATGGAAATCAGGAGTGCGACATCCATTACAATTTCTGTGTATAGTATCATTGCGGCTCATGTAGATTCCTTTATCATTACCCCATTCAATGTACTTGTTTTATTTTATGCTCCTGGTCATCATTTCCCCCGTATGTCCCTTTTTCTTATTGATGTTTTAAATTCTACATCTTTTATATAAGCATTCTCCTTTTGAAGTGGTATTGAAAAGGGTAACCTTCAGCCAGGATACCAGCACAGCAAGTAGATGAAGTTCTCAGATCGACCCCAGGAAACCCATTAAAAAATACCAAAAAATGACTTAACACCATGTTCAGAAAGCTGATATATATATTTTATATAGCTGCCAGCCAGGGCCGGCGCTGCTGCTAGGCAAGGTAGGCACCCGCCTAGAGTGCAGCGCCGGTCTAGGGCGCAGCCGAGAGCTTTGCCAGCCGCTGTCACTTATCTATCACGCTGCGCACTTGCTCTGGGCGCAGAGTGATCATGGAAGACAGCTCGGGATGGCTGTCCAATAGAGAGTGAGGGAAGCAGGGATAACCCCGCCCCTCAGCATGGACAGCCACCAAGAGCTGCTTCCATGATCACGCTGCGCCCAGAGCAAACACGCAGCGTTATAGATAAGTGACAGCGGCTGGCAGAGGAGGGGCACAGGAGGTGAGAGCAGACAGGAGCCGGAGGTGAGAGCTGGGGGGCAAATATACCCATATGAGCTGGGGGCAAATATACCCATATGAGCTGGGGGAAAATATACCCATATGAGCTGGGGGGCAAATATAACCATGTGTGAGCTGGGGGCAATTATACCCATATGAGCTGGGGGCAAATATACCCATATGAGCTGGGGGGGGCAAATATAACCATGTGTGAGCTGGGGGCAAATATACCTATATGAGCTGGGGCAAATATACCCATATAAGCTGGGGGGCAAATATACCCATATGAGCTGGGGGGGAAATATTCCCATATGAGCTGGGGGAAAATATACCCATATGAGCTGGTGGCAAATATACCCATATGAGCTGGGGGCAAATACAGTTGCAAGAAAAAGTATGTGAACCCTTTGGGATTACGTGGAGTTTTGCATGAATTGGTCATAAAATGTGCTCTGACCTTCATCTAAGTCACAACAATTTGAAAAACACAGTCTGCTTTAAATAATACAACACAAACATTATATGTTTTCATGTTTTTATTGAACAGAACATGTAAACATTCACAGTGCAGGGTGGAAAAAGTATGTGAACCTTTGGACTTAATAACTGGTTGACCCTACTTTGGCAGCAAAGTCCTCAACCAAACGTTTCCTGTAGTTGCAGATCAGACCTGCACAACGATCTGGAGTAATTTTGGACCACTCCTCTTCACAAAACTGTTTCAGTGTAGCAATATTCTTGGGATGTCTGGTGTGAATCGCTCTCTTAAGGTCATGCCACAGCATTTCTATCCGGTTGAGGTCAGGACTCTGACTGGGCCTCTCCAGAAGGCATATTTTGTTTTGTTGAAGCCATTCTTTTGTTGAATTACTTGTATGCTTTGGGTCATTGTCCTGTTGCATCACTCATCCTCTGCGGAGCTTCAGTTGGTAGACAGATGGTCTTACGTTTTCCTGCAAAATGTCTTGATAAACTCTGGAATTCATTTTTCCATCAAAGACAACAATCCGTCCAGGCCCTGAGGCAGCAAATCAGCCCCAAACCATGATGCTCCCTCCGCCATGTTTTACAGTTATGATGAGGTTTTGATGTTGGTGTGCTGTGCCTTTTTTTTCCAAACAACTCAATTTTTGTTTCATCTGTCCACAGAATATTTTGCCAGTAGTGCTGTGTAACATCCAGGTGCTCTTTTGCAAACTTCAAACGTGCTGCAATATTCATTTTAGACAGCAATGGCTTCCTCTGTGGTGTCCTCCCATGTACTCCATTCTTGTTTAATCTTTTCCTTAATGTAGATGTGTCAACAAAAATGTTAGCATGTGCCAGGGATTTCTGTAAGTCTTTAGCTGACACTCTAGGATTCTTCTTTACCTCATTAAACATTCTGCACTGTGCTCTTGCAGTCATCTTTACAGGACGACCACGCCTAGGGAGAGTAGCAACAGTGCTGAACTTTCTCCATTTGCAGACAGTCTGTCTTACTGTGGACACATGAACATCAAGGCTTTTGGAGATACTTTTGTAACCCTTTCCAGCTTCATGCAAGTCAACAATTCTTGATCGTAGGTCTTCTGAGAGCTCTTTTCTGCGAGGCATGGTTCACATCAGGCAGTGCTTCTTGAAACCAGTAAACCCAAAACTGGTGTGTGTTTTTAAAGGGCAGGACAGCTTTCAGCAACACATCCAATAATATCACACTGATTGGACTCAAGGTTGGCTCACTCCTGGCTCCAATTAGCTCTTGGAGAAGTCATTAGGCTAGGGGTTCACATACTTTTTCCACCCTGCACTGTGAATGTTTACATGTTATGTTTAATAAACACATGAAAACATATAACGTTTGTGTTGTATTATTTTAAGCAGACTGTGTTTTTCAAATTGTTGTGACTTAGATGAAGATCAGAGCACATTTTATGACCAATTCATGCAAAACTCCACGTAATCCCAAAGGGTTCACATACTTTTTCTTGCCACTGTATACCTATACGAGCTGGTGGTAAAATATACCCATATGAGCTGGGGGGCAAATATATCCATGTGTGAGCTGGTCTGGGGCAATATATCCATGTGTGAGCTGGACTGGGGCAATATATCCATGTGTGTACTGCTGGGGCAATATATCCATGTGTGAGCTGGTCTGGGGCAATATATCCATGTGTGAGCTGGTCTGGGGCAATATATCCATGTGTGAGCTGCTGGGGCAATATATCCATGTGGGCTGGGGGCAATATATTATATCCATCTTTTTTTTGGGGGGGTGCAAGTAGCTGGTCTTGCCTAGGGCGCAAAATAGTCTATTACCGGCCCTGCATGCCAGCTCAATACAAGAATAATGAGTGACATTGGAATTGCTTGTGGCCTCAATTTAGTCACTTCCTATGCAAAGTATAGGCACAGTTATTTTACAGGAACCTGTCATATCGGCGGTGCCACGTTTGTGGCTTGACCAGAATAGCTGGGGAGCCTTTACCATTAGTGGTGCTGTCATACTTAATAGGTAACTCATTATCCAAATCCACTCACTTAGAATAGTGCCTGCTATGATTATATGGTATCTATAGGAATAACGCTTGCTGTTTTGCAGATAATGAATGCTAATCCACTCACAAAGATCAGAACCCCCCTCCTACAATCCCTCCATATACTGTATAAGGGATGAGCGTTGATTCCTTAGCGTTTTGGCATACCAGTTTTTGGGGATAGAGGTTTCCAGCAAACGTGGATATACAGTATATATACTGTGTATATATATATACCTGTATATATATAATTATTATTATTCCTTATTTATTATTCTTTATTTATAAAGTGCCAGCATATTCCGCAGCATATATATACTGCCTGGCCAAAAAAAAATCACCACCTGGTTTTAACTAAGCCAATAGGTGTGAGCCTTCCATTGGATAATTACTGCAGTGATTAATATGTTTCAGCTGCAAAAAATTAGGTCATGTGACTCCCTGAATATACTGAGTGAGCAGGTTTTACCATCAATGGGTTTTTCTTCCCTGATGGCACAGCGGACATATTCCAAGATGGCAATGCCAGGATTCATCAGGTTCAAATTGCGCAAGAGTGGTTCAGGGGGCATGAGACATCATTTTCGCTCATGGATTGGCCACCACACAGTCCAGACCTTAACCCCATCGAGAATCTTTGGAATAATGTGCTGGAGAAGACTTTACGCAGCGCTGCGACTCTCCCATCATCAATACAAGATCTTGGCCACAAATTAATTCAAGAAAGCCACGGAGAATGTGTGCCGTAATCACTGTCCAATGAGATATTATATTGTGTCTTTTTTGCCTTGCAATGTATAAAAGATGGGCCGATATATTAATAACCAAATAGCTGATAGTGACAGATAAATAGACTACAGACAGATAATTAATACATCGATAGATAGATGAACATTTACTGAGCACTGGTGTATAAAAAATTAGGAGTCAGGTTTTTTATTTTTACTTTCAAAGACGGTAAATTTTATTGAAATAAGTTTTTTTTTTTTATATTGTACCATAATAGATTATTACATTAAAATTTTATTCTATTTTCCTTCACTATCTAGATTTAAAGACAGTTTGTAAAATTACCAGTGACATATTCTGCAATGCTGTTCAATGGGTAAAGAAAGAGCACCTGATGACAACTTTAGATAAATGGGAAAAATAGTGGAAAAACAAAGTGATGAAAGAACAGCTTGAACGATTCCCCAGTCTAGACATACAGAGCTGACGCGTGTGCTCCTCTCCGCCTTGTATCGGTTGTGCGTAACTGTACGCACTTCTCTCCCACAGGTCATTGCTTGTGAGCAGCAATATGACTATTCTTATGACGTGCGATGTGATGTGTGGTCTCTCGGAATAACAGCAATCGAACTGGCCGATGGAGACCCTCCTTTGTCTGCCATGCACCCAGTGAAAGCTCTCTTCAAGATCCCCAGGTACAACGCTAGATGGCTGTCTTCACTCGCTAGATACTCAGTAACCCTTCCCGTGACTCAGACTCTGAAACACAAAGGAAATGACACATTTATACATCTGGTTTGCTCATTTGCATACGCTTCGGTACCCATAACCCTTTGTGTGCTTTAACTACAAATAACGCGGTACGCGTTTTGTTTTCTGAAGACGTGGTACATTTCCGTGTTTTTTGTTTGTTTTATACCTTTAAGGAAAAAAATGAGACTTTTTTGTTGTTTGCGTCTTGTGACTTTAGCTTATGGATAGATACAAAAATATAATATATGTGTAAGAAAAATAATCCACATAACATTTTAGCCAAAATACAATTCTTTAAATGGAAAAAAAAAATCCCAACTCAACAACATATATTTAATTTGAAATGTGTCTTTGCTATTATTACACCTATAATATTTTTCTTTTTGACTGTTATTTCTTTTGTATTATGACACATGCCCCATAAATACATGTGATTTACATATATTACGCTGCCGCTTCTGATTTTGACATTCAGACGTTTTATACTCCTCCGGAACGTGAAATTCTGTGCTCTCCAACGTCTCCGTTCATTGTGTAAAATAATTGCATATACCACTCTTCTTTGTAAGTGAAAGATAAAACCGGAATGCGATGTATCACAGGGTTCTGAATCTCAATTAGATTCACTGTCGAACACAATATGGAGACTTCTGATCTCTCCTTATTACAAGAACTCATGCAAAGAATTGTACCCGCTGTGCAAAACAATGCGAGTGTTTGAACTTTGCAGTTGTCACATTCATACGATTATTGCATGGCTTTTATTTCTCCTCGTGATTGCAATTTGCATTTCTGATTAGTTCAATTTATATGCAGATGAGGCAGTGTGTCATAATGTTATCTATGTATCCCCAGCCCGGACCTCACAAATGCGCCAGCATGGGGAGAAAAAAAAGGAATGAATCATGTGAGGACAGCAGATCCCCTTTCGGCACTTACGTGCAAGTGTAAAACCGATCTTGGTGATTGACGTTGAAGGGGTTGGGGGGGGGGGTAGAAATATGATTCAGATCTCTGTAATAAATAAATAAATAAAGCCAGCAAATGACAGATTTTATCCTCTGGATGAATGGAAGCTGTTTCGGGTAGCACTCATGACTCTCTGCTCTTTTCGCCACTGATATCAGGCGTTTTATATACCTTGGTGACAGATGCATACATTATAAACAAGAAAATTAACCACGTAAGGGAAGGGACAGAAAATGTGGACCCTGTGGAGCAATCATAAGTGAGCAGTGCTTTTCTGACGGAGACAAACCATTAAACCCCGTCCCATCCCTTTTCTAATTTTATTTAAAATATGTAAAAGTAACCGTGTGGAAACAAACCAGACACAATATTCCCACAGTTTAAGAATATTTAAAGGGCAACTACCACCAAAAAATGAAATGTCCTTATTGTGTTTATTTGATGTTGCTGATATCTTACATGTGCTTTGTTTTTCTCTTGTTTAGTTAAGAAAATATTATACCCTATGGGCCCTGTTACATTCTTCATGTAAACGTTTGCTTGTGCGCAAAAACGCATTAACGAGAGGGGTAAAACCCTCTGCGCTGAACATCGTATTACAATGTCAGCGCAACAAACGCACGTAATCATCTACCGCAGGCGAACCTGTGCGAACCCTGCGCGAGCTTACTGTACTGCGCGCGTCCTATACTTAACATTATGAGTGCAAATGCGTTTGTGCGCTGGTACGCGGATGGTATTACAATCTATGCACAGTTTGTAACGCACAGCCTTTGCGCGCATAATTTTAGCAACTACTAAAAGCTAGTGTTAATGGCAAATTCTATCAACCTGGCCGAAACCAAATACACCAGCCCAAAAAAAAAATACTCAGCAAAGTATAGTTACATATTCTACACATACCCAACCAATAAAGTTCTGCGTGTTTTTATTGTTGATGCAGCATATATGCGCAGATTGACTTTGACAGGTGCAAAAACGTAACGTGAGACAATTGTGGTTCTTAATTCTGATTGGCTGAATCGCGTGAAAAAACAGTCCACACACTGATTTCTGCGCGCACCGTTGCTGTGCACGCGTTTTTGCGCCTCCGTTTAATGCGCGTTATTTTTTGACGGGTGAAAAAATGCACGAGGATTGTAATACCAGTGTTGATTTACACGCGTTAACGTTTAATGCTTCGCGCAAAAATTCACGCGTTCTGCGTGCGTTTTTGCGTGAACAATGTGATACAGCCCTATATGTGTCACTGGGTGCATCCATTGCGTGATCTTTTATGTTGTAAACTGCCGACCCCCCCCCCAAGTATCTTTACATCACTTTCTCCTGAGTGTGTGGCTTTGGCCATGGAATGTAGTGAATGGGTCAGTCTCTGTCACAATACGGTACCATGGTGGCACCGCAGGAGCCCAGTGTGCAGGGAGAGCTAGTCTGGCGTAGGTGGGAATGAATGGATAAGCAGAAACTGACCAGGCTGAATATTGCAGGATGGAGGGAGCAGAAGGTAAGGTGGAGCAGGGTGTAGCACCTCTCTGTCTGCAGGAATGAACTTCAATAATGTGGCAAGAAGAGTAGGGGTGTGTGGTCTTTTATTCAGGCCATGTGTAGGCGTATGTCTGGTGTATTAACTGTTTGAGTGCTGGATTCAGGCATGAGGGCAGCACTCTTCAGGTAGCCGCTCAAGTGCAGGCACGGATCCTGAAAGTCACTGACTCAAATCATTGTATTGTGTGGGATGTATTCAAAGGACATCACCAGGGAGTAGATTAGAAGTCTTTAAACTCCCTGACATATATCATTCAGTTGCCAGCTCTTATCTCCGGTAGCCTGGAGATCACAGTACAGCCACTGCAGTTTTATCTAAACATTCCCTCTTCCACAACATTAATTGTTAAATACTGTAGATTAGATAGACCTCAGCAGTAAATTAAGCTTTTGCACAGATTTTCATACATGTTGCATCATGGAAAAATCCACAAATGGAAACAAGCGATAAAAACCTAACTTTATTTGTAATTTTTACAAGCAATTACTTCAAACAAAGAAGAAAAAAACAGCAGCATGTGTTTTATAAAGTGGTTTTGAATGTAAAGCACATGTAATCTAGTTACAGTTTATGTATGTATCATATCTATGTATCATATCAATTCTGACATGTGGGAGGCTCTGATAAATGTTTTCTGAGTCTTGCGGACATAGATTTTATTTACGTTACTGATGCTCTTGTCCGGATTCCAAAAACTGGAAAACGCCGAAATCCGGATTGCTCAGAAACCCAGATTAAGGGTGCGCAACCTGCACTATAAAGCCTATAACGCCATAAATGAGTTAATTGACCCCATGGAAGCCTCTGTTCTTGCAGCATTGTGTATAGACAGCCTGGGGCACCTCACACTTCATTTAACCAGCTCACAATTGAGACCCACACCCTAGTATAATATAGGGAATTGTTTGCATATAGTATTTCCGTTTCTCTTCATGCCACATTATATTATTTCTTCCTAATCTAGAGTAGCTGGATCACTATAAATTTAATACAAAATTATATATTTTTCTTTCTAATTTCAATATCTCCAGCATTGGAAAGCAGCCTCTTGTGAGCATGGTCATCATATCATTTTGTTACAGTGTGATTGCTGCCCGGAGGTCTGTTTGTAGTGGCAACCCCTGTACATAATTTCACATAATAATGGGGAGTTTTTCACTAAAGGTGACGGTGTTATTCAGAGAGCAATGAAATTTCGGTGCTCTCTCGTTCGCTGAGCTTCGGCGATTATATATCGCCGACCCTGCGGTAAATTCAGCATTCACGGCAGGTTAGTCGAAGTGTGCCGAACAAGGTCCACCGAGTGCCAACGATAAGCACTCCGAATGCAGCCGCCGAACGCACCTAAAAAAAGCCGATCAGCTGCCAAACTGAGGGTAAAAAAAAAACGGCAATTTTTTGAAAGGCATTTATAACACTTAAAATGCATAGAAATAATTAACCTCCCTGGCGGTCTATTTATTTTGAAAAAAAATCGACCGCTTTTAGACAAGAATTATTATTGTTTTGCGCCCCCCAGCGGCATCCCGAGTGTGGCTCGGGGTTAAATTGCTATGTTGGATGCGGTAACCCCGAGCAACACTCGGGATGCTGCTGGATACATCACCTCTCCATGCGCTCCCTCGATGTTTCCGCAGTCTCCTCCGGCTACCGCGACCTCATTACTTCCTGGTTCCCTCCTCGCGAGAAGGAATCCAGGAAGTATGAGGTCGCGATTGCCGGAGGAGACTGCGGTGATCATTGAGCGAGCGCAGGGAGAGGTGATGTATACAACCCGAGTGTGTATCGGGGGTTACTGCTCTTAGCGGTGAAATTTAACCACGAGACACACTCGGGAACACCGCCAAGGAGGTTAAAAAAAAGGTCCTATAAAAAAAAATAATAAAAAGGTCAATTACAGAATTTAAAAAAAAACATTTAAAGTAAAAGAGAATCAAAAATTTAGCCGAAAAACTAATTTTTTTTTTCAAATTAAATAAATAAACAGACTCTTTGCTGCAAATGGAAAGAATAAATGGTTGAATAAAAAAAAAAAATCCAGAATTTTTATTTACATTGAAACCTATGGGATTCGCCTGTTTTAAACCTGTCAAACTGAAGCACAGAAAATCAGGGCATTTCGCCAACATTTCGGTGCAGTTTGGCATTCTCTAAATAGATTAACCATTACTTCTCTATGGGACAGTTTCACTGCTGCCAAATTGCAGCGAACTGCATCGTATTTTGTTGGTAATTTGCAAATATTTGGCGAATTGCCAGCTTTCTGAATAGCCAAAATGACGTGAGATTGCGCAGCGCGGTGAAATTCTCCGTTTGGTGCAATGCGATGGAAAGTTCAGCTCTTATTGTATAACCCCTTAAGCTATGAATCCTATAATATATTTGCAGAAATCAGGTTACATAGTAAAGTGAGATGAGAATACCCAGCTCAGCTGATAAGGATGTTTTTCCCCGAAATGAGCAGTTGTACTGTTTTCCCGTACAGTACCCTCAGCCGGCATCTCTCCGTTCACTGGATGAACCTTCGTGGTTTATCTAATCCTCCACCTTTCCCCTGTCTTCATTTAAAAAAAAATAATACAAAGTAAAAATTCAGCTCTCTCTCCTCACTGGAAATTTAGATTGCTGTATCAAAATAGAAAGATAGAACCAATGAATCCGAAATGAGAAATTTCCTCCGTGCCGCTAAACGTTTCATTCACGAGTCCCCTGGTTAGAGTGAAGTGTCAATATATCAAACTTCAAAAAAATAAGCTACAAAACAACTTATTTATGAACATGTCAGGAAGCAACCAGAGCCTCTGCTCCGTAAAAAAAACACTCTTACGCCGGGGTCAGACGAGCGCACTATGTGCGCCCATACCGTCGTGCCTCCCGGCGTCTGTCGCAGCATAGTGACGGTTCGACAAGGCCAGCCACACGCTATAGCGCACGCACGAATTGCGCATGCTACAGTGGGCGTGCTGCTGACGTCAAGAAAGCCTCCCCGTTGAAGCGCTACGACGCGCGTTCGAAGGGGCTGCAAAGCACGATCCTTAGGAGTACACTACCTGCACTCAACGAGGTGGCCAGACGGACGTCAGAGTGGAAGGAACCCAACTCACTGACGCAACCATCAATCACTCTCACCTTGCAGTCCTCTCCTCCTGTTTTCAAACCCAACCCTCCCAGATTGTGAGTTCCTACGGGAATAGGGCCCTTATCTCCTCCTGTACTGTTTGTCAAATGTTGTTCAATGTATTGTAACCCTGTCTATACTGTGTTAAGGCTAGGGTCAGAGTGGGGCAGTCGGAACGCGCGTGCAGGCGCACTAAATCACGGCGGCAGTAGCAGCACATAACGGCCAATGACGGCCAATATACGCAGTACGTGCGTACAAAAGTGCGCCGACACCACGCAACCGGCAAATGAATGCATTTTTCTCAGAACGTGAGACCGCTGCTACAGACGTACAGAGTGCGCTGCGGCCGCATGGCAGCGTGTGTGCGTGATTAGGAGACGTCAGACGCTGCTAGTGTGCGGCCTACATAACGTTCAAACAGCCGGATTTCCCTAGAATTGCGTTGGTGAGTACCTGCGACTGTGCGACTGTGGTCGTCTGACCACTTAAGCGTATTCCGTGAAAAAATGCGTGCGCACGCATCGACGTACATTTTGACGGTGGCCGCAGAAAATGCGCTCATCTGTCCCTAGCCTTATTGTACAGCGCTGCGGAATATGCTGGCGCTTTATAAATAAAGAATAATAATAAAGAATAATAAAAGGAACATTCACTCTCACGGACGTTCCTTCCGCTCATAAAAACGCCTGTCTGACCCCGGCCTGGGTTTTTTGTAAATCTGAGAGACCTGTAAGGGATCAGCACGGTTTACGTCAAAATAGCTGGATATGAATATTTCCCCCCAAACTCAAAATCCTATCGCCTCGGTCATTTTTGCCCAAATATTTGCAGCTCCTCTAGTAACTCTCCCCCTTTCATTGCTTAGTGAGCTGTGAGTAGACCTGTTGAAGGGACTCATTTATGACGAATCCGACCATGCTTGTGAGGTGTGGTAGAAACTAATTTAGACTGATCAGTTACAAGTTTTTATAAAGCACTAACAAGTTCCATAGCGCTGTACTATGGGTGAGGTCTATATACAGAGGTCTCAGATGACCTGTTCCTTAACAGGACTCTACAAAGGACATAAAGTCATCTGCTGAGATTAGAGGAAAGAACAATAAGTCAACGGCAAAGGAAAGTGTTTTCTTTTCTAGTAATAACAATACAAATATAAATTTCTGTGCCAAAAGCTGTTGTTTTATCGTGTTCTAATCATGCCTGTAAGCGTGGTCTGGATGTTTTTCTAGCAAACCATGATATAAACTGATGTAAGAATTGATATTTAAATGCAATACCTGTCGATCCAAGGAGAAATCTGATTGCTATTTCCATACACGGACATTATGCCACATACAGATATTATTTTTATATTGTATTGGTATTAGTTGGAAGCTGCATTGCTAATAATCTCATTATAATCCCTATAAATCCTCAAATGCAAGATTTATCCATCTTTATTATAGTTTCTTAACACAAAGGCCATTTCTGCCTGTATGCTGATAGTGCAGACCCCATGTGCAATTGGTCAAGATAACACGCACCATCTAGTGTTTAGAACCTTTCATCCCAGCAATAATTCTGTAAAGGAATACAAGAAATATAAAAAAATATGCAAATTTACATTATGTAAAACCTTTCATTACCTCGCAATACCAATATATGTACAGAAATTGCCATTTTACCCTATATATAATTGTTATCTATGCATCTCATGTTTCGAATAAATGTTTTTGGTTTTTTCCATCAAAAATTACTTGGTAGTTTAATGCAGGCTAGGGTCAGACGAACGCATTTTTCGCGTCGTCCGTGAAAAAGTGCGATCGAACGAATGGACGTATTTTTTCACAGAATACGCGATAGCGGTCATACGATGCGCATTTTCGTCCGTGATTTTGTACGGATCATCAATAAAACACTTTTTGCATCTGGACGTTATGTTGGCCGGAAATTAGCAGCGTCTGACGTCTCTTAATCACGCACACATGCCACTAGCGGACGCAGCGCACTCTGTACGTCTGTACTAGCGGGATCACGTTCTCGAAGAAATGCGCTCATTTGCCGCTTGCGTTGCGCGGCTGCACTTTCGTGCACTTCGTACATTGCCCGTCATTGGCCGCTATTACGGCTGTGATAAAGTGCGGCTGCACGCGCGTTCGCACTGCGTTCGTCTGACCCTAGCCTAAAGCGGAACCCTTTAGAATCAGCTTCCCATGAGTGTATGATCGATAACTGTAATAGAAAGAAAAACAGAAAACAAAATAGCCCTGGCTTCATATTAGAATCGATTATTTAACAAAAAGTATGCTAATATCACATTGTTTTAAATTACAAGCCCCGTGGAATAAAATTGCAAATTCCGGTTGAGTGACTCGTGGATTGTGCCCTTTGTTCTGTATACGGGGAGGCACGTTACTACGCGTATGAATTGAAATGGCAAGGGGATGACCTTCTAACCTATAGTTAGAGGCTATTATACGACGTATAATTGAGATCAATTAAATTCAGTACGTACAATGTTTCATTGCATCTGTAAGGATGACGAGCGCTGCTCCTGCTGATTACAGTGATATGCAGGTGGTATTCTGTTTGTGACTCAAGCTTACATTGTAACAATATAATTGAAGCAGAAAAAGTCTAACGTTTCAACAGTTTTTACAAAAAAAAATGCTATTCGTTATCGTAGATTAAGGACCAGGACATACTTGAAAACGAGAGAAATCTCAATGTATCCTTCCTGGTAAAATCCTTTATAAATAAATAAATAAATAAATTAAGGAGGGGAAACAAATTGTTGAAGGTGCTAGTCAGAATGTGAATCCCCTTTTCCATGTCTAGAGATCTGTTTTTTACCTCTTTATTGTAGTCTTAAGGGGTTATTCAGAGAGTGACGATTTGGCCCCGAAATGTCACCGAATGTTCCCCGTACGGTGCCATTCCGTGGCCATTCCACTATTCCGAGAGCGGGCAGTTCGCCACATTTTGGCGAACTGCCAGGCCAGTACGGTGCCTGTTCGAAGGCAGTGAAATCCCCCATAGAGAAGCAATGATTAATCTATTCAGAGAACACCGAACAGCATTGAAAAGTTGCCAAGATGCCCTGCTGTTCGGTGGTTTCATTCAGCAGGTTTATTCAGGAGAATCCCATACGCTTCAATGCTAAAAATATTCCTGTTTTAATCCAATATCTAATTAACTGTTTATTATTTTAATCTGCAGTAAAAAATCTCTTTATTTATTGATTTTTTTTTAGGATCTTTTAGGGATTTTTTCAGCAAAATATATATATATATTTTTTTTAAATCGTGTTTTCTTTTTTCTGTAACAGACCTTTTTATTATCATTCGTAGGATCTTATATGTAAATTCCAGACATTTTCATTTAGTATTTTTTTTGCAAACAGCGTTTCAATTTTGACAATTTCAATCGTATTGATTTTTTCTACGGCGTGTTCTTTTGCGGTGGTTCCGGCGGGTTTTCAGAGGGATTACAATGGGTTTGCGGCGGTTTTTCCCTGCACTCCAGGGACCATGCGATGAATGCTGAATTCACTGCAGGGTGGGGAACTTTGATTCCCTGAAGTGCGGGGAACGAGAGCGCACCGAAATGTCGGCGACGTTTCGGTGTTCTCTGAATAACCCCCTTAGTTATTCTTCCTGTGATGATGCTCCACGTGGATGTTTTATGCATGTGGTTGATGATGTTGCTGGACAAGTAGTTGGAATTTACGTGATCGATTATTATCTAAAAATAATCTTTTAATATTTGTAGATGCTTACGCAAAAAAGAATCATTAGAAATTTAAATGTATCCCATGAAACCTCATATACAGTTGTGTTCAAAATTATTCAACCCCCACTGAAATTGAGTGTTTTGGCCAGTTTGACATTGATTTTGATCATTCAGTCATCTTGCTTACAATTAAATCAAAGAGGCACGTGTAGGTCAGACAAATATAACATAACATTTATAATGAAATAACCACAAATGTCTTTTCTGTGCTCACATCATTATCAGTTTTATTCAACCCCCAAGTGACATTCAATCTTAGTACTTAGTACAACATCCTTTTACAGTTATAACAGCTTTTAAACGTGAAGCATAGCTTGACACAAGTGTCTTGCAGCGATCTACGGGTATCTTCGCCCATTCGTCATGGGCAAAAGCCTCCAGTTCAGTCACATTCTTAGGCTTGCGCACTGCAACTGCTTTCTTTAAGTCCCACCAGAGGTTCTCAATCGGATTTAAGTCAGGTGACTGCGATGGCCACTTCAAAATGTTCCAGCCTTTAATCTGCAACCATGCTCTAGTGGACTTGGAGGTATGCTTGGGATCATTGTCCTGTTGAAAGGTCCAACGTCTCCCAAGCCTCCGGTTTGTGACGGACTGCATCACATTGTCATCCAATATCTCCTGGTACTGAAGAGAATTCATGGTACCTTGCACACGCTGAAGCTTCCCTGTACCTGCAGAAGCAAAACAGCCCCAAAGCATGATTGACCCCCCCCACCATGCTTCACAGTAGGCAAGGTGTTCTTTTCTTCATAGGCCTTGTTCTTCCTCCTCCAAACATAGCGTTGATCCAGGGGCCCAAACAGTTCTAATTTGGTTTCATCAGTCCACAGAACACTATCCCAAAACTTCTGTGGTTTGTCCACATGACTTTTGGCATACTGCAGTCGACTCTTCTTATTCTTTGGAGACAGCAAGGGGGTGCGCCTGGGAGTTCTGGCATGGAGGCCTTCATTATGCAGTGTGCGCCGTATTGTCTGAGCTGAAACTTCAGTACCCACATCTGACAAATCTTTTCTCAGTTCCTCAGCAGTCACACGGGGACTTTTCTCCACTCAATGCTTCAGGTAGCGCACAGCAATCGAAGTCAGCATCTTCTTTCTGCCACGACCAGGTAGCATTTCAACAGTGCCATTTGCCTTGAATTTGCGAATGATGCTTCCTATGGTCTCTCTTGGTATGTTTAACATCTTTGCAATCTTCTTATAGCCATTGCCCTTATATGAAGAGTAATCACCTCTTCTCTTGTCTTCCTGGACCATTCTCTTGACTTCACCATGTTTGTAACCGCACCAGTAAATGTCTAGAAGGAGCTGAGTATCACAGTCATTTTAAAGCTGCCTAATTGGTGCTTATTATGCTTTATTGCTGCTCCGTGACATCCACAGGTGTTTTCAATATCTGATTGAAAACACTTGAATGAACCTCTGTTCTTCAGAGTGGTAGTCTTTAAGGGGTTGAATAATTGTGTCAATGAAGAATTCACAAAAGAAACATTTACTACTGTATTACAAAACCAATTGATGTCATTTTAGTTGCATATGGCTCTTTAAAAAGTCCTTGTAGGATTTCATTCTGAATACAATTACAAATGTACACTAAATTCCCTAAAACCCTTTACAGCATTGGGGGTTGAATAATTTTGAACACAACTGTAAGTTCAGCTTTAGAAATGTGTGTATGTTTTCCTTGTGGAGGAACCATTACATTATCATATAGACACTCTGACTGCAAAGGAGTTTGAAGAAAGAACCCTCTTCTTATAAATCTTACAAATCTGAAAAAACAAAAAGGTTTTACAAACTTTACTGCTACATTACAGCAGCCAGTGAGAGAGGACAGAACTTACGGAATGCTCTGCAGTCACTCACTGCTTTATACATGCAAGATTCAGGTGGTTTGAGCCATCACAGTGACCTTTCACGAGCAAATAGCTCGTTATTTTTGAGAAAGTAATTTAGCAGGAAGGATACATTGAGATGTTGATGTAAATTAACATTACTGTACATGTTTAATCTTACCAGAGGATGACAAGGTTGTTCTAGCAACCTAGAAAAAATACGTATTCATCTAAAACAAGATGACCCACACTGATAACTTGAAATTAAATGATATGGGACGAAAAAAGATATGATATACAGTGGCAAGAAAAAGTATGTGAACCCTTTGGGATTACGTGGAATTTTGCATGAATTGGTCATAAAATGTGCTCTGATCTTCATCTAAGTCACAACAATTTGAAAAACACAGTCTGCTTAAAATAATACAACACAAACATTATATGTTTTCATGGTTTTATTGAACAGAACATGTAAACATTCACAGTGCAGGGTGGAAAAAGTATGTGAACCTTTGGACTTAATAACTGGCTGACCCTCCTTTTGCAGCAATAACCTCAACCAAACGTTTCCTGTAGTTGCAGATCAGACCTGCACAACGATCTGGAGTAGTTTTGGACCACTCCTCTTCACAAAACTGTTTCAGTGTAGCAATATTCTTGGGATGTCTGGTGTGAATCGCTCTCTTAAGGTCATGCCACAGCATTTCAATCGGGTTGAGGTCAGGACTCTGACTGGGCCACTCCAGAAGGTGTATTTTGTTTTGTTGAAGCCATTCTTTTGTTGAATTACTTGTATGCTTTGGGTCATTGTCCTGTTGCATCACCCATCCTCTGCGGAGCTTCAGTTGGCGGACAGATGGTCTTATGTTTTCCTGCAAAATGTCTTGATAAACTCTGGAATTAATTTTTCCATCAATGACAACAATCCGTCCAGGCCCTGAGGCAGCAAAGCAGCCCCAAACCATGATGCTCCCTCCGCCATGTTTTACAGTGGGGGTGAAGTTTTGATGTTGGTGTGCTGTGCCTTTTTTTCTCCACGCATAGTGTTGTGTGTTTTTTCCAAACAACTCAATTTTGGTTTCATCTGTCCACAGAATATTTTTCCAGTAGTGCTGTGGAACATCCAGGTGCTCTTTTGCAAACTTCAAATGTGCTGCAATATTCTTTTTGGACAGCAATGGCTTCCTCCGTGGTGTCCTCCCATGTACTCCATTCTTGTTTAATGTTTTCCTTATTGTAGATGTGTCAACAAAAATGTTAGCATGTGCCAGAGATTTCTGTAAGTCTTTAGCTGACACTCTAGAATTCTTCTTTACCTCATTAAGCATTCTGCCCTGTGCTCTTGCAGTCATCTTTACAGGACGACCACGTCTAGGGAGAGTAGCAACAGTGCTGAACTTTCTCCATTTGTAGACAGTCTGTCTTACCGTGGACACATGAAAATCAAGGCTTTTGGAGATACTTTGTAACCCTTTCCAGCTTCATGCAAGTCAACAATTCTTGATCGTAGGCCTTCTGAGAGCTCTTTTCTGCGAGGCATGGTTCACATCAGGCAGTGCTTCTTGAAACCAGTAAACCCAAAACTGGTGTGTGTTTTTAAAGGGCAGGACAGCTTTCAGCAACACATCCAATAATATCACACTGATTGGACTCAAGGTTTGCTCACTCCTGGCTCCAATTAGCTCTTGGAGAAGTCATTAAGCTAGGGGTTCACATACTTTTTCCACCCTGCACTGTGAATGTTTACATGTTCTGTTCAATAAACACATGAAAACATCTAATGTTTGTGTTGTATTATTTTAAGCAGACTGTGTTTTTCAAATTGTTGTGACTTAGATGAAGATCAGAGCACATTTTATGACCAATTCATGCAAAACTCCACGTAATCCCAAAGGGTTCACATTCTTTTTCTTGCCACTGTAAATCAAAGCAAAGCTCCCATGTGGCCAAAGTAGCAGATATGGGTGTTTGCACAGTAACTGGTAGGATCGTTCAGAGCAAAGCTTGGGAAATCATCCAGGAATATAACTGTCTTCCTCTTGGGCAGCTACTCTATTTTTATATATTTTCTTTTTTCTTGGGGGGTTATATCCTCAACTCAGTGTTGTGCGCGCTGAAGTCTTTACCATCATTTTGAATGAACGATTGTGCATGAAAAGAATGAAATGATTATGTCAGCCTCTTCGAATGATCACTGTATCCAAGTGTGAGGCTACAGACGTGACAAAAATTTGATGGGAATCAAGGGCAAGCAAGGTTACCAGAATGGTAAAAGAGTAGAGAGCTCCTTTGAGGTCCCTGCTCTCCCTAAATACGTAAGGTTTAAACAAAAAAAAAGAACGAAAGCTTAATATCCTATCTTGTAGCTAAAATTGGTTGTTGCTCTGTACCTGCGATCATGTAATCACAAATTACTTGCCTTAAAGGCTTTCAGGGTTATTCAAAGAGAATTGAAAAGTCACCGCACGTTCGGTGACTTTTCGTTCTCTTCAATTCGGTTCGATTCGGCGATCCCATTACGACGACCCTGCGGTGTATTCAGCAAGCACCACAGGGTCCCCTAATTGCAGGGAAAAGTCACCGCAAACCCACCAAAAACACACTGCAAAACCCGGCGAAGGCACACCAAAAACATCTGGATTAACCCCGCCGGAAAAACCCAAGCAGGAGCCGATCACAACGCAGAGCAACCGCCGGAAAAACCTGACAACGCAGACGAATACAGTGAAAAATTAGAAAAACTATTTGCTTGAATGTTTTAAAAGTGAAACGCTGTTTGCAAAGAAACTACTGAGCGAGAATGTCTGAAATTTACATTTGAGGTCCAAGGAATGATAATAAAGAGGGCTGTTACAGAAAAAATAAGTAAATTTAAAAAAAACTCAAAAAATTAGAATTTTTTAAAAAGAAAAATAATCCCAAAAAATCTATAGATAAAGAGACTCTTTACTGCAGAATATTATAATCGACGGTTTATTAGATATTGAATTAAAATGAGAATATTTTTAACATTGAAGCCTATGGGATTCGCCTGAATCAATCTGCCGCATGAAACCACAGAACGGCAGGGCAATTCGGCAACTTTTCACTGCTGCTTTTGTTCACTGAATAGCTGAAGCATTGCTTCTCTATGGGGATTCACTGCCCTCGAACAGGCACCGTATGTGCAGGAAATTCGCCAGGATTTGGCGAATTGCCTGCTCTCTGGATAGCCGAATGGCCAAGAAAGGTAACCGAACGCTGATTTTCAGCATTTGATTCCCTTTTGGCAGCCATTCGAATCTCTTTGAATAACCCTGTTTGTCTCGGTAGCAATACAATAAAAATGTACAGTACATGAAAACATAAAATAGCAACATATCCAGTGGCTTTAAATAATAATAAAACATCAGGACGTGCTGCGGCTATTCTCTTCTTGCTCGTTGTTCTCTCGTCTCCGTCCACTTTGTCTTTTGTGTGAGGCCGCAGATGTGCCTGGTGAATCCAGAGAGAAGATCCAGCCTGAGGGTCCTGGGAGTGAGCGGCTTCTTGTGAATGTTACACAAAGAACATATCTGAAGGTGGATCAGATGATGGAATAAACAGATTTATACTAACCTGAAAAAAATGAATCCTCTGGACCTTTCTTTCGAGCTGTAAAAGGTGAAGGATTGACGTATTTCCCATAGACATTTATTCACTGGACTCTGCATATTTCTTTTATTCATCATTATTTTTTTATATACGTTTTTTACATTCTTTTATGTATATTAGATTTTACTATTTCGATACTACGATTTATAATATTTAAAAAATTCTAGTAAGCGCCAGAACACTTTTGGCAAAAGGGAAATCGCATTTATATGCTCCGGGTAGGGGGAGCAACAGATTGAGACAGCTGAGATAGATAGAAAACCGTTTTTATTGTTGCATCAACACCTTGCTTTGCGCTGTGGTTTGAGGTGACAACTTTTGTAATTCAAATAATAAAACATCACAATTTGTATATGAATATATGAGCTGGGAGCGCGGCCTGCTCCCCATGCCTAGCACAAGCTGTTATTTACCTGTTGCACCACTCTTTTATTTGCATAGTTATTGGGTCATCAATAAGAGTAAGTGAAATTTATTGCCCTTTGTCTGAGAGGAGAACGTTTCCCTTCTGTTATTAAGCGATCATTGCACTCGACGCATCCGCTTTGAATGTGAAGTGCAGCACTTACTGCGCTTACTTTAATGTCGAAAGGAAAGTGCTGCAGTATCTTGGTGTAGATGCATTTTATAACCTCTAGAAATCTGAATTTATAAAATGCAGAAACCTCTATAAAGTGCACCTGCCGTTCTCTCCTTCGGGGTGCCACCACTGCTCGTCTCCTATAGGCCGGCTTTTCAGATCTTGCCAGATAAGTACGCATCGGCAGCTCTGATTGGACCACAGATTGTTATGTCCATGCTATTACCAATATGGCGGCACCCTGTAGGCCATGGTGTACTTTAGCAGCTTCCATCACTTTTATGGATTGTTACAGATTGTGTTAAATAAGAAACACACCAGACAACCCTTAAACTGACACTCTGTTAATCATAGAGCCCGCCTTTCTTGTGCCTTTAAATAATTGGGCAAACACTGCAGACAGCATCTGTTGTATTCTTCTTTATTTTAGATGATTATACTCACCTTTTCTCCCTCTGCGCACACAGCTCCTCCTCTTCAACTTGGGGGCTTCTGAATCTGGAAGTAACTGCAGCTTTCCTATGCAATTTGCCCTCCTGTGCAACTTGTGTAGCGTAGAATCTGGAAATTGCGCATCACTCAGGACTTGTGCACTTTACGTATGCAAGTTCTGCAGCGTATGTGCAGAAGCATGGACTGGAGTTGCATACGCCTACGCAGGTTCCGATCCGTCTGCTGCCTCTGTAATCGCTCGCTAACGCGGGTGGTCTCCGAGAGCGTGATGATGACGACATGCTCTCTGTGTGCTGACGTCACTAGTGTCCATTCTAGCGTCTGGCAGCTGGGAAATTCAAAGTCACGGCTGCTGGCGATGCTGGGTTGGGTGGAGGAAACTCCTCCACTTCACCCTAAGATTACACTGGATCAGGGCTACCATGAGGGGAGTGGGGTTGAGACTCTACACATCCTGACCACTGTAAAAAGATAAAGTGGTCAGGATGAATAGACTGTCCCTTTATTGGAGGTCTCTGCATATAATGGAGCTTCATCCTGCTTGGGGGGGAGGATCTTGTACCCTGGTGGTCCAGTTGGACCATAGATACATAAGGAAGGGATTGCATTTCCTGATGCACATTCCTCTTATTCTCTCTGAGAAGAGGATTTATTTTTCCCATCGGGAATATATTTTTTGACCTCCTTTAATTTCCTTTTTGAATTTCTTCTATAAATGTGACCCATCCAACCTGAATGTAACCATGTAACCCAGAGAATGGCCAGAGATTAAATACAGTTTTATTGCTTCCAGTTTAAAATCTATAACCTGTACGTATCTTTATATTTTAATTTGCATATACATAAAATGTACAAAACCAAAGGTAAATACCAATGTTTTATTTCTCAAGAACAAACAAATTTGTTCTCATCAAAATAGACTATTTAATCTGGTGCATAAATCTCCCGCATAAGAGCCTTGATTGCTCTTAGACAGAAATAAATCATACTGAGAGGAAGGTGAACCGTGAAATGATTCTGTTAGCGTGTCATCTGTCCAGAATATATTTTTTAAAAGGGAAGGGTCTAGATTGTAAAAGAAAATTTGGGGGGGGGGCCCTAAAAAGATTGGTAATCCGGGAATTGATACAGATAACCTCTTCCATATGCTACCCTATTTCACATTCCGTCACGGTAGAACAGAGTCCCTGAAATTAATGGTGAAACAAGCGAAGGCGTTCGCAGTGTAATAGAATTAAAAATTAAAGCGCGATGTATGTTTGATTGCTGTAGAAGTTAATCGTTTGAAAGTGAAATCGCCTTCTTCAAGCCACGCTGTCAGACGGAAGGCTTTATATCATGCAGATACAATCTTGGCAGCTGGCAGCAGGGCGATACTTTAGAAAGATGGCTGACGGATGCCTTTGGAATCGCTGCCAAAACAGGATAAACATTAGCGTGAAATATAGGCGTGATACAATCTGCAGAATGTTTCATTCATTCACACTAGCCGTCTTATTCGTGTAACCCTGGTGTTTGTTTAGATGATGTGTAGGAGGTACAAATCATGGCCAAGGTTCAGACGTTTTGCATCCGGTGAAGGGTAAACACATACAGGGTTATTCAAAGAGAATCGAAAAGTCACCGCACGTTCGGTGACTTTTCGTTCTCTTCAATTCGGTGTGATTTGGCGATCCCATTTTGGCGACCCACGAGGGGCAAGCACCACAGGGCCGTCGAAGAGCAGGGAAAAGCCGCTGCAAAGCTGCCGAACACTCACCGCAAAACCCAGGCGAATGCACACAGAAACCGGCAAAAACATCTGGATTAACCCTGCCGAACACACAGGAGAAACCCGAGCAGGAGCCGATCAGAGCGCAGAGCAGCCGCCGGAAAAACACAACACCGCAGACGAATGGAGTGGAAAAAAAAACACAGTACGCTTGAATGTTTGAAAAGTGAAACGCTGTTTGCAAAGAAACTACTGAGTGAAAATGTCTGAAATTTACATATAAGATCCAATGAATGATAATAAAAAGGGCTGTTACAGAAAAAAAAAAAAAAACAATTTAAAAAAAGGAAGAAAGTTTGCCAAAAAATGCCTAAAAGATCTAAAAATAAGAGACTTTTTACTGCAGAATATTATAATCAATGGTTTGTTAGATATTGAATTAAAACGGGAATATTTTTTTGTCATTGAAGCCTATGTGATTCTCCTGAATAAACCTGCCGAATTAAACCACCGAATGGCAGGGCAATTTGGCAACGTTTCTCAGCTGTTTTGTGCTCTCTGATTAGACGAAGCATTGCTTCTCTATGGGGATTTCACTGCCCTCGAACAGGCACCGAACAGGCACCGTATGTGCAGGCAATTTGCCAACATTTGGCGTACTGCCTGCTCTCTGAATAGCCGAATGCCCAGGAAATGTAACCGAACTCTGAATTTCAGCGTTCGGTTACCTTTTGCCAGCAATTCGGAGCTCTATTATTATTCTTTATTTATAAAGCGCCAGCATATTCCGCAGCGCTGTACAATAAGCACAGTATAGACAGGGTTACAATACATTGAACAACATTTGACAAACAGTACAGGAGGAGATGAGGGCCCTATTCCCGTAGGAACTCACAATCAGGGAGGGTTGGGGTTGGAAACAGGAGGAGAGGACTGCAAGGTGAGAGTGATTGATGGTTGCGTCAGTGAGTTGGGTGGTAGGCTTCCCTAAATAGGAATGTTTTCAGGGAGCGTTTGAAGGAAGAGAAGTTAGGGGAAAGTCTGACAGTACGAGGGAGAGCGTTCCAGAGAGTGGGGGCTGCGCGTGAGAAATCCTGCAGTCTATCATGGGAAGAGGTGATGCGGGGAGAAGCTAGGCACAGGTCACTGTTTGACCTTAGGGAGCGGGCTGGGGTGTATTTGGTGATTAGTGAGGAGAGGTAGTGGGGAGCTGAGTTAGTGAGGGTTTTGTAGGTAAGGATAAGGATTTTGAACTTAATTCTGCAGTGGATGGGGAGCCAGTGAAGGGACTCGCAGAGGGGAGCGGCAGAGACAGAGCGGCGGGTGAGGTGAATTAGCTCTTTGAATAACCCTGATGGTTTAGAAGAGTTTTGGTCAACCTCATTGCAAATTAAATCCTCCTTGTTGCGTCTTTTCCAGTGATGAGGTGGATGATCTAGGATCCATGGTGATCTAATGAATTTTGCATTTCAGGAGAGCCTTTTGTAGGAGCTATTTCTCGCTAATTCCACTTCCTTGGAGATATGATGTCCATTAACTAATCAGTCTGCAATTATGCAAAGTCCATTAAAGTGCTGTGATGTTGCCACATCTCTGATACCAAAAGTGGCTGCCACTTCCTCTCCTCCCTGTTGATCTATCGTGGTGTTTCAGAAGAGTATTAATGACTGTGTAAATTCTAAACTAGGCATGAGTTGTTGCTATATACAGGGACACAGGATTAAAAGAGAGGTATAAGGAGAATACTATAAGGACCACCAACCCCACAACCTATACGTCTCCACATAAAATGCTGTCGTTGTGGGACCCACTCCATATCAACACATAGCCACCAGAATGATCATAACCAAATCCCCTTGACCTCAAGACCCAATTTTGACCTTATTGGTAATTTATTTTTATGATATATTGTTATTCTACAGAATGTTATAATTGTCCCATTTGTTTTCTCTTGTATTCACTTACTTGCTTGTTCCTCCTACTGAGCGTTATCAACAAATGGTCTCCACCAACATTGCAAAATATATATTTATGGTATGTAAACCCTGAATGTGAATGGAACAACAAAAAATGTTCATAAAGAGGGAGAAAATTTGTGTCTGTGTGTACACATAGTACACACCTGGACGTATGGAAGAGGATACACCTTCCTCCATGACCCTTGTTGGTTTTGGTCCATGGGACTATATTGGCAGTCAGTTGAACTGGGGTCCCATTTGGTGCAGGGAGCTGTTATACAACTGATATTGGGATGTGGTGTCATAGACCAGTTGGCAAATGCACTAAACTATGGGCAGTCAGAGAGTGTTAAAGAAGAAAGTAATGGTGTCTCCAGATGTGGTAACTGCTGATCCTACTATTAAGGAAAAAAAGAACTGTTTTTCAAGAGATTGAAGACCCTCAGTATCCTGTGAGTAGCTACACTATCCCACAGGACCTATATTGATTTTGTCCTGTATTATTATAGTGTTGAGCAGGGATTTGATGACACGTTACATTGTCAACGGTTTGTAGCATCATGCAATTGAGAGCAACCATATTAAGTCATCAAGAAAACATTGGGACTCAGGGTTTCTAGTTTCCATGATGGAGTTGAACCCCCTTCCAATCATTCCTCTTGCTTGTGTAGTTAACGAGCTTAAGAAGACTTGCATAACCCTTTTGTTTCCAGTGATCAAGCCACTCTTCCAGTCATTTTCTTCGCCTTTAGTAAGGTTTTACTTCTGTTAATATTTCTTCTCTGTAAATGTTAAGAGTTTTTTTCGACACAGTCTATCTGTGCCTATCCTCGGGGTGAATATTTTGTTGAACATGAAAATAAGAATTGATGGTCTTCTGAGAACGTGTCATCACCGTATTATGTCAAGGAACACGTCTGAGCATAAAATATGTGGGATGGAGTGTTTTTGTAAGGGGGGAACGTCTCGAATCTGGCAGTCTTGAGCATTATATCACCGCTCCTTCCTCCAGCACTAAATGTATATACAGAAATAGCATTTTATGGGAAGTAAAGGACTTCCTGCTCTGCAACTGGAATAAATTCACTTGCAAAAACTAAAATGATCATGACCTCAAGAGACACCCAAAACCAGGAAGAAGTCAACAGAGATTCCTAAGACTGGGTAAATCAACGTCCAACGTCAGATGCTTTCTTTATTTTATTTTCCATGGGGAATCCACCTCAGTTGTCCTCAGGGGTGGACTGACCATTAGGACAATAGGGCACTGCCCGATGGCCCTGGCCTAGAAAGGGGCCCAATGAGGACCCCCTAAGACTTAGTTAATGGGACACTACAAATAACATAAGCTGTAATTAGATTATTTGTGCATTTCAAACAAAAGCACACTATAAAACACACGCTGCTGTTTCTTTTACTTTGACGTAATTGCATGTAAATAAGAAAAATAAAGTTAGTTTTTTTTTTATCCCCTGTTTCCATTTTGTGTTTTTTTTTTCCCATAATGGTCAATTTACCAAAATCTGTGCAAAGGTTTTACTTTACAGCTGTGGCTCAGCTTCTACAATATTTAACATTCAGTTGGTGGAGGAGTGAAAAGTTTAGATAAGGCTATTGTCAGGGCAGGATTTGCATCTCAGGAGCCTGTAGGCACAGAAATCTGGAGCCCCCCCCCCCAAACAATAAAAAGGAAACATGTCAAAATTACTTTTTAAATTTTTGATTTGGGACAAAATACATTAAGGGGAAAATAACCTGTTTCTCGCTGCGCTCAAATCAAAAGAAGGGGCAAAATCTGTTGCCTAAGGCTAGGGTCAGACGAACGCATTTTTCGCGTTGTCCGTGAAAAAGTGCGTTCAAACGAATGGACGTATTTTTCACGGAATACGCGATAGCGGTCATACGATGCGCATTTTCGTCCGTGATTTTGTACGGATCATCAATAAAACCCTTTTTGCGTCTGGACGTTATGTTGGCCGGACATTAGCAGTGTCTGACATCTCCCAATCACGCACACACGCCGCTATGCGGACGCAGCGCACTCTGTACGTTAGTACTAGCGGTTTGACGTTCTCGAAAAAATGCATTCGTTTGCCACTTGCGTTGCGCGGCCGCACTTTTGTGCGGCTGTTCTTCATATGCTGCCCGGCATTGGACGTCATTTGCTGCTAACACGGCCGTGATTTAGTGCGGCTAAACGCACCTTAAAACTGCTTTCGTCTGACCCTAGCCTTAGTTGCGTTAGTGCAGCGGCATTGTTTGTTTTATGTGTAAAAGCACATATTGCCTCTGCCGTAGAACAGAGAAAAAAAAAATACATTTTGCATTTACTTTTTTCAGTTTTTTTATTTTTACACATTACATGGTCATGTTCGGTATCATTGTGATGCTGGGTGGGGGTGGAGCAAACACCTCCACTTTCCCCCTATTTTTAGCAAAAACGCGGTGACTGAAAGAGGGGGAGAATTTCTCACATCCTGACAACTCTATAAATTTATTTATTTATAAAGGATTTTAGCAGGAAGGATACATTGAGATTTCTCTCGTTTTCAAGTATGTCCTGTAAAGTAGTCAGGATGAGTAGAGTGTTCTTTTAAAAAATTTTGAAATACATGGGAATTTACGCTCGCTAACTGTAATATTGGCTGGTAGGAGACCACTTCTTTGTTGTTCACTCATTGTTTTTGTATTAAATTTTCTTAGTAGTTACCAATTCTATTATAATACAAATTATTAATATTTATATTTCAATATTTTATCAACATTTTTCACCTCACCAGGTCATTAGTATTGTTATGGTGAGAAAGTTATAGATTTTATCCTAAATATGGAAAGTCCTCCTCTGTGTCAGACAATATTTGTGCCCACTGTTCCATAGTTTCCTAGGTTAGGATTATAGGCATGGCTGCCAGTGTGAATGATCTGATTTTCCTAATGGGATAAAAAAAAAAGTCCTTTAGTTGTAATGGTCTTTGAGTGCCTTGAGTTTAGGAATGTTTTTTTTTCCCACTTAAGATGCTTGTTTTAATGGTTAAATGTCCAAAAACTGTCAAAGAATCCAGCATCTTTCATTTTCCCACAAGTCGTCATAAGCAGCAGTGTGTATCACGACATTAGGTAACAGCAATATTAACCCCTGTGACAGCTCTAATATTTAAATACCAAAGATGTAATCTAACCAGAAGGCTAAGATTCTATAAAATGCAAAGTCTGAGCAGTATCACAGAATTATTTTTTTTTTTTAAAAGTCCGATTTTTTAAAAAAAATAATTTAAGTTTACTTCTTTTTTCTGTAACAGCTCTCTTTATTATCATTCCCTGGACCTCCTGTGTAAATTTCAGACATTTTCGCTCAGTAGTTTCTTTGCAAACAGCGTTTCATTTTCACAGATTCATACAAATGGTTTTGCTAATTTATTCACTGCCTCCTCTGCGTCTCAGCTGCTTCGGCTCTGTGTGAGTCAGCTCCTGTTCGGCTGCTTCGCTGCGTGTGATCGGCTCCTGCTCGGGATTTTCGAAGGTTAATCCAGATGTTTTTGCTTGTTTTCGGCGTGCATTCGGTGGGTTTTGCGGTTCATTTTCGTCAGGTTTGCGGCAGCTTTTCCCTGCAATTCGGGGACCCTGTGGTGTTTGCTGAATACACCGCAGGGTCACCGAAATCAGGGGCGGATCCAGAGACTAGTCTCGGGAGGGGCACTTACAGAAAATAAGGTGTTTTAGCAGAGAGCCCGACTCACGAGAATTTACAGAGGGCCCGGCTCACAGGAGCTTACAATCTAGAGGAGCAGAGGGCCCGGCTCACAGGAGCTTACAATCTAGAAGAGCAGAGGGCACCCAGGAGCTTACAATCTAGAGGAGCAGAGGACACCCAGGAGCTTACAATCTAGAGGAGCAGAGGGCACCCCGGATTTTACAATCTAGAGGAGCAGAGAGCCCCCAGCTCACACATGGATTTGCCCCCAGCTCATGGATTTGCCCAGCTCATGGATTTGCCCCCAGCTCATGTATTTGCCCAGCTCATGGATTTGCCCCCAGCTCATGTATTTGCCCAGCTCATGGATTTGCCCCCAGCTCATGGATTTGCCCCCAGCTCATGGATTTGCCCCCAGGTCATGGATTTGCCCCAGGTCATGGATTTGCCCAGCTCATGGATTTGCCCCCAGGTCATGGATTTGCCCCCAGGTCATGGATTTGCCCCCAGGTCATGGATTTGCCCAGCTCATGTATTTGCCCAGCTCATGTATTTGCCCAGCTCATGTATTTGCCCCCAGGTCATGGATTTGCCCAGCTCATGGATTTGCCCAGCTCATGGATTTGCCCAGCTCATGGATTTGCCCAGCTCATGGATTTGCCCCCAGGTCATGGATTTGCCCAGCTCACAGGTCATGGATTTGCCCAGCTCATGTATTTGCCCAGCTCATGTATTTGCCCAGCTCATGGATTTGCCCAGCTCATGGATTTGCCCAGCTCATGGATTTGCCCCCAGGTCATGGATTTGCCCAGCTCATGGATTTGCCCCCAGGTCATGGATTTGCCCAGCTCATGGATTTGCCCAGCTCATGGATTTGCCCCCAGGTCATGGATTTGCCCAGGTCATGGATTTGCCCAGCTCATGGATTTGCCCCCAGGTCATGGATTTGCCCAGCTCATGGATTTGCCCAGCTCATGGATTTGCCCCAGGTCATGGATTTGCCCAGCTCATGGATTTGCCCCCAGCTCATGGATTTGCCCAGCTCATGGATTTGCCCAGCTCATGGATTTGCCCAGGTCATGGATTTGCCCCCAGCTCATGGATTTGCCCAGCTCATGGATTTGCCCCCAGCTTACACATGGATTTGCCCAGCCAGCTCTCACCTGGATATTGCTCCAGGCCTCCAGCTCCGGGCGGCAGGGGTTGAGGGACCCAGATGCCGGCAGCGCGGGAGTGCCTGCCCGGTCCTGAAGAGTCCGTCCTGTTGAGTGATGCGGCTGCGTGGCGTGCGTGCGTGCGCAGGTCACGCGGTCCGGCCAGTCAGGTGGTACAGAGACTCAGTACCACCTGATTAGCCGGACCACGTGACCGCCGGCGTCTGCACGCGCAGCCGCTTTACTCTTCAGGACCGGGCAGGCACTCTGGCGCTGCCCGGCATCTGGGTCCCCGGCTCAAATCTCGGGGGGGGGGGCAATTGCCCCGTTGCCCCCCCCCCTGGATCCGCCCCTGACCGAAATGGGATCGGCAAAAGGAACCGAATTGAAGAGAACGAAAAGTTACCGAACGTGCGGTGACTTTTCGAATCTCTTTGAATAACCCTGATAGTGTTGTCACATGCACACAATGACACCTCTTTGTCGTAATTTCCTGCAACTGCTTCAGAGTTTCTGTGGGCCTCTTAGTAGCCTCTCTGACCAGTTTCCTCCTGTCTCTTTCATCCAGTTTGGAGCTATGTCCTGATCCAGGAAGGGTCTGTGGTATTGATAAAGCCTTTGAAATTTTTTTTGTATCCATCTCCTGACTTGTGCCGGTCCACAACTTTATCCCGGAGACAGTGCCTTGCCACCCATAGTTGATTGTTTGCTTCAGTTGCTCTATCAGGGACTGAGATGCTCCAGGAAAGCTCTTTTCTTTCTGAGCTAATCAATAGGACCACAGCTGATCACAGTTGAAAGTCAAATGGCTGTGTGTGCCGTTGAGAATGTGATTAGCTACACCAGATTGAGTTTACAAGTCATTTTTAGGAGGGGGTGATCCTTTTTCCAACTCAATGATTCTGTCTTTGAATTGTCTTAATTTTTGTCTGACAAGTTAGGCTAGGGTCAGACGAGCGCAGTGCGAACGCGCGTGCAGGCGCACTTAATCACGGCCGTAG
This sequence comes from Leptobrachium leishanense, assembly GCA_009667805.1. Taxonomy (NCBI): domain Eukaryota; kingdom Metazoa; phylum Chordata; class Amphibia; order Anura; family Megophryidae; genus Leptobrachium; species Leptobrachium leishanense. The sequence goes on from CM019069.1 coordinate 46,489,804, forward strand.
TAGCAGCAGATGACGGGCAATGACGGCCAATATACGAAGTACGGTCGCACAAAAGTCCGGCTGCGCAACGCAAGTGGAAAACTAACGCATTTTGTCGAGAACGTAAAACCGCTAGTACTGACGTACAGAGTGCGCTGCGTCCGCTAGCGGCGTGTGTGCGTGATTAAGAGACGTCAGACGCTGCTAATGTCCGGCCAACATAACGTCCAGATGCACAAAGTGTTTTATTGATGATCCGTACAAAATCACGGACGCAAATGCGCATCGTATGACCGCTATTGCGTACTCCGTGAAAAAATGCGTCCATTCGTTCGAACGCACTTTTTCACAGACAACGTGAAAATGCGTTCGTCTGACCCTAGCCTTAGGCTGGCAGCACACTAGCAAACATTTTGTGTCCGTTTGACCGTACTGTTTGACGTCCGTCGTAGCTTTATAAAGGAGTCAATTAAATACACCACACAAAGCCCCTGCGCACTTGTTCACGGACAGGCAAAGCATAAAGCTACGGACGCAAAAATAACATCGACGTGAAAAAGCTAAACGCACGCAGAAACTACGCTGCCATGTATTTTCCTAGGGTGTGGAGACATCAGACATTACAGACGCACTTTACGCAGTACTCACAATATCTCCCGTGAAAAAGTGCTTCTGTAACAGACGCAGTACAGTATGCTCGTGTGCCCCCTCCCTAAGTGTTACATCTTTCAGTTGGATGTTATAAATTGCACTGAGTAAATACAACTGGATAAATAAAAGCTGTGTGTCTGTTTTTCAGGCTGCAAAGCAAAATGTGGTTATTTTCAAGGGTGGGGGGGGGGGTTATTTTCTGTATTGTAACAATTTCCCCTAATGCAATATGGTAGGGCCTGCCAGATGTTGTCGATCTGGGCAGCTGGAGATTAGCAAGGCAAAGGATCGCAGACAATGTTGCTCTGCAGTAGCCATTGATCAAGATATCCATAATTTCTGACACTTGACATTTGGAAGAAGAAAAAAAATATATATATATTTTTTTAAAAAAAATTGGTCAAAAGAAAGTTCCAATCTGGAAATATATATATATATAATAAATGCATGCGCTCCACTTAAATATATATGTACTAATTTATAAACAAATAGCTTAAAAAATGATGGTTTGGTTACAAGATCTGATCATACATGGCATAAGCCGTCAATGATAATGTACACTGTCTCAGCAGGTCCTATCGTAATGCCTGCTCTTTTGAGATTAACCCACATATTTGGGACATATATCCTCCTGGGGCTCTCTGCATTTCAAGGTCAATATAGATCCTTCAATGAGACACCCGCAATCGGGAGGGGCCTTCAACCAGTACCAGGGAAGGATGTCAGTCGTCCATAACCAGTATGGCTGCAATCAACCTGAACATTCATTTGTTTCCATCTGAGATCATTTAACACAAGATACAGAATACAAAGCAATCCACTTTGAGATAGCTTTAAAGGTTTAAAACACCTAACTTAGGAGAAAACAGTGGGTGTTTGGTTATAAAATATGATCATACATTGCTTAACCCTGCCACAACGTCAATGTACCCCAAAATGGCAGCCTCTATGTTGTAAACAGGACATCTGTATCCATCGGTATACTCACTAGATATGGAATATTCATATTTCTCATTCTTGGTGTCAAAAAGTGTAAAATAAAAGAAATGGGAATTCATTGTGACAGATTTTTTTTTTTTACAATAGCCATAGATCTCTCTTATGGCCACCTCCAGTGCAGATACTCTCTTAGGCTGGGGTCAGACGAGTGCAGTAATCACGTCCGTGTTGCCACACATTAGTACGTCCGTGGTAGCAGAGAATCATGACGGATGAAGCCCCACACATGAAGTACGTCCGCACGGAAGTGCGGATGCACAACAGACGCGGCAAACGGACGCAAGTTAGCAAGAATGTAAAACCGCTAGAACGGACGCGCGGAGTGCGCTGCGTCCGCAACGTCCGCATAGCTTTGTGTGTGAGTGATGGAACGTGGTCAGACAGACAGCATTTATTTTTTTTTGGAATTCAAAGTTTTTTATTTTTAAACAGTCAGCAAAACAATCGTAAAGAAAATGGCCTCGCAGGGCCAAAGCAAGTCATCAGTAAAGAAAATGGCCGCGCAGGGCCAAAGCAAGTCATCAGTAAAGAAAATGGCCGCGCAGGGCCAAAGCAAGTCATCAGTAAAGAAAATGGCCGCGCAGGGCCAAAGCAAGTCATCAGTAAAGAAAATGGCCGCGCAGGGCCAAAGCAAGTCATCAGTAAAGAAAATGGCCGCGCAGGGCCAAAGCAAGTCATCAGTAAAGAAAATGGCCGCGCAGGGCCAAAGCAAGTCATCAGTAAAGAAAATGGCCGCGCAGGGCCAAAGCAAGTCATCAGTAAAGAAAATGGCCGCGCAGGGCCAAAGCAAGTCATCAGTAAAGAAAATGGCCGCGCAGGGCCAAAGCAAGTCATCAGTAAAGAAAATGGCCGCGCAGGGCCGCACTTTGTCATCTTAGAAGAGTATAGAAAAATACTTAAGTTACGAATAAAAAAGAAAAAAGGAACAATCACAGAGATCAGAGATCATCTTAAGACTGCTAGAAAAGAGAAAAAGGATATACAGCAATTACTCAGCATTAGTTGGGAATAAAAAGAAAAAGCGTAAAACATTAACGAAGTCCCATAGCAAGTCAACAGCTGTAACACATAGAAAAGTGAAATAAGGTCACTGTAAGGGACAGCAGATAAAGCGGGGAATCTGCAGAATTATTAAATCTCAGCTTATGAGGGGGGGACAAAAAAAAAAGGAGGGGGAAATAAAAAGTCCTCTATTCAAGAGAATGACTCCAGCTGGTAATCAACGGTAAAAATACATCGGGAAGGTCCCAAAAGAAAAAGTCGCTCTGAAGGTAACAATCAGCTGAAAGGGGACAGGTCCCTTCATCCAGTGTCACGGAAGGGCAGCAGGTGTATGGCAGGCAGGGCGATGCAGTGCAGGCCAGGCCCGGTGCAAGAAAATGCATGCGGCTGGGTCATCATGCCTCGACACACAGTGGAACTCCCAACCATAGCTGCTCGAGTGTAGATCCTAAGGTGCCACTTATCAGGGGACCATGCTTGTGACTATGTCGACGGGGAGGGGATCTAGCTCTGCCGACCCGGCGAACTCCTCAGCAGTCTTCCTCGGCCAGCGCATCTTCCGCATACATTCCCCGGGGTGCCCCATGAGTCTCGTGGTGGATCATCTGCATCACCTCCAGGGCAATGGTTGCAGGAAGGCGCTCCTCTTCGGCGGCTGGGGGTCTCGGATCTGTAGCGGGGTCCGGGATGTCCGCAGTCACATGCTCCCATGGCTTAACAGCCTCTCGGCCCGCCCGAAACACCTCCATCATGCGGCGCCAATCACTCCTCGTGAGCACCTGGTCATCATCACCCAGAACCAGCGCCAATCAGGAATCCAGGGATGTCACCATGGCATCATCAGTCACAGTGGGGGAGGGAAAGGGCCGACTCCCGACCCCCGCAACCCCCTCCACTGCAGCTACCCCTCGAGAGGTTGAGCGGTGGGGGCCCTCCAACATCTCAATTTGCATCGGGCTCTCAGACAGGGATGACAGGCTCCTAGAAATCCGCAAGGTCACCGGATCAGGCTCCACACCTCGAGGTAGGCTGCAAAATGGCCGCCAGTAAATTATGCTCGCCGGGAATCAGCGGCCAGATCCCTAGTCTCTGGTCTGGAGGGGGGAACTAAGCGGGCTCCAGACAGTGTGCACCCGATGGCTGGCCCTAGGGGGACTCCGATATAAGGGGAAAGCCGGAGGAAAACAACCAAGCTGCCCCTAACAAGGCACCTGATCGAGGAGCTCCATCCAGGCACGTCTGCTCCCTCCAGCTGCCGGCCACGCCCCCCGACGGACTGCATTTATAGGTCCAGCATTTTTGACAGACAAAATGTTTTTAAATGCATTTTAATTTATTTTCCCTCCTACATCCGTCAAAAATAACGTCAGTCACAAAAACGGACCGTGTGGCCACTACTGCGTCTTCCGTCAAAATGTGCGTCCGTACTGCACGGGCGCACAGTCCGTAAAAACCACGCTCGTCTGACACCAGCCTTACCCTCAAATGGTTAAAACACTGAGATAAAATAGCAACATCACATCAGAGTAGCAACTCTGTGTTGAAAACACAGCATTTCACACGATTTCCAACCCTGGCTGATATTTCTCAATCATTAACTCGGTTAATTGCCAATATCATTAGCTCAGTTAATATACAGAGCTCTTTGATCTACAACTGTCATTATTCTATGAGATATGGTAGTTTGCTTGACTTGCCTCTTCCAGCAGTCACTAAAGGGGTTTAAAACAAGAGAACAGTCATTTCATACAAGCAGGTGGAGCTTTACACTGCTTATTGATTAGAATTATTATTATTTTTTATCTGAAAACACAGGTCTATTCACTAAGGGGTGACTCCAGGAGAATTGGCAGGAGAAGAGAACAATCTAGACCAAAAAAGCCAATTTGGAAAGTGAGATAAATGGGCGAATTTTTCTGGTTTGGCTATTTTGACCTAGATTTTTCACTTCTTCCAATTCTCCTGACTTCACCCTTTAGTGAATAGACCTGTAAAAGTTTGTGTATTTTTTTATTTGCCAAATGCATAATCCCTCTACTTTTATTCGACTTTGAATATTATTAAAAGGTTTTCGATAAAATAAAAACCTCTTTTGTTAAAAATATTATATATCCTATATAAATTGGGGTCAGGATTAGGCATGAATAAGGCTAGGGTCAGACTAACGCATTTTTCGCGTTGTCCATGAAAAAGTGCGTTCGAACGAATGGACGTATTTTTTCACGGAATACGCGTTAGCGGTCATACGATGCGCATTTTCGTCCGTGATTTTGTACGGATCATCAATAAAACCCTTTTTGCGTCTGGACGTTATGTTGGCCGGACGTGTGCAGCGTCTGACGTCTCCCAATCACGCAAACACGCCGCTATGCGGACGCAGCGCACTCTGTACGTCAGTAGTAGCGGTTTGACGTACTAGAAAAAATGCGTTTGTTTGCCACTTGCGTTGCGCGGACGCACTTTCGTGCGGCCGTTCTTTCTAATTTTCCCCGGCATTGGATGTCATTTGCTGCTAGCACGGCCGTGATTTCGTGCGGTTAAACGCACGTTAAAAATGCTTTCCTCTGACCTTAGCCTGAGATTTGAGTGACATGACAACAGATGGTTTGCAGTGGCATCGTTCTATCTATGTAAGGACAGAGGCTTGAACCCCTGTGTGGTGTTGGGTGTATGGAACCCAATAGCAAGCCGAAAGAGGAGACCAGAAGGAATATAACTAATAGAGCTTTACTGAAGGAAACAAAATATAAGTCCAGAACAAACGTAATGCAAGGTTTCTTTGGCAGAAATAAAAGTCCAGAATAAACGTAATGCAAGGTTTCTTTGGCAGAAATAAAAGTCCAGAATAAACGTAATGCAAGGTTTCTTTGGCAGAAATAAAAGTCCAGAACGGAAAGTCGTAGGGATATGAGGGCAGGGTCCGGTACTGATGTCGTGAAGACAAGCCTTGGAATAGAACGGGCACTGTGATGGCAGTTTTGGAATGGAAGTAAAGCTGGTACCGTGGCAACCGGAACAGAAGCAGGACTTGCACTTTGGAAGCAGGACGGAAGCAGGACTGGCACCTTGGAAGCAGGAACGGAAGCAGGACTGGCACTTTGGAATCAGGAACGGAAGCAGGACTGGCACCTTGGAAGCAGGAACGGAAGCAGGACTGGCACCTTGGAAGCAGGAACGGAAGCAGGACTGGCACTTTGAAGCAGGAACGGAAGCAGGACTGGCACCTTGGAAGCAGGAACGGAAGCAGGACTGGCACCTTGGAAGCAGGACTGGCACCTTGGAAGCAGGGCGAAAGCAGGACTGGCACCTTGGAAGCAGGGCGAAAGCAGGACAGGCACCTTGGAAGCAGGGCGAAAGCAGGACAGGCACCTTGGAAGCAGGAACGGAAGTCAGGATGTCCTTAGCGTAGCACGAAGGGAACCACTGGGTAAGTCGTAGGGATATGAGGGCAGGGTCCGGTACTGATGTCGTGAAGACAAGCCTTGGAATGGAACGGGCACTGTGATGGCAAGTTTGGAATGGAAGTAAAGCTGGTACCGTGGCAACCGGAACAGAAGCAGGACTTGCACTTTGGAAGCAGGAACGGAAGCAGGACTGGCACTTTGGAAGCAGGAACGGAAGCAGAACTGGCACCTTGGAAGCAGGAACGGAAGCAGGACTGGCACCTTGGAAGCAGGAACGGAAGTCAGGATGTCCTTAGCGTAGCACGAAGGAACCACTGGGTAACGTGGTGGAACCACAGTATAACCTGGTTAGTGAGCTGGAGAAAGCGGCAGGTTTAAATAGGGTTCAGGGAATCATACGAACACCGTTCACCTGGGACTCGCAGGTGGAATTGAGATACCTGAGTGCTTGGCAGATTAATTGGTGGTATGCGAGGATCTCCAGTGCAGGTGGAATGCAGTACCTTAACTTGACCAGCAGAGGGCGCCAGAGTACCTGAGTTTTCATGTTCCAGGATGGACGATCGCGCATGCGCGCCGACCTCCGCTCAGATGGATCGCGGAGACGGCGTGGGACGCATCTTGGATCTCCTCCCTCGAGCTGCAGGCCGGAACCAGGGAGCGACGCGCCACGAGGGACCTCAGGTGAGTCTGCCAGGCGTCCCAACATGGCGGCCGCGGTCCGACCGCGGCGCGGGGCATCACAGGACCCCCCACCAAGGCGCGACCCCCGGGTGCGCTTGATCGACGGCTTGGACGGATAACGGAGATGAAAGGCACGAACCTTTGCAGGAGCATGGACGCTGGCACTGGGTTCCCAGGATCGTTCTTCAGGACCGTATCCCTTCCAGTGAACCAGGTATTCTAACCTGCCGTAACGGAGTCTCGAATCCAGAATGCGTGATATCTCGAATTCCTCTTCTCCAGATACGGGCACAGGAACAGGTGGTTTAGCATTCCGATCGGGAAACGGATTCTCATGCCAGGGTTTCAAGAGAGATACATGGAAGACAGGATGAATCCTGTAGGAAGGAGGAAGAGTTAAGCGGGCCGCCACGGAGTTAACCATTTTGAGGACCGGGAACGGGCCAATGTAGCGAGGACCCAGCTTCTTTGAAGGGCAATCCAAACGGAGATGAGCCGTGGATAGTAACACTTTATCTCCAGGTGTATACACAGGAGCTTCCTTGCGACCACGATCAGCATATTTCTTTTGGTTCTGCTGGGCTAGTCGTAGCTGATGGCGTAGCGTTCGTAGTTGACCGCGTAGGGTTCTCAAGCGGGTTGACACTTCTGGAACTGGAGTGTTGAGCGGCATTTCCGGAAGAGTGCTAGGATGATAACCGTAGTTGGCAAAGAAAGGTGAGAAGCGAGTTGATGAATGTACCTGATTATTGTACGCAAATTCAGCAGTTGGTATGACGTCCAGCCAGTCGTCTTGGAGATGCGTGGTGAAGCAACGAAGATATTGTTCTAGCGTCTGATTTGTCCGCTCCGTCTGGCCATTACTCTGTGGATGAAAGGCTGTAGAGAGACACCTGGCAATTTTTAAGCTACGACACATTTGGGACCAGAAACGGGAAGTAAACTGAGATCCTCTATCAGTAACAATGGAACGAGGAGTACCATGGAGTCGGAACACCTCCTTGATGAACAAGGTGGCTGTTTCAGCCGCTGTGGGTAGGCCTACCGCTGGTATGAAATGGGCCATCTGGTGCAGCGGTCTACCACCACCAGGATGGTGGTGTAGCGATGTGAAGGGGGAAGATCTACTATAAAGTCCATTGAAATGTCTTTCCACGGATGCAGCGGTGGAGCCAGGGGTTGTAGAAGACCAGCAGGATGGGTGCGGGGTTGTTTGTTGCGTGCACAGACAGAACAAGAGGATACAAAGGCGACGATGTCTTTCTTCACGGATGGCCACCAGAAGTACCGATATACGGCATCTATGGTTTTCTTGATGCCACCATGTCCAGCGGCCGGGATGTCGTGGGAGTGTTGCAATACCTGTAGACGAATCTCAGGAGGGACGTATATTTGTTCGCCATGAGCCCCTGGATGTCAGTCGGTGGTTGAAGACTATATTTCTTTATATTGTCTATTAAGGACCCTTGAGAAGCGCAGAAGAAGTCGTTAGGTAGGATGGAGTCGGTTTGTGTGGTGGAAGGAAAGGCGTCTGAGTCGTACCGACGGGAAAGGGCATCTGCCTTACCATTTCTTACTCCAGGTCTGTAGGTGATATGCAACAGAAAGCGGGCGAAGAATAACGCCCATCTGGCTTGTCGAGGTCGCAATCTTTTGGCGGTGCGGAGATATTCCAAATTACGGTGGTCCGTGTAGACGACCACAGGATGTTTTGCCCCTTCGAGGAGGTGTCTCCATTCCTCGAGGGCACTCTTGATTGCCAGGAGTTCTTTCTCACCTATACTGTAATTCTTTTCGGCTGGGGTAAGACGTCTGGAATAAAAGGCCACGGGATGCAGAAGGTTCTTGATTCCGGATTTCTGGGAGAGTATCGCTCCTAGGGCAATATCAGAGGCGTCGGTTTCCAGGGAATATGGCAGGTTGATGTCTGGCTGTTTCAGGATTGGGGCTTGGGTGAAGCTTTCTTTCAGTTTATTGAATGCCCACTGAGCTTCTTCAGTCCAACAGAATCTCACATCTTTCTTGGTCAGGGAGGTGATGGGTGCGGTGAGATGAGAGAAGGACCGAATGAAGCGACGATAAAAATTGGCGAATCCCATAAATTGCTGAACCATCTTTTTCTCTCTGGGTGTCGGCCAGTCTAGGATTGCCTTGATTTTGGCTTTATCCATTTCGATATGTCCTGGTGATAAGACATATCCCAGGAATTCTATAGAGGACTTTTCGAAGGTGCTCTTTTCAATTTTACCGTATAACTTATGTTGACGGAGACGAGATAGCACAAGACGGACGTGTTGCGTATGTTCTTGGATGGTTCGAGAGTACACCAGGAGATCGTCGAGGTAGACCACAAGGAAGGTATCCAGAACGTCGCGGAGATATCGTTGAGAAAATGCTGGAAGGCGGCTGGAGCATTACATAACCCAAACGGCATGACGAGATACTCGAAGTGACCGTATCGGGATCGGAAGGCGGTCTTCCACTCGTCTCCTTCTCCCATGCGGACCAAGTTGTACGCTCCGCGAAGATCAATCTTCGTAAAAATACACGCATCCTTCACCCTATCGAGTAGTTCAGGAATCAATGGGAGCGGGTATCGGTTCCGTACTGTGATTGCGTTTAGTGCCCGGTAGTCAACGCAAGGGCGGAGACCGCCGTCTCTTTCCCAACGAAGAAGATACCTGCTCCAGCAGGAGAGGTGGAGTGCCGGATGAATCCTTTTGCGAGACTGTCTTCGATATAGTCCTTTAGAGACTGTGATTCGGGGACAGACAGGTTAAAGATACGTCCGTGGGGTATGGGTGCTCCTGGAAGGAGGTCAATAGGACAGTCGTACTCTCTGTGTGGAGGAAGTGCATCGACCCCTTTTTTCTCAAATACGTCTTGAAAGTCTGAATATTTAGGTGGCAGTGTGGAAGATGGATAGGTGGAAAAGGCGACTTTCTCGGAGTTGGAGCCGTTCATGCAGTGGACTCGGCAGTGACAGGATGGAAAGGAAACGGTATTGGAAGACCAATCAATATACGGGTTGTGGGTGCGAAGCCAAGGAAGTCCCAGTACTATAGGAAATAGGGGGAAGGAACGATATCCCACTGAAGATTTTCTTGGTGCTTGGTTCCAATTAGGAGCTTCAAGAGGATGGTTTCATGGGTAACTGGACCGGTGCGTAGGGGGTACTTCCATCTACCATATGCAGAGGTACGGGTTTCTTTTTTAGTTGGGTAGGAACAGCCAAGGAGGTGGCAAGGATAGATCATCAAAGAAGCTGTTACTGGCTCCGGAGTCGATGATGGCGTTCAATTCAACGCTTCTATCTCCCCACTGTAAGGTGACAGGAATAGTTAGGTGAGTAGAAGCGGAGCCGACCACACTTTGCAGAGAGGCAATAGTAAGATGGCTCTTACCTCTTTCAGAGGGACGTGGTGGTCGTGTAGGGCAGCCACGTAACAGGTGACCTGGTTGGCCGCAGTATAGGCAGAGATTCTGGGTGCGACGTCTATCACGCTCAGAGGACGACAGCGGACCTTTAATAGTGCCAATCTCCATGGGTTCGGGACTTGAAGAGGAGGAGGTCGGTCGTGGAGAAGTCACAGGGGAAAGTTCGTGTCTTCGAGGAGGCGTGAAAGGAGTATTGGAGAGTCTTTCTTGACGTCGTTCTCTGAAGCGCTGGTCCAAGACCAGAGACTGGGTGATCAAGGCCTCCAAGGAAGTAGGTACTCCTATACGAGCCAATTCGTCTTTCAGTTGTTCGGAAAGACCATGACGAAAGTGATCTTTAAGGCCCACATCATTCAGGCCTGTATCGGCTGCCACCGCCCGGAACTCAGAGATGTAGTCCTCCACCGGTCGCCTTCCTTGTTTTAGATGTCGGATGGTGGTTAAAGCAGCAGAAGACCTTAGGGGGTCATCATAGATAGGATTCATAGCCCGGACGAAGGAACCCCAGGAAGTCAATAGGGGCTTCCTTCACGTAGTAGTAACTGGAAGGCCCATTCCTGTGGAGGTCCAGACAGTAAGGAGATGGCTGACCTCACCTTCACAGAGTCTGATCCATAGGTACGTGGGCAAAGTGAAAACATGAGCTCACATGCGGTGATGAACGTACGATACCTTGTGCGATCACCGGCAAATCGTTCAGGCATGTTGACTCTGGGTTCGGGAGCGGGCAGATCCACCTGCTGTATCACAGAGCCAGATGGTGATGGAGGTAATGCAGTACTCTCAGCCCGGCTTCTTTCCTTATGCAATAAGGCTTCTTGGCCGGTTTGTAGTTTCTGTACCACCTTGGTTAGTGCTGATACCTGTTCTGTAAGTACAGCAAGGATTTGGTTCGAGCTTGCGGGTTCCATTTTTTTTGAAACCAGGTTATTCTGTAAGGACAGAGGCTTGAACCCCTGTGTGGTGTTGGGTGTATGGAACCCAATAGCAAGCCGAAAGAGGAGATCAGAAGGAATATAACTAATAGAGCTTTACTGAAGGAAACAAAATAAAAGTCCAGAACAAACGTAATGCAAGGTTTCTTTGGCAGAAATAAAAGTCCAGAATAAACGTAATGCAAGGTTTCTTTGGCAGAAATAAAAGTCCAGAATAAACGTAATGCAAGGTTTCTTTGGCAGAAATAAAAGTCCAGAACGGAAAGTCGTAGGGATACGAGGGCAGGGTCCGGTACTGATGTCGTGAAGACAAGCCTTGGAATGGAACGGGCACTGTGATGGCAAGTTTGGAATGGAAGTAAAGCTGGTACCGTGGCAACCGGAACAGAAGCAGGACTTGCACTTTGGAAGCAGGAACGGAAGCAGGACTGGCACTTTGGAAGCAGGAACGGAAGCAGGACTGGCACCTTGGAAGCAGGAACGGAAGCAGGACTGGCACCTTGGAAGCAGGAACGGAAGTCAGGATGTCCTTAGCGTAGCACGAAGGGAACCACTGGGTAACGTGGTGGAACCACAGTATAACCTGGTTAGTGAGCTGGAGAAAGCGGCAGGTTTAAATAGGGTTCAGGGAATCATACGAACACCGTTCACCTGGGACTCGCAGGTGGAATTGAGATACCTGAGTGCTTGGCAGATTAATTGGTGGTATGCGAGGATCTCCAGTGCAGGTGGAATGCAGTACCTTAACTTGACCAGCAGAGGGCGCCAGAGTACCTGAGTTTTCATGTTCCAGGATGGACGATCGCGCATGCGCGCCCGACCTCCGCTCAGATGGATCGCGGAGACGGCGTGGGACGCATCTTGGATCTCCTCCCTCGAGCTGCAGGCCGGAACCAGGGAGCGACGCGCCACGAGGGACCTCAGGTGAGTCTGCCAGGCGTCCCAACATGGCGGCCGCGGTCCGACCGCGGCGCGGGGCATCACAATCTATTTATGGACAAAACTGTCCAATATGAAGTTCTATTCTTGCTTACACGGCAGGGGCTCTATTACACTGGTCGTGGAAAAATGTGCGCATGCACAAAAACGCATTAACGCGAGGGGAAAAACCCTTTGTGCTGAACGTCGTATATCGACGTTCGCGCATACGATGCGTGTTAACGTCTAACGCGAGTGACCCTACGCGAACGCAATTCGTGCGCGCATCCCATACTTAACATTGTGAGCGCAAATGCGTTTGTGCGCTGGTACGCGGATGGTATTACAATCGATGCGTAAATTTTTACGAACGACGTTTGTGCGCATAATTTTGACGTCTTTGAAAAGCTGGTGGTAACGGCAAATCTGAACGTCCTGGCCGAAACGAAATACACCAGCACGAAAAAAAAAAACACAGCACAGTATAGTTACACATTCTACACATACCCAAACAATAAAATAGAGAGGTTGTGCGTGTTTTTATTATTGCTGCAGCATATATACTCAGATTGATTTTGACAGGTGCTAAAACTGAACGGGAGACAATTGTGGTTCTTAATTCTGATTGGTTGAATCGTATGAAAAAACAGTCCGCCCACCGATTTCTGCGCGCAACGTTAATGCGCGTGCGTTTTTGCGCGCGATATCTTTTGACGGATGAAAAAACGCGCTCGGATCGTAATACCTGCGTTAATTTACGCGCATTAACGTTTAACGCTGCGCGCAAAATAAATTGCGCTGCGCGTACGAATTTGCGCGTTGAATGTAATAGAGCCCCAGATCTGTTCTTGGAACACTGACCACTAAACAGCTGACTTACTATGTAAAGAATATTAGGGTTTCGAATAGGAAATAGAATAGCTGCATTTTGTGTGTATATAAATGCCTTGTTTCCCATCAGGAGACCCACTTCCATTCACACATACACACATTGTCACGCAAACTCTCACCCATTGCAACGTCCACAGAAGCCGAGCCTGTCGTGTCCATTTTCGTTGCATTTAAGATTCATTGTTGCAACTGACCATCTGTCTGTACACGGCCAGAGAACGACTTGCACTTCTGAGGCTCTTATAACCTCTTCTGTAAGTAAAGACTCTTTTTATGTAGCGCACTGACTTTTCTTATTGATTCAATTATGGTGAGCCAATGATCTGAAGACGATAAGTACAGATATTGTGTATTATGGTGATACTTTACATCTTTCCTATGAACACACGACTGATTCACATCTTAACCCTTTCCCGCCGCAGGACGTTCCATGCCGTCCTGGTGGCGGGAGGGCTTTGAAGACGCAGGGCGTACATGTACGCCCCGCTGTCTTCAATGAGGCTGCCTCGGCCATTCCCCGCAGCCTGTGCACGCCAAACTCAAGCCGCACAGCGGCACCTGTCGACGAGGCATACCTGTACGCCTCACTGGCGAAAGCCACCCCTTAAGGGTGCCACCCATGCGTCCTTAAGGGGTTAATATCTAAAACTGAATCTGATTTTTTTCCGCTAATGATTTGTTATTTCCATGCACATGAGCTCATGTTATGATCAGAATAATTAAATAACAAACTGAAATGAAGCACCAATACAGCTCCCAAAGCCGCAAAACAGGTACTGTAGATACTTGAGTATAGCGCGACCCGAATATAACGCGATGGATAGAGATTTAGTATGGAAATGAGAGAATACTTGAGACTCGAATATAATGCGAGGAGCAAAATTATACTGTACCGGTAAACAATTAAAATCCTTCCAGGTTCTCTTAAGACAGTCAGGCTCCCCCTCAGACCAGGGTGTTCTGCTCTAGAATGATTGCAGTTGTTACGAAGTATGAAGCCGCCGGCCACCTGCCTTCTTTACTAGTGAATAGATAGCCAGCAGAGGCGAGCGAGGTGAATGATTGGCTTAAACAGAGTGTGTCCTCTGGCCGTAATGGATCCCACCTCTCCCGAATCCAGGAGTTCCTGAAATGTTTGCAAGCACCAGGGAGCCCATATTCACTTCAGCGAGACTACCCGGAACATCCGGGAGACGTGGGATCCAGAGCAAGGCAAGTTTTTTTTTACATGCGATGCAGATGTCTCGAATATAATGCGACCCCTCTAAATTTAAGGTAAAAATTTGGTCACCAAAATCTAGCGGTATATGTATATCTACAGTAATGTAGTGATAATTATTAAAAATTTACTTTTATTTAATTGGTTAATTTATTATTATTATTATTCTTTATTTATAAAGCGCCAGCATATTCCGCAGCGCTGTTATATGGGTCTTTTTTAAATCCTCACTACATTCACCATTTTATGGGATTCAACACTTATTTATTATTACTCCTTATTCCAGTGGGTCATACTCTACTTGTTGTTACCAACCTTGGGTCCTATTCCAACCTAGCCATATAAAATCCTATGTGACCCGTCTTCCATTTGAGGCTTGATATTAACTGCTGCATTTTGATAGAGTCACAGTTTCAGTGGATCAAGTTGGAATGTGTGTGAGCCGTTTGCAGATACTGGCAGTAGCGCTGCAAGCCGTTGCGGTTATCGTCTTCTTGAATCCGTAGTTCTCCATGGAGCCAGGGACGATCGCATTCAAGCTCGTGTGACCGGGGTTGTGCAGAGACGGCAGAAGAAAACCAGGTACCGTGTTTTCCCAGCGTTCTGCGACATACTGACAGAGGAAGCGGTGGATCACTCTGCCGTCTGCACCATGAGATTAAGGCTAAATTTATGATTTCTAACATTGAGTATTAAGTGATTTTTCTTTTGTAAAATCACTTAATACCAGGTTCGGAGAGATTGTATTCTATCAGGGATAACAGCTCAAGCTGAGCACAAGCAAGCCATGTTGGAATAGCTCCCTGTTCTCATTTGGAGCAGTTATTAAAAGCTCCTATACAAAGTATAGGAGCTGTTACTATACAATAAGGAGCCGCTACAGCCAAGCTACAAAGAGCAGCGGCTCAAAACATCAGTTTAAAGGCTTATTTGAAATAGGGCCTCTTATTTTCTTTCTTCCTAGAGTACTTAAAGGGACACGCTACTCATCCTGACCACTATACATTTATAAAGTGGTCAGGATGTGAGGAGTGCCCCCCTCCCAGCTGCCCCAATCTGGCGAAACAAGGGATGAAGTGAAGAGTTCCCTCCATCCCACCCAGCTTCACCAGCAGCCGGGATTTTTGTATTTCCTGGCTGCTGGTCACCAGTGATGTCATCGCAAACATAGCATGCCGATGTCCTCCTCCTCTGAGACCACCCACTGTAGCGAGCGGTTTCAGAGAGGCAGCCATTGGATCGGATCTGCGCATGCGCATAGCTCCTATCTGTCCTTCTGCACAGGAGTTACGGAACTTGCGTAAGTAAATTGCGTATGTTCCAAAGTGTTGTGCAATTTGCGGTTCCTACGCTACACGAGTTGCACAGGAGTGCAAATTGCACAGAAAAGCTTCAGGGACTTCTGTGTTTGGGAGTCCCTGAGCTGAAGAGGAGGAGGAGCGGCGTGCTGCGAGGGACAAAAGGTGAGTTAATACACCCAAAATAGAAAAGAAAAATTGGCAGAGGCTGTTAGCAGCATCTGCCCAATTATTTAAGGGCAAAAAAGAAACTATTATTTTTTTAGGTGTTCCTTTAAGTAACCCTTTCCTGCACAGCGAAAAACAAAAACTCTGTAAGTTAAAAGAACGTCACTGGATGCTGCCATCACATCTGCTTTTTAGTATTGTGTTCTGTGATGGTTTAAAGCATCCTATATTATGATGAAGTGCAGTGGTCATACTTAATGATTGCACTCAGATTAACAATCCGCTCCATCCTGCCACCTTTGGATGGGGAGGAGCAGTTTGGCCTTAGAACAAAGCTAATTATACTAATAATGTTTTAAAATTAAAGGTATAGAAATATCATTTTATTACGAAGCTGAAAATGATATTACAAGGAGTTTTTTCCCCCATTTTCTTTAATTACTATTTGACAAAAAATAAGGTCTATAACAAGAAGGGGCTCTCTCGAAATCACAATCATTTTAGGTACTTTGTAGCCTTGGAAACTATGTAACAGCTGCAATTATGTGTAATTTTCATCTCTAGTTTATCACCTAGGAAACCATAATTGTGTTCCTATCTGAACAGATATTGAAAGCGTCAGCTGGCATTACGATAACCCAGCACAAAGTATAAATTGTCAGGGTCATAGCAGGGGTTGGCCGCTAAGAGCCCAAAAGCAGGGGACAAACAGCACAGCGGACAGGATGCGGTGAAAGTCAAGATGTTTATTACAAAGGTCCAGGAATCACAGCAGGGCAGGAACAGGGCACACACATAAGGCAAGACCAGATGGGAACTCTCAGAAGGGTTGGTTACACAGCGACAATGGGGAACACAGGAATAAAGGCAAGGCTTCGGCAAACCAGGAGTACATAGAATGCAGGATACATCATGTACTAGTATTGGAAGGCATTGATACATGGAGGCAACACCCTTAAATAGGAGTCCAGAGAATGCAACAGCCCTGAAAGGTGAAGCACTTGTGGCTTCTTGCAGCCCGGGTAACATGAAAACCCAGACTGGTTCTTCAAGTCAAGGCAGGAAAGGAGCTGGCAGGGCTAAGGTCACTGTAGGACCAACATGGACATGGCCCTTTCCGCAATGTTTACGTACCCCAAGGATACATTTTTTTACATAAATGGGGAACATCCATGTATGATACACATTTTACACTCTCCACTGCTATACCCTAATTAAAAGTCCTACCACGTCAACCCTGGCTCTGTTCGCTCTCCTGGGGCCCTGGTCTCCTGGCCCCTTCCATGGCCCCTGGCCTCCTCTTGGGTTGCCGGGACGAGCCGGGAACGTCGTCACCTTTTATTGGGCAGTCCCCCTCCCCTTCCCATTTTATTTTCCCTTATGCCCCCTTGCTGCTTTCACTAACTTCCCCTTGCGGACCGCCCAATATGTTTTGTTGCCCCCCCTTTTTTTTCTTTTTTTTACCTTTCTCTTCCCCTTTTTGTTTCTTTGTTATTTGAATTATTGAGACACGAGACACTCCTTGATTCTTTCACGTAACTGATTTGTGTTCTATTCTTTCTTGAGACTTGCTGTGCTGGCCCTGCGTGGCCACTTTTTCCTTTGATATACTGTGTCTTTATAAAATTTATGACTAAAGAATTTTAAAAACAAAAAAGAGTCACAAATAGATAATATGCTCAGTTAAGTAACAGTATACACACACACAGATGAATATATGTTCTTTAAAATATGCGTTGTTTCATTGGGTTTTACATCCGTAATGCATCACATGATAGTCGCATATCAAGTTAACATCATATTCAGGTTCCTTTCGCTTGCCGTGATGGTTCGCAGCCAAGACAAGTGAGTTTATTTGTAAACTCGCATAAGGATTTATTGAACATCTGACAAAATAATCTATAGATTCCTAGAGCTCTTGTTAAAACCACTTAAAACGTGGAAGTCATTTCCTGATCATCATGTTCTGGTGACAATTTTTAATGCTTTGTTGTCCCCTAGTGACAAAGATGTCGGTCCCACACACCAAGAGACAGTTCACATGTGGTTTGGAATGCAAATGTTGCACTAGGAAGTAGACTTGTGCATCGATTTTTTTTTTCGATTCGGTTCGTTCGTATTTTGTAAATTTTCGTTTCGGTTCGGTTTCGTTTTTCGTATCGACTTTTTCCATAATTTCGGAAATTTTCGTGTTTTTCGGAACGTCTGTTCTCCTCGTTTCAAAGTGTCTATTCGTTTTGACGTAAACTAATGGTTTTTCGGATCCGATATTTCTGTCGATACGATAATTATGTCGATACGATAATTTTGCCATTGAGATTTCTCATGTTTTACAAGAAGGATACATTGAGATTTCTCTGGTTTCCCGGGAAGGATACATTGAGATTTCTCTGGTTTTACAAGAAGGATACATTGAGATGGGAATGATACAAAATTACAGAATCAGCGATATAACCAAAAAATACGTTGTCCGAAATTACTGAAGTGGAACCGAAATCAGGAATGGAGCCGAAATTACGAATGGAACGAAAATGATTTTCGATTTTACACATTTCTAGTCCATTCGAAAGTTCCAAACAAATTTTCGTTTCGTTTTGTAAATTTTTTATTCCGAAACCCGAAACGCACATCCCTACTAGGAAGAAGCAACATCAGTTGAGGTCTTAGTATCAATAGTTTCACTGCAATGCACAGGGATGGCGTTGGGAAGCAGTTAAACTCGCTCTAGTCTCCAGTTATTTATGTTTGCTGGAAAAATGTCAAAAACAAAAATTACTTAAAAGTTGACGTGTACCCTTCCCTTTTGATGGAGCTGTTGGAAGAAAGATTATTTTTACTTCTGCGGCTTTTGTTAGTGGATGGTAAATGCTGTCCACCTCTTCTCTTGCCGTACAACGGCTCAAAAGTAGAATGACTTGATTCAAGCTGCCAGGAAGAAGTGTGGCGAGAACATCACAGGTTTTCTGTATGTGCTGTGTGCAGATACATATTCTGGTGGCATTTTGGAGAAACTACATTCCTAAAAATGACACCCGATACCTTTTAAAAACCCTGAAGTACATTATTTTAACACTATCTTCTTTTGTCTCATTTGGTAATATAATTGTGGCGGAAAATTAATTTGCCAGGTGTTTTATCTTAAATATATACTCCAAGTATTTTTTCTTGACATTGAATGTTTCAAACACATTTCCCCTCGTCATCGCTCTGCATAAAAATACATCCAGAATTGTTGTATAATATCAGATGGATTGGGTTATAATTGTGACATTACAGGGTTAAAACCGTGTCTTAAATGGCATAAACATTTAGGAAACCTCACTGCCATTACTCTGTGGGGGTTATTCAGAGACCCCCGAAATGTCGTTGACATTTCGGTGCTCTCCCATTCCCTGCCCTTCGGGGAATCTCATTTCCCCACCCTGTGGTGAATTCAGCAGTCACCGCAGCCCGCAGGGAACGGACCCGAAAATCCGCCTCAACACTGCCGAAAACTCCCTTAACTCCCGCCGAAAAACGCATTCCGATACCATCCGAAGTATTGGTCACTCAAACCGCCGCAAAAAACACACCGAACATGCCCGGAAAAAGCTGACGAGCCGCCGAACACTGCGCAGACCCACAACCGGAAAAAGTCGACAAGCTAACAAAAAACAAAACTATTGAAAGTGTCAAAATTGAAACGCTATTTGAAAAAAAAAAAACTACTCAACAAAAATGCTTGGAATTTACATATGCGATCCTATGAATGATAATAAAAAGGTCTGTTACAGAAAAAAAGAAAGATCGCTATTAAGAAAAAAAAAGAGGGAAAAATGATGCGGAAAAATGCCTAAAAGATCCTGAAAAAAATCAATAAAGAGACTTTTTACTGCAGATTAAAATAATAAACGGTTTATTAGATATTGGATTAAAACGGGAATATTTTTAACATTGTAGCCTAAGGGGTTCGTCTGAATAAACCTGCCGAATGAAACCACCGAACAGCAGGGCACTTCGGCATCTTTTCACTGCATTTCGGTGTTCTCTGAATAGATTAACCATTGCAGGCACCGTACTTGCTGGCAGTTTGCCAAAATTTGGCAAACTGCCTGCTCTCTGAATAGCCGAATGGCCAGGAAATAGCACTGTACAGGGAAATTCATTGTTCGGTACCAGATTGGTTGTCTCTGAATAACCCCTTCTGTGTTTGGCTACCAGGGCACCAAGGGTCAAGTCAAGCAGGATCACGTTGGAAAGTAGTTCATCCACTCTTTTGCAGGGGGAACGGAGTTCCCATTTGGTTCACACTCTGAAAAGCTCAATTTTTCAGCTTTCAGAAATGAAAACATATTTTAGGTTATTTAATAGTGCTGATACGGGTATATCTAACCCGGCAGATACTGTGTGATTAATTTTTCATACAGATTTCAATCATTTATCATCCAAACCTTTGTGGTTATATATTCTATAGGGCATTCTTGTTAAAAAAAATGTGAAATGGGAACCTGTTACTGCATTTTTCAGAGAAAATATACAATTTTAACCAAAAAATGTAAAGAAAAATGAAATATTTCCCTTGTGTTTTGGAACATGTTTTTTTCCGAATAATATGACTATGACCTTGCTCCCAGCGTGGGAAATGAGAAGGTGAGTAATGGCAGTGGTATTGCTCATTTTATATGTGACAAATAGACCATACCATCGCTTTGGAACTAAAAATAAATAAATAAATGTTTTTTCTTTTAGATTTTACATGTTCACGTTTGGTATCAAAACAAAGCCAGGCTCTGTCCTGTCCAATGACACCTCACTTGACCTTGTGAGGTGTAAAGATTAGTGACGCAGTGGTCCAAAGTACCCTGCAGTGCTCGTCGCTGCAGTGCGGTGGTTTAGGTTTTTGATGTAGCAATTCGTAACAATGGATTGTACCATCACCCATCACCTCCACACTTGTTGGTGACATGAGAAATGTGATGGTTAATTAGTGCAACATCATTGTTTACTTTATAATTGAAAAGTGAAAAATATTACTGTTGGAAAGAAAAAGAAAAAGTAAATATTTATTATTTTATTTATTTTACTTAAAACCTGGTCATGTCTGGTATCATTAGAAAGGCCATGCTCTGGCCTTTCCAGTGAGACCCAATTTGACCCTATAGCTGTTATGGAGTTGGAGATACAATGGTCCACATGCAGACATAGTTATCCTTTCTCTGGGCCTATTCTGAGGCATGGGCCTGGAGCAGCTGCTCAATCTGCCCCATGTTAATCTGGCCCTGGCTAAGGGTGAGATGAAAATGATCACTCAGGGGGAGGAAGGCAGAGCAGAAATCTTGGTGGGTTCCCACACTTCTTTATGTTGGACCTGACCCGTGCAGAGCACCATGGAATGAGTAGTCCTCAACAGGTGAAATGCCAATGGTTCACCATTGTGGGCTTCACAAAATCGTGTTTGCAAAATCCAGGTTGTGTTCATTCGCCCGGTCAGGAGTCACTGTTGACATAAGAGTCGCATGTATCTGTCAAATTGTTACTGAAAACTCGAAAAGGCAAATGACAGAAGAAAATGAAGTCTTGTCAAACTCCGAGAAGGGCTAATGAAACTTTGCTGCTGCCGAACATGACCAGGACCAGTGGCCTGTAAATTGCAATATTCAAGCAAAAAGTCAAAGATAATACAAATGCTCCAGAGCAGAACATTCTCTGCAGAAAGTTCTTTATTTTCTCGTTTTTCTACAGGAGCCCTATTTCTATTCTTCCAATACTGCTTGTACTTTTTTGCTAAGTCTGAGTCTTGTGACCTCATTTTCTGCAGCAAGATGAATTACAATGACTACCTGCCATCGCAGAATGAGAATATGTAGCTGGAAATGAGGAAATGTCAGGTTATATAGAGTATGTCTCAGCCGTAGCACAAAGAGCAGATTTTATTACTTTAAGCTGGAGTAAAGGCAGCCGTTCGTTCTGGCTGTGCAATACAGGGTGGGTCGGTAAGGGGACGGTAAAAAAATGCCCTCATTAACATGAACAATTTTCACTGTATCCTGGGACTGGACAAAATGTAGTAGAGCCAAAAAAAAACAACAACCGTACGAACAAATTCATTTTTATTAGGAATGCACCGATACCACATTTTTAGGACCAACTACAAGTACCGATACTTTTTTTAAGGCACTCACCGATACAGAGTACCGATACTCTTATTTAAAGTCCTGAGACTGCTTTCCAATAAATAATTTAGGGTTTTGCTGAAAGCCTGTCCAATTTATGTTTATATTGCAATGTATGGCCAGACAGCCAATTTACTCACTGCGCAGTAGACATATGCACAGCACAAAATTTCGTTTTGAACTAATGGATTAGTTCTAAAATGCAATTTATTTAGTTGCTAAAGAAATTCGTTTTCAGTTCTTTAGTATGAAAACTAATTTCATCCATCCGAAAACCAGTGGATACAATTACTATTGTAGTGGCTCCTCAGAGGGCTGAGATCGCTGCTTGTTACAGTATCTCTCACTCTCAGCACAATGTGGGCCATATTACATAGTTGGTGCTAACATAACCAGAACTGTTGTAAACTTACCAGAGCCATTATAGCCTATGGAGGTTTTCAGTTTACAACAGCTCTGGTTAAGTTAGCCCAACATTGTAATACTGCCCCGTGTCAGGCAAAGCTGTTACAGTAACTGACTGCTGCTCATCACAGCGCTCAGAGTTTCAGTAAAACTAGTAAATAATATTTTTATATATGAGGTTCGAACAATATTATTTCCTTGTTTTACTGAAACTCTGAGCGCTGTTACAGTCAGTTACTGTAACAACTGAGCCTGATACATTGTACTGAGAGATAATGTAACAAGCAGCCGATCTCAGCGCTCACAGCCACCTGATTTAAAGGGCTAAAAAAAAGGCTCCTCTCTGTATATTGTTTAGAACATCCTCCTGCATTAATTAATACCCCTCTCTGTATAATGTATACAACATCCACCTGCATTAATTAATACCCCTCTCTGTATAATATATAGAACATCCTCCTGAATAAATTAATGTCCCTCTCTGTATAGAACATCCTCCTCAATTTATACCTTTCTCTGTATAATGTATATAACATCCTCCTGCATTAATACCCCTCTCTGTATAATGTATAGAACATCCTCCTGCATTAATTAATGCCCCTCTCTGTATAGAACATCCTACTGCATTGGCATGTGGAGGGTGCAGAACTTCGGATTTTGCGATGTTGCGCTCTTCATTGCTGGTCTCCTTCACTCATCAATGTAATATCACAAAAAGGACTGAAACTAAATTGTAATGCATTTTACTTTAGTTTCTTTCGTTTTTTGTACTGAACAGTTTCGTTTCTCTTGAGTCATACGAAAACTAAATTATCCCAAAATTCGGACTAAATCGTTTTAGTACTAAAACGAATGCACATGTCTACTGCGCAGCCTGCACACACCCTGACCACAAACCTCTTCTCAGATATATGTAAACCCACTCAGATACAACCCCTCAGAAACATGTATACAGACCTCAGACCAGATACACCCACTCAGATACATGTATACAGACCTCAGACCAGATACACCCACTCAGATACATGTATACAGACCTCAGACCAGATACACCCACTCAGATACATGTATGCAGACCTCAGACCAGATACACCCACTCAGATACATGTATGCAGACCTCAGACCAGATACACCCACTCAGATACATGTATGCAGACCTCAGACCAGATACACCCACTCAGATACATGTATGCAGACCTCAGACCAGATACACCCACTCAGATAGATATATACAGACCTCAGACCAGATACACCCACTCAGATACATGTATGCAGACCTCAGACCAGATACACCCACTCAGATACATGTATGCAGACCTCAGACCAGATACACCCACTCAGATATATACAGACCTCAGACCAGATACACCCACTCAGATACATGTATACAGACATCAGACCAGATACACCCACTCAGATACATGTATACAGACCTCAGACCAGATACACCCACTCAGATACATGTATGCAGACCTCAGACCAGATACACCCACTCAGATACATGTATGCAGACCTCAGACCAGATACACCCACTCAGATATATACAGACCTCAGACCAGATACACCCACTCAGATACATGTATGCAGACTTCAGACCATATACACCCACTCAGATACATGTATGCAGACCTCAGACCAGATACACCCACTCAGATATATACAGACCTCAGACCAGATACACCCACTCAGATACATGTATACAGACTTCAGGCCAGATACACCCACTCAGATACATTTATACAGACCTCAGACCAGATACACCCACTCAGATACATTTATACAGACCTCAGACCAGATACACCCACTCAGATACATTTATACAGACCTCAGACCAGATACACCCACTCACATGTACAGTATATAGAGGCCCTCGGTTCCTGCGAGATCTCGGCTGGAGGCAGCGTCACAGCCTCTACAGCCCGGCGGCCTCTCGGTAACGCGGCCGACCGGAGAGGAACACTGGCCAAATGCTTTAAATGCATCCGGCCAGCTTCCCCAGCCCCGCGGATACTGGTAAGCCGACTCAACGCTGGCTTCCAGTATCGGGTGAGGTATCGGGGCATTTGCACGAGTACCAAGTACTCATGGCAGTATTGGCACCCTAATGCCTCCCTAATTTTTATCATTAATTTTATTTTCCAAGCAGAATCCGCATTACAAACAGAAGCGTATATTAAACTTTCTTACTTCACCCCCTCACTACAAAAACCGTGAATACAATTTTTTGGGAAAGAAAATGATTACAAAATTAGATTTCGAACACTAACCTCCACCTACAATCGATTTTTAAAGCAGAATTGAGGTTTTCCCTGTGAAGAAACAAAATTCTCATTTAGACCCCACTCCTGTCACCCTTTATGACTGCCAAGACTCTGGAAAGTGCAGCCCCACTTTCACTGTAACAAAAAGATCAGAAAACTTTACTGCTACAGTGTAACAGCCATGGAGAGGGCAGATGACAGGGAGAGCTCTGTGGTCATTCGCTCCCGAACAGAGAGAAGAATCAGGTTAGCATTTTTTAATATCCTGATCTGTCGTGAATAAAATTATCGTTTGATTCTAAATATACGGTACAGATACAAGGTCTTATTTATATATGCAAGCGATTTAAAAAAACAAAATAAGTTTTATTTTCCATTAGTGTTCACTGGAAGCTGTACTACCAAAACGATAATCTCATTATGATCGCTACAACACCCCCATAAAGTTACAGGAGACCTGACCATATGTGGTCTGGATGAGACTGTGTCAGCGTGTATGTGTGAACATGTCTCTGTGTATATTTTGTCTGTTGATAGTTTTCTGATCACTTTGTTTTACGGTTAAAAAGAGATGGGAGGATCCGTATGGTGGGAGGTGTTGGATGAGGTGGTGTTGCCAGGGAGGGGGCACTGGTAGGACTTTTAAAGAAGGGCGCCTAAAGACCCAAGTAAGGCCATGAATCTACCTCTTATATACACACTTAACTGAGGCGTTAATGGACTCTGCTTGGCCATAATAGAGAGCATATCTTTTTTTTATCCATCGGTATTCTATCTAGACACATTATAACTTCCAGAAGACTTGCCTGAACAATTTGCTTTCATCCAGTGCAGCTACATAATGTCAGTGTCCCCTTCATTGGTAACAAAGTTTAGACCCTTCTGCCATCAAGCCTTGTTTATTCTCATACCCACCTACTAGTTGGTTTTCACAAGGGAGTCCTCAAAGTGTTTTTTTCTTTAGCCCCTTCGCTGCTGAGACTTTTCACACCTCTGTGCTGAGGTCATTTTTACCGGTTTTGCTCATCATGTTTAAACGTGTTTTGAAGGCTTATTTTAGTATATGACCCAGACATATTATATATCGTTCTTTCCGTCAGACTCGGCAGATTCATAATATGTCATTATTATATGTATACGTTATGTCATGTCTGTATATTATAACAAAAAATGCAATAAAATATGTATTTTCTTTTTGTATTTAAGATTTTTATTTTGTAAAGAAGGCAGCATATAATCAAACGTATTAATGCAAGGGCCACGCAGGACCAACCACAGCATAAGTATTACTTGTGAAAAATAACAAACAAACATCCCCCGAAAAAGGGGGGGTCTCAGCTTAAAAGAAATAAGGGGGGGGAGATGTCGCAGGGGAACACAGAGCAATATACAGGGCAATATTAAGGGACGGGGGAATCTCGGCTTCAATATAACAATATGTCATAGGGGGGGGAAAGGGGTGGTGGGGAAATAAAAATTAGGAGGGGGGGGGACAACAACGAAAGTCTGCAGGTGCTTCCGAAAAAGATAAAATAAACCCACATTTATTCCTAAAAGTAACAAAGTCATCTTAGGCGTTTCAAGGTAAAAGCAAAGTCCAGAACGAAAGCGAGGAGGTCATCAACCAGAGTAAATAACACACGGAGGTCCGCAGGTATACTCTCAGCCAGTGTCTCGAAAGGGTAATATTGGCTGCGCAGGCAGGGAGAAGAGACGATGCCCACCGGCTACAAAAACGGCTGGTAAATCAAGTAGGCCCTTGCCTGCACCACCACCAGTGTTTCCGGCCGCGCCAGGTAGGGCCGCAGGTGGCTCCGAAGCAGGGGATCGCGGGGGGGGACCAGGCAAAATCTCATCTTCAGAGGTAGGGGGATAAACGGTCTCCATGTACCGGTCGGTGCCAGCGGGTGCCTCCAGCACACCCACCAGCTTCCTCCGGCTTGACGACCCTCTATATGCGGGCACCCCCGAAACACGCCACGTGGTCATATCTCCCTTCGGGGGAACACGCTGTGGAATCAGGCGTTCGGGTGCCCTCTCCTCTTCCCGCAACTTCTCGGCCTCCTCCGTCTCATATAGCACACCAGCACGTGGTTCTCCTCCTGCGGGCCGCCCGCCGCCTGAAACTCCGCCGGTCGGGGGAACATCCTGCAGAATCGGGTGATCTGGTGTCTCCTCCACATCCCGCGGTTCCTCGACCTCCACCCTCTCAGGCAACTCACCGCCTCGTGGCACCCCTGCGGGCTGCTCGCACCCAGGAACGCCGCTGGTCGAGTCTTCAGTGCTCCGGCCTGCGCGTAGCACCGCCAGGATGCGGCGCATATCGCCCCGCGTCACAGGGCTCTCATCATCCCCCAGCAGCTGCAGCACGGCATCTAGCACAGCCGGGAAACGGGGGCCCTCCGTCTCTCCAGCCGCTAACACGGTCTCCGTCGCAGAACTGGGGGGCAGTAAAATCTGTGAGACAGGCCACAAAATGGCCGCCAACGGCATGCTCCCGCCAGAGATGGCGTCTAGCAGGTGATTCTCTGGACCGGAGGGGGGGGAAACAGGCTCCGGTCAGCTCAGTCCTGTTGGCCAGCCGCCCAGGGTCCTCGGGTGAGGATACTCATCAATTTAAATTCTTAAAATATGCCCAGGAAAGGGAGAACGCCGCGGAGCTCCAGCAGCATGCAACCTCTCTCCTCGGCAGCCGGCCACGCCCCCTAAAATATGTATTTTCAATAATTTACAACGTGTAAAGTGTTTTTTTTCACATTTTAACATGCGAGCAATTGCGGTTATATTTTGTATGGGGTGCGCTTGTTAAAAAAATTAGAGATGGGGTGTCGTTACATTTTTTTTTGGGGAAAATTACACGATTTTTAACAAACGCACCGCATACAAAAATCGTTAGTGCAGCATCATTGTTCACATTATAATTGAAATGGGAACAATATTGCTGCATTAACGAACCAAAAAAAAGAAAAAAAAATGTTTAGTTTTTTTTATAATTTTTTTTTTAAATATATTTTTATTTTTATTTTTAATTTTAATTTTTTTTAAAAAACTTTTTTCACTTTCGTGTTTGGTATCGTTGGAACGGCCATGCTATGCACGATGACGCCAGTCCTCAGGGGGAGTTCCCGGAGGCTTGGCCGACATCCAAGATGTCGGCCAGCTCCGGGAAAGGATCACGAACCGGCGCTTTTCAGCGCCGATTCGCGATCCAGCTCCCCAGGGGTTAATGCCAGGCACCATTTGGAAGGGCAGGCTGTGCCCTTCCAAATGGTGCCTGGGTTAACCCCCGCAACGCCGCCGATCGGGAGGGAGAGAGGTCCGAAGGACCTCCCCCCTCCCTTTCAGGCGCCTCCTCCGCACATGCGGGGGGGGCGCCTGAATTAGGTGTCATCGCACTGCCGCGATGACACCTAATTTCAGCTGCGGCGGTTCCGGATGCTGGGCTGACATCAAGGTTGTCAGCCCGGACCGGCGGGGGCCAGCGATCGGCCAGAACTCGGCCGAACGCTGACCCCAAAGTGAGGACGCGCTCAGCGCGTTCTCAGCACACCAGCAGCCATGCATCGAAGTGGTTAAGAGCATCTGTGGTCTCACACCGGCGGTTGAGACAAACATCACAGCCACCAAAACCCAAAAGTTACTGTAGGATTACCAGACCCTCCATACTCTCTGGCCATCTTTTGCATCCAAAGAATTCTGGGAATTTTAGACAATAAGCATCTGGAGGTCAGAGTTTGAGATCTCTGACCTAGATCGTTAGATGAATATTGATCTTTTGCGATCTACTTTCTGCCCGTATGTAATTTATGCTGTGTCTTTTATCTATCCACAGCAAAAGAGCACAATGCCTTCGCATGTAACCATTCTAACTATTCTGGAACCCTAGGGTCATATGCAAGAAGTGAATGTCACTTGCAGGATATGATCAAAGCCAGATAGCTTAACTCATCCTCTTTTGAAAGCATATCATTTTATATAATATACCGGCTGGGTGGAGTAGAGGTAACATCACTGCTCTGCGTGGAGAGAGCCTATGGAGACACGGGTTCGATCCCGGCAAGAGCACCTCTCCAGTAAGTGTCCTTGGGCAAGACTCCTAATGGTACATACTCGCCACCCAGGACATACTTGAAAACGAGAGAAATCTCAATGTATTCTTCCTGATAAAATCCTTTCTCCAAAAAAATAATATTTTTTTTCTTCACTTTGAGAAAGTAACAGCAAATAAAAAGTGTATTGTGGGTAGAAAGAGCTTCTCTGGTATATGCTTTGTTATGGAAGGAAGGTGGGCAGAGAGAGCTTCTCTGTAGTCTGTATTATGCTTTGGTATGGGAGGAAGATGGTGAGCGGGCTTCTCTGTAATGCACTTTTTAGTAGGAGGAAGGTAAAACAGAATGCAGCTGCCCAGTATAGACAGGATGCTACTCACAAGGCTCCATGGATAGACTGAAGGAAGTGAAGCTTTGCTGCACAGGAAATGGGACTGGACCAAACTAACTATGCAAGTTAGACAGGGAGAGTGGACTAATCCATTCTTAAGCATAGGGGGAAACAACAAGGAATCTGGTTCCATGGTACTAACATATGCAGCAGAGCCGTAGCTAGCTCCTTTTGCACCCGAGGCAAAAACAGAAAATTGTGCCCCCCCCACATAATTTTAAAAGTCAGAGTCCCCGACCAGTGGCGCAGTGCTAAGCCCCTGGATGCTCCCCGCGAGCAGAAGCAGTGGATCGGACCACCCTTTGTACCCTACATATATAGTGCACACTTAGTACATGTACAAATACAGTACACACAGAATACATGCATGTATAGCAAAAGAACATATAGCATAATATACACCCCCCCAGAAAAATATACACAGCACTGAGCCCCCAGACTATTTTCCCCAGTTCACATGGAAATTATTGACCCCAGCTCATATGGGTATATATTGCCCCAGTTCACATGAATATGCCCCAGCTCATGGATATGCCCCAGCTCTCATGGATATTGCTCTCATGGATAATGCCCCAGGTCTCATGGCTATGCCCCAGCTCTCATGGATAATGCCCCAGCTCTCATGGATAATGCCCCAGCTCTCATGGATAATGCCCTAGCTCTCATGGATAATGCCCCAGCTCTCATGGACAATGCCCCAAGGTCTCATGGACAATGCCCCCAGGTCTCATGGACAATGCCCCTAGGTCTCATGGATAATGCCCCAGCTCTCATGAATAATGCCCCCGCTCTCATGAATAATGCCCCCAGGTCTCATGGATATGCCCCAGCTCTCATGGATATTGCCCCAGGTCTTATGGACAATGCCCACAGGTCTCATGGATAATGCCCCCAGGTCTCATGGATATGCCCCAGCTCTCATGGACAATGCCCCCAGGTCTCATGGATAATGCCCCCAGCTCTCATGAATAATGCCCCCAGGTCTCATGAATAATGCCCCCAGGTCTCATGGATATGCCCCCAGGTCTCATGGATATGCCCCAGCTCTCATGGATATGCCCCAGCCAGCTCTCATGGATAATGCCCCAGCCAGCTCTCATGGAGCGCCCCCAGGTCTCATGGATATTGCCCCCAGGTCTCATGGATATCGCCCCCCAGGTCTCATGGATATCGCCCCCCAGGTCTCCTGGATATTGCCCCAGCTCACCTCTCCTTGCCGGCGGACACTTGCTTCCTGCTTGAACGGCCGCTGGCAGGAAGTGCAGCCGCTCGCACCTTCTGTTAGCGGCCGTTCAAGCAGGAAGCAAGCGGCCGCCGGCAATCATTTCGGGCTGGGCGCTTCACAGCTGTGAAGGGGCACAGCCATGGCTCGAGACCTGCAGGAAAGCTGCGGGAACGCAGGTTCCCGCAGGACTCGAGCCATGGCTGCGCCCCTTCACAGCTGTGCCCTAGGCACGCGCCTCACTTGCCTCGCCCTTCCTACGGCCCTGATATGCAGCTATAATGCACAAATCATATTTTGTTTTGGCCATCGATTATGTAATTTATCTCTGTTTCTCAATCAGAAAGATTTGCGGCGAATGCTTGTAATCTTTGTTGGAGAAAATGTCCTTCACCTAACAGATGGTTTCCTGATTGCATTTTGTGCAGTAATCATAGCCTTTTGGAGTCCTATCATATCCTTTACAAAGTCCACATATTCCTCCCAAACACATGATCAGATCCAGCCTCTTCCCAGCTTGCGTTTTCGCTAGAGGTGACGGCTGTCACTAATCGTGACAGGTGTTGGTGAACAAATGCTAATTTCCATATTAAAAATGATTTTGTAAGGTCTGATTATACAATCTGTTCGCAGCAAATTTTCCAGAAATACACAGAAGAATTATATTACCCCGTTTAGCTAAGTAAATAAAAATAAACGCAGTACATGCCAATGCTGTATTTTATGCCTCCTCTTTCAACTGTAATGCTTTTAGAGGTCGAACGACTAAGAGTTCTGTCTGGTGTAAACTATTAACTTCCGAATGAGTATAATTAGGCAGATTGCTTAATGTAACAGCAAATGGCGGCCAATGAACCGTGCGATTGGCCGTATTGTGATACAAAGACACATTTTGTCTTGCCAGCTGTGACTCTGAAATTGGCTGAGTGGCAGCCGCATCTCCAATGTAATGCTTTGCCATGCTGGAATATTGCTACCACTAGGCAGATGTAACGTGGAGCTCTTTTTTTGTCTTTGCCAGTCTATCTTGCACTTATCACGAGCCAGAAAAATCTGATTTACAGTTTTATTTCTTCATTTCTTTCTATTTTATGTAACACTTGCTATCAATGTTATTTACGTAAAGAAGACCAACTCCGATATATATATATATATATATATATATATGTGTATATGAAGGATAGAGTAAATCAGGGATCTCAAACTCTCTCTCCCCAGATATTTATTGCCTACAGTTCCAAGAATTCTTTGAATGCAATAAATGACCAGGGAATCATGGGAGGTGTAGTTCAGAAACATCGTGGGGGGGGGGGGGTGCAGGGTTTGAGATTCATGCTCTACTGTAAATGTCCCTCCTGGGAATCACAATAGTTGGCATTGATGTTTATCGCGCCTTTACCAAAGAATTAACCTTATTTAAGGAAATATGTAGTCTAAAAGCAGTGGTCACAAATCCTGGTCCTGGGGGCCACTAACAGCCCAGATTTTAAGGATTATATTGGGGGAAACGCAGACTGACTCCTGCAATCACTGAGTAGCAAATCATATCACCTGTGCTGTGCTTAAGATATCCTGCAAACCTGGCCTGTTAGTGGGTCCTGAGGAGGATCAGGGTTGGGGACCACTAGTCTAAAGTAGAACATACGGGCAAATAGGAGAGCCAGGTACACCTTAAAGGCAAAGTGGCACTTTATTCGGAAAAAAAGCCATGTTTTGGCCGCTGGGCATCCTTTTTCGAGCACATGCTATTGGTATAGTGTTGGCTGTGTGCTGAATTATTGCATGATTCTTATACTTAGCAGTTCTCCTATTGACAAGAGTGCAAAGTGCTAAAAGATGCTATAGTATAGCAGATTGTTAATGCAAGAGAAAAATGACAGCGTTTTAAATAAAAGCTAGTCATCCTTTATGTAAATGAACGGCGCTTTCAGCTGATATTTGCCTGTCTAGTAATTTGCTTTTAAGATTTGTATTTTGCAGATGGCAGATTTTTTTCAATTATTATTTCACTATCAGAAAGTAAAGTTTTGATACAGTATCACAGTGTTAGCGTTTCTGAAAGAAGTCTGGAAGAAATGGAATGTGACTGCTTATTTGAGTGGGTAATTGAACATCTGTTCGTTCAAGGGCGATTTAGGGTCAAATAGGTTGAATTTGCAGTCTGTTGAAAAAAGAATGAGTCAGGGTCAAACTCTAGTTTACACATGGGATTTTAATATCTTAAATGAGATTATTGTTATAGTTGTTTATCAGTCTTCCTCTAATCTATCATCTCACAGCTTTCCACAAGAGTCAAGTGCTTTAAAAGAAACAAAAAAAATGCAGAAACTCAAGCAAATGTCCCACACAATCCTTCCAGTAACACATCCTGTTATAACAATATGAAGAACTATTTTGATACATAAAGAATACACACAATATAAACAGAAGCAAACACATATCCAGTATACACTTACAGTGGCAAGAATAAGTATGTGAACCCTTTGGGATTACGTGGAGTTTTGCATGAATTGATCATAAAATGTGCTCTGACCTTCATCTAAGTCACAACAATTTGAAAAACACAGTCTGCTTAAAATAATAGAACACAAACATTATATGTTTTCATGTTTTTATTGAACAGAACATGTAAACATTCACAGTGCAGGGTGGAAAACGTATGTGAACCTTTGGCCTTAATAACTGGTTGACCCTCCTTTTGCAGCAATAACCTCAACCAAACGTTTCCTGTAGTTGCAGATGAGACCAGCACAACGATCTGGAGTAATTTTGGACCACTCCTCTTCACAAAACTGTTTCAGTGTAGCAATATTCTTGGGATGTCTGGTGTGAATCGCTCTCTTAAGGTCATGCCACAGCATTTCAATCGGGTTGAGGTCAGGACTCTGACTGGGCCACTCCAGAAGGCGTATTTTGTTTTGTTGAAGCCATTCTTTTGTTGAATTACTTGTATGCTTTGGGTCATTGTCCTGTTACATCACCCATCCTCTGCGGAGCTTCAATTGGCGGACAGATGGTCTTACGTTTTCCTGCAAAATGTCTTGATAAACTCTGGAATTCATTTTTCCATCAATGACAACAATCCGTCCAGGCCTTGAGGCAGCAAGCAGCCCTAAATCATGATGCTACCTCCACCATGTCTTACAGTGGGGATGAGGTTTTGATGTTGGTGTGCTGTGCCTTTTTTTCTCCACACATAGTGTTGTGTGTTTTTTCCAAACAACTCAATTTTGGTTTCATCTGTCCATAGAATATTTTGCCAGTAGTGCTGTGGAACATCCAGGTGCTCTTTTGCAAACTTCAAACGTGCTGCAATATTCTTTTTGGGCAGCAATGGCTTCCTCCGTGGTGTCCTCCCATGTACTCCATTCTTGTTTAATGTTTTCCTTATTGTAGATGTGTCAACAAAAATGTTAGCATGTGCCAGGGATTTCTGTAAGTCTTTAGCTGACACTCTAGGATTCTTCTTTACCTCATTAAGCATTCTGCGCTGTGCTCTTGCAGTCATCTATACAGGACGACCACGCCTAGGGAGAGTAGCAACAGTGCTGAACTTTCTC
Source organism: Leptobrachium leishanense (assembly GCA_009667805.1). Classification (NCBI taxonomy): domain Eukaryota; kingdom Metazoa; phylum Chordata; class Amphibia; order Anura; family Megophryidae; genus Leptobrachium; species Leptobrachium leishanense. The sequence continues at coordinate 46,523,430 of CM019069.1, forward strand.
CATTTGTAGACCGTCTGTCTTACCGTGGACACATGAACATCAAGGCTTTTGGAGATACTTTTGTAACCCTTTCCAGCTTCATGCAAGTCAACAATTCTTGATCGTAGGTCTTCTGAGAGCTCTTTTCTGCGAGGCATGGTTCACATCAGGCAGTGCTTCTTCAAACCAGTAAACCCAAAACTGGTGTGTGTTTTTAAAGGGCAGGACAGCTTTCAGCAACACATCCAATAATATCACACTGATTGGACTCAAGGTTGGCTCATTCCTGGCTCCAATTAGCTCTTGGAGAAGTCATTAGGCTAGGGGTTCACATACTTTTTCCACCCTGCACTGTGAATGTTTACATGTTCTGTTCAATAAAAACATGAAAACATATAATGTTTGTGTTGTATTATTTTAAGCAGACTGTGTTTTTCAAATTGTTGTGACTTAGAGGAAGATCAGAGCACATTTTATGACCAATTCATGCAAAACTCCACATAATCCCAAAGGGATCACATACTTTTTCTTGCCACTGTAATATAAACAAATACACACACACATACATAAACTAAACACACACATACATAAACTAAACACACACATACAATACACACATACAGAATACACACACACACACACAGAATATACTCACAGTATAAACAAAAACACATATACAGTGTACACTCAATATAAACAAATATACAGATACATAAACTGTACACATACATAATGTTTACACATACAGAATATACTCACAATATAAACAAAAACACACATATACAGTATACACACATACAGAATACACACAATATAAACAAATATATATAAATACATACACAAACTAAACACACATATACAGTACACACACACATACAGAATACACACAATATAAACAAATACACATAAACTAAACATACAAATACAGTACACACACATACAGAATACACACAATATAAACAAATACACATAAACTAAACATACAAATACAGTACACACACATACAGAATACACACAATATAAACAAATACACATAAACTAAACATACACATACATAAAGTATACACATACACATACAGAATATACTCCCAATATAAACAAAAACACACATATACAAAATATACACCTACAGAATACACAAAATATAAACAAATGCGCACATACATAAACTATACACACATACATTAGGCAAACTCAAAAGAAAACCACACACATACAATATACACATAGATGATGTAAATACACAGATACAGTATACACACATAGGGCCATATTACATAGTTGGTGCTAACTTAACCAGAGCCATTATAGCCTATGGAGGTTTTAAGTTTGCAACAGCTCTGGTTAAGGCTAGGGTCAGATGAACGCATTTTTATGTTGTCTGTGAAAAAGTGCGTTCGAACGAATGGACGCATTTTTTCCCGGAATATGTGATAGTGGTCATACGATGCGCATTTTCGTCCGTGATTTTGTACGGATCATCAATAAAACTCTTTTTGTGTCTGGACGTTATGTTGGCCGGACATTAGCAGTGTCTGACATCTCCAATTCACGCACACACGCTGCTAGCGGACGCAGCGCACTCTGTACGTCAGTACCTGCGGTTTCACGTTCTCGAAAAAATGCGTTCATTTTCCACTTGCGTTGCGCAGCCGGACTTTTGTGCGACCGTACTTCGTATATTGGCCGTCATTGCCCGGCATCTGCTGCTAGTGCGGCCGTAATTAAGTGCGGCTGCACGCGCGTTCGCACTGCCTCAGTCTGACCCTAGCCTTAGTTAGCACCAGCTTTGTAATACTGCCCATACATTATAAACTCATACAAATAGTATACATACAGTTTGCATGTATATAAACACACAATATACACACACATACACGTATGTCCAAAGTGTTGCCAAGTTTGCGGTTCAACACTATGGAAGTTGTGTAGGAACGCAAATTGTGTTAGATAGCTGCAGGGACCTATGGGTTCAGGAGTCACTGAGCCGAAGAGGAGAAGCTGTGCGCGGCAACAGACAAAAGGTGAGTAAGGCTAGGGTCAGACGAACGCATTTTCGCGTTGTCTGTGAAAAAGTGCGTTCGAACGAATGGACGCATTTTTTCACGGAGTACGCGATAGCGGTCATACGATGCGCATTTGCATCCGTGATTTTGTACGGATCATCAATAAAACACTTTGTGCATCTGGACGTTATGTTGGCCGGACATTAGCAGTGTCTGACATCTCCAATTCACGCACACACGCCGCTAGCGGGCGCAGCGCACTCTGTACGTCAGTACTAGCAGTTTAACGTTCTCGAAAAAATGCGTTCGTTTTCCACTTGCGTTGCGCAGCCGGACTTTTGTGCGACCGTACTTCGTATATTGGCCGTCATTGCCCGTCATTTGCTGCTAGTGCGGCCGTGATTAAGTGCGCCTGCACGCGCGTTCGCACTGCGCTCGTCTGACCCTAGCCTAAAATCTCTCAGAGAGAAAAAAAAATTGGGCAGAGGCTGTCATCAGCAGCTCCCGAATTATTTAAGGGCAAAAAAAAGGGAACTCCATAGAGTATCCCTTTTACGACTGGGACCTTTATAATTAATAGATGGGTCGCAATAGGGCCGCTCAAATCCTAACTAATCTTACCTACTTCATTGTAAACACCATTGGTTGCAACTGGGCTCTGTTTCCATCAGGGTTTATTCAAAGAGATTCGAAAAGTCACCGCACGTTCGGTGACTTTTCATTCTCATCAATTCGGTTCCCTTTGCCGATCCCATTTCGGTGACCCCGTGGTGTATTCAGCAAACACCACAGGGTCCCCGAATTGCAGGAAAAAAATCACCGCAAACCCGACGAAAACTCACCGCAAAACCCGGCAAATGCACACTGAAAACCCGCAAAAACATCTGGATTAACCTGCCGAAAACCACGGAAAAACCCGAGCAGGAGCCGATCAAACGCAGCGAAGCCGCCAGAAAAAGCCGACACCGCAGAAGAGTGAAGTGAATAAGTTAGAAAAACAGTTTGCATGAATGTTTGAAAAGTGAAACGCTGTTTGCAAAGAAACTACTGAGCGAAAATGTCTGAAATTTACATATGAGATCCAGGGAATGATAATAAAAAGGGCTGTTACAGAAAAAATAAGTAAACTTAAAAAGAAAAAAATCGGACTTTTAAAAAAAATAAATCTGAAAAATGCTTAAAATATCTTAAAAAATCTTTAAATAAAGAGACTCTTTACTGCAGAATTTTATAATGAACGGTTTATTAGATATTGAATTAAAACGGGAATATTTTTAACATTGAAGCCTATGGGATTCGCCTGAATAAACCTGTCGAATGAAAGCACCGAATGGCAGGGCATTAGGGGAACCTTTCACTGCTGGTTTGTGTTCTCTGAATAGCCGAAGCAGTGCTTTTTTATGGGGATTTCACTGCCCTCGAACAGGCACCGAACAGGCACCGTATGTGCAGGCAATTCGCCAGGATTTTGGCGAATTGCCTGCTCTCTGAACAGCCGAATGGCCAAGAAATTTCTCAAGCAATTCGGATCTCTTTGAATTACCCTGCATGTTTTTTTTGTTGTTTTTTTTTTATCTTCGCAACAGTATGGATTGAGCAGAATAGACTTTATACAGAAGGAATGTTAATGCTCTGTTAGATGGAAAGGTTAAGTGGCTTCAACTTCCAGATGTCTACTTCCACATAAATAATAATCTACATATAGAGTGGGAAACAATTCAGAAGCTGAGCTTATCCTAAGGAAAATATTAGCATGAAATCATTGAGTAAATTGACCATCTGCCATACAGTCGAGCCCACGTTCCCTGTTAAGCAGTTTTCTCCTCTGTTTATTTCCAATTGCATTATTTTACCTATGCAGGCGTTTGGAGGAATATATCATAACGACAGGGAAGGAAACAAATCTCAGAAATAATCATTTTTATTTTTTACAACACCTTGGAGAATTAAACCGTCGAGGAATGGTGACTGCAGGCAGAGGCAAACCTGAACCTTAAAGCAGAGCTGCCTTTCTGAAACCAGAGAATCCATTATATAATTAGACTAATTTACAATTCCACTTTTGTTTATGGAATTGTTATCCTGCCTGATATGGGTGGGTTTTACACACTGCAGGGCAGCCCTTTTCACACCATGCCTGTCAGCCTGTATACTGCCTGGCCAAATAAAAAGTCTCACGCTAATATTTCGTTGGACCTTTTGCTTTGATTCCGGCAGGCATTCTCCGGCATTGTTTCAATAAGCCCATTCAATGTCACAGCATTTATTTCCATCCAGAGCTCCATTATTTTTTGGCCAAGATCTTGTATTGATGGTGGGAGAGTCGCAGCGCAGTGTAAAGTCTTCTCCAGCACATTATCCCAAAGATTCTCAATGGGGATAAGGTCTGGACTGTGCGGTGGCCAATCCATGTGTGAAAATGATGTCTCATGCACCCTGAACCACTCTTGCACAATTTGATCCTGATGAATCCTGGCCATAGGCGACTCTACAGGTGGGCAAAGGGGGGCAATTGCCCCCCCTAGGTTATTCCTTGCCCCCCCATGTGCCCCCCCACCAAAAATCAGCATCCAGCTTCCCACACTTTTTTCGGTTGTATCTCGCTGTATCTCCGTCCCTGTGCATCGTATATAGACAATCTATGTGTCATTGGAAAGGGCAGATTCTGGCCTTTCCAATGATACCCAACATGACCATATTCAGTGTGAAATAAATGTCATAAAACATTAAATAATAACGGGCACTTAATCTTAAGCATTTTCACAGGGTTGAAATGTCTCAGCAGTGAAGTGGTTAATGTTCAGACTATACATTACATTGTGTATTACGTTAGTTTTTGCCTTGGTATAGTTGTATATTAAGGGTTAATGGGTAGGCTTCATCCCTCACAGTATACATTTTATTTTTACCTTGATTAATTGCATTGTAGGGGTTAATAGGTAGGCTACATGCTGCACAGTGTATTCATTTCATGTTTTCCCATGATTAATGGCATATTAGGGGTTAAGGGGTAGCTAAATGCCACATTGTTTATTATTTTTATTGTATTTCCCTGGGTTTATGGCATTTTAGGGGTTATTATGGAAGTTAGAATCTAAAGCGTCTAATCATGTTTAGATCCTTTGCTTTTCATCACATTTCGGTGAATTCATTTAGCCGAAAATATAGTGAATTCCTATTTAGTGAATGGTCACTGTAATTTGCTAAAAGTGTAGTCGCTGAAGCAGCTATCAGACATTCAGCGAAAACTGCCGAATTGCGGCAAATAAAGTATCAGGTTAGTACAATAAAAAGGCATCATTGCATCACATTACTCATTGCGTCACATTACTCATTGCATCACATTACTCTGGGGTTTTGGAATCTTATTTATATATACTTATTTAGGGAACTATTACCTGGTGTGGTTCGCATAGTTTTGCGTTAGCGCCAGGTTAATTGAGTCTAGCGCCTGACCAACAGATCGTTTGCCTCCTGCTACAAATGGGAAAAATCATTTAGTGTGTTGCTATTAGTGATTTGTACCGCGAGCTTACTGTACTTTCCGCGTCCTTTACCTAACACGGAGAGCGCTAGAGATCTCTAGCGCTTTTGCAGCTAACAGAGCACTTGGTGGCAGCGCTAATTGCAACATTTTACCTACTGCTCAACCCTGGCGCTATCTCCAAAAAAAACAGAAAAAACAGGTCCTCACCCAAAATTAAAAGGCAATTGAAAGGAATGCAGCACAGGTGTTCTCTTGGCCCCATACACCATAGCAATGGATCTGGTCCGCATTGTCGTTGCTGTTGCAGTAGGCTCTTTTATAAATGTATCCTTTATCCACATATACAGTTGTGTTCAAAATTATTCAACCCCCCACTGAAATTGAGTGTTTTGGCCAGTTTGACATTGATTTTGATCATTCAGTCATCTTGCTTACAATTAAATCAAAGAGGCACGTGTAGGTCAGACAAATATAACATAACATTTATAATGAAATAACCACAAATGTCTTTTCTGTGCTCACATCATTATCAGTTTTATTCAACCCCCAAGTGACATTCAATCTTAGTACTTAGTACAACATCCTTTTACAGTTATAACAGCTTTTAAACGTGAAGCATAGCTTGACACAAGTGTCTTGCAGCGATCTACAGGTATCTTCGCCCATTCGTCATGGGCAAAAGCCTCCAGTTCAGTCACATTCTTAGGCTTGCGCACTGCAACTGCTTTTTTTAAGTCCCACCAGAGGTTCTCAATCGGATTTAAGTCAGGTGACTGCGATGGCCACTCCAAAATGTTCCAGCCTTTAATCTGCAACCATGCTCTAGTGGACTTGGAGGTATGCTTGGGATCATTGTCCTGTTGAAAGGTCCAACGTCTCCCAAGCCTCAGGTTTGTGACGGACTGCATCACATTTTCATCCAATATCTCCTGGTACTGAAGAGAATTCATGGTACCTTGCACACGCTGAAGCTTCCCTGTACCTGCAGAAGCAAAACAGCCCCAAAGCATGATTGACCCCCCGCCATGCTTCACAGTAGGCAAGGTGTTCTTTTCTTCATAGGCCTTGTTCTTCCTCCTCCAAACATAGTGTTATGCCATGGGCCCAAACAGTTCTAATTTTGTTTCATCAGTCCACAGAACACTATCCCAAAACTTCTGTGGTTTGTCCACATGACTTTTGGCATACTGCAGTCGACTCTTCTTATTCTTTGGAGACAGCAAGTTGGTGCGCCTGGGAGTTCTGGCATGGAGGCCTTCATTACGCAGTGTGCGCCGTATTGTCTGAGCTGAAACTTCAGTACCCACATCTGACAAATCTTTTCTCAGTTCCTCAGCAGTCACACGGGGACTTTTCTCCACTCTACGCTTCAGGTAGCGCACAGCAGTCAAAGTCAGCATCTTCTTTCTGCCACGACCAGGTAGCGTTTCAACAGTGCCCTTTGCCTTGAATTTGCGAATGATGCTTCCTATGGTCTCTCTTGGTATGTTTAACATCTTTGCAATCTTCTTATAGCCATTGCCCTTCCTGTGAAGAGGAATCAGCTCTTCTCTTGTCTTCCTGGACCATTCTCTTGACTTCACCATGTTTGTAACCACACCAGTAAATGTATAGAAGGAGCTGAGTATCACAGTCATTTTAAAGCTGCCTAATTGGTGCTTATTATGCTTTATTGCTGCTCCGTGACATCCACAGGTGTTTTCAATACCTGATTGAAAACACTTGAATGAACCTCTGTTCTTCAGAGTGGTAGTCTTTAAGGGGTTGAATAATTGTGTCAATGATGAATTCACAAAAGAAACATTTACTACTGTATTACAAAACCAATTGATGTCATTTTAGTTGCATATGGTTCTTTAAAAAGTCCTTGTAGGATTTCATTCTGAATACAATTACAAATGTACACTAAATTCCCTAAAAACCTTTACAGCATTGGGGGTTGAATAATTTTGAACACAACTGTATCCTAATATATTGCCTAATTTCAAACATTTTATGCTGGAAGTTATTCATAGTATGGAAGTGGTTGATTATTAGGGTGACCGTGTGGACCATGTTTAAAGTGACACATGGATAAGTCTTGCCCTGAAACATGTATTATTTATATGCTGCAGCAGGGAAATTTTTGTCGCTCACCTGGCCTTCCTTTTGGATCTATTAAATGCAGTGTAAGGATTCTACATGCTGCTGGTTGGCATTTATCATGCAATGTCCATCAGCCTTAATACATGTGTGCATCAAAACATGGATGATACAGCCACCTTAGAGGATTTTAATAATGCAGGGTGTGAGGTTATTCACTGTATGTGTTCATATTCAAGCTTGTGAGGGCGGGGGATAGGTATGGCCCGGCACTCTGCACTGGAAAGTAAAAACGGGTTCTTTCCTGTATACAACCGCATTAGCACTGGGTCTCAGCTCGGGTCTTAGAGTTTTCCTAACGTGCGCCAAACGACCTTGTTTATAGACTACCGCAGACAAGGTGATCTGTTAGTAGGTCGTCAGGCACTAAGTTTTAGCGACTCGCGCTAAATTTTTGCTTTAGTGATGGTGTTTTAGTTCACACCAGGTGATAGGGCTCTTAGTTTTATTCAGTGGTATGATTTAGTGGTGAAAATTATTAGTGCCCCCCCAGTTTTGACTGCGGTATCTTCTGTGCCCCCCCCTAAATATTGTTCCTAGAGTCGCCACTGATCCTGGCATTGCCATCTTGGAATATGCCCGCTGTGCCATCAGGGGAGAAAAAACCCATTGATGGAAAAACCTGCTCATTCAGTATATTCAGGGAGTCACATGATCTCATTTTATGCTGAAACATATTAATCACTGCAGTAATTATCCAATGGAAGGCTCACAAATATTTGCTATGACATTTTTTTGGGCCAGGCAGTGTATATACTGTATATCCAATAAACCATAGAGCATCTGGTCAAATTTAGTAATTTCACATACAACTATGTAAACACATGTAGCGCTGTGTTTAAATCTTACTGTGGCAGTACCTATTTTTGGCCACCGGAGGGAGACAAGCGCGATCAGAGACACTGGACATTGGGACTACATTTCCCGGCGTGCTTTGCAAACAGACAGGAAGTGGGTGGGACACAGACGCTGTTCATCCTGAGCCTCGTGGAGAACGCGCCAGGGAGTGCATGGAAGAGGACGCAGTGCTGCAGAGCGGAACCGTGACTAGGCCGGAGCGCAAGTGTGGCCTATCAGGAATCGAGTGGGGTTATCCTGCCTTGCCAGAAGGAGCCTTACCCACTGACCATCATCACCCCAGTGTTTGTCCAGACAAGCTGAGGACCCCGAGTGAGGAGTACCGCGAGTCCATTGGATGGGAGAGCAGGCGGTAGCTGGATAAGTCCGGACCGGAGCACAGAGAGCCTGATTATCGATCCAATAGCCGGTGTCCCAGCGCGGAGACAAGCGGAGAGACGTCCTGGGTCAGCGGAGCCTTGGTGATCAATGGATGGGTGAGAGGCCTCCAAGGCCGGTTCTACAAAAGCTCAAGCACGCACGCTGTTGTTTATTTCTGAAACCCACAGGGCCCCAACTTGACTAGTCGAAGACATCACTTAAAAGATTCACTGGCCAGTTGAATAGTACCCGGGTACCATAACACACACATACACTCACAATTCGGGACTTAACCTGTTCGGGACTCACTCCCTAGTATCCGAAAAAAGGGGAAAAGATTCGCATCTTATTTTATTTTCCGCTGCGCGTTTCTCGTAATTACGAAGCATTGTATATTTCTGCTCGGTCGCGTATTTTTCCAGAAATACGAAGTCTCGCATTTCTTTTTCCGCTGCGCGTTTACCGCGATACGAAATACTGTAAATATATCTACAAACACCGTATCTTATTATATGCCTTTTACTTCAGTAAACTATATAAATTATAAAATCCACAACGGTGCTGGAGTATATTTATTCCCTAGTGCGGGGAGACTGACCCGTGGTTCATTTTCAGCGGCTCCTCCGGGAGTGAGCGCTACACACATAAGGGGTTGTTTAGAAAGCACTGAAACTTCGGCAATTCCATTTTGCCGACCCTGCGTTGAATTCACTAATCACCGCAGGATCACCAAAGATGCAGTGGCCGAACTGCAGAAAAAAATAAACCAGAACTCTGCTGTTCTTCTAACAGGTGTTTAAACCAATAAAAATGCATTAAAATGTGTCTAAATAATAAAAAAGGTCCTTTAAAAAATAATAAAAAGGTCTGTTACAGAATTAAAAAAAAACCTTTTAAAAAAATTTGGGAATAAAATTTTTGTCTAAAAAGTACAAAAAAATACAAAGAGGGCTTCTAAAAAATAAATAAAAAGACGGTATGCTGAAAATGAGAAGGATAAAAGGTTTAATAAAAACTATGAATTTTTAACACTGAATCTTATGGGATTCAACCTGTCGAACTGAATCATTGAAAATCAGGCATTTTACTGACATTTCGGTGCAGTTCGGCGTTCTGTTAATAGATTAATCATTACTTCTCTATGGGACAATTTTGCTGCCGATGAAGATCCCTGAATTGCGGCGAATTGCTCCGTATTTCACTGTCAACTGTCGACAAGATTGTTGTTAATTCAGTGAGACCTTTGAATATTTTAGACTTCTGCAAAAATGACAAATCAGATTTATTTCTCCTCCTTTAACTGCCTATCTTGAATGTGATTACTGTTTATTAATGTGCAATATTATTCTTTTTGTCTTGTTTGTTTGTTTTTTTATTTATCCCATACAGAAACCCCCCGCCAACCTTACTGCACCCAGAGAAATGGTGCAGGGGATTCAGCCACTTCATTGCACAGTAAGTTCCTTTAGAGATATAGCCAGCTCTGAGTGAAGTGGCGGTGGGGAGGTGTGGGGGCTGCAGAGATGGTGGGCTGTGGGCTTCATCCATTTGGGGCTACCCTGTGTCTGGAAAACATGTGATATATAATCGGGCTGCCATGTGTGCTTTGCTTTATTGGCTTCCAATTGGATCCCACTTTTTTTCCCTTTTCCCTTCTTTTCATTTTTTTTCTCCATCTATCATCTCTTTTTCTTTTTTTGCTCTAAACCCAAACTCTTCTTTCCCTTCTTCTTTGTTTTTGTACCCCTTCTTGTGACGATGATTCCTTCATAATCTTTTAAACAAAACATTTTATATACAGGGTTATTCAGAGAGCGGTGAAAAGCAGGAGAATGACTGGAGAATGAAAAATTCTAGGTCAAAATAGCCAAACCAGAAAAATTCTCCCTTTCTTCTCACTTTCCAAATCGGCTATTTTGACCTAGAATTTCTCATTCTCCAGTCATTCTCCTGCTTTTCACGCTTTCTGAATAACCCTGATAGTGTAGGGTTTATGCCTTCTGATTCGTACCTTTATACCTGTTATTCCCAGATAACTTCACGCTGCTTTCAGTGACTTTTTCCGATGATGATTTTTATAGTCATTTTTGTTTTCTTTTCTTTCTATTCCTGTTAGAAGTGCTGTATTATATGTTATGCGTCCTGTCCCATACCATGTTGATCTTTGCAAGTCGCATTTTGCAGATTTTTGATGTACAGTGTGTATATACAGACAGTATATATATATATATTTGCTTTCCTTTGCCTTCATTTAAAAAAAGAAGAAATATGCATGCAGAACTTATATCTCAGACCTAAATGAATGATCTTTAACCCCTTTAAGAACAAAGGGTCTTTAAAGTCAATGCATCTATGATGGACAGTTCCGTCATTGGTCCTTGAGAGGTTAATTATGAGCTATGCTTCTGTGACTTGATTGACACAAAAAAAAACCTGAAACACCTCAGATACCAGACCTCACATAGCTGTGAACAGCAGAGTCAGGAGCCGGCACAGTGAGTCCAATACATATGTTTGGATTAGGAGTGAGCAGTCTGCAGACTCTTCTTTTAACCTCCTTTACTACCAAGTGCTTTTCCATAAAACCACTGCTGGGAAGCAGTGGTTTTAAGGAAAACTATTTTACAATAGCTGTATCGTCTGTAGAATCCCTGTACATTTCCATGCTACATGCGCTATGTCAGGGGTCAGCAACCTTGGACCTCCAGATGTTTTGGAACTACATCTCCCATGATGCTCATCCACCCTAATGAATGCCTGAGCATCATGGTAGATGTATTTCCAAAATATCTGGAGGACCAAGGTTGCTGGCCTCTGCACTATGTAACAGACAGGTGGCTCCATCTGCTGGCCAAAATGTGCTACTGGTGCTACAGTGCAGCAACGACTGCTTCTTCTCTGACAGGTGACAAGGACGTGTCCCAGCAGTTCATCCCATTCCAGCACATCAACCGTAATGTCTAATGTGCTACAACTTTAGCAGCACAATCTGGAGCCCATATGCAAATGAATTTTGTTTGCAATACAGGAAATTCCGTTTTGCTCCAGAATATCACCAGATCGACTTATCTGGATCTTAGACACCTGCAGTGACGTTCACAGATCAAGTTAAGTCAGTCTTAATATTGATGGGGTTAAATTGGAATAAAAGGTAGGAAATAAATGATGGATAAAAAACTGGAATAACGTTGTTTAACACGCTGTACTAATTTAGGTAAAGTTGATTTCCGCTACAACGTTCATTTGCGTTTTGCGATTTAACTTAACATGGAAATCCTTTTATATGAATGATTCAGTACAACCTTTACTTTCTGCAGATAACCTAAATTATTGCGTGGAAATGTGAGAACACAGAGGTTTCATGAGCCATTTTGACAGCTTTAGATAACTGTAAACATGCTACAGTGTTTTCCTTGTTAATCAAACTTGGTATCTTAGGATCATCAGGGTTTTTTAAACAAACTTTAATAAATCCAGGTTGAAAAAAAAAAGCATTTTTGCAATTCAGCATACTTTTCTATTTTTCTGCCTACAGGCAGTTAAAGTAACACTCCACTCATCCTGACTTTATAGTTTTAAAGTGATCAGGATGTGATGAGTGCCTCCCCCCACAGAGCAGGGGCAATATATCCATGTGAGCTGGGGGCAATATATCCATATGAGCTGGGGCAATATATCCATATGAGCTGGGGCAATATATCCATATGAGCTGGGGCAATATTTCCATATGAGCTGGGGCAATATATCTATGTGAGCTGGGGCAATATTTCCATGTGAGCTGGGGCAATGTTTCCATGTGAGCTGGGGGAAATATTTCCATGTGAGCTGGGGAAATATATCCATCAGGGACGTGCAGTCAGGGGTGGCAGGGGAGGCAGAGCCTCCCCTGCCATTCCAGTAAATTAATGTGCTCAATGTGTTGTAATGATATGTGATGTGTGTATATTTAAACTGTAAATAAATGTTATTTATTGAAAAAAGTTCTCATACTCACCTGCTCCGCGCTCCCTCGCTGTGCTGGCCTCTTCTCTCTGTCCACCGCTTTCACTTCAGTTTGCCGGCTGCTGTATGTGTGTGATTCACTACACAGACAGCAGGGGCAGCACTGAGCCAGCCTAGGCTACGCAATATGCGCAGCTGAACCCTGCGCCTATTGCGAAGTCCAAGCTGGTGGCAGGCACGCTCTCCAGTGCCTCCAGGCACTGAGCAAATGAAAGCTTGAGCCAATGGAAAAGCTCCATTGGACCAAGCAATTCTTTTTAAAAAAAAAAAAAAAATACCCACCATGGGAGGCAGAGCTCCCCATGGTTTGATTGACGCAGGGCAGTCATGTGACTAGCCTCATCAATCATGGGGCGTTTCTGCAAGGGGGGGGCAGAGCTCAGAGCACGTGTGTGAAGGAGATCCCGGCAAAGCGAGTTCCAGACACCCAGACCACAATATGGGCCTAACCAGTGAGCTGGACCCTTCTAGGCTCCAGTCCAGACTCCAAACGTGAGTGATCATTTTGCAGTTCGAATATTTTGTTCTGAGATTTCCCTTTTTCCTCAAATGAAATAAAAGGGGTGACAGCACACCAGTACTGCAATAGAGTCCAAAAGCACCCTAAACCAAGATTGGGAAACCCCCTGGACCCCCCCAGAGGACACCATTATTTCCATAAAAAATTCTAAACACTGCCATACGCAATTCTTTGCCCGCAATCATCCAGAGAACGGGTATAAGTGACTCCTACAAACTTCTTTTTTACTTTGCAATACGCACTTTAGCCACTGGGTGGCTCTCATTTCTTTTTTTCAAAGCAGCACGGTATGCAAGGAGTTAAACGCTGCTTTAGTTCTGTAGAAACATAGAAAATGTCGGCAGATAAGAACCTTTCGGCCCATCTAGTCTGCCCAATTACATGGATACTTTACCTGGATTTATCTTTTGTTTAGGATAGCCTTATGCCTATCCCATGCCTGCTTAAATTCAATTACTGTTTTGGCCTCTACCACTTCTACTGGAAGACTGTTCCATGTATCCACCACCCTCTCAGTAAAAGTGTATACTGTATAACAGTTGAAATACTTCCTTGTATTTCCATGTTGCTTTTATGAAGAATTTTGCACAAAGCACTTTTAATTACCAAACTGCACTATAAATATCCAGGTAACACCAATCTGCAATCAGATCTGTATTTTATTTTATTTTGCACTTTTAGCCACCAGGTAGTTCTGTGGTTTTTAACAAAATGACTTGCATATCTAGGTTGGTTGTGGCTTCCACATTGTTTCTTTGTGTGCAACTAAATATTAGCACAAGACATTTTAACATAATTTTATTATTTTCTATTTACATAACTTATGCACCAAATAATTTTTGTTTGCATGGGACAAACACTATATGAACGCAAAATCGGGTATTATATGGTAATTGATGAGAATACGTTAAAAAAAAACTGGTTATTTATAGAGGTGCTATAGACACCCTTCACAAACTGAACCCAGACCAAACACACCACAATGCACCAGTGACTAGGTAGCCCTAGACAGAGGAACCCATTTATATTCTCTCTAATTATGGGGTCTGTCTGCCCGGGTACATATAATTATGGGGTCCTGTGAATATTTGGCTCTGATACTAGCCAGTGCCTCACCAGCCACCGACCTCACCGCACGTCACTGATATCCATGTGAGCTGGGGCACTATATACTGTATATCCATGTGAGCTGGGGGCAATATATCCATGTGTGAGCTGGTTGGGTACCCTGGGCCCCTGGTATGGAAAAGGTTGGCAGGGCTGCACAGATGGGGAGCCACGTGTGTTCTGGCAGCATGGAAAGGGTGCACTGGGCAGTCCACACCTGGGTTACCCTACACTGCATAGCTGCAAGGGGTATGTGCTGGGAGAGGGGTACCCTGGGCCCCTCACATGGAAAGGGTTTGCAGGGTTCATGAGCCACATGAGGACAGACCCTGTGCAATGTTCTGGGGAGAGTGAGTGTAACGAGCACAGCTTGTGATTAGGCGCGTCTCTGCCTGTCGCTGCGAACCCAACACCAGCTCTTAATCAAAACTGGTAGAATACCCCCCGAAACCTGTGTCTGGATCCGCCCCTGCCACTCAGTTTCACCGATATGGAGATATTGCTTGATGAAGTGGAGGAGTTTCCTCCACCCCACCCAGCATCACCAGTAGCCAGGATTTTTGAATTTCCCAGCTGCCGATCAACAGATCCCGACGTCACCCTGTCTGAGACCACCCACTGTAGGAGCAGTCTAGGCAGCCGATGGATCAGATCTCTGCATGTGCACGCAGCTCCGATCCATTGCTCTGCGCAGGCTTACGGAACTTGCACATGTAAAGAGTCCCATAGCGGTGCACAATTTGTGGTTGCTCCGCTGCGCAAGTTGCGCAGAAAAGGTTCAGGGACTTACAGTTTGGGAGTGCCTGGAATGACGAGGAGGAACTGCACGCGCCGAGAGTGAAGATGAGTAAAATCACCTAAAAATAAAAAATAATTGGGTAAGTAGCCTGTAAGCAGCCTCTGCCCAATTATTTAAGGGCAAGAAAAGGGAACTCTATTTTTTAATAGAGTATCCCTTTAACATAATCTGGTGTGCCCGATGCCCATTCCAAAAGTCTCGTGTCTAATGTGTTATTGCATATACTGATATTATGATATTCCTTTATGAAGTTTCTCATTGCGTTGCAGCTTTATAACCATCCATCTCTGTCACTTTATATTGTTTGCACACCTGTTCTCCACTTGTATTACAATAGCTACGTACCTTTTATTTTTCATTATGATCATGTACTATTATTATGATGTCTGATTATTTTTCTCTTCGGTCTCATTGTTATGTATTGTATACTTAGTATGCCTTTACTGATAACTTGATCTCTCATTGGGATTAAATATCTCTTTGACATATGCTGTACAAGAAAACCCTATTTTTAATCTATCCATATCCATTGCGCCGTGTTGTACTTATTACTTGCACACGACAAACATGTTACAAGCCGCATGTTTTATTTTATTTTTTATTGTCTGTATAGTGGGTACTGCAAACCTGTTTGTAATATAAACCGACTTAACCTGTTGCTAGTATGTCTTTTCCTTCACTTGCAAGAACTAAAAGGGTTTAGACAGCACACATTAATTTAGGGGTGGATCCGCTCCATGGTGCACTTGATATTGCATTCTGCCACATCCAGAATGAAGTGCTAGAAACCAAAAAGTATCAGCACTTGTGGGCTCTGTTGAAGTGTCTTTTTATTGGATACTTTACACACTAGGGTACCAGCAGTGTGTCAGCCTACTGGCTTTTATCAAGCTCGTGAGTGCTGGTGCTTCTCGTTTTCAGAGCTCCTTTCCTTTGTTATCAGCCATTCGCTCCATACACTGATGATGGGTCACTGTGGCAGCCCACATGGGAGTATGGGACCCTATTCTATACTTGTTATATCTGCAGGAGACGTTTACACATAAAGCTACACATAACGTGCCCTATTCCATAGTTGTCGGTAAGCTAACTACGGGAAACGTTGCACACAGGGCAGCCATCAAGGGGTGACAGCCCATGATTCGTTCAAGGACCCAGTGGCTCCAGAGGGCCCTGGCCAAACCCTGTGCAGTTTGTCTAAGTGCCACAGACGTAAGGGTAGCCCATGTCACCTAGGACTGTTCCACCATGATATCAAGAAATTTCCCAGTGGGTCGTGGCATCAGGGGCCCCGAAGGGCAGTCCGACTTATCACTTCGGAACTGTTTAGTGTGGTCTGCACCAGGTACACTTGCAGAGCGAACGCTCTTCCACCAGAGAACACTTTTTTCCCCTTGCTGGAGGGGAAGAGATGCCAAAATAATTTTTAATTAATTTACTGATGGAACGGGAGGGGGGGCCCAACCAATGGTTTAATAAGTGGCGCCAAGAATCCTGATGGCAGCCCTGGGTACACATAACGTCTCCTTTTGGCTCAGATGTAGCTTTTCCTTACGTGGGGTTACTGTAAATTAACAACTACTATACTTATTACGGGAGATGTTAATTTTAACCTCCTCGTGGAAGCGCAGGCTATTCCAAAGTAGCTTGCGCTTCCACCCGGGAGTCATTATTTCACTGTGAAATAACGTCTCCTCAAAGCAGCTGTTAAGTGATTTTGTAAATGCAAAATCACTTAATACACACTCCTAACCTTCCCATTAAATCCCATACTCCCCTCTCCTCCCCCTGTGAAAAGGCCGGCGCGATCCGCCGCTTCTTCTCGCCAAGAGGTTTTAGTATTACGGCAATGTAAAGGAGACATAAAGTTTACCTAGACAAATCAGAACATTTTCGTTCAGTCTGTGTCACGTTTCCCCTTTCCAACCCTGTCCCCCTGCCCTCTGTATTCTTTATGCCTGTGTTTCCCTTATGGTTCTGTGTGTTGCTTTCCCTGGGTTGCAGCTCAGGGGTTAAGTGGCTTCCTCGTTAGCTCTCCTGCTGGTGATGTGGGCTGATTACCTCCCTATATATTACAATGGGCCCTTATCCCATTGCTCTTGCATTCTGGTTTACTTTCAGTTCCTGATTTCCTGCAGAGTGTTTGTTCCTGAGAGCTCCCTACTGTTTTTTCTGTTCAAGTTTGTGTTTTCTTGTTTACCTTATTTCTTTGGTCGTGTCTGTTATTTCTTTAGTTAGTCCAGGTTCTAGTTCATGTCCAGTCATTCCTGTGTTTATAGTTCTAGTGTTTCTCCTTTGTCTGGTTATGTTATATTTCTGACTGATTACCTGGTTCTGACCCTTTTTCCTGGCTGACTCTCTACCGGTTCTGGATCCCTGACATCTGTATAAGCTATACGTTCTGGTTTTTGACTCTTGGATTTTTCTTGACTTTTCTATTTGGATGCTCCTTGTCTGTACCATTGATATATGTACTTATGCATATTCCTGTCTTCTCTGTGGGTACTTAGACTCTGCACGGCGCTGCTGTATTCTTTTCCTTAGAGCAGATCCGGCTACCTCTAAAGACCAGTCTTTCAGCGTAGGGCTGCTGTTTACCATGCAGGGTCTCTGGCCTAGGTTATCTACTCAGTATTGTCTGCGTATTGGGGCTTTCCTATGTACCAGGGCCTCACCTTGGCGAGTGCAAGGAGCCCTCTTTGTGACTGATTGTGACAGTCTGCACAGCAGGGAAGCATAAGGGAACTTTTCCACATACATTCCTAGTCTGATCAAGACACCCCCAACCCGCACTTAAGGGGTTATTCAGAGAGCACCGGACTGTCGCCGACTCTCAGAATTAGGATACCTCAGCTTGTTTAGTTTATACCATTTTTTCCTAGTTTTGTTTTACCTCGGCTATTGTCTCCCTGTTAGTATGCATTTTACTTTTTTCCTTCATTTGGGAATTTTCCCGTTCAAGTAATACCTCTCTCAATCCCATTTATTTTCCATTTTTTGGCTTTTAGCATATTCTTTGATGGTCATTTGTAATCACTGTTAATTTATAATCTGAGTTTTGACACAAAGCACCTAGTGGCACTCCTGAACACAAGAATGTCAGCACACAGTAGCTCTTGCCTTTTAACCAAGTTTAGGTTAATGGAGCATATCCGGTTTAAATTAATTAAATCTTGTAGCGTAAGCATTTTAGAAAATGAAACGCTTTACTTATTTTCTGCTCGCAAGAATCTAATTGCGTGTCTTCAGCAGCCTGCAGACGGAGCTGTGATTTTTATCGTCCTAGTTCACAGCAGGTGTAAGGAGTTTCTGCAATTGTATTTAGTGCTTAGGAGGAGAGGGATTGTGATCAAGTTACAGATGGATAGAGTAAGAGAGATGGCAAGAGAAAACAAGCATAAGTGACTTTGTTATTCGACTGAAAAGGTAATAAATATCTTGGCAAGCCTTTTTGAAAGACTTAAAGAGAATGATGATACAGTTTCAAGTAGATATAATGTATTTAGGAGACACTTAAACACCCCATGAACATTCCTTTCAGACCTTAAGCTCTCTCCAGACAGCCCTCGGCCCTAGAGCATTGCAGCCAATGGGATTACTGCCAAATAACCAGTCTGAGCCTGCCGTATATAAAAGCAAAATCTATCATTTAACCCCTTCACTATCGAGATCGAGATAACTCGAGACTTCAAAGGCACCATAAGGTCCCGATATCGAGTTATCTTCATCTGCAGCTCTGAAGGCCAAAAGCAAATTAAATTAATTTGCTGCAAACTAATTTAGTTTGCTTTTGGGCTGCAGAAGATGCCCTGAAAATTTTACCCCTGTGGGCATAACACCCAAAATGCTAAAACAGTCTAAAACTGGATAACTGAATGTCCCAATCGGGCTTTCAGCAGCCGATGCAGGGAACCACGAGCTGCAGCTCAAACGGCTGTAACTCAATTTGGCCAGTAGATGGCGACATCTGCCTGCCAAATAAGTCATTACGGCAAAGAAAACATTGGGAATATTCCCAAATATTTCTTACTATATAATTATTTTTTAAAAAACCACTGGTTCCTGACAATGTTTTTTTGGAAAATCACTTGGTAGTGAATGGGTTAATGCAAGTAGTATTGTTCTGCTGGTAATGTAAACCAAAAAGAAAGCGTGGAGTATAGCAGAGTTTTAAACGTCGAGTTTCCTCTCTAGTGACCACATCGCTAAATCGTATATATCCATGTAACCCCACTCCAAAAATATACATTTTTGCTTTGGAGAAAGCCAGGAAAAGTTAATAAACAAAGTTTAGCTCCTTTAGGTTACATTGTACTGGAAATGCTATTTCTCTTTCTCATCCATCTAAATCTGCATTCACTGTACATATTTATCCGTCTCTACAAAATTGTTCATTGTGCATTTTCTGACCTCAGATTATGCGATTTGCATTTTTGTAATTTAATCATCTGTGCAAGCAATTTGTAAACGTGTTTCCTCTATAATAGATCATTGGGTAATGAAGCATGCAGCACCAAAAGTAAAAAAAAAAAAAATGATACGTCTTAAGTACAAACCGTTTTAAATAAGGCTGTGATTTGCAGTGTCTGGCGGATATATTGTTAATCTGCGGCTATGATCCTGAGAGACACGGGTTTTTAAGATGTACCGTAAGCGAACCCCCCTGCCTCCCGTTTACGTCACCAAAAACCGCCAAGAGGTTTGTAGGACGGACCGTATTCTCATTAATAATCAATGTTTCATTTAAATGAAAACATCAGCTCATACGGTGCTGAGCCTTTGGCCATTAAAAGATAATTGGCTCATTTATTTGCATTAGTTATGCATCTGTCAATACAGAACCTTTCACAGCTTAGTTATGATGAATCAAAAGCTTTCCCTCCGCACGTTCATATCGCGTCATCTGAATTTGCCTGACATTTTCCTAATTTTCTGTGGGTGCATCTCCCAACGCGGCGATTTAATTATCTGCGTCAGACCTGGATGACGCGGATAAGCACATCTCGTTACACTGAGCTGGTTACATACTAAACAACAGAAACAAGTCCAAACTGCAAAATAAGAGTTAATCTGATAATTTATCCCCCGAAATATTATTTATTATAATAACTTTATTAAAGTCAGTTTTCACTCATTCCACATGTGTATATTTGGAAAAATCCTATATTTGATAAAATAAACTCATTAGGGGGTAATTCAATAAGAGCCGAACTTGCCACCGAATTGCACCGAACAGTGAATTTCTCTGTACGGCAGTTTGGCTACTCAGAAAGCTGGCAATTTTCCAAATACTTGCGAATTGTCACTGAAATATGGAGCCGGCGAATTTGAAGAAGAAGAAGAAAAAAAACGACTCTTCTATTTAAAAAAGGCTTTTAAAGCTAAAAACAAAATGCATGAAAATAATGAAAGAAAGGTGGGGGGTTTGTGAGGACCAGCAACAGCACTAGTGGCCTGCTCTTGGGTGGGGTCCGCTCGGTGGGGTCTCACAAGGTTTTAGCTTGCTTGTGCCATTACAGGGATGAATGCTCCATATGCAAATCAGTCTGCTCTCACCCAATGAGGGCAGCCAGTACTGATTGCCAAGGACGTCATCCCTGCACGAGAGATGCAGCAACCCCCGACGATCGTTTCGGCCTTGTTAGGCCTCGTCAGGAGGGTATAGCTGACACCCCTCTAGGCACATCAAGCAAGGGGTCCACGTCTGGATGACCCTGTAAACTTATAGTGAGAGTAATGAAAATAATGAAGAAGGTCCTATAGAAAAGAATAAAAAGGTCTGTTGCAGAATAAAAAAAAAGTCGCCTTTAAAAAGAAAAATGGGGGAAAAAAAATAAAAATACTTTTTGCTGCAAATGAAAAGAATAAACAGTTGAATAAAATAATAATAAAAGTGCAAATATTTTTTAACATTGAATCCTATGGTATTCGCCTGTTTAAACCTGTCGAATTGTTCTCTGAATAGAATAACCATTAATTCTCTATGGGACAATTTCACTGCTGCTGAAGGTCAACGAATTGCGGAGATCTGGGGGCTGATCGTTTTCTTCGGCAGCTGATCGGCGGCGTTTGGTGGGCTGAACGTCGACAATCGGCGGATCCCATTCAGCGCACTTCGGGGACCCTGCAGTGAATACAGAATTCACCGCAAGGACGGCGAACTTAAATCGCCAAAGCACACTGAAGTGCGCGGAGTGAGAGAGCACTAACATTTCGGTGTTCTCTGAATAACCCCTATTGTGCAATTTGTTGCAATTTTTTTTACGTTGCTGCGATAATTCCAGATTCGTTGTAATTGGCTGGGAAGTGAAGCACGTGCGTTTAGGACAGGAACGAGACGTCCGTGGACTCTTCTTGTAATTAGGAATAAGTTATGAAAGGCAGAAAATACATAATGGATGTAAATTAGGAAAATGCTGGTTTTAACACGAGGCTGAACTGATTTAGGTAAAGTTTGAACATTTTCAGCCTGCCCCCTTAATAAATCAATGCAAACTTAAAAGCTGTGCGCTGGGGTATCTCAGTCGCCACATTTGCAGTAGAAGGTGAAGCTTAACGAATCTCACCAATGTGAAGTAATAGTCAATCCACAAGAATCATGGCTGCGAGATACTGATCACGAGTCTTCACATCAAGAACACCAATGTGAGGCAACATGCTTTATTTGTAATTGGTTTGCTGAAATGGGCAGCTGAGGGAAGCGGGTCCCGACCAGTGGTTCAGTAAGGGGCCTCCAAGATTCTGATGGCAGCCCTAGTCATAATATCTGCTTACTTTGGGTGTCCTGCTTGACACGTTGGATCTTGGTTCCACTCATTACTGTCACGGGGGTCCCAGGCAGATGCCAGGGAAGGCCCTTCATTGTGCACATGTTTGAGCCCTTGAGGCAGGTTTGCGGTTTGTTTCATAATGCAGAATCCAACACACGCTATACTTAAACAGAAACAGAACAAGAGGTCACAGTGCAGGTGACAGGCACAAGAGGGAACCCTGCACTGGGTACAATTTCTAAATCTAAATACAGATTCAGGGCAAGGGTAGACAGAATGTATTCAGCAGCCTGCAGGGCAGAACTCGGTATTTGAAAGACAATAAACAGGACTGCTGATCCTAGCACTCCTCTCCAGGGAGGTCAGACAACAAGAAAATACTAGATACTGCTCAGTAGCAATTGATTTCGTGACCAAAAGGTCTACTGAGCAAAAGCACATTAACTATACACATACAAGACAGAGGTCCAAAAACACAAGCCAGGTCATACACGATAAATCCAGACAGATACCTTCAGGGGACAGACGTAAAAATAATCCAAGAGCCAGAGCCAGAAAGTCATACAAGAGAAGTCAGGAATACAATATCAAGAACAGGGAGCAGGGAGCAGGGACTTAATAGGTGTAACCTATCCAGACCCAGGGAGCAAGAGTACTACTGGGCCTATATATAGGGCTGAGCAGGTCATGTGACCGCAGACTCTCAGCCATATAGAGATGGTCTGCAGAGCCTGAACACCAGAAAACAGGAATCCCTGCAACCACCAGCAGGGGACAGGGCTGAAACGTGACAATTTCCTTATCTAAGAACGTGGACCACCCTTAACTTGTCTCTACAGGAAAAGGCAAGCCAAGATTACTCGGCAAAGTCAACATTTTAACTGATATCTCTTTCTTGTGAACTTGTTTTGGGGAAAAAGGGCCAAAACCGGAGGATCGCGCTTTGCAGCCCGGAGAGACTTTCTAAACGGACATAGCACACCTGCTGTAGTGCGCGCGCTACAGCAGATGGTCGGCCCCGTTGCAGCATCACAACGCTGCGACGGATGCCGGGAGGCACGTCCGTACGGGTGAGTGCACTCATCTGACACCAGCCTAAATGGATTTGATGCATCGAGTTAACTCAGAAACATATGATTGCCGGTGGGTTGGCACCAGGCTGCTTCCTGTATCAAGGTCCGGACCAGTTGGAAGACAGCCACTGGGGACCGTAGCATAAGATACATGACACAGTGATGACATGACACAGTGATGTGCACTCTAGGCAAAAAAAAGTATGAAGGGGGAGAAGAAACCAGGTTGGTGGGTCACGAATGGTTAAAATTAATGTGTTTGAGTTATTTTTTCACCATGTTTTTTGCCTATAATTTGCCTTTAACTAAATTAACTTTTTTGCTGCATAGGAGAAAAAAAACAGTTGCATTGCCAGAAACTTATTTCTGGTAATAAGCATTGCGTAATTCATATTTTAATGCTGTATTTGTCTGGATTTTTTTTTTGTTTGTTTTCATTATTTATTTTTAATTTTGATTGCATTTTTTGTGTGTATTTTTTTTAATAGGGTTGCAAATTTATAAATAATGTGGTTGACAAAATGGTTTGATATACAGGTATGCGTTATAATTTACTGTTTATTTTGTTCAGCAAGACAGTAGAATGGTTTTTCAATACCAGTATCAGCATCGTTATTTATTAAGACATTTCCTGATCATGAATTAGTCTTTTATTTTCCCACGCAATAAATAATACATGCAGTTTGTTGCCTTTCAAATATAATTTCTTTTCCACTAAGCTATTAATAGGAACAGCCCATCAATGCCTTTTCTGTACTGTCCCCCCCCCCCACCACAGGGACAAGATAGAGCGTTTCTAATTTTAGAGCATATTCTACGAGCGGAGGATCTGTAGCTGCGGATGGGGCTGTGCAACCTAGATCAATAGAGATATAAATAAAACAGAATATCAATAATGTATCTAATAACGACCACTGATTGCGACTTGAAATAAATCACATTAATATCTCCGTCCTCCGAAGACAAGTGCGAAGCGCAGAATGTGCGTTCTTTATCATGTTTCCATGTGCATGCGCTGTAATTGTGTTTGGCTATGTCAGGTAGGCACGTCCAATGAATTCATTAGATGCTTGTTTTATTTAATGCCAAAATTGGGGAGAAAAAAAATAGATTCCGTGGTCAGCGCTAACATGGGAATGCTAGCGGGAAAAATCCAGGGGAGGCCATACCTCAGCACCTTGCCCGGTGCGCAGCACCCCTGCAAGTATCACCTCCAGGAGTCAATAGGACTTCATGCAGGGTTGTGCTACCGGGCTGCGAGCCCAGAAAAGACGTTCCGTGACCAGTGGAACACAAGAATTAATAGTTAGAAAACACGACAAGACCACAATGGATATTCATGTAAGAGAGGGTATTTATGAACATTCGGAAACAATCGACTTAATGGACACCGACTGATGACGGCTTTATGAGCCGAAACAGGTATCAGTTCTTTGCCCTGGACGTTTGGACTATTGGGACTTTGAGATGTAACTTTCTTTCCCGGTTTTATGTATGTATTTATTTTTTAATTTCTTGATCGGGCCCTAATTTTTATGTTTTGTTTTGTTTTTGGCCCTATGTGTCATTATCTTAATGAATAGCCTCATGCTGCATAATTCTCCTTTTGGTGCTTGCTTATTTGGCTTCTTTTTTTGGTCGATCATTCTTTATATGGTTTTAATATATTGTACATAATATATAACCCCTGGGCACACCACTGAGTATCTTCACATCAGCTGGGACCACCACCAAAAAGATGAAATCTAACCACTAAAAGTATCATTGCTGAAATCTATGAGCCTATATATCGCTGTGGCTCCAACATAGGTGAGTGATTTACTACACATATATATGCCACCACATATCTGAAGAGCTGTTGTACTATGGGAGGGCCATCTCCTATTTCTACTCTTTGAGGTCATCCACTGATGTGGTGTTTCCTGGATAAAGAAGGGAAGTGTCACCGTATATTTGACTAGACGTGTCTAAACCAGAGCTGGGATTTATTAAGGCTCTGTAGAATGTGAGTGCTTAGTCAAAAGGGTTATATAAGTTGTATGGTGCAACTTTTATACTATTGGTTGTTTTATTTGTGCTTTTATGTTCGAGATCCTCAACGTTGTGAAGGAGGACAGACGTTTGGCAATATAAATATTATTTTATTTCAATTTTTTACTTAGAATTTTTCCCTTTAAAGCCAATCGGCAGCCTCTGTGTTTCACTACAACTGTTGGTTTGATTTGATTTTTAATCACAGGCCTCTTACCTTATAATTGAAAACATTGCTCCCTTAGTTTACGAATTCCATTAGGAGGCCGAGAACTCACTCTTGCAAGATGGAATTTAAAAAAGACGGATCTCGACTACGCACCACTTATTAAGGAGGGCTAGAGCAGCACGTGGATAGATTTACAACGGCTTTAGGTAAAATAAACGCCACCTGCGCAAAATTAATGATGATAAGACTTTGGTAAACCGGGCTGCGTTTATGATTTCGGCCATATGGCACATTATCTACGTCGAACATTTCCACTTTATCTGTGCTAAATATATTTTCCTCCCGGCTGTAAAGAAGCGGCACCCAATTGAATTCTGCTTGATTTAGTAGTTATAAAATGGCTATTCTCATTGTGGAGAGGCTGCAATTCCTACAATGTTATCATCCCGGAGCAAGCAGCCTTAGCATTTGTATTGCCGCTGTCCCGTTTGCGCTGCTTTGTGTGTGTGTGTGTTCTTGTTACCTGGTAATGAATGCCCTGTAATTACTGAAGAATAGAAACGCCGCTTTGCATTTCCGCCCGGGAGTCGGTGCCAAACTACTAAATCTTATGCTTAACGTGGTGAAGATAATGAATTCTGGGAATTAATTTTCAGATATGGGAGTTATTGTCTAAGTCACAAGAATTTCATAATCAATAATTTGTCATCAAGAGTGTTTTCCCACTTTACAGACTTTATAGCTTTTCAAATAATTTCCAGTATGCCCTATCCTTTCCCACAGGATATATACTTACCTGCACTGCCTGGCCAAAAAACGTAACACACTCCAATATTGGGCCATATTACATACAGTGGCAAGAAAAAGTATGTGAACCTTTTGGGATTACGTGGAGTTTTGCATGAAATGGTCATAAAATGTGCTCTGATCTTCATCTAAGTCACAACAATTCGAAAAACACAGTCTGCTTAAAATAATACAACACAAACATTATATGTTTTCATGTTTTTATTGAACAGAACATGTAAACATTCACAGTGCAGGGTGGAAAAAGTATGTGAACCCCTAGCCTAATGACTTCTCCAAGAGCTAATTGGAGCCAGGAGTGAGCCAACCTTGAGTCCAATCAGTGTGATATTACTGGATGTGTTGCTGAAAGCTGTCCTGCCCTTTAAAAACACACACCAGTTTTGGGTTTACTGGTTTCAAGAAGCACTGCCTGATGTGAACCATGCCTCGCAGAAAAGAGCTCTCAGAAGACCTACGATCAAGAATTGTTGACTTGCATGAAGCTGGAAAGGGTTACAAAAGTATCTCCAAAAGCCTTGATGTTCATGTGTCCACGGTAAGACAGACTGTCTACAAATGGAGAAAGTTCAGCACTGTTGCTACTCTCCCTAGGCGTGGTCGTCCTGTAAAGATGACTGCAAGAGCACAGCGCAGAATGATTAATGAGGTAAAGAAGAATCCTAGAGTGTCAGCTAAAGACTTACAGAAATCTCTGGCACATGCTAACAGTTTTGTTGAAACATCTACAATAAGGAAAACATTAAACAAGAATGGAGTACATGGGAGGACACCACGGAGGAAACCATTGCTGTCCAAAAAGAATATTGCAGCACGTTTGAAACTTGCAAAAGAGCACCTGGATGTTCCACAGCACTACTGGCAAAATATTCTGTGGACAGATGAAACCAAAATTGAGTTGTTTGGAAAAAACACACAACACTATCTGTGGAGAAAAAAAGGCACAGCAGACCAACATCAAAACCTCATCCCCACTGTAAAACATGGCGGAGGGAGCATCATGGTTTGGGGCTGCTGTTCTGCCTCAGGGCCTGGACGGATTGTTGTCATTGATGGAAAATGAATTCCAGAGTTTATCAAGACATTTTGTAAGAAAACATAAGACCATCTGTCCACCAACTGAAGCTCCGCAGAGGATGGGTGATGCAACAGGACAATGACCCAAAGCATACAAGTAATTCAACAAAAGAATGGCTTCAACAAAACAAAATACACCTTCTGGAGTGGCCCAGTCAGAGTCCTGACCTCAACCCGATTGAAATGCTGTGGCATGACCTTAAGAGAGCGATTCACTCCAGACATCCCAAGAATATTGCTACACTGAAACAGTTTTGTGAAGAGGAGTGGTCCAAAATTACTCCAGATCGTTGTGCAGGTCTGATCTGCAACTACAGGAAACGTTTGGTTGAGGTTATTGCTGCCAAAGGAGGGTCAACCAGTTATTAAGTCCAAAGGTTCACATACTTTTTCCACCCTGCACTTTGAATGTTTACATGTTCTGTTCAATAAAAACATGAAAACATATAATGTTTGTGTTGTATTATTTTAAGCAGACTGTGTTTTTCAAATTGTTGTGACTTAGATGAAGATCAGAGCACATTTTATGATCAATTCATGCAAAACTCCACGTAATCTCAAAGGGTTCACATACTTTTTCTTGCCACTGTACTTGGTGCTAACTTAACCAGAGCAGTTGTAAACTTAACAGCTTCATAGACTATAATGGCTCTGGGAAGTTTACAACAGCTCTGGTTAAGTTAGCACCAAGTATGTAATATGGCCCATTGTGTTTGGCCATTGATTAGGGTACACATTCACCGTGACATCATTTCGATTAAGCTCATGCAATGTCACAACATTTATTTCCGTCCAGAGTTGCATTTATTTGATCCCAAGATCTTGTATTGATGATGGGAGAGTCGTGGCACTGCGTAAAGTCTTCTCCAGCTCATCCCAAAGATTCTCAATGGGTTAAGGTCTCGACTGTGCGGTGCCCAATCGATGTGTGAAATGATGTCTCGTGCTCCCTGAACCACTCTTGCACAATTTGAGCCCGATGAATCCCAGCATTGCCATCTTGGAATATGCCCGCTCTGCCATCAGTGAAGAAAAATCTAATGATGGAAAAACCTGCTAATTCAGTATATTCAGGGAGTCACATGACCTCATTCTTTGCAGCTGAAACATATTAATCACTGCAGTAATTATCTAATAGAAGGCTTGCACCTATTGGCTTAGGTAAAACCAGGTGGTGACTTTGTTTTTGCCCAGGAAGTGAATATGTATATATCCAGAGGTAACCAGCCAGCTTGCAAGCTAAGGCCGGTGTCAGACGAGCGTCTTTCAGAGCAGAAGAAACGGAAGAAACGTCTTTGAGAGTGGACGTTCCGTCCACTCTGACGCCCATCTGGCCACCTCGCTGAGCGCAGTTAATGCCATGGAGGATTGCGCTTTGCAGCCCCATCGAACGCGCATTGAAACATTTTGACAGGGAGGCTTTCAGCATGTCCACAGCATGCCAGCTGTAACGCAAAAGTTGTGCGCATGTTACAGAGTGTGGCTGGTCCCGTCGAAGCATCACAACGCTGCAACAGACGCCGGGAGGCACGTCAGTATTGGCACACATAGTGCGTTAGTCTGACCCCGGAATAAAGGATGTTTTCATCCTATGATGAAGTCTGCTTAGTAGTGACATCATCTCAAGGCCTAGCATGCAAATCTATGAGCAATGCGTTCCATTTTTATCACACAAAGAGGGCATATGTTCTTTGCTGTTACATGCAGTCAGAGATGCTAATGTTCCCAGCCTCTCATGCAATGTCACAACATTTATTTCCGTCCAGAGTTGCATTTATTTGATCCCAAGATCTTGTATTGAGGATGGAGAGTCTGAGCGCTGTGTACAAAGATCTTTTTCAGTACAAAGCCCATCATATTCCACCTCCCAATTTTTCCTCTTACAGTGAAGACCACCTAGAGTTGGAGTTTCATGGGTGTCCAACAAACATTGTATGATTCAATGAATTAAAGGAAAAAAAACCTGTCATCATAAATCCTCAGTGTAATGGAGGAATCCGTTATAATAAGAACAAATTAGCGAATTAGCTGTGCAAATAGAGGAGAGGAGCTGAGCCTTCATGAAGTGATAAATGTCTCTTCCTGGGAGGGCGAGATACCTACAGGCAAAACAATACAGTGATTTAGACGTCCTCGGCTCAGCCTCCAGAGAAAGAAAGCTGGGATTCCCACCGAGATGCTATACCTCCTGTGAGACGCGGTGACAAGCAATTTGTGGGAACATCTCCTGAAGGATCTGACTACCCGGTGGGTGAGATGCAACTTAAACAGACCATCAATGGAAAGCATTGTCTCGGAGCGTCGGACATACAAGATTATTAAAGAAACTTATTTTAATATTCCCGTTCGATTCCAGGTGAGCTACACATTCATCCACTCAGACATTTGGTTTTACCGTTCGATTCCAGGTGAGATACACATTCATCCACTCAGACATTTGGTTTTACCGTTCGATTCCAGGTGAGATACACATTCATCCACTCAGACATTTGGTTTTATCACACTCTTAGAAGCGCCTGGATGTAGCTGTCGCTGTGTACCTGTAATATAGTTTTATGTTTGTTGACATCGCGATATCAGCCGCTCTTTTCTCCCCACCTTTTAGATGTAAGAAAATATATGCGTATACGCCTGCACAGAAAAATCTGATCTCTTTAAGTTGCTGTTCTTTCAGTTGAAATTACTTTTTAGAATCTATGGGCTTGATTTCAAGCCAGGTGTAAATTTACCCAGAGCTCTCGTAAACTTAACTCCATGGACCTTAATGGCTCGGGTAATGTAACGTCATAAATTATTTATTTCTAGGATGTCTTTGTTTTTATTGGAAATAGACATGTTATTCAAAAAATTGTATATTGGAACAAGGCTGTAAAACTCTGGCCCCCAATATGTTTCTGAACTACAACGCCCATGATTCCCTTGCAATCGATTGCATTGAAAGAATTCTGGGAATTGTAGTTATCAACATCAAGGGGATGTGAGCTTGAAAGCCCTGTATTAGGCTGTTTTAAGCTTAGCAACCTCCCAAAATATACACTGCATTCAAGCTCATTTTTTCATGCACAAATTTCTGTAATTGATTGAAAACTGTTACATAGGTGGGGAAACAAGCTGTGTGTTTCAGTATCCGAGGAGCACCAGCACATCATCTATCAACCTTATTTATTATTTTTTTTCAAGACATCTTGGGAAAAGTTTGCAATTTTGTTGTCCACAGTGTCCTTTTATGTTTTTTTTTTTTTTGTATTAGTATATGACTAAATTGTTAACCTTTAGGGGAAAAAAGCACATGTTGCCTGTTTAACCATCTATATAGCTAAAAAAATAAATGACTAGACCCCAAACACTGGAATCAGGATAGGAGTAAAGATGGGGGGGGGCTGAAGAAAAGAAAATAAATCTCTAGAATATAGCTTTTATTAATATAAAGCGGAAAAGGCATGAAAATGCCTCCAAGTCAAATTAGAAGAATAGAGGGAAACCTAACACAACAATGGCGAGTGTGACTATGAAGAGCGTAAGCATTGTGGGTTCAGCGCTACGGAACTTGTTAGTGCTTTATAAAAACTGGTAACTGTAACATAATGAACGTGTGTGAAATATACTAAGATATAGGCCCCTATTTACATACCTAACGCTAGCGCTCACCTGCGTGAGCAATACCTTTAGCTGCGGTATTAGCTGCCTATTACAATCCAAACGGGTTAAAAAACCCGTTTGCGTTTGGTACCTTGCGCTCCTCTGCGCGAGGTTAGTGCACTTTGCGCTCCCTCCCTATACTTAACATGGGGAGCGCCAAGTGTTAATCAGTGCTGGATTACAATGTCCTAGCGCTGATTAACGCCTGGCTCTGGTCAACGAAAAGTTAACCAGAGCTAGGACCTGGTGTTAACGGATTCCGCTTCTGCAGAATCCGTTAACACCAGCTGAAAAATAAAAAAAACAAGCCACATACTTACCCTCTGTCCCACGGCGAGGACCGCGACTCCAGTCGCATCCTCCGGCCGGCGGGAGCAGGGAAAGACAGGGGGAAAAAGTCCCCCTGTCGTTCCCTGCGTATCACTACACCGACCGGCCGGATCTCGACGTGACCGGCAGAGAGGAACTCAATGGAGTCCTACGGACTCCATTGAGAGGATGCGTGCGGCTGCGCTCAGCGCTGCCGCGCGCATCCCTAACTTTAACGCTCGATAACAATGCAGGCAGCATTTTTTGCGCCTGCATTGTAATCTGGCGTTAAAACGCAGGCGCAAGGGGGCAAACTGCGGCCCGCCCGCGTTTTAACGCCAAGAGCGTAATAGGGGCCATAGTGTGGGAATAAAACAAAAACTAATTTCTATGTAAGGAGTAAGGAAAGCAGGGTAAAAACTAAGGAGTATATTCCTGTGTAATTGTAGCTAGGGTGCAAGAATACCCTTTGATATACTATAGGGGTTATTCAGAGAGCACCAAAATGTCAGACATTTCGGTGCGCTGCTCTCTCGTTCCCCGCACTTCGGGGAATCAAATTCCCTGAACCTGTGGAGAATTCAGTATTCACCACAGGGTCCTTGAAGTGATGGGAAAATCTACTGCAAAACCGCCAAATCGAACAAAAGAAAAAAACCTGCTGCAAAACTGCTGAAATTATTGGATCTGATAAGTCACCGAAAACCCGTCGCATGCATTCGAAAAAAAGCCAACGATCCGCCGAACAGAACGAAGTCGACGAACGGGGTACAAAAAGTACCCCATTGAAATTGTCAAAATTTTAAAAGCCATTTGCAAAAAAACTAAAGGATGAAAATGTCTGGAATTAACATATAAGATCCTATGAATAATAATAAAAAGGTATGTTACAGGGGGGGGGGAAAAACCTATTAAAAAAAAAAATCGGAATTTTTTTTTTGCCTAAGAATGCCTAAAAGTCCCTGAAAAAATAAAGTCTTTTTGCTGCAAGTTAAAAGACGAAACAGTTTAACAAACATTGTATAAAAACTGGGAATATGCCGTATGAAACCACCGAACATCAGGGCATTTCTCTGCTGTTCGGTGTTCTCTGTATAGATTAACCATTACTTCTCTATGGGGATTTCACTGCTGCCAATGAACACCCGTATTTCACCCAAATTGCCAGGTTTAAAATAGCTGAATGGCTCCGAAATTGCACTGTATGGGGAAATTCACTGTTTGGTGCAATTTCATGGCTAGTTCGGCTCTCTTTGAAGAACCCTGTATATGTCCCAGCTTTCCCTGTGTCAGAGTTTTCATGAAAGCAACATGGAATCCAGGCACTCCCATCATGGAAAGGCAAAATGTATTAGATGTTAGATGTTTGGCTGACTGTACAAAATGTTGCCATTATCCAAATAAATGTTGCCTTTGCATGATGGGATTGTCTGGATTCTATATTGGTTTCCTGAAAACCTTTAGATGATCTGCCTACTCAGGAACTCATGAGCGTCATTCATGACATTTGTGCTCTGTTCTTTCCTACTACGAACAAATTGCTGTGGAAAAAAATAAGCTAAGTGTGCTTGAGCTGATATGTTGTACGGCTCCTGAGCCCTGCTTAACCACTTGGCTGCTATGGACGCGCTCAGTGCGTCCAGCCAAGTGGTTCTCCTGTGCTACGGACGTGCTGAGCGCGTCCATGCACAGGAGGCAGCAATCGGCGGGATTTCAGCCCAGCACTCCGGGACCCTGGCGGGGACATTAGATGTCATCGCGGCGGCGCGATGACATCTAATTCAGGCCCCCCGTGTGCGGAGGAGGCGCCTGAAAGGGAGGGGGGAGGTCCTTCAGACCTCTCTCCCTCCCGATCGCCGGGGCCACAGGGTTAAGGCACAGCCTGCCCTTCCAAACGGTGGCTGACATTAACCCCTGGGGAGCCGGATCACGATTCGGCGCTGAATAGCGCCGGATCGTGATCCTCTCCCGGAGCTGGCCGACATCTTGGATGTCGGCCAAGCCTCCGGGAACTCCCCCTGAGGACTGGCATCATCGTGCATAGCATGATGACGCCAGTCCTGGAG
Source organism: Leptobrachium leishanense (assembly GCA_009667805.1). Classification (NCBI taxonomy): domain Eukaryota; kingdom Metazoa; phylum Chordata; class Amphibia; order Anura; family Megophryidae; genus Leptobrachium; species Leptobrachium leishanense. The sequence continues at coordinate 46,556,631 of CM019069.1, forward strand.
TTAACCCCTAGCTGCCAGCAATGGTGGAGAACCCCCTATCTCCCGATCCGTGGCAGCTAGAGGTTAATGTTTGATATTGTTGGATCGGCCAGAGCATGGCCTTTCCAACGATATCAAACATGACCATGTAAAAAGTCTTTTAAAAAAATAATTAAAAATAACAAAATATTTTAAAAAAATAAACTAGTTTTTTTTGTTTTGTTTTCTTAATGCAGCAATATTGTTCCTATTTCAATTATAATGTGAACAATGATGCTGCACTAACGATTTTTGTATGCGGTGCGTTTGTTAAAAATAGCGAAATTTTCCCCAAAAAAATATGTAACGACTCCCCATTTCAAATTTTTTTAACAAGCGCACCCCATAGAAATAGAACCGCAAATGCTCGCATGTTAAAATGTGAAAAAAAAAACACTTTACACATTGTAAATTATTGAAAATGCAAATTTTATTGAATTTTTTGTTATAATATACAGACAGGACATGACGTATACATATAATAATGATATATTATGAATCTGCCGAGTCTGCCGAAAAGAACGATATATAATATGTCTGGGTCATATATTAAAATATGGCTTTAAAACGCGGTTAAACATGATGAGCGAAAGCGGTAAAAATGACCTCAGCACAGAGGTGTGAAAAGCCTCAGCAGCGAAAGGGTTAATGGATACACCAAGAATTCCGGATTTCAGAATTCCGCTAGGATTCCGATTTAGGAGTGCAGGGGAAACATTGCAGGGGACCCTCGAGTCAAAGGCGGCTGCGGCACCGCGCAATGCACGTTGGGACACTGTGACACTCTTTGCGAGGGACACGCTGTACAAATAGAGAATATCTCTTCCTGACTCTGTGCTCAAACGCTGGAGCTGTTCCAAGCATCCCAGTGTGTTTATCGCAGTGCTGCAGTCCACGGAGGAAAGCCAGCTTGCAGGAGGACCCATCCGGAGCATCAAGAAGCTGAATAAATATCTGTTAACACTCTGATAATTCCAGTTTTCAGAGTCTTCTAGAATTTTGGATTCCAGTTAACAGGTGCAGAACCTGTAGATCATTATGCCTTGACCATTGCGTTGATCAGTCTACAAGTCACATATATTTTAGGCTGGCATTCACCAGTGCTTAGGTTTTTAAATAATTTTTTTTACATTGTAATAGATATTTTATATTTATTAGGTATTTCAGGTTAAATACAAAATAATAAGAAACCACAAAGAAACGAAGACAGAAAGGATAGTACAGGGTACCAGTGCTTAGTTTTCAGTTACACTCCCCTGTTACTCCTGAAATTGAACCCATCCCCTAACTGTTCCTTACTGCGCTCCTGATGCATTGCATTTCCATTCAGATCCATCCTCCACTCCTGCCTCCTACATGTAATATTCCTTACTGGAATTCTTAACTTGTCTCGTTCCACCTGACCATGTGTTGTCCATCTTGACACTAACTAATATTGGCTGTGTTTTCCGCATTCCGGCATTGTTGACACCAGTTCCTGAAGGTCATATCCACCATACCCTCATTCACTTTCAGGGAGCCTGATTACTTATTCAGATACGTGGAAAGTGTACATCCCAAGGGTGCTGCTGTATCCCATCCAGCAGGTGACTTTACCCCATGAAGGGCCCTATTCCCAGGTTGGTGTAAACATAACCAGAGCTGGTGTAAACTTGACAAACCCCATAGACTATAATGGCTCTGGTTAAGTTAACACCATCCTTGGAATACGGCTTGGAGGCTTTGAGCTGTCCAATTTACACTTTTGGCCAAAGTAAGCAAAAAAGAAAATCAAAGTTCAGCTATTTTTTTTGATCTCCCTTGTGTTTTGGTGTAAAACTGGAATTCCCATTGACAGTTTCTAACATTTACCCAATTAACTGTCAAATCTTGGTGAATCCTTTTTACCAAATGACTAAACATGTCTTTCTAGGAAAAGCATTGCTTGTGAAGGGATTATATGATTTCATAGAATCGTAAAGTTGTTATTGATTCAGCAAAAACCTCCCTCCAGGGCATTTTGTATCTCGGGTCATTCTAGATGTCCGTGGTTATCTATCTATTATATATACCTCTATCATCGTCTATCTATCTGTCCAACTATATCTATCTATCATCTGTCTATATATATACAGTATATATCTATCTCTATCATCATCGTCTATCTCTACTCCTCATCAATGAAAGGTTGAACCTGATGGACGCATGTCTTTTTTCAGCCTATGCAACTATCTATCTATCATCTGTCTATCATCTATCTGTCCAACTCTATCTATCTATCTATCTATCTCTATCCATCTCATTCATTAGCCTATCAATCTATCTGTTTTATCGATCTCTATCTATCTTATTCATTAGCCGATCTATCGATCTTATTCATTAGCCTATCTATCTATCTATCTATCTCATTCATTAGCCTATCAATCTATCTGTTTTATCAATCTCTATCTATCTTATTCATTAGCCGATCTATCGATCTTATTCATTAGCCTATCTATCTATCTATCTATCTATCTCTCCTACTTCTCTACCTATTCGCTATATCTTTATCTATCTATCTCATTCATTAGTTTGTCTATCTATCTATCTATCTATCTATCTATCTCATTCATTAGCCTATCAATCTATCTGTCTTATCTATCTCTATCTTATTCATTAGCCGATCCATCGATCTTATTCATTAGCCTATCTATCTATCCATCTCATTCATTAGCCTATCAATCTATCTGTCTTATCTATATCTATCTTATTCATTAGCCGATCTATTGATCTTATTCATTAGCCTATCTATCTGTATCTATCTTATTCATTAGCCGATCAATCGATCTTATTCATTAGCCTATCTATCTATCCATCTCATTCATTAGCCTATCAATCTGTCTTATCTATATCTATCTTATTCATTAGCCGATCTATTGATCTTATTCATTAGCCTATCTACCGTATATACTCGGGTATAAGCCGACCCGTGTATAAACCGACCCCCTTACTTTTTCCCAAAAAACCTGTGAAAACTTATTGACTCGCGTATAAGCTTAAATGGGAAATGCAGCAGCCACTGGTAAATTTCAAAAATAAAGACAGATACCAAAAAAAAAATACCAATGAGGCATCAGTAGGTTAAATGTTTTTCAATATTTATTTCAAATAAAAACAGTAAACTAGCTCTGTAAATGTAAAAGAGGGTCAACAAAAACAATAAGCTCACACATGGATATGCCCCAGCTCATGGATTTGCCCCAGCTCATGGATATGCCCCAGCTCGCTCATGGATTTGCCCCAGCTCATGGATATGCCCCAGCTCACACATGGATTTGCCCCAGCTCACACATGGATTTGCCCCCAGCTCATGGATTTGCCCCAGCTCTCACCTGGATATTGCCCAGCGGCAGCCGGGTCTCACATGGATACTTGCCCCAGCTCTGGATCCAGCAGGGGTTGAGGGGGCCAGATGCCGGCAGCGGAGTGCCTGCCCGGTCCTGAACAGCGTGAGTCCGTCCATGTTGAAGGGATGCGGCTGCGTGCGTGCACAGGTCACGTGGTCTGGCCAGTCAGGTGGTACAGAGACTCAGTACCACCTGATTAGCCGGACCATGTGACCGGCTGCGCCTGCACGCAGCCGCATCCCCTTCAACATTTCAACCTGTTGCCGATTGCTGCGCTCCTTGACTCGGGTATAAGCCGAATCGCGTTTTTTTTACTCAAAATCTGAGTCAAAAAACTCGGCTTATACCCGAGTATATACGGTATCTATCTTATTCATTAGCCTATCTATCTATCCATCTCATTCATTAGCCTATCAATCTATCTTATTCATTAGCCGATCTATCGATCTTATTCATTAGCCGATCTATCTATCTATCTATCCATCTCATTCATTAGCCTATCTATCTTATTCATTAGGCAATCTATCGATCTTATTCATTAGCCTATCAATCTATCTGTCTTATCTATCTCTATCTATCTATCTTATTCATTAGCCGATCTATTGATCTTATTCATTAGCCTATCTATCTATCTCATTCATAAGACAGATTGATAGGCTAATTAATGAGATGGATAGATAGGCTAATGAATAAGATCGAATGATCGGCTAATGAATAAGATAGATAGAGATAGATTAGCCTATCAATCTATCTGTCTTATCTATCTCTATCTTATTCATTAGCCGATCAATCGATCTTATTCATTAGCCTATCTATCCATCTCATTCATTAGCCTATCAATCTATCTGTCTTATGAATGAGATTGATAGGCTAATGAATAAGATCAATAGATATCTATCTATCTCATTCATAAGACAGATAGATTGATAGGCTAATGAATGAGATGGAGAGATAGGCTAATGAATAAGATCGATTGATCGGCTAATGAATAAGATAGATAGAGATATATAAGACAGATTGATAGGCTAATGAATGAGATAGATAGATAGATAGATAGACTAATGAATAAGATCGATTGATCGGCTAATGAATAAGATAGATAGAGATAGATTAGCCTATCAATCTATCTGTCTTATCTATCTCTATCTTATTCATTAGCCGATCAATCGATCTTATTCATTAGCCTATCTATCCATCTCATTCATTAGCCTATCAATCTATCTTATTCATTAGCCGATCTATCGATCTTATTCATTAGCCTATCTATCTATCTATCCATCTCATTCATTAGCCTATCTATCTTATTCATTAGGCGATCTATCGATCTTATTCATTAGCCTATCTATCTCATTCATTAGCCTATCAATCTATCTGTCTTATCTATCTCTATCTATCTATCTTATTCATTAGCCGATCTATTGATCTTATTCATTAGCCTATCTATCTATCTCATTCATAAGACAGATAGATTGATAGGCTAATGAATGAGATGGATAGATAGGCTAATGATAAGATCGATTGATCGGCTAATGAATAAGATAGATAGAGATAGATTAGCCTATCAATCTATCTGTCTTATCTATCTCTATCTTATTCATTAGCCGATCAATCGATCTTATTCATTAGCCTATCTATCCATCTCATTCATTAGCTATCATCTATCTGTCTTATGAATGAGATTGATAGATAGGCTAATGAATAAGATCAATAGATATCTATCTATCAATCTCATTCATAAGACAGATTGATAGGCTAATGAATGAGATGGATAGATAGGCTAATGAATAAGATCGATTGATCGGCTAATCTATCTATCTATCTATCTATCTATCTATCTATCTATCTATCTATCTATCTATCTATCTATCTCATTCATTAGCCTATCAATCTATCTGTTTATATATCTCTATCTATCTTATTCATTAGCCGATCAATCGATCTTATTCATTAGTCTATCTATCTATCTATCTATCTATCTATCTATCTCATTCATTAGCCTATCAATCTATCTGTCTTATATATCTCTATCTATCTTATTCATTAGCCGATCAATCGATCTTATTCATTAGCCTATCTATCCATCATTCATTAGCCTATCAATCTATCTGTCTATGAATGAGATAGATAGATATCTATTGATCTATTCATTAGCCTATCTATCTCATTCATAAGACAGATAGATTGATAGGCTAATGAATGAGATGGATAGAATAGGCTAATGAATAAGATCGATTGATCGGTCTATGAATAAGATAGAGATAGATAAGACAGATAGATTGATAGGCTAATCTATCTCTATCTATCTTATTCATTAGCCGATCAATCGATCTTATACATTAGTCTATCTATCTATCTATCTATCTATCTATCTCATTCATTAGCCTATCAATCTATCTGTCTTATATATCTCTATTTATCTTATTCATTAGCCGATCAATCGATCTTATTCATTAGTCTATCTATCTATCTATCTATCTATCTATCTATCTATCTATCTATCTATCTATCTATCTATCTATCTCATTCATTAGCCTATCAATCTATCTGTCTTATATATCTCTATCTATCTTATTCATTAGCCGATCAATCGATCTTATTCATTAGCCTATCTATCCATCTCATTCATTAGCCTATCAATCTATCTGTCTTATGAATGAGATAGATAGGCTAATGAATAAGATCAATAGATATCTATCTATCTCATTCATAAGACAGATAGATTGATAGGCTAATGAATGAGATGGATAGATAGGCTAATGAATAAGATCGATTGATCGGCTAATGAATAAGATAGAGATATATAAGACAGATAGATTGATAGGCTAATGAATGAGATAGATAGATAGACTAATGAATAAGATCGATTGATCGGCTAATGAATAAGATAGATAGAGATATATAAGACAGATAGATTGATAGGCTAATGAATGAGATAGATAGATAGACTAATGAATAAGATCGATTGATCGGCTAATGAATAAGATAGATAGAGATAGATTAGCCTATCTTATTCATTAGCCGATCAATCGATCTTATTCATTAGCCTATCTATCCATCTCATTCATTAGCCTATCAATCTATCTGTCTTATGAATGAGATTGATAGATAGGCTAATGAATAAGATCAATAGATATCTATCTATCTCATTCATAAGACAGATTGATAGGCTAATGAATGAGATGGATAGATAGCTAATGAATAAGATCGATTGATCGGCTAATGAATAAGATAGATAGAGATATATAAGACAGATAGATTGATAGGCTAATGAATGAGATAGATAGATAGATAGATATAGATAGATAGATAGACTAATGAATAAGATTGATTGATCGGCTAATGAATAAGAGATAGAGATAGATTAGCCTATCAATCTATCTGTCTTATCTATCTCTATCTTATTCATTAGCCGATCAATCGATCTTATTCATTAGCCTATCTATCCATCTCATTCATTAGCCTATCAATCTATCTGTCTTATGAATGAGATAGATAGATATCTATTGATCTTATTCATTAGCCTATCTATCTCATTCATAAGACAGATAGATTGATAGGCTAATGAATGAGATGGATAGATAGGCTAATGAATAAGATCGATTGATCGTCTAATGAATAAGATAGAGATAGATAAGACAGATAGATTGATAGCTACTCTATCTCTATCTTATTCATTAGCCGATCAATCGATCTTATTCATTAGTTTATCTATCTATCTATCTATCTATCTATCTATCTATCTATCTATCTATCTGTCTTAGATAGATAGATAGATAGAGATATATAAGACAGATAGATAGATAGGATAGACTAATGAATAAGATCGATTGATCGGCTAATGAATAAGATAGATAGAGATAGATTAGCATCATCTATTTCTTATCTATCTCTATCTATTCATTAGCCGATCAATCGATCTTATTCATTAGCCTATCTATCCATCTCATTCATTAGCCTATCAATCTATCTTATTCATTAGCCGATCTATCGATCTTATTCATTAGCCTATCTATCTATCTATCCATCTCATTCATTAGCCTATCTATCTTATTCATTAGGCGATCTATCGATCTTATTCATTAGCCTATCTATCTCATTCATTAGCCTATCAATCTATCTGTCTTATCTATCTCTATCTATCTATCTTATTCATTAGCCGATCTATTGATCTTATTCAGCCCTATCTATCTATCTCATTCATAAGACAGATAGATTGATAGGCTAATGAATGAGATGGAGATAGGCTAATGAATAAGATCGATTGATCGGCTAATGAATAAGATAGATTAGAATATATAAGACAGATAGATTGAAGGCTAATGAATGAGATAGATAGATAGACTAATGAATAAGATCGATTGATCGGCTAATGAATAAGATAGATAGAGATATATAAGACAGATAGATTGATAGGCTAATGAATGAGATAGATAGATAGATAGATAGATAATGAAAATAAGAAAAATCGATTGATCGGCTAATGATAGAAAGATAGATAGAGATAGATTAGCCTATCTTATTCATTAGCCGATCAATCGATCTTATTCATTAGCCTATCTATCCATCTCATTCATTAGCCTATCAATCTATCTGTCTTATGAATGAGATTGATAGATAGGCTAATGAATAAGATCAATAGATATTATCTATCTCATTCATAAGACAGATAGATTGATAGGCTAATGAATGATGATAGATAGGCTAATGAATAAGATCGATTGATCGCTAATGAATAAGATAGATAGAGATATATAAGACAGATAGATTGATAGGCTAATGAATGAGATAGATAGATAGATAGATAGATAGACTAATGAATAAGATCGATTGATCGGCTAATGAATAAGATAGATAGAGATAGATTAGCCTATCAATCTATCTGTCTTATCTATCTCTATCTTATTCATTAGCCGATCAATCGATCTTATTCATTAGCCTATCTATCCATCTCATTCATTAGCCTATCAATCTATCTGTCTTATGAATGAGATAGATAGATATCTATTGATCTTATTCATTAGCCTATCTATCTCATTCATAAGACAGATAGATTGATAGGCTAATGAATGAGATGGATAGATAGGCTAATGAATAAGATTGATTGATCGTCTAATGAATAAGATAGAGATAGATTAGCCTATCAATCTATCTGTCTTATCTATCTCTATCTTATTCATTAGCCGATCAATCGATCTTATTCATTAGTCTATCTATCTATCTATCTATCTATCTGTCTTATATATCTCTATCTATCTATCTATCTATCTCTCCTACTTCTCTCCCTATTAGCTATATCTTTATCTATCTATGTATCTATTCTATATCTCGATTCTCTATCATCTATCTATCCTATCTATCCTATCTATCTATCTATCTATCTATCTATCTATCTATCTATCTATCTATCTCTCACGACAAACAGGTAAGCACATATTCTCCAGGATGTTCATATTTAAAATAAATAAGTAACAAGGGATTTATATTTCTGAATGGGAATTGTTGAGAATTATGTTTTTTTTTGTAGTTTTGGCATGAAATATTATATTAAAATAATCAATTAAACGATCAGTGAATCATGATCACGATTCCACCTAACTCTTGGTGCAGAGAAGGCACCCCACAGTCGAGGCATGGAAGAGTGTTACTTCACATTTCAGTTCATGTCATTTCTGTAGTTTTGTGATGTTGTTGATTCACAGTTCATTTCATGTAATACGTTTTTGTGCAACCAGCCTCCACCAACCATCTGTAAAACTCGATTTTGTTCAAATATGATTACTTCTACTATGGATCAATAAAATAGAAACTTGGAAAGGTCACTGTTGACTTCCATTCGCCTCCTTCTCGGTGTGCTCTTTATGTGATGTAGTGATTATAAACTGCATTGCCCAGGAGGTGTTATTTTACTCCCTGTAACACTGCGCTTCATGAATGGCAGCGCTGCATGATGACGTTTTGTGATTTCAACAAACTGGTTTAGAAATAAAATTCATAATTTCAAGTTAAGGACTGATATGATAATTATAAGTAATATAAAAACAAATTCTGCAGTGCTAGATGTATTAACCCCTTCTTTCCCTTATTGGACCTTTTATAGCCATTTTTCTTTAAAAAAGTAATCTATAGAGGAGTAACATTATCTTTGCAACATTGGTCTCCTTTTTTCTTGAATTACGCAAAAGTATCATGCTGTGTGTTTTATGGAAAAATTAAGGGGCTTCATTTGACATAGCATTTATATAAAATGCATTTATATTTACAAAATACTTATAAATTCAAAATAAAGATTGAGAACGCTCCTTATATTTATTTGCAAGAACTATCTTCCACCCCATTCCCTCTTTCCTTTATGTCCTGTCCATCCTCCCTTCTCTATCATCTTTGACCCTCGCTTCTCTATCATCACGGGCCCTCCCATCCTCCCTTCTCGATCATCTTTGACCCTCTCACCCTCCCTTCTCTATCAAATCTGACCCTCCCTCCCTTCTCTATCATCTTTGACCTTCCCACCCTCCCTTTGCTATCATCATGGGCCCTCCCACTCTCCCATCTCTATCATCATTGGCCATCCCATCCTCCCTTCTCTATCATCTTTGGTCCTCTCACTCTACCTTCTCTATCATCTTTGGCCCTTCCACTCTCCCTTCTTTACCATCATGGGCCCTCTCACTCTTCCTTCTCTATCATCTTTGGTCATCCCATTCTCCCTTCCCTATCATCATGGGCCCTCCCATCTCTGTCATCTTTGGCCCTCCATTTTTGGCCTACCTTAACCTTCCGCTGTTCGACCCTCTCTTCTCTTTTCCTTTCCTTCCTTTTCCTTTGCTTGTTTCCTTTCCCTTCCCTTACCCTTGGAATGGAGGTTAATAGACCTGAGCCAAAAAAGCTAAAGGGGCTCTTTAATTAGGTAAATATGAAATACATGTATGTACCAAGCATTCATCTGCATACTGCCATTCAACACAAACTATTACAGTCACATGCATCTCTATCAAGAGAGCCGTGAGAGTCTTCTTAATTATAATTTACTGGGTTAATATCTCCATTGTTTGCATATGTAAAGAGACCTCATATTTGAGGACTTTCTGTGACCCAAAACTTTGGTTATTGGGTAATATAATGGTCCTCTGCGCTGGTCAACAACTTTTGGGAAATGCGTTGGAGGCCATTTAACTGTGCATGGATCCTCTATTAAACAAGCGGGATCCATGGACTCTCTCCATTCGCCCCATTGTTAAGATGTAGCAATGATATCATAGAGCAGGAGAGAATGTAGATCCCTCTCCACCCTTTTCATACTTACCCTTTTGGTTTATTCTGGAATGGCTCAACTTATTCAAACAATTTTTTGCGTTTTTGCAAATTTCAAAATACTAATAGCAAATATTCAAATGGATTTTCGTTTTCTGCCTTTTTAAAGTGTTCTTCTCAAAGTTTGGAATTAGGAGGCACATTCAGGGCACAGTAGGAAAATACCTTCGCTTTGGGCAAATAAATTTTCCCTGCCATTAAATGAATAGTGGCCGTGTATTATGTACATGGCTCAAAATTTCAAGTCCCAAGCTACTAACCAGGCCATAAGAGTTACTCGCCACCAGTTGCTCCACCTAACCCCTACCTCTAAACACCCCCCCATAAATTATCTTATGAAATTACACTGTTAAAGGTTTTATTTAGAATAAAGATACAAAAATAACATTAACCTCCCTGGCGGTCTAATTATTTCATTATCTTTATATTATTTTATTTATTTCTGTCATCGTCTGAAGGACACAGCGGGAGGACATCGGGGGATCGCAGGGACAAGGTAAGTTATACTACAGTGCAATCCCGAGTGTGGCTCGGGGTTTACTGCTTTTACCGATAATCAAACCCTGAGCCAAACTCGAGATTACCGCCAGGAAGGTTAATACCCAGACATCAGACCCCAGATACATGTATACCCAGACATCAGACCCCAGTGTGAGCAGAGCGAGGAGGCAGGGAAGCTCCTCTCCACCCCCTGCCAGTGACAGAGACGAGCTTGGTCAGGTTAGGCAGTTGATCCCTGCCACCGCACAGCCTGGGAAAGGGGGGCTGCACGGTGGCACTGCCGGAATACGCAGCACAAAATTATTTATTGTGCAGCCTGTGTGTGCATTTCCACGCGCCCTCACTCAATTTCCACTCGCCAAATGCGAGTGGAAATTTTGAGCCCTGCTATGTAGATAACTGTCCCTTGTTTCCACTGTCCCTGGTCTTTAATACATAAACTGACAGCAAGAGGGGCATAACATCGCAGCACCGCCTGATCCTTTTATTAAATTATACTGCTATCACTGGTCTCAGGGAAAACACAAACCTTTCTACAAGCAGCATAAATATTTCTGCAGCTTGCATCCCTTTGCATCAATCAGATTGCATTATGTTTATAATATATACTATCATTACCATGTGTCCATCTGCTAAAAGGGTCTACACATTGGATAATTAATTACGCCCCATCATGGCACTGCTTAGATGAGAGCTGTCTCCTAACCGTGGAATTGCAGGTGAGTTTATCATGAACATTAAGACATAAAAAGCCCACCTGCCTGTATAATTTTCCTATTATGTCCTTATAGGTGCCTTATTAAGGATTTTGAAAGGAGGCCATCCGTCATTCATCTCCTGGAGCATCCCTTTATCAGACAAGCGCATGGTAAAGACATGGCCTTAAAAAGACAGCTGGCACAACTCATTCAGTCACAACAGCAATCTGGCTCCATCGCCAAAACAAGGTGAATGCGTCTTCTACACCCAGAAAACTATCCAAGTACCCAAGAATAATGCAGAATAATGTAAATTCCACTCACAATGGCAACCCACTCGAGTGCTCCATTGTGAAAATGTCATTTAAAGGTTACGTGGATTTTTATTCATTAGTTAACATGCCGCTAGATGGGCCGTGTTATTTAAATCATGTAAATGTAAAGCATAAACTATGTATACTTATATATTTTTTTTATATTGCTTATCAAAATGTGATAATCACTCTCGGTTTTAGGGCAGTGAGCCTCTCCAGTTTCTCAAACTATACATTTATAAATAACAGTTACAAAAAAATACTATATATACTGTATATTGTTCTGATAAACACAGTGTCCTTGCACTGATCCTTCAGCAAAAGGACAATAAGATCAGGGAATCTAATTTTCTTCCAAAATAAATGTTCCCTTCTCAAATTTTAGTTTTTTTTCCCACATGTGCCTTTTACTCTTGAACTGTGCAATTCTTTTAATAAGTATAAAATATGGAATACCATCATAGTGCAATATACCAAATAGAGTAACATGTAAACATTTTGGTAATAGTGTACATAGGTATCAAAACAAATTGGACTACAAAACTGTCCTTTATAGATGTCCTAGATATTGTTTGTGTCAGAATTGTCCTGTATGATCTGCATTATGATGTAATTATGTAAAGTGATTTAACAAAGTGTCATACAGTTAGTTTTTTTAATATCTCCCGGAGAACTGATTATGTTACCTATTTCAATGGCTCTAATTTTAAAGACCTTGGAACATCGAAAGGCTGAATAGAATATGTCTCAGATATATATATATATATATATATATAAATTAAAAAAAACTTTAGTGAAACACGGTAAAGGAATGAGGTGTATACATTGATATATGATCGATTCTGTAATCTTCAAGTTTGCATTATTAATAGGGGTACATATTGTCCAAGTTATCATTATATAATTAGTTGTTCTATGGGAGAAGCCGTTTATAATGTATACAGGTTATGATATGTGTCGGAAACGGTTTGAAAATATTTTGAATATTTGTTTTCCTCTAGTTCAAAGTGTGTCACGCATACTAATCTTAGTATAACTTGACATTGACAGAACGTGATTGCCATTGTTCGATATCCACAGGGTGGCATGGTTTCACTGTTAGAAAATAAATGTCTTGCAAATGATACATTTCCCTAAGCATCCAAGAACGGTTTTACCTTAGAAAATTTGTAAAACCCAAATTTCAAATTATTGCAGCTTCTTGAGGTCGAAGGCATATAGGGTTATTCAAAGAGCTACGAATTGGGGCCGAAAGGTAACTGAATGCTGAAATTCAGCATACGGTTACCTTTCCTGGCCATTCGGCTATTCAGAGAGCAGGCAATTTGCCAAATGTTGGCGAATTGCCTGCACATACTGTGCCTGTTCGTTGCCTGTTCGAGGCCAGTGAAACCCCCATAGCTTTGTCTATTCAGAGAACAAAAACCAGCAATGAAAAGTTGCCGAAATGCCCTGCCATTCGGTTGCTTCATTCGACAGATTTATTCAGGCGAATCCCAGAGGCTTCAATGTTAAAAATATTCCTGTTTTAATTCAACATCTAATAAACCGTTTATTATAATATTCTGCAGTAAAAGTATATTTATCGATTTTTTTCTTAGGATCTCTTAAGCATTTTTCGGGACTTTTTTGCAAAAAAAAAAATTAAAAACGTTTTTTCTTTTTTTCTGTAACAGCCCTTTTTATTATCATTCATTGGACCTCATATGTAAATTTCAGCCATTTTCGCTCAGTAGTTTGTTTGCAAACAGCGTTTCACTTTTCAAACATTCAAGCATACCTTTTTTTTTTTCTCACTCCATTCGTCTGCGGTGTCGGGTTTTTCCGGCAGCTGCTCTGCACTGTGATCGGCGGCTGCTCGGGTTTCTCCGGCATGTTCGGCGGGGTTAATCCAGATGTTTTTTGTGGGTTTCAGGGAGCCTTCGTCGGGTTTTGCGGTGTGTTTTTGCCGGCTTTTCCCTGCATTACGGCGGCCCTGTGGTGCTTGCTGAATATACCACAGGGTCGCTGAAATGGGATCGCCAAATCACACTGAATTGAACGAAAAGTCACCGAACGTGCGGTGACTTTTCAATTCTCTTTGAATAACCCTGATAGTATCCCACAATGTGGCAAAAATAAATTGTCACCCATCATTATAATTCACAAACTAGGGAGGTCAACGCACACATAAACCTTGAAAAATACAGAAAAGCCAAGTGGGTGCTCAGGGGTAGGGATGAGCCGAACACTCCCCTGTTCGGTTCGAAGCCGAACCCGAACTTTCCAAATGTTCGGATCCGAACCCGAACTCGAACTCCATGCAAGTCAATGGGGCTGAAAATTCGGTTTTTAGAGTGCCCTCCAAGAGGGCATATATGCTAGATATTTGCCATAAAAGGTGTATGGGGGTCCGGGTAGTGCCCTGGGGGACAGGAAACCAGGACAAAAAGTTGTAAAAAAAACATTTTTAAAGGGATAGTGAGTTTTCCATGAAATAAGGGTTAAAGATAAAAACGAAAAATTCCTTCAAATATCGTGCCTAGGAGGTCCCCATAACCTGCCCGTGAAGTGGTGGATTTCTAGAATGTATAGAAATATGTAAAGACCAAAAAATGACATTTCAAATGACGGTAAATGCTTTTCCTTTAATCTATCCATAAACAACTGCTTGGGGCGGCAGTCTGTATGAAAAGAGGAGACATTTTCGGACACGCAGAAAAAGCAGGAGAATGACTGGAGAATGGAAAATTCTAGACCAAATAGCCGATTTGGAAAGTGAGATAAATGGGAGAATTTTTCTGGTTCGGCTATTTTGACCTAGAATTTTCTCTTCAGTCATTCTCCTGAGTTTCACCTTTCTCTGAATAACCCTGTCAGGGTTATTAAGAGAGCGGTAAAGAGCAGGAGAATGACTGGAGAATGGAAAATTCTAGGTCAAAATAGCCAAACCAGAAAAATTCTCCCATTTAGGCTAGGGTCAGACGAACGCAGTTTTAACGTGCGTTTAGCCGCACAAAATCACGGCCGTGCTAGCAGCAAATGACGTCCAATGCCGGGGAACACACGAAGTACGGCCGCACGAAAGTTCGTCCGCGCAACGCAAGTGGCAAACGAACGCATTTTTTCGAGAACGTCAAACCGCTACTACTGACGTACAGAGTGCGCTGCGGCCGCATAGCGGCGTGTTTGCGTGATTGGGAGACTTCAGACGCTGCTAATGTCCGGCCAACATAACGTCCAGACGCAAAAAGTGTTTTATTGTTGATCCGTACAAAATCACGGACGAAAAGGCGCATCGTATGACCGCTATCGCGTATTCCGTGAAAAATATGTCCGTTCGTTCGACCGCACTTTTCCACGGTCGACGCGAAAAATGCGTTCGTCTGACCCTAGCCTTAGGCTAGGGTCAGACTAGCGAATTTTTAACATGCGTTTAGGCGCACTTAATCACGGCCGCACTAGCAGCAAGTGACGGGCAATGACGGCCAATATACGAAGTACGGTCGCACGAAAGTCCGGCTGCGCAACGCAAGTGGAAAATGAACTCATTTTTTCGAGAACGCAGAACCGCTAGTACGGACGTACAGAGTGCGCTACGTCCACTAGCGGCGTGTGTGCGTGATTTGGAGACGTCAGACCCTGCTTATGTCCGGCCAACATAATGTCCAGACACCCAAAGTTTCCTGGTTTGGATCCATAAAAAATCACGCTCAAAAATGCGCATCGTATGACCGTTTTCGCGCATTCCGTGAAAAAATACGGCAATGCGTTCGGACGCACTTTCGGTCGCTGTGAAAAATGCGTTAGTCTGACCCTAGCCTTATCTCACTTTCCAAATCGGCTATTTGGTCCAGATTGTTCCCTTTTCCTGCCATTCTCCTGGTTTTCACCTTTCTCTGAACAACCCTGAGAGAGAGAGGTGAAAGCCCGGAGAATTGGCACGAGAAGAGAACAATCTAGACCAAATAGCCAATTTGGAAAGTGAGTTAAATGGGAGAATTTTTCTGGTTTGGCTATTTTGACCTAGAATTTTCACTTCTCCAGTTATTCTCCTGCTTTTCACCGCTCTCTGAATAACCCTGTGAATGTTTAATCCCGAGGTGGAAAATAACATTGCTTAAGGCTGGGGTCAGACGAGTGCAGTTATCACGTCCGTGTTGCCGCACATTTGTACGTCTGTGGCAGCATAGCATTCTGACCAATGGAGCCTCACACACGAAGTACGTCCGCACAGAAGTGCGGATGCATGGCGGACGCAGCAAACGGACGCAGGTTAGGCAAGAACGTAACACTGCTAGAACGGACGTGCGGAGTGCGCCACGTCCGCAACGTCCGTGTAGCTTTGTATGTGAGTGATGAAACGAGATCAGATGGACTGCATTTATACGTCCAGCATTTTTAACGGACAGAATGTTTTTTCATTGTAATTTATTTTCCCTGCTACATCAGTCAAAAAATACGTCAGTGAAAAAAACGGACTGTTTGGCCACCACCTTGTTGTCAGTCAGTAAGTACGTCCGTACTGCCGTACTGCACGGACGCACAGTCCGTACAAAATGCGCTCATCTGACCCTAGCCTTAGATGTTATTTTGAATTTTTTTTCAAACACCAGTTAACCACTTGGCTGCTATGGACGCGCTCAGCGCATCCAGCCAAGTGATTCTCCTGTGCTATGGACGCGCTGAGCGCGTCCATGCACAGGAGGCAGCAATCCGCCGGATTCTGCCCTTCCAAATGGTGGCTGTGATTAACCCCTGGGGAGCCGGATCACGAATCGGCGCTGAAAAGCGCCGGATCGTGATCCTCTTGGACGTCGGCCAAGCCTCCAGGAACTCCCCCTGAGGACTGGCATCATCGTGCATAGCATGATGACGCCAGTCCTGGAGTTAACACCTAGCTGCCAGCAATGGTGGAGAACCCCCTATCTCCCGATCCGTGGCAACTAGGGGTTAATGTTTGATATCATTGGATCGGCCAGAGCATGGCCTTTCCAATGATACCAAACATGAGCATGAAAAATGTTTCTTAAAAAATAAAAATATATTTTAAAAAAATTCTAAAAAAAATAAACAAGTTTTTTTGTTTGCTTTTGTTTTGTTAATGCAGCAATATTGTTCCCATTTCAATTATAATGTGAACAATAATTCTGCACTAACGATTTTTGTATGTGGTGCGTTTGTTAAAAAAAGTGAAATTTTCCCCCAAAAAAATGTAACGAGACCCCATTTCTAATTTTTTTAACAAGCGCACCCCATACAAAATATAACCGCAAACGATCGCATGTTAAAATGTGAAAAAAAACCACTTTACACATAATAAATTATTGAAAATTCAAATTTTATTGCATTTTTTGTTATAATATACAGACATGACATAACGTATACATATAATAATGACATATTATGAATCTGCCAAGTCTGCCGGAAAGAACGATATATAATATGTCTGGGTCATATATCGAAATATGGCTACAAAACGCGGTTAAACATGATGAGCGAAAGCGGTAAAAATGACCTCAGCACAGAGGTGTGAAAAGCCTCAGCAGCGAAAGGGTTAAATGCAGCATATTAGGATGTTTTAGGAGGGAAATTAATTCTCAAATCTCAATCAGAAACAGACACCACCCCACCCCCTCAGTACCTCCGTATAGTGTACAATGTATCAAATTGATTACCAGACTAAAAACACCTGGTGTTATGCCCGTTTGTGAACAGAGGTCATTTAGAGTTGATAATCTTTCCACGTACACATTAGTTTTTAATTCAATATCTAATAAACCGTTGCTTATAATATTCTGCAGTAAAGAGTCTCTTTATTTATAGATTTTTTAGTATTTTTTTTAAGCATTTTCTATACTTTTTTCAAAATTTCTTTTTTTTTCGAACTCGAACCGAACACACCCAAAAAGTTCAAAGTTCGCGGACTTTCGAACTGCCAAAGTTCGGGTCGAACTCCGAACCCGAACAGCTCATCCCTACTCAGGGGATCTGGAACGACCCACTGCCCATATAATGAAGAAAACCTGCACTCTGAATATGGTAAAAATGACCAGTGTACTGTATCATCAGGAGCAACATTTCTGCTGTCCAAGCAGCCTTTAACAAGTTCAGTACAGAAGCAGGAAGGCTGCTTGGACAGCTGAAACATTGTTGCTGACCTAATTGACTGGTAATTTTTGCTGGGTTTCAGGCTTGCCAGATATTTTCTTCATGTTCTGTATGGCGAGGCCAGGCCTGATTTTATGTATCAGCAATAGTATAAAAATGTTTTTTCTTTGCTTCTATTGGTGTGAATTGTGTTTAGTGCGCTTGCTGTTTGTCCCTGTGTCTGCACATAATAACAAACATTCTTCAAACATTAATGCAACACAATACATATTGTTTTACAAAGTATCGAGGTGCTATGGAGTGTTTGCTACGTGCATATAACAAGCTAGTAGATATTACAGTTAAATTATACAATAAAAACCACTCATATATGTTCTGTATATTGTGACAGGAGACTTTTTCACTGGGAGCCGCTGTTGTTTTCTCATTATCATCCAGCGAGGCGCCGCTCTTATTGAACCAGTGAGGCCGGCATGCGTAGGGTGACCTGTCAAGTGTGCGAAGAGGTCAACGCCTATCAAAGAGAGTCTCTTAACGGAAATTATGCTTGAGTTTGTCGACTATAATTTACTAAGGGCATGCATGTAGTTTGTCAGACATTTGTGTGCACAAACACATTGTGATAATAGAGTGTAGGAGGATCTAATCTACTTGGATGCCTTTGATGCATTCACTGATATTTACCGATAGACATTACATGTAGGGATGTGCAATTCGTTTCGTTCCAAATTGAATTTCATGCGAAATTGACCATTTTCATTCTTTCGGGAGCATTTCCGAAACGAAATATCGGCCGCACGAAATTACGAAATCCCGAATGGATTTTTGAATGCAAAATAAATCATTTCGTTATGGGACCAGAACGAAAAAAAACAGGACGCAAATGATACGAAATACCGAAAAAACTGAACAAAACGATCAAAAACTAATCAAATGTCGGAAACAAATGATCTGAAACTAAAAAAGACAGAACCAATGACCTAAAATGAAAATAAAGAGAACAAAGTTATCTAGAATGAAAAAACCCAGGAAAAATAGTATGAAAGCACAAAACAAAAAAAAACAAATGATTTAAAACACAAAGAAACAAACCAAATTATCTGAAAGGAAAAAAAAACATAACAAATTAAACGATTTAAAATGAAAAAATCAGCCATTTTTTTTTATTATTTGTTAGGATTACTTTGGCTTTTTTCAGGAATTTTTGTATTAATCTTTAGGTTTCCTAAGTTATTTTAAAGAAACTAGCCAGTTTTCTACCATAGCTTTCAATGTTAAAAAATACCCATTTATATTAAATATTTCTCTTAAACCATTTATAATTTTCAATTACAGTAAACAGCCTTTGTTTTAATGTATTTGTTAGGATTATTTTGGCATTTTTTGGGGAATTTTTGGGTTAATCTTCAGGTTCCTAATTTATTTTAAAGAAATTAGGCTTTTTTTCTCCATAGCTCTCAATGTTAAAAAAAAACTACCCCCGTATTTAATTTTGTATTAAGTATTTCTAAAACCGTTTATTATTTTCAACTGCAGCAAACGGCTATCTTTTATTTATTTTTTAGGATTATGTTGTCATTTTTCAGGAATTTTTTGATTAGTCTTTAGGGTTCCTAACTAATTTTAAATGTATAACGAGGTCTGTTTTTTTCTTTGCTGAACACATATAGCTGGATTATCTTCTTACAGTCCGTAAGTATGTGTTCAGCAATGAATTTGATGTACAATACATTTTGTCAATACCCTGGATAGTAACAAGCCTGCCGTTATCCAAGGTCCTGATATAAAATAGACTGATAATGTTTCACCATCGGCGACTGTCCATGGTTCTGATCTGAGTTATGATGACTAGAAGTATGACAAAAATCTACTGACATTTTCGTCGACTAGTGGAGTAGAGGGCAATGATTGTGAGGTACTGATTTATGACTAAAACTAAATGTCATTTCAGTTGACGACTAAAACTTTAACAAAATTCTACTGACATTTGACTACAACTATGTTGAAAATCTATTGACATTTTTGTCACCTAATGAAAACTAAACGAAAATGTTTGGGAGGAACCAATTTTAATTTAGTTTTAGTCACGGTCCTTTAACTAAAATACCATTCATCTTTAGTTATATTTTAGTTGACTAAATTACCGCTACCCGCTGCACTCCCTGCCTATCACTGTGCCAGTGACTCCGTGTCAAGAGCTCTCTCCCATCCTTTTGCATTCCAAGTTCCTGTAAGTCAACCATAACACTCTCACTTTAGGATTTTACAAAAGGAACCAAAGCTCATTGTTATTAAAGCCCACATAACAACATTTCTTCTCTTCCTCTCATGTCCTTCATTTTGAAAATGAAGGCTGTAAAATTTCTCTTACGTTTTGCTATGTGTTACTACACATTTTGACTAATCGTTTTTCAGCTCAAATACATTTTTCTAAGCAAGTTGGCAGATACTAATTCTCATAATGATGGTATCCCAGATGGTCGTTACCCGAGGGTATGTTGCACCAAGCAGACAATTAATCTTCTGTAAGACGATATTTCTCTTCCACGGCATGTGTGCCCAAATGGGGGATTCTGGTGCAACAAAGGGTGCTTTGGTCACTTCTTGTGAACCCAGTTCATAGTCGAGAGACATTCCAGTGGATTTTCAATTCTGCATGATAAAACAGAGACTCGTCAGGGGGGAGAAGTCTGCGGACCCGTCTTTTAAACAGGAATAATTCACTATAGGCAGGACATCAATTATGGCTGTGAATTAGGAAAATGCTTGTTTAAAAGGGATACTCTATTGAAAGAAGTTCCGTTCCGACTTATTATTTTATTTTTCGCCTGTAAATAATTGGGCAGATTCTGCTGACAGCCTCTGCACAATTATTATTTTTATCATTTAGGTTTGTTTTTTTTCTCACCTTTTGTCCCTCGCCGCACACAGCTCCTCCTCTTCAGCTCAAAGACTCCTGAAGCTTTTCTGCACAATTTGCAATTTGAGTTCCCAAACAATTTGCATAGCGTAGGAACCGCAAATTGTGCACTTTCCATAGCGCCTGCGCAGAACGATGGATCGCAGCTGCATGAATGTGCGGGTCTGATGCATTGGCTGCCTCGGTTGGTCTTAGAGAGGGTGACGTCGGCATGCACAAGCGTGCTGAAATCACCAGTGACCGATCTGGTGACCGACAGCCAGGAAATTAAAAAAATGCTGGTGATGCTGGGTGGGGTGGAAGAAACTCCTCCGCCTCACCCAGCATTTGTGCCAGATCGTGGCAGTCCGGGGGGGGGGTGCACTCATCACATCCTGACCACATTTCAACAATAAAGTGGTCGGGATGAGTAGAGTGTCCCTTTGAATGTTACTTTAATCAACTCAACATGTTAAAGACAATTAGAATGACCCCGTCAGGTTCCCGTTGGAGAAAATATCCATACTGAGATTATTTGATTCAAAAGCTGAGTTAAACTGAGCATTAGCAGAGAAAGAACATATCATCCTTGTAATAAAACTTAGGACACTTCACACCTAAATATTGACGTCCTCCCACGTCATGTTCTAAAAGAATACTCACAGATAATTCTGTGTGAGAAGATCCAACTCCATTAACTAATTCCACTCTATCTGATCATTAGGATAATAGGGGCAGACTGGAAGGAGAATATCTTTTGGGATTGCCGTTAATATATTCTTCCTTCGCACCATTTACTATTAGGTTATTACTACTATTACTATTCCTTTAGTCGGAACATATTGAGCAGAGCTGAATTTAATGTCCGTTAGGCTCTCGGGAGACTATTTTGCTGAGGAAACCCTATAAGTAAAGAGAGATCCAGACAAACACCTTAGGAGCATCGGTTGAGGATGTGAATGTGAGGTGCTGAAAATGATGGCGGTATGCTTCATGTACCTTGGGGTGCCCCGTTAAACCTGAAGCAAACGCTATTGATAAGAGTTGGTCAACCATGTAGTGACAGCATAAGCGTATGAGCAGGCCATATAATGGGGTGTACACCCATGATACATTTGTTAAATACAAATTGCAAAATAACCAATGGTGGGAACTCTGTTGTAAAGGGATAGAGTTCCATTTTTTTTGCCCTTAAATAAATGGGTGAGTGTTGCTGACAAAACATAACATAGGACAGCTGCGGTAAAAAATAATGAATAGTGAAATCTGATTGTACATCAATATTCCTGCAAAGGACCAATAAATCTGCACACCAGAGGAATAGAAAATATAGGCTTATCTGAAATGCCAATATAGGTGGTGTTGGTATCTCTCTGTCTTTCTCCCTCTTAGTCTCGACACCTCAAGAATCAGGATCGTTAGCCAATTGGGTGAATAAAAATCTTTAATATTTAATGAGAAATGCAAAAAATGATATATAAAAAAATCAGCATCCAACGCGTTTCGTCCTTTATCCATTATAATAGGACTTCATCTGGGATATACGATAAATACTCTGCCTTTCCCAAAATATTTACACCAAACTGCCTGTTAAAAAAAAACTAATAAAACAGTTAATAATATAACAATTAAGCAATTAACCAATACGGTAACGAGGGTTGTCCATCTTTTGCTTCCGTCATGACAAGTCTTCCGTGCACGTCCCGCATTCGATCGCCACTTCTGCATTCCAATAGGTCACATCTCCATGACCTGTCTTTCAGGAGTCGCATTTCTTCATACGCATGTCCCAATTATTTTTTACTTTATTCTTTTTTTTTTTTACTCACCTTTTGTCCCTCGCCGTGCGCTGCTCCTCCTCTTCGGCTCAGCGACTCCTGAACCCATAATTCCCTGAAGCTTTTCTGCACTATTTGCGCACAGTAGGAATTAGCGTAGGAATTACAAATTGCGCACTTTATGTACACAATTTCCATAGCGCCTAGGCAGAATGATGGATCAGAGCTGCGCGCATGCACAGATCCAATCCATTGGTCTCAGAGAGGGTGACGTCAACACACTTTCTGCATATTGACGTCAATAATCATTGATCTGGTGCCCAGCAGCTGGGAAATTCAAATATCCGGGCTGCTGGTGACGCTGGTTGGGGTGGAGGAAACTCCATAATCACAAACACAGAATGACTTTTAATCACTATAAAGAGTTATATATGAAAACAAATAATCCTGTGGAAAAGAGGATAGCTTCAGAAAATGGTCTTCTTAGATTAAGATATCATTTTGCACGTTAAATGTATTTTTACTTCTTACATTTGCTTTTGTATGAAAAGAAGAAAGACTGGTGATGAATGGGGTCATAAATCATGTCTTGCTTTTGCATGTACTCTTACATTATGTTTCATTTTTGCTCTTTTTTTTTGAGACCTCTAATAGCCTTGTAACATAACTGTCTAACAATACTAAAGTGAGTCACCCTTGGAAACTGTGTCCCCTCTAATTAATTCCCATTGTCTATAATAGAAACCAGTGAGTCAGTGGTCCCAGGCGTCGTGAGCAATGTAATTCCCACATCATGTCATAATCCTACAGCATGAATCACATAGAGAAAACGCAAAGACACAATTAATGTCATCATGTACATTCATGCAAGTAGTGACCAATCTCATCCTAGCTAATGGACCGCAGTCCCTATCATTATCAGCCATTATACAATAACTAGAAAAAATTTTGGAAAATGTAGAATAAAAGGGGAAAAAAGGGTCAAGACTGGCTTGAATTACCTATTTTATGCTTGATAGCCCATATTTTTTGTGAATGTAAAGAAATATGGTATGTAATATCTTTAACCCCTTCACTACCAAGTGTTTTTCCAAAAATCCATTGTCGGGAACCAGTGGTTTTTTGAAAAATCTTTTTTTAATTAATTATACAGTAAGAAATATTTGGGAATATTCCCAATGTATTTCTTACTGTAATAACCTATTTGGCCAGTAGATGGCGCCACCTACCTGCAAATTGAGTTACAGCCGTTTCAGTTGCAGCTCGTGTTCCCAGCATCGGCTGCTGAATGTCTGACGTCAGGACATTCAGTTAGCCGATTTTACAGTTTTAGCTCTTTGGGCATTATGTCCACAGGGTTAAAACTTTGGAGGCACCTTCTGCAGCCCAAAATGCAAACAAAATTTGTTTGCAGCAAACAAATTTAATTTGCTTTTGGGCTGCAGATCGAGATATCTCGATCTCGGTTGTGAAGAGGTTAATGACTTATTAATGTGAACATTAAATACATTATACAGTGATTTCTTTTTGTTTTCTATAATTCCAAATTGCTTTATTGTACAATACTGTATGTAGGTAATATTAACCCATAAATAGCTTTTGTCATCATTTTCCTCCAATCTTTTAGTCTTTTTTTCAGTTATTTGTTTTGCGTTTCCACTCCCACAACTGAAATCTTCTGATGTTCCTTGTACTCTCTTTGTATGCCTTTTTCTATAAACAGTATCCACTACTTTTATCCTGTTTATTTTATTCTCCCTTGTCATAACTCTTGCCATAACGCCATCCAACAAGAATAACCAGACAATCGGGGTTATGCAGAGAGATTCGAAATGTCACCGTATGTTCGTACCCCGCACTTTGGGACGATTCTAGTTCGCCGACCCTGCAGTGTATTCAGCAAGCACCGCAGGGCCCCCGTAGTGCAGGGAAAAACCCCGCACACCTGCAGAACACTCACCGAAAACCCGCAAGAAACCCTGCCAAACACACTGGAAAAACCCGATGAGCCACTGTTCACAGCGCAGAGCAGCCGCCGGAAAAACCCGACAAGCAGACAAACATGGTAAAAAAAAACACCGTACATTTGAAAGTTTGAAAAGTGAAACGCTGTTTGCAAAAAACTACTGAACGAAAATGTCTGGAATTTACACATAAGATCCAATGAATGATAATAAAGAGGGCTGTTACAGAAAAAAGAAAAAGCGATTTAAAAAAAAAAATGTTGCTGAAAAAATCCAGAAAAATGCCTTAAAAATCCTAAAAGATCTATAAATAAAGAGTCTTTTTACAGCAGAATAAAATAATAAACTGTTCATTAGATTCCCAGGACAAACTTGAAAACGAGCGCAATCTCAATGTATCCTTCCTGGTAAAATACTTTGCAAATAAATAAATAAATTAGAAATTGGATTAAACGGGAATATTTTTAACATTGAAGCCTATGGGATTCGCCTGAATAAAACTTCTGAATGAAACCACCGAACAGCAGGACATTTCGGCAACTTTTCCCTGCTGTTTGGTGTTCTCTAAATAGATTAACCATTGTTTCTTTATGGGGGATTTCACTGCCTTCGAACAGGCACCGTACGTGCAGGTAGTTCATCAAAATTTGGCAAAGTGCCTGCTCTCTGAACAGCCGAATTCCCATAATGTCCCCAAATGTCCCCGGTTTGCTGAAATTCTGTGTCCGGTTACATTTCGGCGACATTTAGGATTTCTCTGAATTACCCCTAATATTTCGACCAGGTGATAGGGTTTCTGTCAAGGCTTGATCATTTATACTATAAAAAAAAGGATTGTGATGCACACTGTATATGTATAACTACACACAGGTGCTAGTCTAAGGCGGACCAGTCCTCAAAGGTCCAAATACATAACACTACAAAAATGCCAAGACTGCACACCAAAGTAAAAATAAATTTTTATTGATACAGAAATAAAAACACTAAAACACCACGAAAAATCTTTATATAATATATAATTTGCCAGAGAACCAACTCAAAAGTAATAAGGTTGGTCTACACTTATCCTAATGCAACAATAGAAATAAGTTAATATATGTCCTCCAAACAATATGTTAAGGAGTATCCCTGGTAATAATAAATCTTATATCACAAGCAGTGTTTAAAGAACCAAAAAAATAAATGAACAACCACATGTAAAAAGAAAAGAAACTGAAATACTGATACCACAGGGAACCTCTCAGCAGACAAGAACCAGCAGAGACCAAACACTCAACGTTTCGGTCAAAGACCTTTGTCACTCTTTTTACATGTGGTTGTTCATTCATTTTTTTGGTTCTTTAAACACTGCTTGTGATATAAGATTTATTATTACCAGGGATACTCCTTAACATATTGTTTGGAGGACATATATTAACTTATTTCTATTGTTGCATTAGGATAAGTGTAGACCAACCTTATTACTTTTGAGTTGGTTCTCTGGCAAATTATATATTATATAAAGATTTTTCGTGGTGTTTTAGTGTTTTTATTTCTGTATCAATAAAAATGTATTTTTACTTTGGTGTGCAGTCTTGGCATTTTTGTATTGATCATTTATACTGCAATAGTTTGCTATTAGCTGCAACAGTTTAGCACAGGGATAGATTTCGGGCAGATTGCAGAGCTGGAATTGGTAAACAACCAAACCCTATGTAAAGGGAGTAATCCGCTCTCTTCCTGTGAGGAGCAGAGGACGCGGGACTCACACAGCCGCCGAGGGACTGTAAAGTTGAAAATCAAGAAGGATTCGGAAGTGCTTAATTTTTTATGTTTTGCTGATCTACTGCATTGGTTCCCAACCTTGTTCCTCAAAAAGCCAGTTTTCAAGGATTACCTTGGGGAAATGCAGACCGACTCGTGCAATCACTGAGCAGCAAATCGTATCTCCTGTTCTAGGGGGTCACAGTGGTACTTAAAGACCAGGGATGGAAACCACTGTTCTACTGCCCAGCTGCACAGTAAAATAGTTAAAAGGACTAGGCAGCCGGGAGGTATGAACTTCCCGGCTGTTGGTCACTAGTTCGGTCACTTGAGACATCAGCAAGCTCAAGCGTGCTGACATCTCTTCCTTGAGAAAGCCAAACGATGCTAGCAGTTGTCGGGGAGAAAGTCGATGGATCAGATCTGCGCACGGAGCCCCAATCCATCATCGTGCGCAAGCGCTACAGGACTTGCGTACATAAACTTTGCTTGTCCCGGTGCGGTGAAATTTGCAATTTGCAATCCCTACGCTGCACAAGGAGTGCATGGAGCGCAGAAAAGGCTCAGGGACTTCCGGGTCCAGGAGTCCCTGAGCAGAAGAGGAGGAGCTGCGCGTGGCGAGGGAAAAGATAATATCAACAAAAATAAGAAAAATCTTAGAAAAAGAATTGGGTAGAGGCTGTCAGCAACCTCTGGCCAATTATTTAACCACTTCGCTGCTGAGGACGCGCTCAGCGTGTCCTCAGCAGTCCCGCTGGTATGCGGAGGACGCGCTGAGCGCGTCCTCCCATCGGGGTCAGCGTTCGGCCGGGTTCCGGCCGATCGCTGGCCCCTCCGGTGCGGGCTGACATCCTAGATGTCAGCCGCGCATCCGGACCAGCAGCCGCCAGAATTAGGTGTCATCGCGGGGCGCGATGACACCTAATTCAGGCGCCCCCCCCGCATGTGCGGAGGAGGCGCCTGAAAGGGAGGGGGGGAAGGTCCTTCGGACCTCTCTCCCTCCCGATCGGCGGCGCACAGGGGGTTAACCCAGGCATCATTTGGAAGGGCACAGCCTGCCCTTCCAAATGATGCCTGGCATTAACCCCTGGGGAGCTGGATCGCGAATCGGCGCTGATAAGCGCCGGTTCGCGATCCTTTCCCGGAGCTGGCCGACATCTTGGATGTCGGCCAAGCCTCCGGGAACTCCCCCAGAGGACTGGCGTCATCGTGCGTAGCACGATGACGCCAGTCCTAGAGTTAACCCCTAACTGCCACCAACTGTGGAGATAGGGAGTTCCAATGAACTCCCTATCTCCCGATCCGTGGCAGCTAGGGGTTAGAGCATGGCCGTTCCAACGATACCAAACATGAAAGTGAAAAATTTTGTAAAAAAAAAAAAAATTAAAAAAAAAAAAAAAAAAAAATTAAAAAAAAAAAAAAAAAAAAAAAAATAAACACTTTTTTTTATTTTTTTTGGTTTGTTAATGCAGCAATATTGTTCCCATTTCAATTATAATGTGAACAATGATGCTGCACTAACGATTTTTGTATGCGGTGCGTTTGTTAAAAATAGTGTCATTTTCCCCAAAAAAAAATGTAACGAGACCCCATCTCTAATTTTTTTAACAAGCGCACCCCATACAAAATATAACCGCAATTGCTCGCATGTTAAAATGTGGAAAAAAACACTTTACACATTGTAAATTATTGAAAATACATATTTTATTGCATTTTTTGTTATAATATACAGACATGACATAACGTATACATATAATAATGACATATTATGAATCTACCGAGTCTGACGGAAAGAACGATCTATAATATGTCTGGGTCATATACTAAAATAAGCCTTCAAAACACGTTTAAACATGATGCGCAAAACAGGTAAAAATGACCTCAGCATAGGGGCGGGAAAAGCCTCAGCAGCGAAAGGGTTAAGGGCAAAAAAAGGACATTCTGTTTTTCAGTAGCGTGTTCCTTTAAGGATTTATAGTGAGTACACCTCCAGAGTGAATTAGGACATTTGTTTGCGTTAGCCTGGGGAAAGGCCTGGATGCTCAGTAAAGCACAAGTTGTTTAGAATATAAGACATCTTTTTGGGGTTTATGATCCAAAGATGTAACAGTCCTAGCACAACACATTTTTGCGGCGTGACAGTCCTACACACAGGAATTTAACATATGAATTGCATGATGTTAATATGACGCCATGCAACTAGGAAGAGCAATCCGGTGCTTTAACAATGTTTAAAAAAAAATTTGAGGTATTTGGGTCAAGGTAATTGTATATATCTTGCGCTCTTAAGTCATTTTCAAATGTAATGTTCTTCACTAAGCATGTTAATGACACAATGTTAGTAATGGGGACAATCTGAGGCACATGTCCTGATCCTACATTGTCATAGATTTGTCTTCGTGTACTATTTTGTTTTCTTCTGCTCAATAAAATATTATTACATAAAAAAAAAAAATTTGAAGTGATTGATTACCTCTCGGTAAGAAAATAGTTTTAAAAATGCATATGATGAGAATATCTTATTTTTTTTTAATACCTAACAAAAGTGTGATAGAAAGAATATGCAATATTTATCAAAGGTGTTCTGGGCACTATCTTTTTTTAATATATATTTTTTATATTTGACGACATGCATATAAATTAAACTTTGTTGGGAAGTATAAATATATACACTATATTGCCAAAAGTATTCGCTCACCCATCCAAATAATCAGAATCAGGTGTTCCAATCACTTCCATGGCCACAGGTATATAAAATCAAGCACCTAGGCACAGTGGCGTCACTAGGGTTGGTGTCACCCGGTGTGGTAACTTATGGTGTAACCCCCCCCCCCGAGTTTTACGGATTTTTTTTAACTACTCTTACTCCTAAATCAGTACTCCCATATAACACTGAATGCTCATACACACAGCGCACATTACTGTGAGGTTTATTGCTGCGGAGCTCTCTCATATGCTCACACAACTTTTTGCCAACTGCCAGCAAGTACGATGCCTGTTCGAAGGCAGTGAAAGCACACATGGATATATATTGCCCCCAGCAGCTCTGGATATATTGCCCCAGCAGCTCGTCCATGGATATATATTGCCCCGAGCTCACATATGGATATATTGCCCCAGTTCACAATTATATATTGCCCCCAGCAGCTCACCCATGGATATATATTGCCCCAGCTCACATATGGATATTTTGCGCCTCAGCTCACATATGGATATATTGCGCCTCGCCTCACACATGGATATATTGCCCCAGACCAGCTCACACATGGATATTGCCCCAGCTCTCATGGATATGCCCCCAACACACATGGATACTGCCCCAAGCACACATGGATACTGCCCCCAGCTCACATGGATAATGCCCCAGCTCACATGGATATGCCCCAGCAGCTCTCATGGATATTGCCCCAGCTCCTCTCATGGATTTTGCCCCAGCTCCTCTCATGGATTTTGCCCCAGCTCCTCTCATGGATATTGCCCCAGCTCCTCAAGAATTTTGCCCCAGCTCCTCTCATGGATATACCGCCCCAGCTCATGGATAATGCCCCAGCTCATGGATAATGCCCCAGCACATGGATAATACCCCAGCTCATGGATATGACCCAGCAGCTCATGGATATGCCCCAGCAGCTCATGGATATGCCCCAGCAGCTCATGGATATTCCCCAGCAGCTCATGGATATTCCCCAGCAGCTCATGGATATGCCCCAGCTCATGGATAATGCCCCAGCACATGGATAATGCCCCAGCTCATGGATAATGCCCCAGCAGCTCGTGGATATACCCCAGCAGCTCATGGATTTGCCCCCCAGCTCATGGATACTGCCCCAGCTCATGGATATGCCCCAGCTCATGGATACTGCCCAGCTCATGGATATGCCCCAGCTCATGGATATGCCCCAGCTCATGGATACTGCCCCAGCACATGGATTTGACCCAGCTCATGGATATGCCCCAGCTCATGGATATGCCCCAGCTCATGGATTTGCCCCAGCTCATGGATATGCCCCAGATCAAACATGGATTTGCCCCAGCTCATGGATATGCCCCAGCTCAAACATGGATTTGCCCCAACTCATGGATACTGCCCCCAGCTCATGGATATGCCCCAGCAGATGGATAATGCCCCAGCACATGGATTTGACCCAACACATGGATTTGACCCAGCTCATGGATTTGACCCAGCTCATGGATATGCCCCAGCTCATGGATATGCCCCAGCACATGGATTTGACCCAGCTCATGGATTTGACCCAGCTCATGGATATGCCCCAGCTCATGGATTTGCCTCCCCAGCTCATGGATATACTGCCCCAGCTCATGCATATGCCCCAGCTCATGGATTTGCCCCAGCTCATGGATATGCCCCAGATCAAACATGGATTTGCCCCAGCTCATGGATATGCCCCAGCTCAAACATGGATTTGCCCCAGCTCATGGATACTGCCCCCAGCTCATGGATATGCCCCAGCAGATGGATAATGCCCCAGCACATGGATTTGACCCAACACATGGATTTGACCCAGCTCATGGATTTGACCCAGCTCATGGATATGCCCCAGCTCATGGATATGCCCCAGCACATGGATTTGACCCAGCTCATGGATTTGACCCAGCTCATGGATATGCCCCAGCTCATGGATTTGCCTCCCCAGCTCATGGATATACTGCCCCAGCTCATGGATATTGCCCCCAGTTCATGGATTTGTCCCAACTCATGGATAATGTCCCAGCTCATGGATATGCCCCAGCACATGGATAATGCCCCAGCTCATGGATAATGCCCCAGCTCATGGATACTGCCCCAGCTCATGGATACTGCCCCAGCTCATGGATATGCCCCAGCTCATGGATATGCCCCAGCTCATGCATACTCCCCAGCTCATGGATATACTGCCCCAGCTCATGGATATGCCCCAGCTCATGGATTTGCCCCAGCTCATGGATATTGCCCCAGCTCTCATGGATATGCCCCAGCACATGGATAATGCCCCAGCTCATGGATACTGCCCCAGCTCATGGATACTGCCCCAGCTCATGGATATGCCCCAGCTCATGGATTTGCCCCAGCTCATGGATATTGCCCCAGCTCTCATGGATATGCCCCAGCACATGGATAATGCCCCAGCTCATGGATAGTGCCCCAGCACATGGATAATGCCCCAGCACATGGATAATGCCCCAGCTCATGGATAATGCCCCAGCTCATAGATACTGCCCCAGCTCATGGATACTGCCCCAGCTCATGGATATGCCCCAGCTCATGGATACGCCCCAGCACATGGATAATGCCCCAGCTCATGGATATGCCCCAGCTCAAACATGGATTTGCCCCAACTCATGGATATGCCCCAGCTCATGGATATACTGCCCCAGCTCATGGATATACTGCCCCAGCTCATGGATAATGCCCCAGCTCATGGATATACTGCCCCAGCACATGGATAATGCCCCAGCTCAAACATGGATTTGCCCCAGCAGCTCATGGATTTGCCCCAGCAGCTCATGGACAATGGCCCAGCACATGGATATGTCTCACCTCCTCCTCCGCTGCGTGTTCGCTCCCTCTGAGCGTCCGGCGGTGTGCAGCTTGGGCGCTCGCCTGGGGGAGCCACGTGACCAGCCGCGATTGGCTGGTGACGTGTTTCCTCCAGGCGAATGCCAAAGCTGCATGCTTCGGACGCTCGCAGGGAGCGAATACGCGGTGGAGGGTGAGACACCCGCCCTTAGGGTGACGGTGTCACCCTAAGGGCGGGTGTCACCTGGTGCGGGCCTCACCCCCCACCCCCACGTTACGACGCCACTGCCTAGGCATGCAGACTGTTTTTACAAACATTTTTGAAAGAATGGGTCGCTCTCAGGAGCTCAGTGAATTCCAGCGTGGAACTGTGATAGGATGCCACCTGTGCAACAAATCCAGTCGTGAAATTTCCTCGCTCCTAAATATTCCAGTCAGCTGTCAGCTGTATTATAAGAACGTGGAAGCGTTTGGGAACGACAGCAACTCAGCCATGAAGTGGTAGGCCACGTAAACTGACGGAGCGGGGTCAGCAGATGCTGAGGCGCATAGTGCGAAGAGGTCACCAACTTTCTGCAGAGTCAATCGCTACAGACCTCGAAACTTCATGTAGCCTTCAGATTAGCTCAAGAACAGTGCGCAGAGAGCTTCATGGAATGGGTTTCCATGGCCGAGCAGCTGCATCCAAGCCATACATCACCAAGTGCAATGCAAAGCATCGGATGCAGTGGTGTAAAGCACACCGCCACTGGACTCTATAGCAGTGGAGATGCGTTCTCTGGTGTGACGAATTGCGCTTCTCCATCTGGCAATCTGATGGACGAGTCTGGGTTTGGCAGTTGCCAGGAGAACAGTACTTGTCTGCAGGGGTCAAGTCCTGGGAAAAAAAGTGAGGGAACTCACCCACGAATTCCACAACCCCCATTAGCTGAAGAAAATAATAATATATATATATATATATATATATCACGAGTATAGCAGCGCGTGCCGGTGATACCATTTTTATTGGGTTAACTTTACATTTAAAAGACAAGCTTTCAAGAGTGTAAACTGGAAACTATACTGATCAGTGAAAGGTATCACTATGTACAGGTATACTCGTGATTGTGGCAACTGGACTAACGCATTATATATATATATATATATATATATCTCCAGGCACAGACCCCCAGAATAATATACACAGCGCTGAACCCCCAGAATAATATACACAGCGCTGAACCCCCAGAATAATATACACAGCGCTGAGCCCCCAGAATAATATACACAGCACTGAGCCCCCAGAATAATATACACAGCACTGAGCCCCCAGAATAATATACACAACATTGTGCCCCCAGAATAACATACACAGCACTGAGCCCCCAGAATAACATACACAACACTGAACCCCCAGAATAACATACACAGCACTGAGCCCCCAGAATAATATACACAGCACTGAGCCTCCAGGATAATATACACAGCACTGAACCCCAAGAATAATATACACAGCACTGAGCCCCCAGAATAACATACACAGCACTGAACCCCAAGAATAATATACACAGCACTGGTTATATGGATATATTTTCCCCAGTTCACATGGATATAATTGCCCCAGCTCATATGGATAATGCCCCCCAGCTCTCATGGATAATGCCCCCAGGTCTCATGGATAATGCCCCCAGGTCTCATGGATAATGCCCCAGCTCTCATGGATAATGCCCCAGCTCTCATGGATAATGCCCCAGCTCTCATGGATATGCCCCAGCTCTCATGGATATGCCCCAGCTCTCATGGATATTGCCCCCTGGTCTCATGGATATTGCCCCCTGGTCTCATGGATATGCCCCAGCTCTCATGGATATTGCCCCAGGTCTCATGGATATTGCCCCAGCTCTCATGGATAATGCCCCAGCTCTCATGGATAATGCCCCAGCTCTCATGGATATTGCCCCCTGGTCTCATGGATAATGCCCCAGCTCTCATGGATATTGCCCTCCTGGTCTCATGGATATTGCCCCAGGTCTCATGGATAATGCCCCAGCTCTCATGGATAATGCCCCAGCTCTCATGGATATTGCCCCAGGTCTCATGGATAATGCCCCAGCTCTCATGGATATTGCCCCAGGTCTCATGGATAATGCCCCAGCTCTCATGGATATTGCCCCCTGGTCTCATGGATATGCCCCAGCTCTCATGGATAATGCCCCAGCTCTCATGGATAATGCCCCAGCTCTCATGGATAATGCCCCAGCTCTCATGGATATTGCCCCCTGGTCTCATGGATATGCCCCAGCTCTCATGGATATTGCCCCAGGTCTCATGGATAATGCCCCAGCTCTCATGGATAATGCCCCAGCTCTCATGGATAATGCCCCAGCTCTCATGGATATTGCCCCCTGGTCTCATGGATAATGCTCCAGCTCTCATGGATATTGCCCCAGCTCTCATGGATATTGCCCCAGCTCTCATGGATATTGCCCCAGCTCTCATGGATAATGCCCCAGCTCTCATGGATATTGCCCCCTGGTCTCATGGATAATGCCCCAGCTCTCATGGATATTGCCCCCTGGTCTCATGGATAATGCCCCAGCTCTCATGGATATGCCCCAGCTCTCATGGATAATGCCCCAGCTCTCATGGATATTGCCCCCTGGTCTCATGGATATTGCCCCCTGGTCTCATGGATATGCCCCAGCTCTCATGGATATTGCCCCAGCTCTCATGGATAATGCCCCCCAGGTCTCATGGATAATGCCCCCCAGGTCTCATGGATAATGCCCCCCAGGTCTCATGGATAATGCCCCCCAGGTCTCATGGATAATGCCCCAGCTCTCATGGATATTGCCCCCTGGTCTCATGGATATTGCCCCCCCCAGGTCTCAGGGATACTGCCCCAGCCCAGCTCACCTTTGCTGCTGCTTCTGCTCCTCTGCCAGTGCCGCGTGCTTCCTGCTTCAGTGGCCGCTGACAGGAAGTGCAGCGCTCGCCTGGGAACTATGAAACAGCCAGGCGAGCGGCTCCACCTCCTGTCACCGGCCCTTGTAACAGGAAGCACGCCGGCCGCCGGCAATGTGCGGCGGCGGCGTTCGGGCTCGGGCCACAGCGGGAACGCTGCGTTCCCGCAGCGTTCCCGCTGTGGGAAAAGTGCGGGAACGCCATTCCTGCGCGTTCCCGCTCGACTCGAGCCCTGCTTGTCTGACTGCATTGTGCCAAGTGTAAAGTTTGGTGGAGGGGGGATTATGGTGTGGGGTTGTTTTTCAGGAGCTGAGCTTGGCCCCTTAGTTCCAGTGAAAGGAACTCTGAATGCTTCAGCATACCAAGACATTTTGGACAATTCCATGCTCCCAACTTTGTGGGAACAGTTTGGAGGTGGCCCCTTCCTCTTCCAACATGACTGTGCACCAGTGCACAAAGCAAGGTCCATTAAGACATGGATGACAGAGTCTGGTGTGGATGAACTTGACTGGCCGGCACAGAGTCCTGACCTCAACCCGATAGAACACCTTTGGGATGAATTAGAGCGGAGACTGAGAGCCAGGCCTTCTCTTCCAACATCAGTGTGTGACCTCACAAATGCGCTTCTGGAAGAATGGTCAAAAATTCCCATAAACACACTCCTAAACCTTGTAGACAGCCTTCCCAGAAGAGTTGAAGCTGTTATAGCTGCAAAGGGTGGACTGACGTCATATTGAACCCTATGGATTAGGAATGGGAAGTCACATAATTGCATATGCGAGTCAAGGCAGGTGAGCGAATACTTTTGGCAATATAGTGTATATATACTGTACAAGCTGGTCATTTTATGATGAGACATGCGTTAAAAGGAAGTAAACTGTAATAGGTACCCATCCGTTGGTTCATCAGAAATACATTTTAATCAATGCTCGTCAAAGCACAAAATATAAATTGTCCTTTATTAGTCTCATGAAGCAGGTCTTGCCTTTGTGGATGCTGAGTTCTATTTAATTAGAATATTTTATTTAACATTAACCTTGCCTTTAACCCCTTCACTACCAAGCAATTTTTAAAGATAAAAATGTTATAACAGTTATTTGAAACATGGGATGTGAAGTTGACAATGAAATAAAGTGTGAAATCGAGGTTTTGCACAGAAATTGTTTTTTAAACCCTTTGACTGCGGAGGACGTGTGGGGAACGTCCTCATTGACTGCCGCTATATGCGAGGGATGTTCCCCACACATCCTCCGCAAGCGGGAGCCCCCAGAGAGAAACTTACCTCTCTGTCCAGGGTCCCATGGCTTTCTGATTTCCTTGAAGTCAGACGTCGAATTTATACCCATCCCAACATCAATGACGTCATCGTGCCTTGCGCGATGATGTCATTTTCAGGCGACCCCCCCCGGGAGATCGCCTGAAAGGGAGGGGGTATCCTTTTGGATCAATCTCCCTCCCAATCGAGAGGGTCTGCAAAGAAAAAACAGGCACCGCTTTAAAGGGCAGTGTCTGCCCTTTAAAGCGATGCCTGTTTAACCCCTTACATGCCGGATCGCGATTCGGTGTGGGATCGCGATCTAGCTCCGGTGGGGGCTGCCATCTTGGACCTACGGTCCCCCCTGGCTACCGGACGTCATCGCGCATGGTGCGATGACGTCAGTTAGTCGGGGAACCCCTGATGGAGATAAGGGGTTCCTTTGAACCCACGATATCTACTGAACCGTGGCAGCTAAAGGCCAGAGCATGGCATTTTGAATGATACCAAACATGACCATGTTTAAAGTAAAAAAAATAAATTAAAATAAAAACGTGTTTTTTTTGTGTATGTGTTTTTATTAATGCAGCAATATTGTTCACATTACAATTATAATGTGAACAATGATGCTGCACTAATGATTTTTTTCTATGGGGTATGTTTGCTAAAAATCACGTAATTCCCCCCCAAAAAATGTAAGGAATCCCCATTTCTCATTTTTTTAACAAGCGCACCCCATAGAAAATATAAACGCAAAAAAGTGCATGATAAAATGTGCAAAAAAAACACTTTACACGCAGTAGATGATTAAAAATTCTAATTTTATTGCATTTTTTTGGTTATAATATACAGCTAGGACATGACGTATACATATAATAATGATCCTCCCCTTGCATCTCATTACCTGCTTGCTCTCCTAAAGCTCTGCCTCTTCCTTCCCACAGCTCACAACACAGAGGCACCATCTCTCCAGACTCTGCACTCTGCAGTGCCACCCGATCGATCCACCCACCCAGTCCTAGGCCCAAACATATTCATTCCCCTCCACCTGTAGCCACTTTATTCTAATCAACCTGTGGCTTGCTATTCTCTCTCTAGCCACCAGATCCACACTCCCCAGCTCCCCTTCTGTTTCACTCACCCCTGTCCTTAAGGCTGGGGTCAGACGAACGCAGTATTAACGTGCGTTTACCAGCACTAAATCACGGCCGTGCTAGCAGCAAATGACGTCCAATGCCGGGTAGCATACGAAGAACGGCCACACAAAAGTGCGGCAGCGCAACGCAAGTGTTGAAATGTAAGATTCTGAACTCTAGATGGTGTCCTTTATCTTACACAATTTCAAACAGAGTGTGCATTATCATCGTACAGGCAGAAAAGACCTATGTGTCAGATACAGTAACTGTGATAAAGATAAATACTAAAAATTTTCATATCTCCTGTTTATGGGGATCTTTAGTGATCATAATGAGATTGTTAGCATGCAGCTTCCAAAAAATACCAATAGAATATAAAAATAATACCTGTATGTGGCATAATGCCTGTGTATGGAAATTGCAGTAACACCTTGTATCTGTATTTGTAAAGGGATTTTCGCTCATTATAACCCCCTGAATCTTATCCCTCTACAGCAGTGAGTGACCCCCTGTATTCTGGCAAATCCCTGGCTGCTGTAATGCAACAGTAATCTATTTGAACGTTTTGTTACAGTGAAGACTGGAGCTCTGTTTGCAGTGGGTTTTATGTCTCTCCAGGGTGCATGGAGAGACATAAAACAAAGGATTTTGTTTCTCCACAGGGGACACACTAATCCGGCTTTAAAAAGGTGTGAAACTTTTCAGTAGCAACTTGGTCGAACAAGCCGGTTCTTTAACCCCTCCACTACAAAGTGATTTTCTAAAAAAAAAAACTCTTGTCAGAAACCAGTGTTAATAGCTATTGTAAAAAATAAATTTTAAAAAAAGTGTGAAAAATGTCTTTTGATGTGCTAATGAGTGCTTTTCAATGGATTACAACGCATGATCGAGATAACTCGATTTAGGGTGTGAAGGGGTTAAAGTACCCCATGCAGTGTGGAGCACTAGGTACCACCTATTTTGTGTCTTGCAGTGGGGCTATCAATGCCTGGAGAATCCATTCATGACATATATATTGTTATTCTGCTCAGCTTTCGATGTGTTTAGTTATCCTATTTGCTAACTAAGTAAAACAATTGCTTTCCAGTTGAGCTGACTCCGTTTCCTGATCTCTGCACTTTACAGGAATGAATCGCCTTCAGCACTAGCGCTTTTGTTTTGCATCTTAGTTTTATGAAACAAATCAATGAGGTCACATTAACCACATTCTCGATGCTGTACATCTCGGTTCTAGGTGTAAAATGGCCCATATAGATTAAAGAATTGCATTTTCGACAAGGAGTAATTGAAACATTTCTTGTGATCGCAATTTCTTTCCCATCTTTCTTCAGTTTCTGTCTTTTTTCTGCAGGTTTTGAAGGCCTGAAGCACCTAAAGCGTAGGGCCCTTAAGTTGCCTCTGATGCCAGGACGCAAGGAGGATTTTTCTCGAACAGAGAAGGAGCGCGTGTGGGGGGTTTGAGCGGGAGATGTGGGGGTGGAGTCTCCAGGAGGGTACTTAAGGCGTGTGCAGGGAGGCTCTGCACACCTTTTTCTCCTGAGGTAGAGCTGACAGAAACTGAGCTGCTTCAGAGAGCGGTGTTTTTTGCCCCTTTTACTCATTTACTTGGTTTTTGTGTATGGCGGAAGGTGGAGAGTGGGAGTCGCTGTTGACGGAGGTGCGGGAGGCGGCTCAGCATCGTGGTGTGGAGGGGGCGAGGATGAGTCTGTCCGAGGTGTTGGCGGCGGAGTCTGAGGTTGGAGCTCGGCCTGTCAGGGCTTCTAGGCCACCGGACCGGTTCAGTCCTGGAGGGGAATCCAGCAGTGGACCAGCAACTGAGAGATTTAGGTCGGAGGCAGCGAGAGGCAGAGGACTGTTGGTAAGGCGGATGTTGGTTGGAGGTGACGCAGTTGGGCCTGATACGGGTGTGAGCGCTTCAAGGCGGTTGGCAGGTAGGAGCTCGAGGCCTGTCTCGGTTTCTACGGATTCTTCGTTTTCAGGTGGGTGTAGA
This sequence comes from Leptobrachium leishanense, assembly GCA_009667805.1. Taxonomy (NCBI): domain Eukaryota; kingdom Metazoa; phylum Chordata; class Amphibia; order Anura; family Megophryidae; genus Leptobrachium; species Leptobrachium leishanense. Next base: position 46,596,154 of record CM019069.1, read on the forward strand.
GGTGTAGTGAACGCTACCAGGAGAGGAGTGTGGGGGTCAAGGGGTTCTTTGGGTAGAGGAGAGGTGCGTCTGTCTGCCAGGGGTCCCAGGAGTGGATCGAGGTCTGTCTCTGTGACGGAGGTTTCGGCAGATAGGTATTTGGTGGATGGGGAGGTGGACGGGGGTGTGTCATAGGGTGGTATTGTGCGGGATTAGGTTTCTCTGGAACCCAAAGGGGTTTTGTGTTCAGGTGGTGAAGGTGTGGTGGCTTCAGGTTTTGGTACAGTAGAGCGGGAAGGTGGTTATGGCACTTTGGGGTCCGAGGCTCATCGTAGAAATGTATTTTTGTCCACAGTTCCTATGGTTCAGGAGCGGAGTCCACAGCTGGTTGGTGCTTTCCGGGCTGGTGGAGTCGGTGGAGTTGGAGTGTCGGCTATGGAGAATGTGGCGTCGGAGGTTCAAGGAAGTGCAGCTGGGCCTAGTGTAGGGTCAGGTAATGGAAGTGGGAGTGATATGAGTTCCTTTATGTCTTTTACAGGGTGCGTTTGGTGCATGGCCGGGTTCAAAAGGGGGTGTTGGTCAGGAGTTGATTTAGCCCAGGCCGTGAGGGTTGCGGAGAAGTCGGTTGGGAGAGCTGGTGGTGCTCTCGGTGGTGAAGCAGTTGCTTCAGGGGGGCTGAGTGGAGTGTCGAGTTCGCTCGATGAGTCTTCAGGGGTGGCGGATGTAGCCAGGAGGAATGGTTACGTGTCATTTGCTGGTCCTTTTGGGTTACATTTGAAGCAGGAGGTTAAGGAGAGTATCTGGCGTGGTGAGTATTTGGAGCTCTTTTCCTTGTTTCCGTTGGATGAGGTTGCAGGTGTTTAGGATGAGTCGTCTAAGGAAGGGTTAAAAGAGGAAAGGAATAGAGGTAGTGGAGGATTCCGAATTCATTTGGGAATTGGCTGCGGACCTTGTGTATTTTGGCCAGTGTGGTAGGGGAAAAGAAACCCCAGCATTGTTCAGCTCTTTTTTGCTATGTGGATGGATTTGGGAGGCTTATCGGATTTATGGAAGTTGGGCGTGGTGGAAATATGATGAGCAGTTTAGGCAACGTTTGGCGGCTCACCCGGGGATGGGGTGGGACCAGATGGACTTAACGTTGTGGTTACGTTTGATGGGGGCTCAGAAGGTTTTTCCGGGGGTTGCTGGTGGGGGAGGGGCAAGTTCTCGACCGGCAGGTTCTTAGTAGGGGTCCTGTTGGCAGTTTAACGAGGGACAATGCAAGTTTGGCAATGGGTGCAAGTTTTAACAAGAATGTTCAAATTGTGGAGGTTTGCATTCGTTGTCCAGCTGTTTCAAGAGGGTAAGACAGGGCGGTTTGCCTTTTGGAGGGTCTGGAGATGGGGGCTTCCCCAGTGAAACTCGACGGGATGTTACCATGGCTAAGGCTTTACGGAAAGCTTAGGGATGCAGAGTTTCTGCGGGTCAGTTTCGGGAATGGTTCCCGGATTCCTTTTGTTGCTCGGCCAGGGGGTGGCAAGCGGAGGAATTTGAAGTCGGCACGGGAATATCCAGTGGTGGTTTGGGAGTAGGTTTGCAAGGAGATTGGGGGCCGGTCGGATGGTGGGTCTATTCTCGTCACTGCCAGTGTGGGATTTGAGGATATCCCTTTTGGGGGGTAGTGCCTAAGCGGGAGGTTGGGGAATTTTGGTTGATTCATCATTTGTCTTATCGACGGGGAGGATCGGTGAGTGGTGATATTGGTGAGGAGTTGGCCTCGGTGTCGTATGTTGCATTTGATTCAGAGGTTGGTTTGGTTCAGGATGCAAGATAGGGAGCTTTGATGGCTGAGATGGAGGTTGAATCGGCATTTCGGTTCTTACCTATTCATCCTTCATGTTATCACCTTCTAGGGTTTTGGTTTGAAGGTGAATTTTAGGTGGATTTAGGTTTGCCTATGGGTTGTTCCATTTCTGTTCCTTTTTGTGTGTTTTAGCATGTTTTTGGAATGGGTGGGTCGCGTGGTGGCAGGGTCGGTTAACTTGACACATTATCTGGACGATTTTCTGGTGTGGGTAGGATAGGGACAGAGTAAAGTCTTCACATTCTTCGGTCTTTTCAATGGATGGCACACCAATTTGGTGTTCCTTTGGCGTCCGATAAGACGGTAGGTCTGGCGTCAGTCACCACTTTCCTGGGGATTGAGATGGATTCGGTCAAGGGTGAGTGTCGTTTACGTTTGGGGAAAGTCATAGAAGCTTTAAGGCAGGTGGAAGAGGCCTTGTAGGTCAGGAAGTTGCGGTTGCGAGAGCTTCTATCGCTGGACAACATGGCGGTGGTGTCGGCAGTCAATTCCCTGTCAACTCCATCATTGCCAGTCATTAGGTTGCTGAAGAGGTTTGTGCTGCTTTGTGTGAAATTTAATGTTTGCTGCAGGGCGCGGCATGTTTCGGGACGCCTTAACTCAGTGGCGGTTGCTTTGTCTCGTTTACAGTGGGACAGGTTTCGCTCTCTGGCTCCGAAGGCGGAAGAGGTGGGCACCCTGTGTCCGGAGGGTTTTTGGCATCTAGGCTCGGAATGTTTGGAGTTTGGGTGAGAGGTTTTTGTCTGACTCCACTTGGAAGGCGTATTCCCGAGTCTGGTGGGATAGGGACGCATTGGGTGAGCTTTTCAGGTACATTGCAGTTGGTGGCAGGGATGAGGAGAGCCTGCTCAGGACATACCTCATTCGGTTGTTTGAAGCGGGGGTATCTCCTGGGGTGGTGCGGCAGTCGCTGGCCGTCTTGGTTTTTCTTTTTCAGATTTCTGGGAAGAGGGATGGCACCAAGGATTTTGTTATTAGTGGTGCTGTTCGGGGTTATGTGAGGGGAAGGTGCAGGGTTGTCACACGGCGTCCGATGTCAAGGCAGTTATTGGAAGGTTTATGGGATTTTGGGGGGGGATTTTGTTCCTCAACTTATGAGGTTTCTGCTCATGAGGGCAGCTTTCTGTTTGGGATTTTTGGAGCATGTCGAGTAAGTGAGTTGGTTTGTAATTCTAAGAAGGTGGTGGTGGTTTGGGAGCTGATGCGGTATGGTTAGGAGATGAGGAGGTCGCTGTTTGGGTTTCTACATTCTAGACGGATCAATTGGGTAAGGGGCGTAGGGTTCTTTTATCCAGAGTGGATAACTGCGTTATTTGTCCGGTCAGGAACATTAAGGAATTTTTGGAGGTGCGGGTTTAGTCTGGAGTGGCCTTTTTATGTCATGCAGACGGCTCGGCATTATCTAGGTACCAGTTTGTGGCTATTTTTAAGAAGGGTTTGGGGAGGAATCCAGACGAATTTGGATCTCACTCCTTCCGGATTGGTGCTGCAACTGAAGCTTCTCGGCTTGGTTTGTCTGGAACGGAGATTCAAGAATTGGGAAGGTGGATCTCTAGGGCTTTTCGGGCTTATGTTCGGCCAGGTGTGGTGGTATACATTTTTAAACACTTTTGTATAATGCTGGGAGAATATGTGGTGGTATTATGTTGTATTATTATATTGTTGGCATTGTTTATGTTTACATTTTCAATATATACTGTATAAAAAAAAGAGAAATTTGGAAAATTATAAAATGGAATACGAATTATTCTTTTATATGGAATATATATATTTATTCTTCTTTTTGTACTTTGTATATATGTTTTGTATGTTGGAGGAGTGTGGGGGTTGGCGTATTTATGTGCAATTGGAATGTTCATTGGTTATGTTTTCTTTACAGGTCTGGACATCGTTTATTTTGGTGGGTGTGTGGTGGGGTGGTGTGGAGTTTTTTCTTTTGGAGTCATTTTGTGTGGTGGAGATGGTGGTAATTTGTTTTGTTTTGTAGGTCCTTTGAGAATGGTGTGGATCGTTGGAGATTCGCTGGTGTTCTGAGCTCGGAGAAGGGTGTTGGTGCGGGCATCTGGAGTGCAGATGGGTCAGCAACACGGGTCCGGTGGTTCGGAATCCATGGGCTCCTGGGGGAGGAGTTTAAGCCGACGGTGTTGGGTGCCCTTAGGCACATTGAAGTCCCTCATGTGTTGGTGCACGTGGGGGGGAATGATTTGGGTGTGGTCCCTCATGGT